>QVRM01002341.1:0-662500 GCA_003439945.1 Dermanyssus gallinae
CTTTCCCTTTCGGTATGACACTCAAAATAATTTCCCTCCAAGACGAGGGCAAGGATGCATATTCTTGTATCTTGTTGAATAGAGCGTGTATGGCGGGAACCAGCAACATAACTTGGTGCAGGTGTTCATTTTGCACTTGATCTGGACCTGGTGCTTTACGAGCTTTTGAATTCAGTATGGCGTTGATAACATCATCTTTAGTTATCTCAGCCAAGATACCTTCTCTGGCTTGCATAGTCATCTCATCCCACACAGAAATAAGCTCAGGAACGTTTTCTGGGATGGTATTATCGATTGCGTACATCTGCCCAAAGTACGCTCTTAACTCCTTAGATGGGATAGGGCAAGCGACAGTCCGGGATTCGCTTTTAATCCATTTATACGGTTGTTTCATGGCTTCCAGAATGAGACGATTTTCTTTATTCAGAGCGTAGTCCCTTTTGGCTGACTTGATCATTTGCTTGTATGCCCTGTTGAGCCATTGATATAACGGCAACATAATGTCTTGTAATCGGGATAGAATATAAGCTTGGACAACATAATGCTTAAACTTACGCAGCTCTGTGTTCATCCAAGGTACGCTGCGCCTGGATCGCTTTTCGCAGACGCTTTGTCGTATGACTGAAACAATTCGACTGGCGTATTCATCAACCGAAAACTCTTTTGGAGGCGGCAAGGTTTCTCGGGAACATTGAACAAGACGATTAATGTCTAGCGACTTCGACCATTTTAATCTCCGTTGAGTTAGAGATTCCGCCGGCATCCGCGCACTGAGTCCAACCGGAAGATGCGATTTGGCTCCGAAAGCTGTTAGTTGCGACAGCACGCCGTGCGGAGGTCTCTTCCATGTTGGTCGCAAATATATCGATCGTTGATCTACCCTGTGGTCCCACAAATGTATGCACATCCGGAGAGGTGACAAGCCACAGACATCGATCATGTAAGGTGTTGATCAGCGATCTGCACCTACTATTGCTGGGTTTATCTATTGGGCAGTTTAAGTCACCACAGAGTAGAGTTGATTTTCGTAGATCAACTGAATCGAGCGACCGACACAGCTTATCGAGCAGATCTATTATTCTCTCCGCGGGACTTGAATACATGGCAACGACATTACATTTATCGGTACTTAAAATGACACAGTTGTCATCATTATACTGAATTGTTACTTCACCAGATCTGCCATTGTACAAAACAGCTACGCCCCACTTGGTCTTCCTGGTCCTGCTGCGTGTTGTGCCAGACACTCAGCAGTGTAAAAACCATTCACGTTTATGCTTTTTGTAGACCATGTCTCAGTTAAAATAACAATGTCAAACGCGGATAATTCTGCGTGCGGGAGAAGATCTAGACCTGTTTTGGCACCCTCGATATTCCACTGCATTATGTTTAAATCCAGCGTCTGCCTCGCACGGGAGGGCGCTGCAGTTGGAATGGGTACTGGCCCATGCCCATCCAGTAATTCTCGGATAGAGCAGCGAACGGATTGTATGAGAGGTAGGGGTTGGTCATCATTGGGGGAAACCCCAACAAATTACCCGGGTTACGCTCTCGATTATCATTACGATTGGTCCGAGTGGTGTTCGGTCTACGTTGCTGCTGCCAGTGGCTGTTGTTGTGTTTAGCGTTTTGCCTGTTGATTCTGGTTTCTCTGTTATTAGTTTGTCGTTGCCGCACCTGAAGTCTTTGTTTGCCATTACGAATCTGGCGAATCGAATTCTTTATTTTGAATTTAATACTATTATTTTATTATTTAATTGCTTTGTCGGTGAGTAGAAAGAACTAGAGACATTTCCTTGCATAGAAATGAACTTTATGCATAGCAGCTTAGAAAGCTTGGCAAACTCATCACTGCACACACTTATAAAAGAAGAACTGCACACACTTATAAAAGAACATCGCTTGCTCTAGAACCTACAACCTTCGTACGATTACAGACAGCTCTCAACATCATAAGGTACACAATGGCTGGCTCCGGGTGTACATCTATATTTCTCTCTCTCTCTCTTTGCCAATTGTGGAAAATCTGTCGTTAAGGAGGCGTTGTCTTTGTTGACATATTATGTACGGGACAACAATAAAGAAACGCAGCAAGAACATGTTTGAGATATACCCTCGCACTCCCTATTCTCTGCAACAACCACCGACAGTGAGACTCAAAGCTTAACCCTTGGCAGTGAGGCAAACATTATTACTAAGACTCAAAGCTAGCTTCAATAACCGATGTTGTTGTTATTGTTGCGGGTGCCATTGACCGAAAATAACTCGTGACCTTCAGGTGGCGGCCGTTCCGGGCTGAAAGAGATAGAGTCTGCTTATCTGCACTCGAAAACTGCAGCCTCAAAAGCTATCACATTGACAGAGCAACGATCTTAAAGAGACTGAGGCAACAGCCAACTTCTTATAAGAAGAAGAATTGCGTGCTTTATCGACACGGTTTTATTGTAGGTTCTAACAGGCCGGTAACAAGGCTTTCTGTCGAGACCTTCTGAACAAGGGCAGGCTCGACGGCTTTGCAGTACTGTTGCGTGACAATCACCGCTTTTGTGCAATTCCTAGATAAAAACCAATAACAACTATGGAGATGATACCCACCTCATTGCTAACTGACACATCGTGTAAATGCTTCCGTACGTATAAATAATAATATTAATATGAAGCACAGATGTTCTGTTAAAAGCGTGTTTTTGAAAATGATAATTTGAAACTAGTACACTATACACATTACTGAGCTAAATTGACCACCACTATTACACACCATGCTCATGTTAAAAAGTTAATCAATCGTGCTTTTAGCCATATTTGAATTCAAAACTACTGACTTTCCTCTAATGTATTATGCATTTACATATAGGTTTATTTAGCTTAATGAATGCACACACTTTGCTTTAATACTACTACCTTATGCGTAGCCCATTCAGGCAGATCAGAATATTTATATATATATACGTCAAATCCCAAAAATTACGGCATGTGTACTTGTACTAATTTCGATCAAAAGTGATTTTTACAATAATGCCAATTGAATGCAACAAAATGCTGGCTATTTCCTAATATGTTTAATGGCCCTAGTCAGTTAGGGTTCGTGACGTTGGAATTCTTTCAAATTCATGATACTTGGTCTCGTCCAGTAAGGCACACTACTGTGAGCCATAAATACCTATCAGCTACTGCTATATATATATATATATATATATATATATATACATATATATAGCGCGAAGAAGCGTGAACTACGTTGAGATGGATGGCCAGAAATAATCAAGGAATTCCATCGGTGTGTCAGTCGGGCCGGCGAAACAGGGCTTAAGGTGTACTACAATGAAATAGCGCTGCCACCCGTTATTTTCGACTCATCGGCGACGAAGGTGGTAGCGACAGAAAAAGAAGGCCCATCGGTAGCGGCGTTGAAGCATGGCCTGTTCAGCCGCTAGGAAGGCTCAAGAGTAGTAACAGTAGCAGACGCGTCAGCCTGCAAGACGCCAAGGAGGTAGGTATTTGCCAAAAGGCCACGCCAACGCCTTGGGAAGGGGGAAAGGGGGTGCAGATACAGCTGGAAGACAAGATTGAGAGCTTCAGCAGAACCAACCAGACTAGACCCGACAGCAACCAAACGAAGAAAGAGACCGCGGGGTACATCACCCTGTAGCCGGCCTATGGGTAGTCGGAAGGCCAGCCGGGAGCCGCTGGTGTCCACTGGAGTCCGTGGGGTGGTGGGGTGTCTGCCGTGGTTGTGCCTCTGACATGTCAACGGTCCTCTTTTCCGGTCACTTCTTTGTCGGCCTAAAGCCTATTAACAAAGGCACCGTATCCGCCGATGTCGTTTCGACTCGAACAACATCTACTTGCTTACGCATTCTTTGTGCCCCCCCTGCCCTCCCCCGCACACAAGCGCCGCGCGCCTTATCGATAAGACCCCGTCTCGAAAAGACGGCCTCTGTGGTCTCCAAATCTTTAACTCGGCTCCTGTCGAACGTCCGGAACGAAAAACTGGCAACCGTATCAGCCAGAGCTAGCTTGCAATCACCTAGGCTTGCTGCGATCAAGGTATGCGTAATCTAGTCACATGCTCACTGCCTGGAAAACTCGCGGTTTAAATAAACACGTTTGTTGTTAAGCGCGTATGTATGTCTGTTTCGGAAGATAGGAAAGAGTAGAGAGAATATCTTGCGGCTAGTTATCAGTTTGGAGCAAGTATATATGTATGCGTCTACGAAATGAAGTCTATCAAATTGCATTTTTTAAAACCTTATAGCGTACGCGTTGAACGTTGTTTACAATATTTATGCACCCAATCTAACCTCAACAACACTGGTTCGCCGACTCCGCAAATTCAATTTAAGAACCTACTTTTAGCTTAACAACCAGTTGATAGTTACTTGGTCATTATGTAGACAACAACAACAACTTGCTTTGAGTATCAGAGCGTTTATTGGCGACTATGCGCTGAGTACATTGAACCTAGAATGATTGGTCGTACAAATCCACATCATGTTATTTGGATGCGTGCACACAAACATAATAGACCAATACTAACTGAGCCAGCCATTCTTGCTCGAGTTTCCGACTACTGAAACTGAGATGTATTCCTGCTGCTGTCGCCGCTGTTTCTGCTAGTGTTGGCCACGATTACTTTCGGTCGTCCAGTGATGATGTTTCTTTGTCCGTGCGTCCGTCTGGAATCGGTGGCGTCGGCATCATCGTCTCTCGGAACAGCGCCTCTAAAGGCTGTGGCTGACGGCGGCTGTGGTGCTCCGGGGGTGCGTACGGAATGCTCCCGCGCACTGTCTGGCGCCTAGCCAGAGCCCCTAGCATTCGCACAAATACGTCCTTGTCTTTTTCGAGACAACCACCCGCTTCCCCACAGACAAGTTGAGACCGAATGGCCAGCGATTGTCGGTTGTCGGGGGTACGGCCGGTTAGTCGAGCATTCTTCCACGTCGCTGGTCGCATTCTATTGCTTTCCAGGGCGGCAAGAGCTTCAGCTAGAGAAGACATGGCGGGAAGGGGGGGGGGGATTGGGCCCTGGGGTTTGGTACCGCCTACCAGAGCCAGGCAAAGCGGCGACCAAGTGGGATCTCTTTTGTTCGCACCGCCTGTTAGACGCAAGTTTTATGGGCCAGCATTGTAGGCTGTGTGCAAGTGTCCGTATGCATGTACTTGTGTGCGTACATGTATATATATATATATATATATATATACATATACACGTTGTGCACGGCCGGCGTCTGTGTAAGGACGAAGTGACGTGCAGGACGAGCAAAATTGATTAATTGCCTTGTGCAGCCGGTCACAGGCGGGCAGACAGGCGGCTTAGTACGAAACGCAGCAACAACAGCAGCAGCAGCATTGTTGCAGCCTGGTCTGCATCACATTGTCGTTGGCTTATGCGATACGACGCGCCTCCGATCACAATCGATTATTAGATTGATTGGGTTGCATAAAGCGCACTGCTGTTCTTTAAGCAGTAACACGTAATGATGCGACTGTGATGAGAGCCGCTGTTGAAACTATGGTGGAACACATCTACGGATGGAAAACACAAAAAATACCTAGTGCTTCCAGTTCTTCTAAAAAACATCATGTATTAAAAAATTAATGAAATTAAATGTTTATCATCAATGTTACTAAAACGAAATAAATTATATTTTTGTTTTGTACGTGGTAATGATCCTGCACGTTTTTCGGCTCGCACAGATCATTGTTTTTTTTGTTCACTACGCAAACAGACCAAGGACATTTCATTATCAGACGTACAAATGCCGAATGATAGGTTAACAAAAGCAAAACAGTACACGAACGTTCATTTATGTCTAGCATGTTTGAGAGCTCTACAATAATAGAACAGGAGCCAGCCATTGTGACTGGTCGGCTATGCAAACTATTTTGGTAAGCAAACTTTGTCGCGATCCGAGAAACTTGAGACGTTCGGAAATCAATGAGCGCTCACGCTCTAATGCTGGTTTCTCGATTTTCTCAACAAATGATCTATAGCTGCAAACAGCAAACTGAGCATATAGGGAGAAAGCGAGAGAACGCGTGAGAAATAGAGTGAAGATAGAGATAAATATATGATGTATGTAATACGGATCCAATATCAGATCCATCAACAGTGTAATGGAAAACGCCAAAATGAAACCTTTTGCAGCTGCACTCAAATGTAGGTACTATTACTATATTAGAACCTTGCCGACAGCTCTTTTCGGCATACCAACGTTTTTGCGCCTGACCTATCGTTACGCAAAGGCTTTCAATATACTGAAGATTTCTTCTATCCAAACTATGATCACGATTATGAGGAAGTCCTTTCTCTGCCCCTCTATATGTTCGTATTGGGCACGGGTAAATGAGTTTAACTGATAACGCATATACCCGTTTAACTATCCGTACAGCTAGCATACCTGTTGTTAACAAAAACGGAGACACACACACTAGCTGTATACAAATCAAGTTGTTTTCAGTGTTGCGCGGTACGTTTCGAATCAGAATGTCGAACAAAACATGTATGCCACGAAATACTCTTCGAAGAACACGCTTCACTTCGCTCGCCATGCTCGCGTGACGTCTAACTTGGACGCTGCAGGTGTTTTCTGCCTCGAATAAGTTGGACCAGCCTACGCAGCACTGACGCAGAAAATGACCAAAGCATTTCAACGGACCGTTAACAAATACTCTTCAGTTTTTTTAAAATCCATTTGCAATAACGCGCATTGGTTTTATTTGTATACCCGTCCCCCAGTATCTCTCTCGCTCTATATATATATATATATATATATATATATATATATGTATACATATATCTATATGCTTGCGCTCCATATGTAGTTGCCACTGTGTGCCAAACTAGACACAGCAAATCCCGCAATCTTACTGCAACCGTCGCGATTATTGTTATTTTATGGCTACTTCGATTAAAAAATGAAATCTATCGTCTATTCGTGCTGCCTGGACACACAGACACACAGCCATGCCATATCTATCTCGGAGAATCGAGGAGGCAGCTCGCCTCTATAGGCGCAGTCGTTCGTTGTCCCCACATTGCCCCGCACCGCAACGCCGGTGAAAGAAGCGCGGCGGGCTAATCAACGCTCGACTTTGTTCGACCGGCACGGTTTCGGTTCGGGCGAGTGGCTTATTTTTGGACGCCAACAGCAGTTACTGCTTTACGGACGGACGTAGAGAGAGAGAGAGGGCGAAGGAGACAGCGCGAGAAGACGAAGGGAAGGGAAGAGACAGCAAGGAGGGGGGAAGGGGAATTGTGGACGAACGAGAGTAATACAGAGACACATATGGAGAGAGAGAGGGGAGAGAGAGAGGATTAGGCGCGGGGGAGCGTCACACCATGGTTGAGTGGGCAGGTACGTAGCTGCCTTCCAGTCGCATACGGTTCCATCGTTGAGCGATTCTGGCCAACATCATGATCGTCGTCTCCACTTTTATATATGATCAGCTACAGCAGCAGCGACAGTATTATAATGATGATGATGATGATGATCAGCATCATCGTCATCGTCCACAACCACTATTGGCCAGGCCCAACAATGTTCGCTAGTCGTCGACTACTACGACTACTGCGATTCGCTCAGCAGATTTGGCAGAGCCGCTGTCGGCGCCGCGCCCACCGCTGCTGCCTTCGTGGAAGCCAGCCAGAGTCTCAATTGGAAACTTGCAGGTAGGCAGGCAAGTAGGTCGGTGTGAGAGCAGGGCCATCGAATACCGACGGAATACAGCAGTGCTGCTGCTGCTGCTGCTACTGCCGCTGACGATCATGATGACCATGGTCATGACGACGACGACGACGATGACGAATGACTCGGAGGTAATTTCGAAAAATGTCTCTCGATGATTCTCCCTCTCAAATGCGCTCAGGTGTGATCAAGCGAACGACGACCACCGGACCGGGCCGGGCCTTAGTAGAGGAGTAAGCAGAGGGCGAATGGGGCGAACGGCCGCAGCAAGCGTACGACCATATAGAACACAGACAGACGGATAGAGAGAGAGAGAGAGAGAGAATTTCCTACCGTCTACCGCCATAGGGGGAGAAGTTGCTGTGTGCCCACGCGGACGATCGGGCGTTCGGCCGACTGGTCTGTCTGTTGGTTGGGGCGAGCACCTGCCCAAGGCCTGCCCAAGTTTGGGCAGCAGCAGAAAGTGAGGCGCGCACATACAGGCCAGGATTGACAACAGCAGCAGCTGCAGTAGCAGAAGCAGTAGGGCCGGCGTCATAAGCGTGCGCACGTTGAAGCACGGTTGAAAACGGTGGTGGTCGTCGTGCCACTGCTCTGGCTGTGGCAGTGGCGGTAGCGGCGGTTGTGGTATCGAGATGGAGGCGGGGAGGGAGAGACGTTTGGGCTAGCGTTTGGCTCTGGGAGGAAATGAAACGACAACGGTAACAACGACAAAGCTGGCTTGCTGCGACGATGCCGACGCTCGATCGCTCGCTGGAAAACCTTTCGAACCTGCCTAGGTAAAAAGGAAGGAGGTGGTGGTGGTGGTGGTGGCGAGCAAGGGAATACGGGAGGAAGTGCACTGTGTGGGTTCCAATAGATGTGGTGGTGGTGGTGGCGGCGGCAGCAGCAGCGGCAGTGAGCGAGCGGTCACGCGAGTGCCCTGCGGAATCGATCCTGCTCCCCGCCCTATTCACTGCACGATGCCGAAGAACGAAAGGAAACGAATGGAAGGACTCAGGCGAGGGAAAGAAAGATAGAGAGAGGAAAGAACGGAAAGGAAAGGCAATGTAAGAGAGTCGTCTGCGCGTGAGCGCTGAGGTCTGGGCCACTAGCCGAGCACCACTAACTGAGTCGGATTTGGCCACGCTGGGCTCGGTTGGGTTGAGCTGAAGACTGAAGCGGATAGTGGCAGATATATAGGGTGGGGTGGTTGCGATATGTGATATCGGCCGTGAAGTGTTTAGGCCCTTTTAGCCACGTGGCAAATCGCCACTGTCAGGTTGCCGGGCAGCCAACCGTATAAACGGCAATCGGGAAATCCGACACAGAGGAGAGAAGGATAGAGAGGAAGTCTGCCTATCTAGCTCTGGCGCCTGCTTCGAAGTGGACCAAGAAAATGAGATGAAGAGATGCGTAGAGTTGGAAGAGAAGCGGAAGAAGAAGAAGATAGGGCTGGGTTTCGAGCGTCGACGAGTTTGCACACACAACTCGCGGTAAACAAACCCGCCCATGTGAGTATAGCGTAATATTTAGATGCTGCTCGCTATCCAAACCCGAACGAAGCGATAAGACGGCTACGTGCACCAGCTCCACAATCCGTAGGACAGACGATAATAAACATCTGTACTGTGCGCGGATTGGCAGAACCATTTCGAGCGGCGAGTGGCCGGCATCGTGGCTTACTTAAGTACGTGCATTCGGTTTATCGGTTAATCTTCGAATATAGCAGAATCTTAGTATATATATTGCAAGAAAGTACATGTTTATGACCAGGTCATTTTAGAAGACTAGAGTTCTTAACTGCGTTACTGTCTGAGCGGAAGAGACGGAACAACGACACACAAAATCGCAACACACCAAAGCTCGTTATTCATGATTTTAAATCTGTAAACATGTTCACCATATGCTACAAACACCACGAGTGGATATGAGCATATCGTTTTCTTCGTAATGGCTATGAGGGTACACATTCTCTCAGGAGAAATGCTTACCTCAATATCGCACTACTGCACGGAACGTAAAATACAATGAATCTTGTTTGCCCAACAGAGCGCGATACCATTTATTATAGTCTATTGCATTTTTATTCGCTAAGTAAGAACGGACCCATGCAAACAATACACCTGTAGATAATTAACAAACAAAAGATAGTTATAATTTGGTGGAAAAGCATAGCGATGGCACCACTCGCCTATGCCTGCATGGCTTCCGCCTCTAGTGTTGAGGTTTGTATAGAGATGTATAGAGTGGCGCACACATTTATTGTTTATCATTTCATGACGCTAGTAATGCCGTAGTAAGCAGTTCGACAATCAGCGGACACAAGCGCAACCAGGAATGTGTCGTACGGGGCGTGTATTCAATTGTAACTAAAGTAACCGCTAAAGATTTAAACAGTATTAAAGGACTCAATAGGGTATGTGCGCAATACCTGCTCCTCTTTAACAGACAAACATGCAGCGCGTTTGCGCCGGCTATGGTAACAAACGAATTGCACGCATGAAGTGCCCGAATGACAACAGTGACACACAACAGCGATAACAAAGACGACAGCATACGGACATAACAACAACACACAACGATAGAAACCACACTGACTAACAAAACGACAAGTGACAGCAATAACACAAATAGCGAACGCACAACAAAAGTAGCAGCAACTCGTAAAACGGCAAAACAACAATATTAACACACAATAGACGAAAACATAGCTAAAGGTTTACACAAAAACGTACTACGGTAGACACAGTTCGGATAGTTTGATTAACTTTACTCTGACACAAGACGCCACCAATATGGCAACCCATAAGCTAGGTCACATTACTGTGCAAATGTTACAGAACTATTCATAGGGTATAAATGACCGCTGTTTTTGTGAAGATGACCGTAACAATGAAGGTAGGCTAGACCTTCGATGGCTACCGGCGCAACTTCTTTTTATCGAGTGGTCTCTAAGTTGTTGTGATTGCTGACCAGACAATTCATCCGTCGAAGTCAAAAGTGCCAGAGCAAAGAAAAGTGTTATCAGCTAGTTTACTCTGCGTTGAACCTTCATAGCACGGTCAGGCATTCAGCTAGTATACTGGGCGTGTTTGACGTGGTAGCGAAACGGCTAAGATGCGGCACATATCACGCCGAGTGTGCAGCCATTTGGCAGTTTTTCAAATCCTCCACTGTGTCAGCCGAAGGAGAATGTATGACTTTTCTTGATATGACCAAGAGAATGGCCACCAAAAAATGTCTTGTGGTGTGGCGATAGCACGAGCGCTGGCACCAGCTTTGCCTTCTTAAAAATGCCGCTGAACCCTTTAGCCAGCTTGAACAGAGGCTTATAATGGCCCTTTTTGGCCTGGGCCGGCGTCATTAGTGCAAGCAATCCTATGATGACGCCCGCCACCAGTAGAAGCTTGTGGCTGCTCATAGCGTGCTGCACTAGGATGCGTATTCAAACGGTAACGGCAGAGGTGAGGTGGCACCGCTTCACGACGTAGGATGAGGAAGCTCCCCCTCGACGAGGCTTGCAATTTTTTCTTTCGATTGGCTGCCACGGACGCGGCGACAGCGACGAACTTCGTTGTGAGCGCTGGTCTTAGCTACCTCAGCGACTCAGGCCGAAAACACATCGGGGTGGTACGCACGTGTATGCTCCCGTGACCGACCGCGGGATGGACCTGTCTGTGTGTTTTGGTCAACGAATGTTCGATTTTATACCGACCGAGCGGCAAAATAGCAAGGAGCGACGAGCACTGTTTTCTCATCGTGTGTGGTAGAAAGGCGCATAAGCGATGACAATCAGATCAACAACATACGAACGAAACAAGATGGACAGCAGAAGAGTTGTCAGTACCAGTTGTGCCGATTGTCATTCTGTATGGGGGCAGATGTTTCGGATTTGGAGAAAACTTAGCTCGTTTAATAGTGAAAACACCAAGGCGATGGGAATATGAATGGCTTGCCAAACGCCACTGTGTCAGCAGATCAGGATCAGATCTAAATATGTACTTTCCAATATATATATATATATATATATATATATATATATATATATATATATATATACGAGGTAGGGTCTACTGAGGCGTAACGCGTATTGTATGGAGAATTGTATATATATACAATTCTTCATACCATACGCGTTACGCCTCAGTAGACCCTACCTCGTCGCCGGCTCAGAAGTTCAGTTTTAGTCGGCACCGCCGCATTACGTAAGCGTGCTTTACAAAAGCGTATCATCGGTGACATCGAAAACTATGATTGTATATAAAATGAACTACAATTCGTAACAAGATAACGTTATAAGTATGTCAAAAACAATAATTTGGCCTTGCAAGCAACACGAGTGGTGGGAAACGTATATACCTGTATATATATATATATATATATATGAATCGCTGTAATAAAAAAATAGCAGATGCGTACATATTTGTACTGTGCTCTCAAAAATAATTCTAAGTGTTTCATGCCCTACTGCTCCTCCAGTGATGCTCTACGACTGCTTTACGTCTCTGAGGTGACCTCAGCGTCTCTGAACCTATACTATTATGCCAGTCCTTGGTAACTTTTGCAACCATTCTCCAATTGGTATAAATAGGCCAAAGTTCAATAAATGGTCCATTGACCTAGCCATATATATGTATGAGTATTTTGGTGCGCGATAATTAAATTGGCACACAGATGTTAAACACTAACTGGGCACAGCAGTGCTGTCTGTTTGCAGCATGCATGGGTGGCTGGGTGTCTGGGTGGGTGGTTGTGTATGTGAAGAGAAGGGCACGGCTACAAGCTGCGTTGCGTGGCAGTATAGGCGGAAGTAATCAGCGACCACGTTTCCGGTTCACTTCAGCGAGCAGCCAGACAGTACGAGCCAGTTGAGTTGATGCAGACTCCGTGACCGGAGGCCAATTTGGAGCTCTCCGGATCTTTCGATATGCCGCGACGTGCTTTTAGCGCAAGCTGAAGGAAGCTACGCGGGTCTGAAACAGGAGGAGGAGAAGGTGAGGATGTTGATGATAATAATGATGACGATGACGACGACGACATCAACGACAACACTACCAACACCATAAACTAGCTCCGACCGCAGCCACGGTGCGGAGTGACCCCGCAGATTGAAGAAGTGGGAGCAAACGTCATGGCATCGAGGGCAGCGGAAGACAGCAGGCCATAGGGCAGAGAGCGGGATTAGCAAACGTAAGACTTGCTGACTGACCCGCGTTTCCTGCGTTGAGGAAAACTGACGAGCGCCGGACGGGGACTGTCTGCTTACACGATTCATTGCATGAATCGACCTCAGCGTCGAGACGCTCCAGGCTTCGAGTCACGGAGTCGTACAGTACCACACACAGGTAGAAAGAAACACACTACCTCTGCTGGCTTACAGCGAAGCCCGATCCAGGATCCAGCATCAGTCACTATGTGTGAGTAAACCCATTCAGCAACCAATGTCCATACGTCGGACGCCACGTTAAGATCACGACGATAATTACGAGAGAGTAAACGGTACATTTGGCACTTGACGCGATGTTGAAGGCCACACACACACACACGCTCAGACACTCTTATTCAGCCTTGTAAACCGAAAACATTTTGAAGGTTTTGGCGGTTAGCCTGTTTCTGCCAGTGAAAAATACTCACGCAGAGAAGAAAGCAAATCACAACCCTGTCGATTTACAAACTGTTCGCGATATCTCGTTTTTCTCGATTTTATTTTCAAACCTGATCAAGTAATATTGTTATCTTGTCATAAATGTTGCATTAATAAAAGCGCCCCGTACCTATCTTAGAGTATTTTTATTATTTATGCTACTAAGCTTGTGTTAATTATTTAAATTACGCTTTAAAAAATGAGATACTGAACGACTGATTTTTAGAAGTTAAGTAAGAATTTTAGAAAACGAAGAGCGACGGTATATAAAAGCAATATCCCTACGCATATGATATATCGTAGGTCGAGTCGGGCATGAAGACTATACCTGCGTCCGCCTTGACGGAAGAGGGAAAAGCCGACCTCAATGACCTCGGCAAAACGTAGGAGAGCGAAGGCGGCTCAGCGTCAAGCTTCGACAGCTGGCCGAAATTGATCAGAGACGAATCGATAGCGGCCATCGGCTACGAAGGCCTTAGATGTATTTTGCGTTCTCCTGGCGAAAACATTACCGTATCGTGTCGGCAAAGAGCAGAATAAATCGGGGATGGCACTGAAGAAAACCAAGATGGACTCTTGGTGGCTTCTATCTGCAGAAGGCTGTCGACAAATCCGGATTTGATCCACGCAAAATGTCCCGGGTACAAGCAATCGTTGCACTACTAAACAAATGCCGATTGGTGTTTAGTTGCGACAAGCAGAGTCCAGGATACAATGCAGATTTATATATATCGTAATCTATATATATAATTATATATGTATATTACCTTCACAACGTAAACACATTCAGGAGTATGCGCATTTCGTGGGAATAATTTCCACAACCAATTGGTGTTAAAATAATCCCCATGAAATTCGTGGCCTGATCGTGTTTATTCAATGAGTGGAATGGCAAAATGTTAAGGCATTAAACGTGAAATTACAAACATTTCAATGGGAAAACGATTTGTTTATCTTATATATATACATATATATATATATATATATATATATATATATATATATATATATATATATATGTAACACGTGTTCTCATGTAGGTCTACCCAATCTGAGTAACAAATGACTGGTTCGGCCTGGTACGGCCACCGTCGGGGTCGGGGGTGAAGACGAGTACGCAGCAGATCTAAAAGGATCGAAATGTGTTTGCTTTATTGGTATTATATAGTGGAGCCGCCTTATATATTTCGTTACATTTGGCGTGCTGGTAGTGAAGCTATTCTGTATCTGCCCCCGCCCAGCCAGCCTGATAGTGGTAGCGGCCATCTCTAGCCGAGCAATTCCGAGAACGTAGTGGTGGTGGTGGTGGTGGTGAAATCGTCGCTGCCGCCACCATCACCGCAGGCCCGACATGGCCTCGTCAGTTGGCAGTTATCGTAGCAGAAACTGCGTTGCGCGATGCGAGATTGGTGCTTCTCTGGCCGAGCGCTCGTGTTTCGACTACCACTATTATGTACTACTGCTACGCCGATAACGAGCAATGCTGATGACGACGACGACGGCACTATTGCCGTGACCGTGAGTTGGAGGGCGCCGACGGATGGGATCCGACGGCCGGGCCCACTGTTGATCTGAAAATTTGGATTAGTAAAGTTGTTGCCATAATCGTACATGCATTTTAGATTTTCTTTGCGGCATGTTTTTTTTTATATATGGGGCCGTTTTCTTCGGACGGCAAATTTATTTAAGTTCAATAACTCTTCATTCAGCTTGAAAATTCCATTATTACATAAATTCAAACAATTATAACTATTCAGATAATTTTGCAGAAAAGGCTATCGCCCGTGTCTGCAATGTATCTGTGTGTATATATATATATATATATATATATATATATGTCAAGCTTAGTGAAAGAAAACTTGCCAGGCGTGTAAGTAGTATGCAACGCTATAAACAATATATATATATATATATATATGCACTATAGTTTTCTTATTATAAACTAACTGCTATAAATTTACCTTTTTATAAGAGGCGCAGATGTCTTCGTGACATGCCTGCCGTTGTCCTTGGTAAAGTATGGATTGTTGTAAGCTGTATTCAAACTTTCATTGTGTATAAGACGACTTTTCTGACTAGACGGATTGGGACCGACGTACGCCTTAGTCTGATAGCCAATCGGTCCGGCTTCGGTACGGCAGCTGCCATGCTCACAGTAGCCATCAAGAGCCTAGCAGGAAAGCGACGCAAGAATCACAAATATTTAACTAAAAAATAATATATATATATATATATATATATATATATATATATATATATAACTATTTATTTACTAAGGATGCAAGTGGAGCGACAATTGTCTCCTGAGAACGTTTGCACTGGGAATAATACTCAATATTTATATATATATATATATATATATATATATATATATAAAAATCAAAGGAGAAAGAGCAGTGGTAGCATACATTTTCTGTGTATACGATGCAATATAGATGTAGTCATAGACCGGCCTACCTCAGATGTTCCAAATAGTTGTACGTTCTTGCTGAAAGGTGTACGCAGAGAGACTCGGCAGCGGTTGTTCGTATGGGATGAGAGGACTCGGGGTGCAGATCGCAGTTCAAATAGGCCCAGCGTACCCTGAATCGCACAGAAACTCCTAAAAATGAAGAAAACAAACCAAAGATCGGAAATTGATGACATCGATATATACGAGAGCGTATTTTAGCACAAACCAATTTTACTCCAAGAAGTACATTCCTCTTCCTGTACCTCAACCAAATTCTAGCATGTTACGGTCCAATAGGAATATGTCGTTATTTGTAACATTTTGCATCAAATTATTAACCTTAACTCTGGGCAAATCAAGTGGGGATTTGCAAACCTACTTTTTTGTAGATTAGGCAATATATGTCTCATCTCGTGATGTCATTAAAGCCAACCATATACGCACTAGTAGTATTTTACACACAAACGGTACTGAGGTTTTGTCAAATTGAATTGATTCTGCTAGGACGTTTCGTTTAAATTCTACATTAGACATGTCAGCTACAAACTACAGTGTAATATTCGTCGACGCGCATTTGTTGGGGCCAAGAATTCTTCCATTCACGTCTAAATACATACACATGCCTTCTGTTATACAACAAGAGCAACTATTAATATAATAGCAACTATTAATATACTATTAGTATAATACCGTTCAATAAGAGTCATCTTACTTTTAGTAGCAACACAACTATACATACTGGCACTGGAATTGTTCGACCATAGGGTCGCCAGCGGGCACCGTCAGACTGAGACTTTCGTAGGGTTCGCATGCATGTGGGTTTCGGGTGTTTTCGGGGGGCAGAAACAGCTCAAAATCCGATCGTCCACCATTAGACATCTCTTTACGCGAACCAAAATATTTGTGTTGTTTCGAGATCATACAGTCCTTGATTTCATCGAGCATTTGTCCCGGTTCAGCTGGAAACTCAGTTGGACGACACGAGCAGTCTTCGTGGCAGCGACCTAAGCGGTACACATGCAATACGTAAGCCAGTCGATAAGAATGTATCTTCATATAATAAAGTTAAATACATTTAGACAAGAACAACGTGCGCGTATCCTTGCGTTTTGCAGGTAGTTAAGTATATGCACATCAGAAGTAACCCCTTCTTGATGATATGCAATATGACTTTCAAGGCGTATGGTATAAAAACGAATTCAGAAAATAAAGTTTCTCTTGATGCAGTTTCCTATTTACGATTTGTTCCCCTTTGTTTGACAAGTGCTCAAATAAAACCAAACAATCTTTGTAAAACACGCAATACTAGTAACTATATTTTTTTGGTTAAGATTAGGACATTATATTGAGCAAACGCCAGAAGGTCCTCCAGTGTAAGTTGGATGTGCCCCAAACAAGCGTGTCTAGGTCTTCATA
This sequence comes from Dermanyssus gallinae, assembly GCA_003439945.1. NCBI lineage: Eukaryota > Metazoa > Arthropoda > Arachnida > Mesostigmata > Dermanyssidae > Dermanyssus > Dermanyssus gallinae. The sequence continues at coordinate 17,183 of QVRM01002341.1, forward strand.
AAAAGCTTAATAAAAGAGATTGCTTAATGGAATAATTCACTCTCTACGTTTACTCTGTTATGCTTTTTTAAAGAACATCGAGAAAAGTTAAGTCTCACGACAAAAGTCGTAATGATGAGCCCTTGCTCGGACACAAGATATTTATTGGAATCCCTGTAAGACCGGCTCGTCTTTCAATTCCAGTTTTTATGTACACAACTTTCGGGCCGATTTTAAATGTTAAGTTTTCAAATTGAATCACGATCTTCAAATACTACCATAAAAGTAGCATAACAGATATAGCAGCTAAGTGAAACAAATTTACGAAAACCCCAGCTTTTCTAGTCCTACTCGTTGTCCATATTATTTACATGGCCGACATAGGAACCCTATTAACATGACCTTAACAGAGGTCAAACACTTGGTAACCGGTTAGTAAATCGATATTTACCAATACGATACGCAAGTATTGAAATCGTAGTGCAAACGGATTAAGTGTGCCATATCCACAGTGACGAACATATTCACTGCGATTGGGCAGGCGAGCGCTAAGACGATCAAAGACAACAACTGCACTTAGTTAGTTGTTGATCAACATAAAGACGTCTGTCCATTCAACACCGGGGATCAATCCAATCGGCAAATGGCCCATTCGCTTGTTTATGGCCGCCAACAAAAGCAAAGGAAGGCAGCGTCGGCCATGCGACGACAACAGTAACAACAATCATAGCGAGAAAAATCGTAAGAACTGCGACGTTTAGAGAAAACGTCAGAGACAGGGAAGAACAAAATGATGAAACAGCATTTGGCTTCATGGCCTGATTTCTGATCGTTCACTAGAAGAACAACAATCCCTAGTTGTATTTGCAAAAACATTCTATGAGTTTATATATATATACCAAAACTCAATAAATAGTCCATTGACTTAGCCATATATATATATATATTTATATATATATATATATATATATATATATATATATATATATATATATATATATATATTTATATATATATATATATTTATATATAACATTGCAAAGAACTAGGATTACGTCGATTAGTTAATACAACATAATGTGGCGAGAGATTACATTCAACTCTTACCGTCGTGTGCTTTCGATATATGTTATCTAAGAACCAAACGGCGGCAAATCGAACTTTACAGGGTAGTGGCGAGTTTGTTGCTGATACGTGTGATCACGTTAGCGTCATGCGAATCAGCATCAAAACGTTTAGCCTCATAGTTGGAGGGAACAAATTTGTTCATTCTAGTGAACGGCCTTGACCATAGACTACAGGTAAGTAGCACAAGGCGAGCAAACGATCTCGAGATTGTTTGCGAGGCGCCAGCCCGTGGAGGAGTGCTGCCCACGCCTGCCTCGACATGGGCTCGCCGTCTCCAGCCACACGGCTACCCACCGGTGAGCGAGGCGTTGCCTCCGCTCTGCATGACGACATTCATCCGGCACTGACTGCACACGTGTTGTGACCCGACGCAGGTCGGCAGAGTCCGTCGTAGCCGATCGCGTAGAAACACTGCCCCCAGCCGTCCGTTGAGCATGCAGTGAATGTGGCAGTCGTCGTCGTCAACGATCATGTCCTCGTAAACTTCGCAGTTCCACGGGTCGCGTTGTGCCGGCGGCGGCACGCGCAGATAGAAGTGTGCGTGCCGCGAGCCGGCTGACGGAGGCGGCCACACTGCGCCCCCGCTACCCCCGTGCTGCCCCGGCAACACGGCGCCCCCGCTACCCCCGTACTGCCCGGGCAACACGGCGCCTCCGCTACCCCCGTACTGCCCGGGCAACACGGCGCCTCCGCTACCCCCGTACTGCCCGGGCAACACGGCTTCACCGCTACCTCCGTACTGGCCCGGCAGTTGTTGACCATTGGCGGCGTACGGCATAGACAGGTGTTGATGCGGCTCGTTGTTGTTGTAGTCGTTGTGGTCGTCGTCGTGGTCTTTCACCAAGTTACTTTTCAGTGTTGCACGCGACACGGCGGCCGCCCGAGCGACACGACGTCGCGGAGCGGTCAGCTTATCACACCGACGAAGGCCACGCTGTTGCTGCCATTGTTGGCTTCGGTTGGTCTCTTTCTGCGTCGACGTGGAGACGGTCACGGAGTGGGCCGGCGGTTGCGTTGCTGCGTCACCGAGCCAAGGGTCACCGTCGACAGCCGTTGTCGTCGGCTCGCCTCGACTCTGAACATGCTGGATTTGCTGCTGGTAGTACAAAAGCTGTTTCGGCTCTGAGTTTACCCAGTTTGAGACGACGGCACTTGGCTGCAAAACTCCGAGAGGTACTACTTTGCTGTAGACGATTTTGTTAACGTCCTCGGCATCGTCGTCGTTATGATCCCTTCGGCTACTCGCTGGCAGCGACTGCTTATCACGGCTACTATTAGCACCGCTTCTACGAACGTTCGCGTAGATTGACGGTTCCGAAAGGCCAATGAAAGTGGTATCGGACAATCGTTGCTGGTTCTGGAGCGGTGGTGGTAATGGTTCCGCCAGGGAATGCTGGTTAAGGTCTACAGGGGTTCCGGCGCATGTGTGGACAAACGCCACGCTGAGAATAGTCCCGACGATCATGTCTAGTCGCCGAACATCTCCAGAGTGGTCAGGCTCTGCTAGGTAAATAGCTGCAGCAAAAAGTCGAGGAGATCTTGGTGGGTTATTTCACTTTGAATGCACGCAAACTGAGCTCGAACTTCCAAGTGACCTGTTGTGAACACGATGCCCGCTTATGTTGATTCAGCCTCCACGCATCTAGAGCGTCCGTTCTAACGGAAAGACAGAACTGCCAAAACAGAACGACGTATGCCGCCGCTATCCTCTCAGACCTCGGCATTACATAATGGTTAACCTTGACAACATAAAAGCATTTATACCTTGCAATAATGGCGTGATTGAGTAATATACGCAGTTAACAAAGTTAACACATATTCGTGCCACCACTACGGATACACGAATTAAAAATCAGCAACTCGGGCTTCGGGGTTGTAGATTACAAGTAAACAAAAATAAATTGAAGCATATATATATATATATATATATATACGTTCGTATACGGCAAGCTCTGCAATTTTGGACAAAATAGTTGGAAGTAGGTTTTGCTGCTGCAATTTAGTTTTGACGAAAAAAATATTCCTAAACAAGCTCTGTTGCCTGGTCCGGGCCTTAGTTGTTCCCGAACGAGCGTCGAAGTCTCGAGCACAGACGGTAGAAATAACGATTTCCGATAGATGCGGCAGTCGCCGCAATCTCTGTCGCATTCTTCGTCGTCGTCCCGTTGCTGTTCTAAACGAGTCGCTGCACCTGCTTTGACGGGCGGCTGCACCTGCTGTCTTGTTCGACCAGTCAGGACCATACAAACATACATACATACAAAAGAACTACTACCAGAACTCGCGGACGCAAACAGCCCTTAGCTGTATAGCGTATAGCACGGTACCAAAGCTCCACTCAGGCAGAACTAAGGCTTGACTAGCCCCAATCGGGTACTAAGGCATCTCAACCTCCTCCTCCTTCCTGCTTCATGCCAGGGTCTGCTCTTACTTGAGACATTTTTCGAGACATCTACGACTACCAACAACAGCCTACGTACCGACCCACCGCCAAAGCAAATGCCGCAATAGGAGATCGAGTTTTGATTGTGCTCGCTATAATTCGGTTTTTGCTACGGCTACCGTTGTTGTCGTTGTTGTTGTTGCTACATTGAAAGGAAGTCTATGTTGCTGCATTTCTCTTTACCCAGCCAATGTGAGCTCCGACGCTCCGAACAACAGTTCCGGAAGCTGGCGGGTATCCTTCGGCGCTACATACCCCCCCCCCCCTTTCTAAGCAAATAGACGTGTTCGAACGCAATGCTCAATGATTCAGTTTCCGTGCATTGCTTCCCTACATTGCGGACTTGACTCGATGCAGGAAGCTATTCGACGACAAGCGTAGCAGTAACAGAGACAGTCACTATCGCCATCCTTAAATCCGCCTATTTTGCCATCCAGGATATGGTGCAAAAAATCTGACTGGTCAGCACATCGTGTGGAGGTCGCGCATTAGTGTGATGGTAGTGTCGCGGGCGATATCCACTAAAACACTTTGCCTTCTATTTTCTGCAAATCATATTCTGAAACTATTTCTAAATAATGAGGTCGAGCTAGTCTTCTTTTGTGGTTTATAAAAGTCTTCTAAATGTAGATTTGTAATGAGCGTTCTTGTCCACTGGCTTCGCGTGTCTTTAGAGGAGGACATTGTTGACAAATTAAAATCCACCCGGATCCAGGAAGCAAAGTCTGTTATGACTAAAGCTACAATAACTGCCTCGGGCCAATTTTTTCTTGCTGTTATTCCGCATGTGCCTAAACTGAATGCCTCACTTTACTGTCATTTAGTACTGGAGCATTGTATGAGCCTTATGCGCGAACTCATTTCAACAGCCTAAACTTTCAAACACGACCCTGCGCCTCCAGAGAGCAGAACAACTGTCCACAGAGCAAAACAAACTGAACGGTAACTTCGCGACGACGTGCATTTATTCAAAACAGTGGCCTTATTACTCGCCTTTCCATAATCCCATAGATTTTTCTGAGATATTTACAGCCCAATGTATGCTGCAAAAAAATTGCTAGTTTGCATGGTTTTGAGTCAATCATTCAGGGCGAGTGGAAAAATAATCTTATTTTATGGGAATCCCAAAAACGGTAGCCATTAACTTCCAGCCTAACAAACCAGTTTTCGCCTTCTTCGGCGCACATTTGTCAGGCGCTGTCCACTGCTTTAACTGCTGTTTGGGCATAAGTACAGCTAGTAGTAAATCAAGGTTTTGCACGCGGGTACGAATCGACGCCAACAGTCTTGTGGATTGCGCCTAAGCTTTGATGGACGCTATTTCGAAATGTTAGTTATGTTATTTAATGTTCTGTTATTGCACACACTTGTTTCATGTTCAGACGCTCGTTGCAGTACACAATGCACCCACCTACTGAGATGCCTGTCTCACGCAAATTTATTCGACGATTTTAGCGTAAATTTTATCAGATTCGATTTAGATTTGTGCAGCCGTCTGTTTGTTGAAATATAGATGCTTTATTACGGTGCGAATGTTGTGCCTCTCCGAGTCTACGACTGTGTGCTGACATGCTCAGTTCAAATGTTTACCATACGTAATCTTAAAGTCATCATTGTCTAAAGCACAATATATGACAGTGCATGGACACTGACATGCATAAGTGTGCACACGTCCATGTAGCACTATTTCCCAGGCGTACTGTCGGACATGGCCGGTCGAACAACAACAACAACATCGACAAAAGCAAGACAACAATAACAACAACAACACGAATACGTCGATTTGCTACATATCCATCCGCCCGCCGTGTTACGCACGTTACGACGACCACCCGTCGTTCTTCGCGATGATACCGGCCATGTAGCCTCACCAGAGCCTCACGTAGCCTCGCGCCAGCGAACGCCTAAACTTATCCGACTTAAAGAGCGGAGCGAAACGGGCGGATAGGGAGAAGCAAATGGCCGCCTCGGCAAGCAAGCGTGTCCAGCCACGGACATTGACGTACATACCATACACATTCTCGCCGCACGCTATTTGAACGGCATGGGCCACAGACCCGCACTGGAGCGGCGGGGGGCGATCATGAAAGAGCCAAAAGGACGGCACCAGTCGCAGATTTGCTTCTACTGCTGTGGTCGTTGTTGCCGTTGTCGAAGTTGTTGTTGTCGACACTCTTGTTATTGTTGTTGTTGTGGTCGTCGCGGGTTCGATCCGTCGAGCGGCAAAGAGCCCGCCGGCACGTCCTTGTAGTTGTGACTGCGAAAGCCCAGTTTTCCTCTCTTTTGCCACCGCCGCCGCCGCCGCTGTTCACGTCGTAGGAGGGATCTAGGGGCGCCGTTGCGACGTAGGCGCAATCCCGACGGGCGGCCTATCCGTGCAGCCGCCCCATCTGTCCACCCCACCGCACCACCTTAGCCAAACATCGTACGTGCAAACATACAGACTACGCCACACTATACGTTGGTGTGGTGTTTTTTCCTCGTATCTTTCTCTCTTGTTTGCCCTTTGTTGCCACTCTCGTTTACTGTCACTCCTTCACTTTATTGCTCTCTATCACTATATATATATATATATATAAAAACCTGTGAGTTCATCTCTCCCCGTTTCTCGACTCTGCACCAAACATCCAAAGCCAAGGAGTCAGTTGTTCGTTATGTAACGTCGCTCACTCGCCACACTTGCGTTCGCTGGTCTCATCTGCCGACTAAACGGAGTCGGCGGTAGCTGCATGACGCAGCGACGCCCGGTTTACGCTTGGCGACCACCAATGGCTGCCTCCCACTGACTATGTACACGGCCCCCTCAACCCTAGCTGAAGTAGCACTCTTGCTGCTACTCCTACTATTACGACTACTACGATTCCCTGCCTGTACAACTACTATACGGTTGTTCAGTGGTGGCGCGTTGGCTCGGCTGTCGCGGGGACCCCTTATTTTTCCGTTGGTGAATTGGCTAGTTTCGCCGTCAAAGCGTGGAGCTTCTTTATCTCTACCCTTACTTTGCCTCCCTCGCTCTGCTTGCCTCCCTTTCTCGTATTTTTGCTGCGCATGGCAATTCGAGAGAAAGAGAGAGGGGGGAGAGAGGAATATTGCACTAGCCAGACAAACCTCGAAGAGGTTGCGCAGACATTACTATCGGTCGCATCATCGCTGAAGGCTCCTACCAGTCAACCGAGACTGGTAAGCACCTGCTTGCTGGCTCTTTGGTAGAACTTTCTTTGGTGGCTCGACAGTACCACATCGCTCGTTGGTACCGGCCCGGCGTCCACGTTCACACACATTAAGCACGCCCTTCAGCGTTGTTTTTTCGTCTTATTCTTCTTCTGTTTCTTTATCTCCTTCTCCTTAACGTTATGCTCCTTCTAAGAAGATTGTAACACTAAAGCTGCAGTTTGCTGCATGCTGACACCAAATCTCGACACTGCGCGCGTAAGGAACGGAGTCTTTAGGATGGTAGAGGTGTAGCAGTTTTGTGAAAAACGGTCACGTAACTTCAGTACGTAACTAGACTCGCTACAATTTGCCGCGCGTGCTCATCGTAGTGACAGCAATTAGGCATATCTTGCCCCCTCATTCTTGTGTCACTCGTACGGTACAAATTGATGCTAACAATACCTGTATGCAATCTCTTATTAGCTCTATCCGCCTTTGTGAATGCAGTACCCCCCCCCCCCCCTTATCTACACATTTTGACGTTCGTGGGCTCAAACAATAGAACCCCCTTCGATTGTTATACTTACATAGATGCAGAACTTGATAGTCTGGCCTGGCTAGCCTGCTTGCAGAGGATGAGGGAGAGGTGCCCTTCTCTGACTCACTCCTTCATTTCCCAAACTTGTTTTTCCGTCCACTTCTCCCTCTGTTCCTCGTTCTATTTTATACTTTTCGCGTTTTCACAAACGTATTTATTGGGCCGTTTATAAGAGTCTAGAACAGAAGAGTCGCAAAATAAAGCGGTTAGTGATATATTGCTAGCACATGGAGGTCGGCAAAGGCTATACGATCAGAGGCTGGAAGAATACGAATATGGTAAGTAAAAGATGTCGGGCTCGAGTACAGCGTTTGAGCGCACTCGAATACACTAGATACATCAGCAGAACCCTCTTCCATTAACTGCCAGTACGTTTTTGCAGACGTTGTCAGCCAGGCTGCCGCGTCTTGCCGTATGCACGCATGACGAGAATAGACAAACGCTAACGCCAATAACCGTCAGTGCAGCGATTTGGTGTGAGTTGGGCCGTTTCGACGGTGACGGTAGACACAATGTGTTCCTCCGGGCTCTTAGCGCGCCCTCCATTATTCGATTGAGTGGTAGGAGGAGGAGGAGAAGAAAAAGGGTAGGACATGGAATTAAGTCGAGTATCGGACACTCCTACAGTTTGTTTCAACTAGATTCACGTGTTTGCGCCCCTCCCGTAGCCAACTTGCTGGGGGTGGCCAAAAACGTCTGCGCCATCAAGTATGCGCCGGTCCAAGTAGGACCGCCGGTCCGGTCCGTCCATTGCGACTTAGTGGCCACAGCCGGCCTGTCGGCTTCACCAATATCTTGTCGTTGAAGTCTTGCTGCTTACGCATAGCTGGTTTGGTCGCACGCTTGCCCAGCCGCCCCATAGAAACGAAATATGGCATGTACAAAAATGTTAAGTATGGCCTGTTCCGGCAACAGGTCGTAAGTTAGTGGACCCGTGCTTCTAACAGCAAGCGCCAGTACTTATAGTGCCAGATGCGCCGCTGTCCTGCCAACCGGCCACCTTGGATTTAAGGGGAGATGGACACAGCGAAATCGGGAGAAAAGACAACCAACCAAGATGCGGTCCGAGCAACTTCCCATCGCTAAAAACATGTTTTCTTGGCCAAAGGATTCAAACATATTGAAAGGAAATTGCCATTTCATGAGCCTTGGCTGGACCCTTGGTGACTTGAAGTGGGAACACGTCGCAATATATATATATACATTTTTTTTCACAAATCTTTTCGGTCTATGAATGCATAGCGTATTGCCATTATCCAACCGCGCGAGGTGGTTAAATATAGTTTATCTGCTGGATGCACGTCCAAAGCTGTGTCATTGCTCGCCGGAGAAGCGCAGTTCAAACAACATGCACATGGTTGTAGTACTCTCTCTACTCAGAAAAGACGCTACTGATGCACGCCATTCACTTCTACCGCTGCGGTGTTGTAACACTGCAAAACAGTTCGTAGTGCAAACGGTGACAATAACAGACAAGTGCGAAACACACACCTTCCTTTCCTGTAGTTAACACAACTAACTACAACTACAACAGTCTAGAATATAACTAACTACCAATTACGTAGGCATCATAGATGTCTTTTGGTGCAAAGCTTTTCTCCTCCGTAACAACTTCCCAAATGGCGCAAACGTATTCACACTTATTTATAGTAATGTTAATGAACGACACAATAAAACATTTGCTGTAACGCCTATAAGGTTTATCCGCGTTTCCAGTAAAAACTTAAAATAAGTGAGTATCAGTCGCTAGGAGTGTACACATATCTGTTGTGAACGCACGTGTAGTGACGGGTATTTCAAACAACATCGTCATTCGGAAAGTGACAAATCCGGCGCCGACTGTTTGCGAGAAGAGCCCCTGAGGGCGGCCGTTGGACATGCGAACGAGAGAAACTAGAGAAAAGAGGAGCAGTTTAGCACCCTCGTAGCGCAGTAATCCTAGCAGTTGCCGCAAATGGCCGTTGCCCTGTGCCAGCGACATGACCGACGAAGCTCCAGACTGCCCGGTTGAGACGTCCGGCATATAGGTGACATGCGGTTTGCCTGTCCGGCCCAGCTGCTAGCGTGTGTCATTCTAGTTATTACGTCGGGAATGACGCCGGCGACCATGAGAACGACAGGGAGAAGGAGGGGGGGTTTACGACGCCCTCGTGAAGGCATATTGTGGTCGGGCCGGACCAAGTCGCGCTTTTGCATAGACATCTGTACCACCTCAAGCTCATCTCGTCCAACATCCCAAAAAAAAACAACACACAGCCGCCCCATACTACAGCAATCACCCCGCGGTTAATTCCGGTTGTGATTTTTACAACGACGGTTGGAGTACACACAGCCGCCCCAGTTTCTACACTAGCTGCACTTCGTACAATAATGCGCCATGCTTAACAGGAAGTTAGTCGCAGTACTTATCCATCTGTATGCGCGTGTTGTTTGGATTAAGTATGAAAGTCGTTTGTTAAGGCCGTAGTGAACGGTACGACCACGAACCTGGTCGAGACTATAGCAGACATTCCGTTAGCATGCTGACCCAAAAGCATTCAGTACGCCTCACATAGGCTGGATGCCGTACGCATCAAATATGACCTCGCTCTCTCTGGCCGCGGTCGCCTGCCTGGCTCCTGCTCAGCACGTAATAGTAATAATAGTTGACGTTGACGATCACTGCACGAAACCTTGTTCCTTTTTCGTGCAAGTTTCAAACCTGCATTCGATACAGCAGACAACCGCTCGCTTACAATGCGCCGCCTCAACGTTCGGGACGGCCCAAGGCTGATGAGAAAGGCAGTGGGAACTGGCGTCTTTCCCCCGGGCGTTTCGGAGGTAGCAGCGAGCTTGGCCGTGTTCGCTTTCTCAATCTATGCCTGTCACCACTGATGGCGTTCTTGGCAACCCTCCACTACTATGATTTCTACTCTGACTATTACTACTACTGCAGCTGCTAGACATTGAGCAAAAAAAGGGCTTAATCTAACCTATGCCGTGCCTGCTAATCTCATCGCCCTCAACATATCTCCTTTTCTACTTGGGCTTTCCCTCTATCCCTCTGTACGTGTCTCAGTTCGTCCTACCTACTGACACTTTACTTGGTAAGAACGCGAAGCTGCCGCCTGTGAGGCAAGCAAGCTGCCGTGACAAATTGCCCCAGCAGCAGCAGCGCCACAATCAGCAGCTTTACCATGATCACCATTATCATCACCATGATCCTGGCTGCCAAGAGCGAGCGTACGCTATGGCTGCCAATGCTGCGAGGTTAGCTGGGGCTTCAAGCCAAGCAAGCCTGGTGCTGTGCGGCTCGCTGGGGCTTCAGGCCAAGCCCGCGTCCGTCAGACCTACGCTCCACTGAGCAGTAACAGTGGTCGTCGTAGTAGTAGTAGCTACAGAAGAAGAAGAAGAAGTAGCGGGAGTCTTAATCGCCTTCTGCTGTTTGTTTGGTGCTGGCCTGCCGGGCGTTGTGCCGTCGTTTCCAACGAGTCCGTTCAGCTCACTATTAGCCTAGCCTAACCAGTGATGGCAGACGTGCCACTTAGGTCAGCCTGATCGCAGTGCAAAACGTGGAGGTGAAGTTAATCGGTGGGTCGGTCGGTGGTACCCGCCGACAGGCTTTCGCGGCTGCTAGCAGAAGAAGACAACAATGTGGGTCGCCATCTGCAACAAAAAAAACGGCCTTTACGCCAGCGTCAGCGTAGACCAATGACATTTGTGCACAACAACAACAACATGACGCAGTTTCCCGCATCAGAGTGTCGTAGACGCTGGAAAAGGACGCGGCCTTTCAAACAATAAGCTCGGGCAGAGAAGGAACGTCCACTGCTATGGCATATTTACTACGGACGTCTCGTATGTGCATGTTGATGTAGCTGACAGAGATCGCACTTCTTGATATACCAATAGTGGTCTCAAATTTTAGCAAACGTAGTTGCATCGCCACTGACTTGAGCGTGCATTAACATAGGAAGGAAACTTAAAGCACATACACTGTTAGCCACAAGTGGCAATATCTAATTTTACCTACTATGTACCGGTAACGCAACAATCGAATGGGCGCTGCAATGGCAGCCCCCATATTCTCTGTTGGAGCCCAGGTCTTGCTGGTTGTTTTGTTGGGCGTGGTTTTCATCACCCTCCTGTTACGAGGATACTTCTGTTGGAGAAAGCCTACATAATTCTAGTATACCGATGACGATAGATGCAGTTAGACGTTATTGTGCCACAGGAAACTAAAATGGGGCTTTCAAAGCATTGAAAAACTGCCAGGACATCACATGTTTTTAGATAAGGTCATATAACCTTGCATGCTCGCTTAGAAGGGATATTGATTACGTCAGTAACGTTAGTTTTGCATTGCACATAGGCTGAGCAAATTTATATACTCTGCCTTACTGTTGAAAACTGATTAGTTGACTTGTTTGTAGAACAGAAATTAGCGCATTTTGGGAAATCGTCAATTGTGCTTATTTGAAAAAAACATCTAAGCAAAATGCACTCTTATGTAAGCAAACATGCACTTGTCAGACAGAGTTCGTTGCCAAATATGTTCTCTATCTGTTTTCGCTTCTTGCATACACATATAAATGCTTCTTTAGGAGAGCCTTCTCCTCCATCCACAGATGGGCCTGACGACCACGCAACGCTGTTGTCGGCTGCCGCCTATTGATAAACAATCAGCCACTAGGAAAAGCCACTTGAGAGGCAGCCTAAGTGGATTTCCCTCCCATCAGGGTTACGGGCCCTTGAAACGCCGGTTGGCCCGCTCTGCCGCAATAGCTCTGCAATAAAAGCCAATGTTGACTTGCACATAATGATATCGCACCAAAATGAAAACGACGTGACTGCTAACTAGAACACAAACACAGCCCACAACGACGGCGGCCAGGAAAGACAGCGCGAGCAAATACAATACAGCCACCCACCCACCCATCTACCCACGTAGCATATGGTAGACTGTAGACTGAGACTGAGATAGAATAGAAAAAGAGCAGGAACGAGAACATAGAGAAGAAGAGAGATAAGACGACATGACTGTTTATATATCAGCTCCGGACGGCGACCGTCAATGATCATGGCACGATTGCAAGCGACTGTAACAACAACAAGAACAGCATCCACCTAGTAAACCACCACCGTTTATAAAGGTCACGAGGCAGGCGCCGGCGGCTGTAGGCAAATTTGCTCAGCTAGGACTGCTTCCATCGCGTGCTCTCGTGCGAGTGACTCAGTGCGACTCAGTTCCCCCTGCGCAACTTAGCTATAAACGTCACGCATTGCGCCCTATCTTGCTATACGCGACTATAACAAGTTTGTTGTGACTGACATTTAAACATACTCCTTCCATCCGAACGCGTATGAAATGGCTCTCAGTTTTTATGTGTCACGTACGTGTTGACTACGCACCTCACCTGCTTTTGACACAGAACTTTCAAGTTTGGAAATTGGCGTCCATGCTCGGCCACTTAGGCGATCGCATCCCCACTATATATGGCTGCCAAAGTTGTTACGCTATTCACTGTTGCGAACGACTAGCTCGTCTTGCCGGCGCACAGAGGCGGCTGTAGTTTAGTCGAGCGGCGGATTTCCCGTGACGGAAGTGGGTTTTAAGGGCGGAGTAGGTTTGCCCGCAGCAAGCATTGTACGTTGGAACAGCCTGGGCAACGCCAGGCCGTCGACGTGCGACAACTCGAAACAAAGCCACAAACCGATAGAGACGGAGCGCTTGGGCCAGCATACGGGGACGCGACCGCGGCAGAAGCGGCGGGGGCACCACGGTGTACACGGCGTTAGTACACGCACACGAAATCGATGCACGCTCATAGAACTTGTACATTTTGCCGCTAACACCTGCTTCCTACTACTACTACTACTGCTGGCGTGCGTAGTCGTGCGTCAGATGTCACCGAAGGTTAAGAGAACCTGCTGTTGGCGTTAGAAGGCCGCCCTGAACGAGTTGTCTGGGAGGCTTCGAAACCATTTCCATATTTCGGACCAATGACAGCTCTTTCGGATGAAGTTGTTGGACAGATGGCACGCATACACGGGTGCGGTGTTGGCAGGTGTGTCGCATTCGCTTCACCGGCCGGCCGAAGCCTTAGACGCAGTCGCTTGGACAGCGAAACCGACTTGACGCTACTAATAGACACTCGCAGCCGTCGTCATTGTGTTGCGAGCTTCGATCTAGGACGTTTTCGTCGGCGTCGTCTGCATCGTTGTCCTCTTTGTAAGCGATGTGCTGATGGGCGAAGGGAACCTGGGACAGGTGGCTGGAGCTTTTAGACAAAAACAAAAGCTGACATGGCAGCCCCGGGCAAGCGAAAATCGAAGCCACACTGGCTGTTTCGCCAGCAGGTTACACCCACCCGTGATGAGGGGGTTGCTCGAGGGAAAGCCAAAGTTATAAAAGTTGCGTTCGACAAGTTGACTACGTCAGCCGCGGTTGACCGTAGCCTTCTAGAACAACAGTGTTAGAAAGAGTCAGCCATATTCCGCTTGCTCGCTCCAGTACAGCTGCACGACTAACATGCTAATCGTCACTGTTGATGATATTGCTGACTATGCTTGTGGTATTGATAAAAGTTATAATTGAAAAATTGCAGAATTAGTATTAAAGTAGAAGTGAAATGATATTACAGTGAGGCTGGTAATTGGTTAATGGTCTTGCTGCTGCGATTGCAGTTGCAGTTTTGTTCGTTGTTGATGTGAGTCTTATTGTTACTGTTGTTTTGTTCATGCCTCTACCGCTCTGGCTTAAGTGACTAGTCTTGCTATTCAAGTTATTATTATTATTATTAGTTTAAGGTGTGAACGCGTGTTCGCATTTTCCCATACGTTGGTTTAGCCTATGACGCCCACGGGCCATTTCTTCTACACAGAGCCAAAGACCTAATCTGTCTTAGAAACTGTGCCGCACGTCGATCAGCCGGGATTTCCACCGAGGCATCTTGCTATATCTAGGAGGAACTTATCAGTCACTGCGCTGATGGGGCTCGATGTCTCCAGGGCAACACGAAAAAACAGTAACTTCTTGACAGCTCGAGATATTTTTCTTGCTTCTTCTAGTCTGGGTGTTTCGCAACACAGCCAGACTCAACTGAGCTATGGCGTAGGTAAGACGTTACTGCAGCGCATGAACCGCATCGTCCCAGACAAAGCTTTCACCGTGTGACCATCAAGCAATAGTGATTCCCTCAGGTCGCAGTTATCAGTGAGACTTTTTGGTTTAGGAGGGGAGTGGTATTCCTTCTCTGCGTAGGGCTCTTCTGACGATGCTATTGAGTTCTGCGTGTCATATCACTCTACCTGAACTTTTAAAACGACTCAATAGGTGTATTCCGTCAAGGTCAGCCGGTTATTATTATTAATATTATTATTGCTGCTGATATTGTTGTTGTTATGTAGTTGGTTGTTGTTGTTATGTAGTTGGTTGTTGTTGTTATGTAGTTGGTTGTTGTTGCTACTGCTGTTGTCTTATTGCTGCTAGTAGATGTGCTGTTATAGTTGTTAGTAGCTGTTTTGTCGTCGAGGGCGGAGATACGCTCCATTCGTAGCAACGGCGCGCAACTGCATTCACCCTTCTCCACAAAAAAAGCAATTTTGTTGCGGTGTTATTCTAATTGCTGCCGCGTATAGACGGTTCTGGTGCACTATCACATTTACGTTTTTCCGCTACAGTTATTTGTGTCGATGTCGACAACGATAGTCAAAGCCATAGTGCCGATATTTTTTTTAAGTTTTTTTTTCGTATGGCTAATTCGTGTACGGTTTCTTTAATCTCATAGCTGATTTTTAATCCACTCCGGCATTTATCTTGTCTAAGTTGAAAACCATGCAAACCAATTTAAGAGTGGCCGGTCTGGGTCTCGAACCCAGTCCTCCCGAATGCAAGGCAAACATTTTTCCACTAAGCTATCTTGCTCGATTTATCGGTTTATTATAAGCCATATCGACCCGTCGTCGTGATTGATTGCACTTTCAGTATTCATAAATACAGAGATTAGGTCAATCGTTGTGTTGTGTCGAGTTATATAGAGTTCACGGTTTTGTTGACTCCTGTATACAAATATTTTGCAGACGATGGTCCACGCGAAGTCTTGCGCATTTTACTGTTAATACAAAATCTACTCGACCGAGTCGTATTTAGCGCAAATGCGTAAAAGACATCTATACGCCAAATGATTCCAGATATGCTCACGGATGCGTCGGTGTCATAATGTGTCAGTCTGTAGCAAGGCAGTGCATACTCCGAGACCGTGATTCCTTAAACAGACTATTGTGACGACCTGCTGCCAAATGAAATGGGCATATGGTGCTGAAAATGTGAGACAACACCTATACATTATTTTCTAAATATGTGTTGATCTTGCAATACGTCGAAGAATTAAAAGTTACATCCTTTTATAGACGCCACAGAGAGGGGGGCAGAGGCAGCGAGAGATCGAACGCAACGATCGAAACCTTGATCCTTTTCTTGGCAGGTGGGTTAGAGTTTGCGCTGACGACTTGGCCACTTGCTCGGTCTGCTTGTGCTGGAAAAGCTCACAGGCAAATGGAGAGTAAAAAACAGACGGCGGCTGTATTTCGAGTTTATCGCCCACTCTTGCAGCCTAGCAAGCTTACGTCAGCGGAAATCAGCAGTAGCTCTGGAACATAGCAAGAACGTAGGTTGCTCGAATTCCGCCGGGAACAAGTCGCAACTTGCGCCGGCTGAGGGCTAAACTAAGCGTGCACACCATTTCCTTACAAATCTAGCTGCAGCAAGTAAGTTTGCAAACTCAAAGTTTTCCCAAAAGCTGGGCTTTGCTTTACGGGGTAATACGTTGAACTGCCCCTCTGCCCCGGCTGTCTAGGACGTACGCAATTATTCAAACTCAAACTTTATTTTGTTTAAACAGCACTGCAATATTATGGCACGTAAACTATCGAGATATCAGATGTTGTGCGGTACTGTTAGACAAATAATCTGAACCCACCCAGCAAAACCGTAGCACACCGAAAATGTGTTTTGAGCCATCTGAGGAGTATTCCGATGCGTAAAATACGAATGATTTACAATACGATCCGGGCCGATTGTGGGAATTCCCACATGTAGAGAATAGAGTTTGCCTCCGCCAGTCGACATAGAAACGCACCCGTGTTTTCACTGTCAGCAGACTACGCCTGAACGCGTGACTGTGTCCGTGACCATACTAAGTTTTTTGTGACTATTGCGGTCAAGTTGTTTGTGATCTACTACTGTAGTTGTGGCAGTCTCGGGTAAAAAGGATGCCAGCTATCCTACCACTAGGCTAGCTAGCGACTTGTCCGAAGTTGAAGAACTTCAAACGCTGGTTTCCAAGAGGGGTTACTTCGGGTCATCACCTCCAGACGACGGCCGCGCGCGTACACACGGCAGTCATACATCAACGCGTAAGTCTCCTTATGAACGTAAGTTATAGAAGGGGGTCGTGCAACGTCGCCAGGCCAGAGACACCTCCGGAGCCGCGGGGTTGGTGCGGTGTCCGCCGCAGCAGTAGCATGGGTTGAAACTGTTGCCCGGCCGGCCGGCAGCCAAAACGCGTACTACGAAATGGCCAGCCTGCAGATGTAAACCGAGTGGGGAGTTCCGTTCGCTAATCGGATTACATGTGTTGGCGTTTTTACCCGTTTAGCGACAGTTTGACGAGCTTGTTCTTCTCTCTCTCTCACTGTTCTGCTCTTTTTCCGTCTGCTCGCTGCGGGCCCCGGTGGTGTTTCTGCCGGAGGGAAGAAAACGAAAGAGGAACAGAAAAGCATCGAGCTGTTCGTTCGGAGCAAAGCATTGATTATAGCGTTCCTTCATAATTTGCCGCTACGCTGGGCCACTGCTGGGCTCGCTATTCTGCCACTTTTGGTCAAAGAGCTTCATGTGTATGCTGTCTTCGATTAAACATCAAAATAGTCCTAGATCACGCCTAGTCCCCTAGATGCTTCTTAGCGAAGCTTTGTCCAATTTATTTGTCATTACGCTACGAAAAAACTGAATGACAAAATACTAATTTACTTTTGCAAAGCCTGCAATAATGAAACTTTGTATATTTAAGAAAATATGTTTGCAAACATTGTCGTGGGCCAGCAGACAAAGGGCTGCTTACATTATCTCAAAAACTCAGCGAAGCGTACCCCGTCATAATTTCGACCTACCAACTTTTGCAAAAGTCCCTTACAAATACAGCTGCAGATCAAACATGTAGCTTTGAAAAAAGTTTTGTTTGTCTTCGGTATCAATATTAAGAGTGCATTTTAGTAAACACTTATTCATCTAGGACTATCACGACTTATTGGTCCATTTTTGCTAGAAGCACACATTGTACCAGTAAAATGATTCACTGGCAATAGCTCATTCTCATATGTATTCAAAGCTACGTTACGCTATAAAGCTGAACGCTTCGGCAACGACCCAAGTTTGCATTCTTGCCGCGCATCTTTCCGGCTGAAGTCCCCAGGCCGCGTGAACTCGGGAAGTGTTTCTAGGACCTCTAGATGGAAACTTACTTTAAGTCTGTTAGTTTCATTTAAACGAACGCAATATATATATATATATATATATATATATATATATATATATATATATATATATTGTCTAGAGCCGTGTCAACTATTAAAACGAAAGTTATGTGATTGTCGGGCCAAAATAAGGACGACACGTTTCGGAAATTGCACGGTAGGGGTTTTTCGGCAGCATCAGATGCGAAGCCGTGAAGTTGCTGGCAATTCGTTCAGTGTGGCCCTTAGTCTTTCGATGGAGAGCAGCTGACCTAGGAAAGGAGACTGACGTTCACCGAGATACGCTTGGGCGCTTTCTGATCCTCAAATCTGGAGCTCTTGGTCTCGGAGCTCTACCTTCTCTCCCGTATCTTGCCTTTCTCATGCAGGGCGCTCTTTCTTAGCGTCTAACAGCGCCTGCCGGCTAACAAATGTGTCTTGCCAGAAAATGGGCTCTTGGCTTACGTTAGGAGACGATGAAGCTAACCACGATGCCAGGATGATTCTCCACCATACTTAGAAAAGTCTGTCCCAGTGACAGGCAGAGCCCGTAAACTTAGGCGGATAAGGCTATCAGACGCCTGAAGCGAATTGTAGTCTAGCTTGCCGTCGAAGGTCTCGGAAACCGGCGACGGAGTAATTTTCCAGGAAAGAACTTTGTTCCGCTTTATGAAAACTTAATAATGCTTTCGTAGTACTTTTGTTGTACAATGGTTTACTCACTGATTATTCCTAGCCGCGGATACACCATTCAGCCCACCCTCGTAGCTTTTTTTTTCTTGGGAAAAACGATATACCTAGGGCGAAAAATAAATGCGTATAATACGGTCAAAATAATTCTGCTTTTGTCTGTTAATTTTTTTTTGGCTGCGAGCTTTTTTCGCAAAGTTTGTCCTAGGCAACGTGCTCAAGGTGATCGTGTTTCAATTATCTGGATGGATATAACTTTGCATATTAGAATCTGTATTTTATATTTTTTAACACAATAAACCAAGTCTGCGAATCTTAGGAAAGATCGCTTTAAAAAACTGTGCGTCGTCAAAATTGCCAATCATCTCCTCCAAATTCAAAGATGGCTTTCAGTTATGCTAATAATATTGACCGGCGCAACGTTTTATTGGGTGTGTGCAATATATTGTTGCGCCGTAAATAAACGTGTGCTGTAAATAGCATACGTCTACCGGCTGTAAGGTTCAGCACGTGATGCTGACTAGCTATCTCGTAGTGCACTATTGGATATGAGTGCGTATGCTTGTTAAATGTTTTTGTAAAAAGAAATTCTTTCCTTTGACAATTCAACATTACCGAAAGGTAATGTAATAAGATATAATTTAGTTCGGTTCATAGCAGAACTGGCAAAACGCTAGATCGATTGTTGTGTGTAAAACTGTGATGTAACATAAACACACTTACCCAGCCCGGGTGTTAATAAATAAATAATAAGAAGAAATAATAATAGTAATAATCTTCTCCGGTTCGTCCTGTCGGCAAACTTAAAAATGACAAATTATGTCTAAACAAAAACTTACAGTAAACTTACAGTCAAGTTACATATATATATATATATATATATATATATATAAATATATATATATATATATATATATATATATATATATATATATACATATATAATCGGAGCGATATATGCAGTCATTAATTGTTGCTTTGTGTTTAATGTCGTTGCTGTTGTTGTTGTTATTGATATCGTCATCGTCGTCGTCGTCGTCGTTCTGTTCCGCCTTTGGCCTCGGCTGTGGGACATGAACTCACAGAGAACAGCCCGATCGTACATCTCCTCGGGCTACTACGGCACGAACGGGTTCAAGTACCTGCCGGTCAATGGACAACTGGGCGGCTGCGGCGGCGGCGGCGCCAATGGTGTTGGCCTGCGAAGCATCGGACCCAGCGGAGCGGTGACCGCTGGCCCGCGACCCACGACGCTTTCCGCCGACCAGTTCTTGAAGGGCGGTTCGCCATTGATCGGCGATGGCACCGGCGCGAGCAGTCCACAGTACGTCAGCATCGACCAGGCGTCCGAGCTGAGCCGGCGAGCTATCGTCGACAACAAACGCTCGATGCTCTACGTCCAGAGGGTAAGCCAGCCCACTTCAACCTCAAATCTCCTCCCCGGCCTCAGTTGTTGTCAAGAGGCGTAAATGCGCGCAGAAGAAGTGTTTGCGGTATCGACTGTAGTTTCGGTATCGACACCTCGATTGCACAGTTGTACACCTTCACACAATACTATCTTTTAATAATAATAATAATAATAATAATAATAATAATAACCGACGCGTATACACTTTCACACCTCACGATTGCAATGTTCCAGCACATAAATAATAATAATAGTTCGGTACTATTTCTACTACGTTTTTTATTGAATTTATGTTACAATCATTTTCATTGGAACTACTTTCGTTTTCCTTTGCTGAACTATTTTTGCTACTACTACTACTACTACTACGATTGCTTTATGATGAGTCAACACAGATAAACGATTTGCTGATATTTCTCGTTAAAGAAGATTGACATATACGTGAACTAAATGATAGATCTTAGGTACTAACAAAGATTGCTGTTTGTAACTTTAATAAAAGTATGTGGGAATCTCTCGCGATTTACCTTACATCTTCGAGTCAGCTCAGTAAAAATATATTTTCAATATTTTGAAATACTACGATATCGTTCCCCAAATACGGCCGTCAAATGAAGCTGCAAAAGGAAAGGAGTTTAGGGAGTGGACCGAGCCACCCTTCGCGGAGGGGGGGGGCGAATATATTCTCGGCTGTAACGCGGAATCACGAGGGGATCGCGTTTGATCGTCGGGTAGGAGTAGTGTGGCACCCCCTTCTGAACCTCGATTGGGGGTAGGGAGGAGGGATCTGCTGACCTGTCAATTCGGGCTGGCGTCGCTCCTGCCATATGCCAACGTGTAACCTCCGTTGGCGGCGGGAGCGTAAGTATCTCTCTCTTTTGGTAACCACTTTATAATGCTCTAAAAAAAGTTGTATATAAAACTCGGGTCGTTTAACAATGAAGCACCGAAAACTGATAGAATACCATGTCCGCCGCTTGTAGCAGATGGAAAGCCGGTTATCACATTATGTCTTAACATAAGAGTCTGAAGCATTGACGCGGCTTTTAAAAGGGTTTTGTTGTTGTTGTTGTTCGGGCTTTCATCAATGGTCACTGTCTTCTCGCGTGGCGAATAACACATAGTGAATTAAATTACTAGTTCGATATTTGTAAGCACATAACAACCTTATTTTCCACACCCAGTTAAGTTGTTGAAGGCTCTTAATAAATATGATCTTGTATTGCATTCCACAACATTGATTGCACATGCGATAATAAACAATAATGTATGTTAAGTCCGATGCGATATCTGATATGCGTATGCGATAATAAACAATAATGTATGTTAAGCCTAGTCACATTGTTAGGTGCTTTATACACTTTGCCCTTCCTTTTTCAAATTATACAGCCTACGGCTACTACTTTGCCTGCCCCATCGTTTTAGCTCCCTTTAGATTTATTCCGTGCCCATATATTTTGCTGCTTACTCGCTCAGAAATTAAAAAAGCTCATGCTAAACCGATCCAAATAGGTTTTCTCCGTTGTCGTCGTTACTCTCGTTGTCGTGGTGGTTTTCAGTCCGTTTCACAATCTCTACTAGTACGAGACTGTTCAATTATGCACCGCAATTAACGTTGGGCCGAAACCATAGCGAGGACGAAAGGACGGGAGGCATTACAACCGGAAGGGCTTATGGAGAAAGGGGACCAATATATATATATATATATATATATATATATATATATATAGAGAGAGAGAGAGAGAGAGAGAGAGAGGGATAAGACTTAGAAGTCAGTAACGCAGTTTATGAAAGTCTGTGCTCGTTGTCGTTGTCGTTGTTGTTGTTGGTGCTTTGAGGTCTTAAATCGACTCAGTCGGGGCTGCTACTGGATGATGTAAGCGGATTTTGCGTGACAGCTTACGCCTTCCCTGTCCTATCGGCAACTGAACGACGAACTTTGTAGGGGATGCAGGAAATTGTATAAAACGACAACATTGAGAACGGCGGACTACAAACTGGGCGACTGCTTAGAAAACTTGCCAATTTCTGCGAGTTTGGCTGTCCATATACGCGAGATACAGACTGACTAATTAATGGCTTAGTACAAAAGTGAGTTCAGCTATCTCCTAGTTATAAAGTGGTCCTCCTTATATCACAATATCAATTTTGGCCCTTGCCTCTAATGGTGTTGGCTTAGTTCAGTCGTTAAGAATAACAAGGCAAAACCACGGTTACGGTTCCTCGAACTCTTTGATTTAAATAGATAATCGCCATTAGGCAATAAGTTATATGTCGTAGGTTAGAAAATAATAAATAATTACAATGTCACTTAACTTTGTTAGTTCAGTGACATTGTAGTGCCATAAAATTGATTGATTACAAGTTCAACTTTGTTAAGTTCGACAATCTAAGCCAAGCTGCAAGCAAGGACTCAGAGCCATGTCTAAACATTGAAGGAGGTTCGAATAAAGCTTAGCGAAATGGCCCATGTGACATCGTGAAGGCAACTAGGTATAATATCAACTTTATTCATAGTTTAATCTTAAAAAAACTAAATAAGAACTGGCTTGACCTAGATATATTTTTACTACTCTGCATAAAAGTGGCAAAGTCGGTTGTCGGTAAAGATGCTTCACTGTTGTCGAAGTCATATAGAAACGTATGAAAATATTCTATATGGCCCCACGGCTAACTACACAAATAACCGACTAGGAAAAGTATAGGAAGATAATATCCTTAAACGTCACAACCACTACCAACATGCATACACTAATAAAAACGGCATATCAAGCAGCAACCAAACGCATGCGAGTCCCCCCATAAATTACCCAACCAAGCATGAAACTGGCTCGATTTCTGGATGCAATCAGCAAGTTACGAAAACGATTTATGAAGCACGGGTTTCTAAGTATGTGTCAACAGTGAGTCAAACAACGCCTCTTACAGACGTGTGGCGGTGGATTAAGACTACCGAATCTGGAAATCCAACAACTTCACTAGGGACGTAATGCCTGAAAAATAATGTCAATATGCGCTCAGCAATGAACGACCTATTAAAAGCGGTTACCCTGCCGGACATACCACCATGTTCAATTGCTAAGCCAACCGAATTCTATATCAATAAACAAATTTATTCGGAGCAATCACGACCATTCTACGTACTTGAGCTTCATATGGCTCTTACAATGGCACATTCAACGAGTGCTGTTGGATCTGACAGCATCACCAATAAACAACTAAAATCTCTAGGAAAAGATGGCAAAAAGTGTATGCTAACCAAAATGAATGAGATACTTGCGACTGGGGTTTTCCCGACGAAGTGGAAATCTGGAGTTGGGGTTCCCATTCTGAAACCGAGTAGGCCAACAGGAGACATCAAATCATATCGTGTAATTGTTAAATGTCCAAAGTCCAAATAAGGCCGTCACTAAGCTTGGCGACGACGGACACGTGTTATCAGCCTGAATGGCTGACAGCAGACTTGCCAATCTGGTAAAATTTGTCAATTCTAGTGATTTAGTGATGTAAGTCAGCATGAGACAAGTGACGTTATGATCAGCGAAACATGTACAAGTTGTGGGCATATCGGATGTTAAAACCGTCGAAAGCGTTAAATGTACGCCTGCGTAGTGGGTCTCTGAGGTGAGACTCTCCAGATTATATATGTACTCAATAAACATCTATCAAAAAATAGAAAACATGGCCACTTTTAAGTGCTATGTAGGTAACATAGATAGACGGGCATTCGCCTTACGGTACAAAAAATAAAGTCATGGTCATCGGTCAAGTCAATAAAACATACTTATAAAGTCACTACGCCACTACGACGCAGCACCCAGATCACAGGCTACAAATATCCAAAACAACCGCAAAAGAATGAACAATAGCATCGAAATACTGCAAACAAATCTCCACAGAGGATCTAAATAATTTGATCTGACTTCTCAATTCGCAGCCGAAACTAACACTGAAGTCTTACTACTCTCCACACATTTTCCTAACTTGGACCCCACATTAGAAATACATTTATTCAATCAATGTATTTTCCACAATATCATCCTTTATCTCAGTTAGACTAAGAGCACCTGTAGACACCGAAAACTATTGTGGAAATAGACTTTATTGGGCCCACAGTCTTTGTGGACGCAGTTTTTAATTAAAAAAAGGGGAGTGTCTTCTCTCTGCAATACTAGAAAAAGCATGTCAAGGATCCAGCTCCCGCTCACATCCCAAGTTAGCCAATTGTCCTTCGTGCTAATAGGGGATCGCTTAAAAGCAAATAACCTGCTACCGCTTGCGACGAGTTTGTATGCGCAGTAGAGCAAGGCACATACCAGAACTTTCCTCTCTATGAGAAAAGTACAAAAAACACGAATAGCCCAACAAAGGGTAATTAAAAATAGCAAATTAGACCACTGGGACACATTGTGCAAAGAGGTCGCCTCTACCAGTAGAAGTAGCCCAACCGACTATAACTGCGCTCTTCCAGCAAAGACCCTGGCTGCAGCCGACGCTCTTTGAGGAAACTTTAGACCTTACTTTCTAGCCAATCTCAATCTACGATATCCGAATTGTGATTAAATGCATATGGCTAAGAGAAGCACCGGTTTCAAATGCAGTTTCCATTACGCACGGTTTCTGAGCCTAACATTCCACTCATTCGGAATGCAACGATAGAACGGAAGGGGGTCCTCCAACGGACCGTACTGGAACCAGCCCTCTGGAATATAGCCTGGACTACTTAGACTTCTACATCCCCCGGAAATCTATTCCGTCGTCTCCACAGACGATCTGGCACTGATCTTCACTGCTTGAAGAGACAGCCAACGGAGCCCTGGCATATATCCGATGATAACTTTACACGCTAAGCAAATTGGCTTTATAAAAAAACGGAGACAATACTTTAGACGATCTGTAGCGCCTTTCATAAACTCTAAGCATATGTCTAGAAGAGCTTACAGGAACACTTCATGTGCGCTATGCAGATAAAAGCCTCAGCAGAACTGCGATAAATCCTTCTGCGCTCCAGAGAAACAACCGATTCTCTGGGCCATCTCGTAGCATCAGTAGTATATAGTATCACGCTATATGCCGCACCCTGGGCTGCAAAACGCTGTCTGCAATAATATTCTAACTCTAGGAATAAAAGAACTAGCTTTCAAATTCCCCTAAACTAAGGTCCTAACGGGGGGGGGGGGACTACTAATCGGCAGAACTGATACTCTAAGCAAATGGACCCAGCAATAGGAAGCAACCCAACCAGGCCACCTTGGATATCGTTGATCTCAAAAGATGGTACAGCTTTAATCTCGGCTTGCTTACCTAACCACTCACTCAACTGAAAACAAGCCACGGTGGTTGCTTTCAGCAATACTTTTACCTTCGTAGGTAAAGCAGACTTCCCCTTTATCCCGTATGTGCAATTCAGGAGAGTCACTGCTTTAAACGCTGTGCTTTTTTCAATATTGAGCGAGAGCTACTGTCTCGGAACCTAAGTTTGGGAAATCCCCTCATATGCCAAGCCCCCACAGAGGCGCTCCTCAAGGATTACTAATTCTGGTCGACGGTAAGAAGATTCGCAGAAATTGTCTTCGGGGCGAAAATAACCGCTGCAAAAAGTTAAGAGATCTTAATGGTGTGATAAAGGACAGCGGCCACTCCGACAAGGGACCAATAGAAAGAGTAGCTTTTAGTGGGTTTTTGAGTCTTGCGCTTCCGTGGCTCTAACAACACCCAAGATTTCGCTGTGCCAAACTTTTGCAGTAACGCAACGAACTTTGAGAAAAATGGCATATAAAAAATAATTATGAAACCTATAAAACGCTATACGATGAAGAACGTAATGTAAGACGTGGAACGGTACCTATGCCCAAGATTTCGCAATCCGAGGGCATTGTGCACCTGGGGATGTAAAAATATAAATACAGAACTTAAATATCGAATCGATTCTTATCTAAATTTGGCGCAAAAGCATTTCTCGAGTTACCTCTATCAAGCGGAAATTTCTGCACACTTCGAGAGTCAGGATTTTAATAAGTTACCAAAAGCATTGTTTAGATTGCATATGATATTGAACACGGTAAGCAATTCTATATTAAAACGCTGCTAGGTCCCTAGCGATAAATTGTCGTGATGTATCGTCACCTATGCGTGTAATATCAGAAAGCTATCTAAATCTACGATTATAGACATGTATGTTAGAATATTCGTGATTGCTCGCATAGTCCCGTAAAAATAGCCAGATATGTGACTTGTAGCTATTATTTTCGGTATTTTCTCTAACAATTATTATAACTAAAAATAAATAAAACAAAACGTTTACCCAATGAGATGGCTGACACACAAGTGGTTTGTCGGTGCTATTATAGCTTCAGTATAATGAATAGCGTAAGTCCTTCCTTCCTCTGCAGGGAAGTGCTGTTAGCATTACTAACTACAGAGAGGTATAGTACGAGCTCCTATTTGCCCCTGTCCCCGTACCTAGAGAAGGCGTTGACAGGCACAAACGGTTAGCTCGCTTATTCTCGGTTAAAATAGGCTTAATAACATTCGTAATCGTAAATCAGTCATCAAATAGAGTTGTCATCTATGTGATTAGAGCGAACGAACTGAGTGAAGTCGATGGGGTGCAGCCACGTAGGCTCTGAAAGAGTCGGCGCTGAGGCTTCCAGGCGCGGCAATTTAGGGTAGTATGTTCCGGTGTGTTTTCTACCACATTGCTCCAGCGAAGGCATATCGGGCTGGCAATTCGGTGGAGCTAGGAGCGAACCTCCCGATATCCCGTGAGCATCTGTGTGCTTGCTACTTTTCCTCCAGGGCAACCAAGCTATGCCCTTATATCTGACAGGAGGGCTTTTGCTTGAGCCCCGAAGGATCCTCTCTGGATGCAGTTCAGCAATCTCACACTTGACGCCCTTCCTTCGATAAGTTGGTAGTACTGGGATTAGTAGGCCAGAAATGGTACTAGAAAATACGTTATGAGAGACGTTGCAGAAACTCATAAACAAACCATTAAAAGGCGATCTTGGATTCTCGAGGCGTTGCAGTCTACACCATATCGCATGCACGAGGGCACGAGGAACATGCATTATGTTCCTCCCGAGGCTTCTGCTATTGAGCCGCATTAGGGTCTGAAGTCTTACTACTCTCCACACATTTTCCTAACTTGGACCCCACATTAGAAATACATTTATTCAATCAATGTATTTTCCACAATATCATCCTTTATCTCAGTTAGACTAAGAGCACCTGTAGACACCGAAAAGCTATTGTGGGAATAGACTTTATTGGGCCCACAGTCTTTGTGGACGCAGTTTTTAATTAAAAAAGGGGAGTGTCTTCTCTCTGCAATACTAGAAAAATCATGTCAAGGATCCAGCTCCCGCTCACATCCCAAGTTAGCCAATTGTCCTTCGTGCCAATAGGGGATCGCTTAAAAGCAAATGACCTGCTACCGTTTGCGACGACTTTGCATGCGCAGTAGAGCAAGGCACATACCAGAACTTTCCTCTCTATGAGAAAAGTACAAAAAACACGAATAGCCCAACAAAGGGTAATTAAAAATAGCAAATTAGACCACTGGGACACATTGTGCAAAGAGGTCGCCTCTACCAGTAGAAGTAGCCCAACCGACTATAACTGCGCTCTTCCAGCAAAGACCCTGGCTGCAGCCGACGCTCTTTGAGGAAACTTTAGACCTTACTTTCTAGCCAATCTCAATCTACGATATCCGAATTGTGATTTAATGCATATGGCTAAGAGAAGCACCGGTTTCAAGTGCAGTTTCCATTACGCACGGTTTCTGAGCCTAACATTCCACTCATTCGGAATGCACCGATAGAACGGAAGGGGGTCCTCCAACGGACCGTACTGGAACCAGCCCTCTGGAATATAGCCTGGACTACTTAGACTTCTACATCCCCCGGAAATCTATTCCGTCGTCTCCACAGACGATCTGGCACTGATCTTCACTGCTTGAAGAGACAGCCAACGGAGCCCTGGCATATATCCGATGATAACTTTACACGCTAAGCAAATTGGCTTTATAAAAAAAACGGAGACAATACTTTAGACGATCTGTAGCGCCTTTCATAAACTCTAAGCATATGTCTAGAAGAGCTTACAGGAACACTTCATGTGCGCTATGCAGCTAAAAGCCTCAGCAGAACTGCGATAAATCCTTCTGCGCTCCAGAGAAACAACCGATTCTCTGGGCCATCTCGTAGCATCAGTAGTATATAGTATCACGCTATATGCCGCACCCTGGGCTGCAAAACGCTGTCTGCAACAATATTCTAACTCTAGGAATAAAAGAACTAGCTTTCAAATTCCCCTAAACTAAGGTCCTAACGGGGGGGGGGGGACTACTAATCGGCAGAACTGATACTCTAAGCAAATGGACCCAGCAATGGGAAGCAACCCAACCAGGCCACCTTGGATATCGTTGATCTCAAAAGATGGTACAGCTTTAATCTCGGCTTGCTTACCTAACCACTCACTCAACTGAAAACAAGCCACGGTGATTGCTTTCAGCAATACTTTCACCTTCGTAGGTAAAGCAGACTTCCCTTTATCCCGTATGTGCAATTCAGGAGAGTCACTGCTTTAAACGCTGTGCTTTTTTCAATATTGAGCGAGAGCTACTGTCTCGGAACCTAAGTTTGGGAGATCCCCTCATATGCCAAGCCCCCACAGAGGCGCTCCTCAAGGATTACTAATTCTGGTCGACGGTAAGAAGATTCGCAGAAATTGTCTTCGGGGCGAAAATAACCGCTGCAAAAAGTTAAGAGATCTTAATGGTGTGATAAAGGACAGCGGCCACTCCGACAAGGGACCAATAGAAAGAGTAGCTTTTAGTGGGTTTTTGAGTCTTGCGCTTCCGTGGCTCTAACAACACCCGAGAATTCGCTGTGCCAAACTTTTGCAGTAACGCAACGAACTTTGAGAAAAATGGCATATAAAAAATAATTATGAAACCTATAAAACGCTATACGATGAAGAACGTAATGTAAGACGTGGAACGGTACCTATGCCCAAGATTTCGCAATCCGAGGGCATTGTGCACCTGGGGATGTAAAAATATAAATACAGAACTTAAATATCGAATCGATCCTTATCTAAATTTGGCGCAAAAGCATTTTTCGAGTTACCTCTATCAAGCGGAAATTTCTGCACACTTCGAGAGTCAGGATTTTAATAAGTTACCAAAAGCATTGTTTAGATTGCATATGATATTGAACACGGTAAGCAATTCTATATTAAAACGCTGCTAGGTCCCTAGCGAGAAATTGTCGTGATGTATCGTCACCTATGCGTGTAATATCAGAAAGCTATCTAAATCTACGATTATAGACATGTATGTTAGAATATTCGTGATTGCTCGCATAGTCCCGTAAAAATAGCCAGATATGTGACTTGTAGCTATTATTTTTGGTATTTTCTCTAACAACTAAGTGGCTGACACACAAGTGGTTTGTCGGTGCTATTATTATAGCTTCAGTATAATGAATAGCGTAAGTCCTTCCTTCCTCA
The DNA here is from genome assembly GCA_003439945.1 of Dermanyssus gallinae. Lineage (NCBI taxonomy): Eukaryota > Metazoa > Arthropoda > Arachnida > Mesostigmata > Dermanyssidae > Dermanyssus > Dermanyssus gallinae. Next base: position 46,586 of record QVRM01002341.1, read on the forward strand.
GCAGGGAAGTGCTGTTAGCATTACTAACTACAGAGAGGTATAGTACGAGCTCCTATTTGCCCCTGTCCCCGTACCTAGAGAAGGCGTTGACAGGCACAAACGGTTAGCTCGCTTATTCTCGGTTAAAATAGGCTTAATAACATTCGTAATCGTAAATCAGTCATCAAATAGAGTTGTCATCTATGTGATTAGAGTGAACGAACTGAGTGAAGTCGATGGGGTGCAGCCACGTAGGCTCTGAAAGAGTCGGCGCTGAGGCTTCCAGGCGCGGCAATTTAGAGTAGTATGTTCCGGTGTGTTTTCTACCACATTGCTCCAGCGAAGGCATATCGGGCTGGCAATTCGGTGGAGCTAGGAGCAAACCTCCCGATATCCCGTGAGCATCTGTGTGCTTGCTACTTTTCCTCCAGGGCAACCAAGCTATGCCCTTATATCTGACAGGAGGGCTTTTGCTTGAGCCCCGAAGGATCCTCTCTGGATGCAGTTCAGCGATCTCACACTTGACGCCCTTCCTTCGATAAGTTGGTAGTACTGGGATTAGTAGGCCAGAAATGGTACTAGAGAATACGTTATGAGAGACGTTGCAGAAACTCATAAACAAACCATTAAAAGGCGATCTTGGATTCTCGAGGCGTTGCAGTCTACACCATATCGCATGCACGAGGGCACGAGGAACATGCATTATGCTCCTCCCGAGGCTTCTGCTATTGAGCCGCATTAGGGTCACAGTAGAGGGTACACAGTTCCGTTGGAGGCCGAGCCAACATTCAAACGAAGGCTGGCTTGACGGGCAAGCCAGCTGAAGCCTCGCTGAGCCCGAAAAGAAGAGAAAAATAATCGAGTAGCCTGACGCAGCACAGCCAATGACAAAACGCCATCGGCCCTTCACCAATGCACTGGGCACATGTTAAACGTGTGCGTTCTTTGATAACGTCTTTGGTAGATCGAGACTTGCTATACGGGTTCCTCGCAGAAATAATCTTAGTCGCAACCTGTCTACTGCTATGCTACTGCATATGAGTTAGAGGATCACATTGCTTATGCGTTACTGTAATTTATTGTTAAATATGCATGTACATATAGAATCGGTCATTTAAGCTTCTGAGCAGGTTTGAGGTAATTCTGCGAGGTGCTGGCTCTACAAGTCAAGCCCCGCTTCGATGTCCAGTCAAAGACCTTAATCCTTGTTCCAAAGACCTCCTAAATCTTAACATCAATGAATGAAGGATGTCCATTAACAACGCATGTTATTATATTTTGTGGGATTTACCCGGTCATGAATAAAACTTGTATTTCAGTACACTGCAATCCTAAGCAACATTACGTTTAGCATCTTCTATATAGTAGTTCGTCTTCATAGTAGCACTGAGTTCCCCTAGAGATTTCGTATAAGGCACTTGTCTTTTTACTACAAATTTCTACTAACAGGGCATAAAATACCTGATTATTTGAAAAATAATGATAATAATAATAATAATAATAATAATAATAATAATAATAATAATAATAATAATAATAATAATAATAATAATAATAATAATAAAAGTTAGTAGAAACTGGAAAAACTGTGGGATCACTCTAAAGTTGGTTCAAGCCAACCAGTTCTCATAATCTGTGAGCGCAGTTAAAATAAGCAGTACGCCGTGCGTTAGCTATGACATCTGCAGCCTCTCTAAAGAAACACAACTGATTACTACAAATGCCTCTAAATGCACGCAACTACAGTTAACTTCAATGCAGAAACTTCTGCATCCCATCGTTAATTATTATTATCTTGGGAAACATATATATATATATATATCGCCCGCCGATCGCTCTATCATTTGACATTCTATCCCGGCACACAAATAGCTGAGTGCTTTCATGGCTAAATGGATTCGAAACGAGGCCGAGCGCCGAGGCTCGGAAAGACAAATTTAGATAAATTCAACCTTGCCCACCTCGTCGAGGAGCGAGGCAAGAAAATAATACATTTGGCTATTCTAGGACGACGTCCTGCAGCGCCCTCTTGCGGCTGCCAGTTGAATTACTTCCAAGCAGAAGGGTGCGAGGACAATGCTTCTGCGTTTCAAAATAGTGCATAATGCCATTACATAGCTAATACCTTTACTGATTTGAGTACATATTATTGAATCTGCAAACGGAGCAGTCGAAATATCCATGTTATTTATAAAACACATTAATACAAACGTACATGCACTAATAATTTTCGTTAAACGTTATAATTTATGTAATTTAAATTTTTTTTTAATTTTTTATTTTAACGAGTAATTGTAACTAATGTAATTAATGTTATTTATCCAAGCGGAAGAAACAGTGTGGCAGTATGAACCCATTTAAATAATTGAAGGTAAAACAATTAAATGTGCCTTTCTACGGCATCTGTGAACACGCATATACGTCTTGAGTGATATACATATACACCTAGACAAATCCGAAATCGTTCCTGAGTATATGTTCTACATACCGGCATGCTTGGAAGAAAATCCTACTTAATCTAAAAGATATTCAACATTGTCTAGCGGTAGAAAAAGAGTCGTATCAATGACACCATGCTCGAAAACTCTACTTGACGAATGACTGAAATTCGGGAAAATGCTTTAAGCGTGGAAGGAGGATACTCTAATTGTTATACATAAAAGAAGAGGCATAAAAACAGAGCCAGAAGCTTGCAGGATAATAACACTTGAGTTGCCCCTCTAAGATATTCTTAGGGATAATATCAGATAAACTCGAGTACTTTCTTAAAACCAGAAACGCCGTACCAGGAGAACAACGTGAGTCTACAAGAAAGCCGTTCAAGCGGCGCCAGTAATTTAAAACCCGCAAATGTTGTCAATGCATATCGCGTCCGCCCTTTTTAAAATTATAGTAGAGCCAATAGTTGCTATACCGAATGTTGCATTCGGTTTATTACTCATATACAAGAAATTATCTATTTCTATTATATTCTTTTAGGAGAGGAGGATCTACTCTAATGACACATGAACTACAACTACGATAGGTTTACCTAAGAAGAGAGTGTTTGAGGCCTACACTATGAAGTAGACGGAGAAATTAAAGGGCCTCGACATAAGAATATACACTACGGTAGTAATGAGAAGTACAACCTGGGGAGCAGCTGAATAGAAGAGTAGACATCTAACTACGGCGTTTGCAGTCCACGGGTTTCATCACGTTTTATGCAGCACGCAAGAATTCTACGATTCGTAGGACTGTTGTAGGGTGTGCGATATGCTTAGGCCAGTGCAACAGATACCACGCCGCAGCATGTCCAGCAGTTCAATCAATAGCTAAACTAGCAAGATGAGAAAAGATTCAGTGATGTAAATGAACCACTAGTTGCGTCTGACGTACATGTTAATAATTTACTCAACGTAGGTATTAATAAGCCAAAGTAATTATGTAAAATGAGCGGATAACAAATGCTAGTAATTTCCTTACCGTTCCTAAATACAGTATTCCTCCCTCTATTAGGAAAATACTTATTTTACCGAAATGCGCCCCCGAGGTCTGCCTAAACTGGGTTTGGGCACCCTGTATATATATATATATATATATATATATATACATGGTAATTTGATGATGAGTTGGTTATTATTGCTTGCGTTTTATAAAAGTCTATGTCAGTTTGACACACGTTAACTTCTGCTTTCAACAAATGCTCTTGGTACTCGCGATGAAAAAATTAGTTGCCCAACGTCAGCTATACTTATTGGTTGTGGCCGCTTCGGCAAACACCTCTAACTGTTATTAAATACGTTGCCTTCAGGCGGCGGAGTTCCTAGAAGCTCAAAGCTTTGAGATGTTTTCAGACGAACTCAATCGCACAAGTGCTGAATAGCGTTTTCAGTGTAGAGCAAAATATAATCAGCCCCCTATGTTGAGACACATATTTATTGTGGTAGCGTGGTGCGCGAGTCATGTCAAAATTTTGACGATGTTGATCGAATTTTCTTTGAGCCATGATCATGAAAAAATCGATGATACACCATATATCGCTAAGAGTCAGCGGTCATGCTGTCACCGAACTCTTGGATAAACCCTAGATATCTCAACACGCGACGGCGTGGTCTAGGGGACTAGTGTGCTACCAATGGTTGTCATCTATCGGGATATCACCGATTCGATCCCCGATGTTGATCAAATTTTCTTTGAGCGATGCTCATTGAGAACAGATGATAAACTATATACCGCTAAGAGTCAGTGGACACCACACTTGCCACAATGACTGTTGGAGAAACCCTAGATATCTCAACATGTCCGAACCTAGGTACATGGAAAAATATGCCGCATGGCGATTCCAAGCCCGTGGTGGACGGATGATCGTCTAGAATGAAAAACAACCTCCTCATTTTTTTTATTGTTTTATACATTTCAATACGTCTGTCCACCGATGCAGTGAGTATGTCGCGGGCGACTCCAAGCAGACTACGGAGGCTGGTCTAAAATTAAAGGCCACCTATCGCTGATTGCACCGATTCCGACTGCTTGAAATTGTAATTTCTAATCCTATCTGGGCCTGGCTCCTTTCCTTTGCTTAGGTGAGATATTGCAATCGTTACTCTATTTAAAGTAAGTGGTTTATTGGTGTTGGCCCGGAGAATCCTTGTTATCTCGGTATGTGGACCATAAACCATTTGAGTAATGTTGTGTCCGCTGACGAAGAACTGTGAAGGAAATAACCATGCAATCTTTCAGTCAGTGTTTCGCAAATGCTTGCTATGCCTTAGGTTGGTTGCAAAAATATCAACGATGATTCTTGGTGCCCTTTACAGGTATCTTGTGCCGGGTCTGTGATCACCCGCATACAAAATTTGCAGAGATTACACAGTAATCTCTTTGTTTTTGGTGCACTCGTTTATTTGAGACGCTTGGTGTTTTTAAATGCATTGCATATTGCACAAGCCGATGGACAAATCTGTATATATTATTGTGTGGGTGAGAGATGTTGATTACATCTACTGTGAGAACGACGGAGTTGTTGTCATTCAATTTAGTTTTAACGGCTCCTAAATGTTGCCTATAACGGACCGCTGGGCAGACTTCGACCGTAGGATAGAGCCCTGAAAAATCAACTATTAGACCACGTCCCGCTAAGACCAATAATACCGAACTTATTCACTTGCGATGTTTTTTTTATTAATAATTCAATTTATTAATTTCCGATGAGAGCAGAAATAGTAAACCACTACCAATGTTTTCGATTTGCTACTGGAGAATCTTGAGTGAAGTCTTATTGTAGAAGCCGACTTGAAGTGAATGGTTCGCTGGTGGCGACTCTAAAAGTATTTTTGCCTTTGCTGCAGTCTGTTCGGGTATATTGACGGCATCTGATAAGAGTTCCGAACCCCAGAGGGAACTGATTTAATCGACCATTGTTCGACATTTGTTGCTAGGTCGATTGTTGCATATGCGGTGTCTGCTAAGTTGCAACGTTTACTAAGACAATCGTCTATCGTGTGCGCGCCCCGTCCAACAATCGCGACAGATTGAGTTCCACCAAACGGTCTCCCAGGAGTTGCTAATGATGTTTTTGGTCTTGATGGTTAGGCTCCAGGTTAGACTGGAACGTGGACGAAAAACGTTCTAAATGCGCCACGACATGAAAAACGTCGTCCTTTGTAGAAAGAGTTGTAGATCGACTTAAGGGAAGCATTCGACGAGCAGAAAGTGTGGGTAAATATGACCGTGGAGACATGCCTCTTCCCCCCCTCCCACCATGCAGAACATATCTCACTACCATATACGCCAGTAACATGGAGGTACGGAGAACGCTGACAACCACCGAACAAGCACAGCGACGGGTCCGGATCACATACCGGAAAGTACTCTGAGTACCGGGCGAGAATATGGGCATAAGCAAATTGCACGTTTAGTCAAGAGGATCTTGAATGGACAGAAGGAGTTACCCGCTGAATAGGCACACCGACCAGTAACGACGACGCCTATGCTACGTGTCTTTTCTCAAAACTCTTGTGCTGTATAATTAGTGAGTTCTGAGTGACTTCTGAGATTAGTGATGCATAATTAGTGAGTGGAGAAAAATAAAATATTAAGTGAAATGCAATTGAATTGTAGGCGTAAACAGCGAGTATACATCTGTTCTTACTAGAGCTATCAAGAGCACAGGACTGTCGAATGATATGTACGCGTCTCGTCTGTTAAGCTGCGTATGATCAAGTATGTGTAGTCAAACATAGTTATTAGAGGTTCTCGACAATAAGTGGCTTGACAAACAAGGAACTGCTGAAAATGGTGTATCCCGATAACAGAAAAAATCCGGAGGCATGCCTCAGAGTATGTGCAGATGAAAGCGGACAGCAGAGATTGTTAACTGCGATGACAGGCATGTATATACCAGGTACATCATACACGGGTTCCATCACCTCGTATGCTCCCGTAGGGAGTTTCATGAAGACTATAGTACTCAGTGTATTTGTCGGTTCTGCTCGAAGCAATGCGCTAAGTCCCAAGCGGTTGATTGTCCGGCACTGCAACGAAGACCTTTACACTTCTTCTTTCGGTGGAACAGCAGGACAACAAGTATTTATGTTTAATAATAACATGAACTATTTTGTACATACTCTATTTGAGTGAAATAAATATGATTGATAAACGCACTTAAAGCTAGGTTTCTACAAGGGTGGAGAGTGTAAAGTGCCCTTCCAAGAGAGCTTCTGGAAGGCTAGGGAGAGGAACGAGTTTTCAATTCCTGCTTTGATGTTTGCATATACAATAACATTGTGCTCTTGGTACGAAGCTAGAACGATCAAATACAAAATTGGGAATACCGGCCCAAATTTCAGCGTGCAAAAATCGGTCCCGATAAGCTCAAAGCAAGATACGTTATTTTGCCAGAGTAAAGTCGATGGGCGAGTACCAAAATTAAACCGGGGCTGAAATTGATGAATGCGAAGCCTAGACTCAGCCGAAGTAGCGTGAGTACCTATGCGGATAATACCCGAGGCTATGTTGTCTCCGTGCCGAGCAGATATGCTACGTGTAAGAACCCGTAGGCTCTGCTCTAAGCCGGGCAAGACCCCACATAACGCGTATTTGGAGACAATAGCACATGTAATCTTTGAATGCAACGACTATTTCTATTTCTACTATTTCATTTTTTTTAATACTATTTCTTCAAGGAAGACCAGCTAGTGGCAGCCTTATGTTTTGGGGGAAGAAGACCAGTTTATTACCCAGTACCCTGGACTAAGAGGACCTAAGCCGAATAAGACCCTAGACCAACTCCCTGGAGGCTTTTGGAACATAGGGAGAAGAAAACAGGATTTATTGCTCGCTTCTGAATTAAAAGAGTTATTCTACTATCAGAATAAATAAATGATCATATATATTTTTGTGTGTGTGTATATATATATATAACTTTGGAAAGTCGAAGTTCTCAACATTAACTATTTACACATATATATATATATTTTTTTTTTATTTGTATATTTTCTTTAGTTATATATATTATATATATATATATATATATATATATATATATACCTAATATAAATGTTTTTTTGACAATTTAGATAACCTCGGGCACAAACGATTCCGGCATCGGGCGAAGTTCGGGCCGTGAGCTGAGCGACGAAAGCTTTTCGCGGCATCAGCTGACGTACGCGAACGTTCATAAGACGGCCAAGTCTCTCTACCCGTCGATTCTGCATCCAGCGCTGCAGGAGCAGCTCTCGCTGAGTGCGTCGTCGTCGCCGGGAGGAAGCCGAGTGCCGAGACGCGCCTCGGCCAACCAGATCGCACAGCCACCGACCGCAGCCGGCGCCCCTGCTGCTGCAGCAGCGGCGGCGGCGGCCGCCGCCACCACCGCCGGCGTCGCAGGCCGAGCCACGGGCACCCCGCAGCGTTCGGCCAGTCAACGATTCGATCCGACCTCAACCTCGGCAACTGCGGCCAACGGTCTCAAAGCCAACGTTCAACAGCCAATGACAGCCAACAGCTCACAGAACAATCAACCGCCCGTGCCTGTACATAGAGATCATGTTCGAAGGTACGACATGAATTATGCTTTACTCTCCGTGCACAGCATATAACCTTACGTCTACACACACACACACACACACACACGCATATATATATATATATATATATATATATGTATACGTATGCACGAAATATAAATTACGTAACGGAGCTTTGCATGTGAACAGACCACGACGAGTCTTCGACAAAGTGTTCCATATGCGTCAAAGGAGGCAGACGCGTTCTCTTATGGCGGCAGTGCATGTCGGGGTACCTACCCTACGATTACGTCAACTGCAATTAGCTCGTGCAGCTGATGGGCTCATCAGGCCAGCGGGCTGATGGCCTCCACCCTATCACCAGTGGCGCAGAAACAGCCTGGCTCATCTAACGAGCGCCTACAGTTAGCTGGTTTTCACTGGCGCGCGCCTCTCAAGAGAATCTGTAGAGGAAAGCCTACTCTACACAGATAGGAGGAAGACATATATTCATCTGTATGTTAATCTGCGTTCGACTAAAATCTACTATGTAACAGATTGCCTAGGGAACGCATATATCTTTCTCTCTCTTTGTATATATACTTATGTATATATACGCACATTAGTGTTAATGGATGGAACTGCAATTTAAGTTTATCTCATATATATATATATATATATATATATAATAAGTATTTGCAGATATATATTATATCTACATGAAAACGTAGAGTTGCATACATACAGGTAGTAATTAAAAAGTTTTGTAGTAATTAAAAAGTGCGCCAAAAAACATATATATACATATATATACAAACGGATCTATACTAGTACTCATGGCTTTAACGGTGAGTGCGCTATTGCATATTTGTGTGCGTGTGCTTGTTTGACCTGTATAGAAGTTCGTACCTGTCGAACGAATCGTCAGAGACCGGTTCTGATGAGAACAATGCCGATTCAACGCTTGCCCGTGAAATGGCCCTCCTCAAGCTGGAGCTTGAGATGGTCCGACTGGAGTGTGAGTCGATCATGCGCCAGCAGGCACGGGCCAACTCCTATTCACATCTCAACAAACAGCACTGCAACGGTATGATGGGCTGCTCAATAGCGTTTAGCCTAACCGGCACAGTAGCACCGGCAGCGTTCGCTAGACGTTTCCTGCTTATCTTAGAAACATTGTAGCTGTCCGCTCTCTTCGAAAACACGAAACACGCTTAATCAGCGTGTAAGTACGCTGTGCAGATCTGTGCAGAAAATGCAAACACGGCTAAATAGACCTAAATGCAATCGTATATTGACGACGCCGCTGCTGTTTGATGATAGGTTATACAGACTAAAGGACATTATTGTATATGTTTAGGTACCGCCCTATTTCGTAGTTCTACTCGGTAACCCCGCAGATCATAGATGATCATAGACAATGAACCTAATTGTTATATATTGTTCGTGACGCTATATGATTCAAAAGCAACTGGTGAAGAGGACTAAAGTAGAGCACGGCCGATACAGGCTTATCGGGGTAACAAGGTTACGAAGGTTTCAATTAAAAGTTCCAGACATGACTGGTTAGGAAGACCAGAAGCGGCAACCGGCCAATAACAGACTTTTAGCTACAAGCACGTTGATAGGACAGCTACGTCGTTTCTCATATATTACGTGCATGTCACATTCACTTACCAGTCGAAGGTTTCGTTCCATTTCAGTCTGGCGAAGTAGTAGTAGTTATTGTTGTTGTTGCTGCTGTGTTGTTGTTGTTCTTGTTTAGTTTGCAGTAAATCAGCATTTCAATATGCCACATAATTTCAATTTAATCGTCAATATACATAATTTGAACACTTTTGCAGCTGTGATAAGATTATGCATACAAATAAATGATGTGATTAGGCCCTAGTAAAAATAAGTTATTGTCAAATTCCCAAATCTTGCTTCGATCTTCTAACACGCCCTGTTGTATGCTTCGTTTGCCATACATATTGAAATATATATACAGGGTGTGACTGAACGAATTTTATAGCGATACATAAAATTGTAGAGCTCGTTAAAACGAATATTTTTTCTAATGGAACATGTGCTCTGAGAAGTCTTGTTTCGGAGTTACAGTGAAATTACTACAATTTGTGACACTGGTGTTTTTGCCCGACATAGGAGCACAAAATGTGCTGTTGCGAGACAACCAGTCTTCCTAGACAGAAACTAAGCACACCGTCGTGTTCGTGATAAAATTCTGCTCCATCTAATGAATATGCAAGGCCGGTCAGAAGACGCGACATGGTCGCTTAGAAGAAAATTCGCCAAAAATGAAGTTCTTCATTAGCGTTCACGCCAAATACTTTAGAATCATAACCCTACAACCACTCACAGCGCTCAAAGCGGACATATTCAGCCAATGCGCAATTCATGGCGATCATTTTGGTACCAAACATATGTCAATGCGAGCTGTGGTTGCGGAGTAATTACGAGTTTTCGGCGGGATGTCCAGATTAAGTGCATGAAAAATGACGCGCTGCGGCTGTCGCGCGACACGTCGGCGGTAGTGAACGTCGCCACACAGTCATTTTACATGCACTCAATCTGGACATCCCGCCGAAAACTCGTAATTACTCCGCAACCACAGCTCGCATTGACATATGTTTGGTACCAAAATGATCGCCATGAATTGCGCATTGGCTGAATATGTCCGCTTTGAGCGCTGTGAGTGGTTGTAGGGTTATGATTCTAAAGTATTTGGCGTGAACGCTAATGAAGAACTTCATTTTTGGCGAATTTTCTTCTAAGCGACCATGTCGCGTCTTCTGACCGGCCTTGCATATTCATCAAATGGAGCAGAATTTTATCACGAACACGACGGTGTGCTTAGTTTCTGTCTAGGAAGACTGGTTGTCTCGCAACAGCACATTTTGTGCTCCTATGTCGGGCAAAAACACCAGTGTCACAAATTGTAGTAATTTTACTGTAACTCCGAAACAAGACTTGTCAGAGCACATGTTCCATTGGAAAAAATATTCGTTTTAACGAGCTCTACAATTTTATGTATCGCTATAAAATTCGTTCAGTCACACCCTGTATATATAAATATATATATATATATATATATATATATATATACGTACGCCACCGTGACAAATATTGAAGTATCGGCTATCGCTGTACTACATAGAAGAGTTGCAGATGGCTTTTACGCTATTGCGAGGTTTTAACTGGAAATTTAATATTCTTGTTTAGAATGCATGTTTACCGTTGATGTATCACAGAAGAAGATCGATCAGATACTTACAAAGCAATTGGGGTGTTTGCTTTAGCTAAAACCTGGCATTTTTTGCATTTTCGGCAACAGTAAGTCATTCGATCTCGTAATGATCAATATCCATATTGGCTCAATCACTACTCAAGTTCGCCTGTCTTCCACGTAATCAAATCGTCTAGCTGAATCGAGACAGACTGTGGCGCCGACGACTGCAGTAGTCTCCGCCGGCGTCCATAGACGTTCCGATTTGGACATATCGTATACGCACCGTCGTATACGCGTCCAGATTAAACGTAACCGCACAGCATATATACATATATGTATACATATATATATATATATATATATATATATATATATATATATATATATATATATATATATAGTCTTATTTATGCGCACGTGAATACAAACGCTTGTTACGACATTGCTAACCGTTGCCGTCAGTTTAAAATTAGGTAGCTTTATCTGATTTTAGACTGTAACTAGCAACTTTTTGGCCAGTAAGTCTGATGCCAGACAGTAAGCAAAAAAGCGGCACCTTGACTTGTCGTGTTGCACGCTTAGTGAATCTGTAAATGAGATATTCGGGGTCAATCTTGAGATACCTAGAGTAATGCATGGTTACATCGTATCACACTCTTCGATGTCTCGTAAAAAGTTTGCTTCACAAACGTTTCCTACCCCCCGGCACCGGTGACGCTTCGACGGTGCTTGCGCATCCGTTAGCTTGATGAACAAACTTCTCTTTTTTAGCGCAATCGAAACACGCCTATGGCTGATACTACGTGTGTCTACTTTACACTTATGGAACACCTACTAGGTAATTGAAAATACAAAAGATAACTCAAGGACCTGAGCTTAAAATCTTTCACGCAAAATTATTTCTCGTCAAACAACGTTGCAGACTGTAGTCTAATAGGTGGGTTACAAGGTTGTTTGAATATACGTACTCTAATACGTGTGGTTTTAGTAAATAAATATATGCCTGTGGTTTATATGGAGCGGCCTGTTGACACTTTTGGCTACAATTTCACTGTCCTCGAGATCTTTTTGCAAGCTGAGTAGAGGTAAAATAGGCACCACCATGTCATACGAAACGACTCACTACTATTACGCGATTAATTGGTATTTTATAATATGATTGCACACTACAAAGTTATACTAATAAAGTAATACTTTTCATGGTGTGATGTCGACCATAATAATAATAATAATAATAACATGCGAATACCTCTGTCGAGAGTTGTTACATATGAATTATCAGCTTACGAAAGTTGTTCTTCCCTTTCTTTGTCTCTCTGCGTGTCGATGATTTTGATGCGACGTGAACAACAATTTTCGCCGTGTCTCTGGCACAGGTCGCTGTTGCTACCACCAGCACGCCGGGGCCATGCCGGCTGCCGGAGGACTGGGCGGCTATGGGGAGATGCACATCTACGACGATGTCCACACATACTCGAGAGGACCCCGTGCGGCCTTTTCGCACAATTACGTAAACGTGCCTTACGTGTCGCCGTTCGGCCACCCGCTCGGCTATGGAGGGGCGGCCGCCTCCGGCATCGGCGGCTTGCTCTGCCAAGGCCTGCCGGGGCCCGCGACTCGTTTCAACGCGACCCCAATCAACGTACTCCGACTGCGGCAGAGGAGCAGCTCAGCGAGTCCCAGCCGATTTGGACGAGGTAGGTCGGACACCGGGAAAACCCGTGTTCAAACGAGTGTTTGTGATCGTCCGTGATCGATACTTGATTTTGCTAGTGCACTATGATATAACGTACATAAGGATTATATATATATATATATATATATATATATATATATATATATATACGTATTTGTTTGCATAATATGTTACGTCATGTATGTATCTATGCGCGTAGGGAAACGAAGTGCTAAAGCGTAGTTTTGTTTAGTTATTCTGCTTTATTAGTGTAAGGGGTCGTTCATACGAAAACCCGACCCACTCGCTACGCTCGCAGAGAGAGAATAAGGGTGCAGGTGTCTATTGTAGTTCGTGCCGCAACAATTGTAAGTTGTCCACTATAACTAGAGCGAGTACAGTTAACAATACGCTGTTGTTCTCCTTGTATTTTCCTCTCCCCCCCCTATCTTTCGCTTTCCGCCTTCATCTGCTTATTGTTTCCATTCTTATGTTACATGTTTTTGCCATTGGGTTGCTCAGGTGTTTCGGAAAGTCATTCAATGATGGACATGCCACGACGGGTAACGTCGCCCTCGCCTTCCCCGCTCGTCGCGCACACGAATGCAAGCGGAGGCGGAGCGGCACACGGCCAGCATGGGCCACTTCCGCCTCTGCCGGCGCAGCAACGTCACCACCATGATCACCATCATCATCCTCATCAACATCACCATTCCGGCGGCGCGTCACACGCTACGCATCATAACAACAACAACAGCAGCGGCAACATGGGCGGCGAAGCCTCAGAAACGGCCCAGCCGTTAGCAGCCCTGGGTCAGAACAGCCACCTGGGGGCGTCTCCAGGACAATCGTCATACCTGTATCGTCCGCATCGGAGCTGTTCGAATCCGGCCATTAAACGACTCGATGAATTTAGCGGCGGGATCGGCGACCTCCACCAGCAGCAGCAGCATCATCAACAACAACAGCAGCCGCAGCAGCAGCAGCAGCCCCCATTACCACCGCGGGACAGCTTCATTAGCCACAATAGCTCAGCTACGGTGGCGGCGTTTAATGCCGCCGCCGCCGCCAACAACAGCAGCAGCCATAACGTTAACGTCAACTCCAACAGCAATCACGTGCCGTCGCACGTAACAGCAACATCAGCAGCATCAGCGGCAGCGGCAGCAGCAGCTGCAGCGGCAGTGGCGTGCTCGCATGTCATTGTTCCTCTGCCCGGTTATCCGTACAAACACTCACGAAGCCGATCGCATGGTGGCGGCTTCCAGCAATATCAAAACCACTTCCAGCAGAGCATACCGACCGTGCAGGAGCAAAGCGGTAGCTCACGGGAGCAGCTTGACGACTGGTGCGTAGTCGTCGTAGTAGTAGTAGTAGTAGTAGTAGTAGTAGTAGTTGTTGTTGTTGTTGTTGTTGTTGTTGTTGTTGTTGTTGTTGTAGTAGTCTCCCTTTTGCGTCGAGCCCGCCCGGTGGCGTGGTGCATTATTAGACAAAGGATAGGAAAATGGAGGAGTGACAGTGTGGATTTAAGAAAGGGTACAACCTAGATGGCCTTAAAAAGTATACAATACAATATACTTTTCTATTAAGTCAGGTTATGGAAGCGTCGATATTGCGGGGATAAGGGTGTGTGTGTCGTGTTTTAAGATCTGAAAAGCATATGATATGATGGGCACAACAAAGTTGTTTCAGTTTTATGTTGGAGGAGGGTGTTCAGAGAAGTTGGCTGGAGTTGCTAGAATACATTTACAGGGATAACTCGGTGCGACTAATAATAGCAGCAATCTAGAGAGTTTATAGCCGTTAAGAGGGTCAGACAAGAATGTCCGTTGTCGGTGGTGTTTTTAATGTACAATGTGTTAGGAGAACAGCGTAAAATATTATTAGTAGTAGAGGATTAGAGTGGCAAATAGGGGAAAATGGTGTATATATCAAGTACCAGTGCTGCTCTTTACTGATTATAAAAGTAGTTTTAGTTACAGTTGCTACAGGGGGTTATTATCTATGGAAAAAGACATCTTACGGTCGAAAAAGACCAAAAGAGGAATAAATGCAGTAAGGTGTAAAATTGATTGACTGACAAGGTGGTTCATTACCGGAACTGCATCTTACAATGCTTGGGTTCTCACAAAATTGTGTAGTAGTCCCTATATATGGAAGGCTATGGGCGTACCTGAATTAACATTTGTAAATGCCTCTCCGTTCCAAAGTGCGGGGTTTCGGAGGAAGTTAGAAGAAGGATAACGAGAAGTGATGAGATTTTCATTGGGTTACCTTGCATTTAGAGGTCAAAAAGAATACAAAGGGAAGTGCAATCAAGGATGGATTAAACAGACGCCGTTAGTGAATACGATTTTAAGAATAAAAACGAAGTTGGATTCCAGAATGGAATTCGCAGTTAGCGAGATTGAGTACAATAGTCAGATATGGGAAAAGCGCAGATATCGGAAGGATTGGTGAAATCGGGACCCAGAGGATCATATATGGGCAAATTAAAATTGGCGATGGGCGTCAAATCGAGTTAAGAGATATCTATAGAAAAAAAGCGGGACATGGGCGGGGTAGAATGAGTATACGACAAGCCAAGAGGACGGCTACTAGCAGATGCCAGGCCAGGAATGTTAGTAACAAAGACACAGCGAGCTAAACATATAGTAAGGAAAATACATAATGTCGAGTTTGCAGGTTAGGGAATGAGTCATTTGAATATATTGTAAAATAATTTACAGTTCTGAGGGGGCGAATCGGACATATAGACTTCTAAGAGGCCTTAGCTTTAAGACCAAATTTTAGAAGGTCAAGTCGTCAGTACAAAGAAGAGGTAATTCTAACAAAAAGCACCTACCCAGTAGGTATTAGAAGAGGATACGCTGGTCACATGAATGATTAGGTAATATACATGCTGTCATTCTAAGCGCCCCTAATACGAAAGGGTGACACATATATTTAGGTGTGCATGTTAAGCAAATAATAAGTGTATATATATATATATATATACATACATCGTGATAATGTTCATTGGTGTGCATATGGTAGAAGACTTTTGTAACTGGTTCTGTTGGTTGTGTGCATTGGCACGGCTTCGCCCACTTTTTACAGCAGCAGCGACGACGACGACGATGATGATGATGATGATAGCCGAAGCGTGACGCCTGTGGCCGAGTATGAGGGTCAGTCGTTACCATCGACTCCGGGCAACCAGTCACCGTGTCCAGCGTCGGAGCCGATCGCCGGACCTCATGCGCGCCGGCCGATGGGTGTGCCCGGACAGCAGCTTCCTGCTGCCGGAGGTATTCTTCCTCCTCAGCACTACAATCAGCACTTCAACCACCATCACCTCCATCACCACCACAACTCGCATTACCCCCAACACCAACATCACAATCAGCAACAACAACAACAACAACAACAACAGCACCATCCACATGCGAACAGTCTGCAGAGTGCAACGGTCCTCACGGCGTCGCACCTCGATGACGGCGATCTTCGGCACCTCGAACAGCAGCAGCAGCAACAGTATTGGGAGGATCCCAAACAGCCGCACCAGCTGAACGCGCACAATAATTCGCCCTCATCGAACTGCAACAGTCCACGCTATAGGTTTGTGTTCTCCAGTAGCCGCCGCTTGTATTTGACGTTCAAACGCCTACTTGTACAGATTGACAGATTATATATATATATATATACATACATACATATATACATACCTGTACTTTGAGCATCTTTGGCTCCAAGATTAGACTAGCTTCTTCGGTCTCACATACATTTGCGGGCGGCTAACTGAACAATGGTATTCTATAAAAAAAAAAATTGACGTAGTTCTTTCCAACTGGCGGTACTTTATTGACATGTTTGTCATACGCACAGCCATTCTTAGCTTTACATCAAACGAGATGATTTGCTATGACATCGTCAGAAAGTCGTTGAGACGCGCAAAGTTAACCAAATTTAGTTTTTAATATTAAAATATTAAAAAGGAAACACGTAACGATGCGGCATTATTACGTGCTTTCTGCTACCTTTGCTACCTGCTTCTGCTACCTGCTTTCTTGCAATAGTTGTTTGTTACTCCGAAAAGCTACCGTTGCTGGTCAAGCGTGTATAACCGTATTCATTTTGATCCGCACTTAAAGATCACTAAGCGACTCATTGGGGAATCACAGAGTAATTACAAGCATTCCGTGGTTGCCAAATATAATATTTCTGGTAACATATTCTATGCATGCATATGCATGAGTACGACGCCTAGGCATTCCAACGATTCATACACACCAAGCCACATGCTTGAAACAAGCGTGCGCCGAAGATCAGATCTGTCGAATTAGGTTCTAGAGGCCGGTAGCTTAACGCTGTTTGCTGCTGCTACAAGTGTGGTCAACATGTTGATTGTGCTTCTGCCTGTTTCTCTGTCCTTCTTTCTTCCTCATGCGTTTGTCTGCCACCCGTCGTCCTGACTCTCGTCGTCCTGCAGTCGAGAGCGCACCGTGGAGGAGGCAAACGAAAGCATGCACGACATGATGCATCTGCTGGCCCACCTTGACGAGACCCGAAGGCTGCAGTCACGTCTGCAGATGCAGGACTCGCTGCCACGCGACCCACGGTGGCCGCTGAACCCCAACCTGCATCCGGAGCTGGCTAAGGATCGGGACAGACTTAAAGAGAAGATCAAGCGCAAGAGACAGCGTGCCCAGAAACGCCGTGAGCTGCAGCAACAGCAACAACAACAACAGCAACAGCAGCAACAACAACATCAGCAGAAAGAACAAAATAATCAGCACTTGCGTATCGGAAATCCAGCTAGTAGAACCGACACGATGAGCACAAACGGTGTGTACACCTGACTAAGCCAGTGCACTGTAAGCCGGTATACGCGTACAGAGAGAAAACAAAGGGTACAACAACGCATTAAACAAAATATTGAATACATCTTGATTACTTCGCCTCCGTCGTCCACGCATTTTCTCTTCTTATATATATATATATATATATATATATTAAGTTATTTTTTTTACTCCACTATAGTAAATAAAATCATACAGTACAGACATGTTGACATGTGCGTGCCAGTCCTTTCAGTGAGGTGGCTACGTGACAATCACTACCATGGCATCTTGCGCACTATATTTACAAAGGCACGTGTCACTTGGCCCGAGAAGCCCTCAGCCCGACAGAGCGTGCGAACTCTCTGGCAGTGCGAACTACTTTCTAATCTATTCTACCAGTAGAAGCGGAAGGCGAGGGTAATGACTAGCAAGTAAACAGGATGCAGGTTAAATTATACTTATATGCGTAAATTTGTGAGCCTAATACTTGTTTCAAAAAAGCCAGTTTTAAGCAGTCCAGCCATTTATCCCTTTGAATAACTTCGCATCAATACAATAATACTGACGTTAAACGTGTGCTTCTTGTGATGATTAGAGTCTGAATATGGCTTTTTACCAGCCGGGCGCGGCCGAAATCCGGCGCTTGACGAGAGCTCGCAGTATCAGCCCGAATCGCCAAAGACACCGACTTGCGAAGATCCCGACTCAGCGACAACGACACCAACAACGACAAATCCACTCCCGTTTCCAACAACCCCAACAACCGGCCTTTTTACAACAATATCGTCTACGATGACGACGGACCCGATAACTCCGGTCGAACCAGCTTCGGAGGACAACGGAAGCAGATGCGTCACGCCCGTTAATGAGTCGACTACCGAAAATGCTGATCAAAACGGTATGCGTTGGTATTACGAGTCCCTTTTTACTTATAATGTAGTCGCAAGTAACAAAAGTCTAAATACGTGTGCAAAAACCTTCTAGATGTAGTCATATAAAAACAAAGTATATATATATATATACATTACATTTGTTGTATTACATTATATATATATATATATATATATATATATATATATATAAATTGTACACTTTATGGCTCATTACCGCTTTGCCGCGTTTCAATCCGCAGGCCTGGTGAGCCCCTCGCTGCTACCAAGTCCGGGCTCAGGGTTGAGCAGTCCGGTAAGTTCGGGAAACGGCAATTCGTTGCCAGCGGCGGGATCGATCTGCACTGCAATGCTGATATCGGCTTCGGCTAACGCGAGTCCTACGCAGACAATTCTGGCGAACAGCGACCGGGACGGAGGCAGCGGAAACAATAATGGCAGTGGCGGCCTACCCACCAACGACATGAGCAAGGAAAGCGGTCCACCGAGCGTCAAAGAGGTCAAGGCAATTCGCGACATCAAAGACATCTTGCGCGAGAAGCAGGCTAAACAGGAACAACTTCAACAGCAACGATTGACGACGAATGTTCACGCCATTATCGGTGGCGATAAAGCTCGTCTCGATCAGATCAAGGCCGAAGATGCCCATGGCACCGTATCGACGACACTCTAATCAAAACCTGACGAAGTCACCAACCTCTGGCGACCAACAAAAGATCAATCAGCTTAACAAACAGCCTGTGACAGTAGCGACTCTCGCTCTGGCCTGTCTGAGCTAATTCAGTCTGTGTCTGTCACTGGGTCGCGGCACTGCCAATCCAGCCCATGCTAAGTAATGCTATGCATGCGGAGACGCATAACCGCGCAAAGACTTGATACCCTTATTGTCCAGTGTTTCGCTGACCAGATAGTCCAACAATTGCAGAAGACACGTAGCCATTAAACTCAACCAAGACGGTACGAGTTGTCAGCACACAAAGTTCAACGCATGCTACATTAATCCAGGAGCATGACAGTTCGCAATTGCACCCACCTCTACTCCATTTAGAAGGTAGAAAGTTGTTTTGTTTTGCAACGGAGAAAGTTGATTTTGCCCATGTGTTGCTGTTCGTGGGGGAGTTACTTATCAGTGAAGTTACTGATGAAAGCTACCTCGTCAGGCCTCGGCTATCAATACCTATAGAGAGAGACTAGAGACAGTTTTGGTCTCAGACAGTTTCCCTATATATATATATATATATATATATATACCTACATAGGTTAAAAAACGTTATTGAAATAGTCGGGGTGCTGGCTAGTTGTGAGAATGTAAAAAGATTTCTTAGTGATGCGTGTATTCCTCTGTACATATGATAGAGTTTTGTGTGGTCGAGAAGTCTTTGAGTGTCCGGAAGCCGGTTCGTTTCCTTCTTTGACCCAGCATTTATCACATCGAACACACCGCAGTCATTTAACAAATAAGAACACGGAAATAATGGCAAAACCAAGATCGTATCCTGAAAATCACTGAGTTCGGACATGGGTAGGCAGCGGAAAGAGAAGAAGAGAACCGGACCAGAAGCGATGCCACAAAGAGACAGCCATCTGTTCGAAAACAAAACGAATCCCTAAATATTGTAAAATTCATTTCGATAAGATATTTTTGTTTATTCCAATTGAGCGTGTCCGTGTGCAATGGGAGGCAGCAAGCAAGTGTGACAAAAAACAACACAGCAATTCAGCCAACAATTTGTCGGACAGCCGACAATCGCGCTGCTGTTCGTTCTCCAAGTAGAATAATTGTTTGTTTTTTGTAGTTATTTTTGTATAATTGTTTATAGCAAATATAACTTTATTTAAGAGCCTATCGGGGTACAGAAACGACAGTGACACCATCAAACAACGCAACAACAACAATACCAATACACAAAGTAACAGCAATAACAACAATAGAGAGGTGTTGAATAATCACAGAAAATACATTTAGATGCGTGTGCAAGTTGGCCAGCTTTTAAAAGCTGGGAATTTACACAATTTCACGAGCAACCCTGAATACCTGTGACACAGATTTCAAATGTGCTCTGTGGACAACCCACCTTTTATTTTAAAAGATCAAAGGCCACCAATACCCGTGCCCATACGCAAATGTGAATCTTGCTTGAACGTTGGTAACACCGTGTTCAAGCAAAGTCTACTGTCTTTGTTGTCCAGCAGTTTACCAGACTTCCTTTTAGATTGTTAATTGCGGCAGCAGAAAGTAACAAGCAAATAATCCCCATTAAAGAGTACACGATTAGCCTCACCGACAGGATACGCTTTTGCACTGCCCCCACGGTACCCATACGTCGCGCGGCAGCGTGGGGACGGTGGAAAGAGTTTTTCCGTCCCTTCAAAAATTGCCTTATTATGGTATTATCACACATTATATATATATATATATATATATATATATTATAAGTACAAGATGAACCAACCATGTGTCTCTCTGACGAACAAGAGTTAATCAAGTACTGTCCGATACGATGCCAATTTAATGCAGAATAATCTTGTCAGATGCCAACTACTGCCGAAACACTGCCGGAGTTTAAGTAAAGACAACTGAGAGAATGAATGGAAAACAACTGCATAAGATTGAATGAATTACACGAGTGTCAAACAATTCCATGAGAAGCTGGCCGTTCGCACACGTGCAAACACACCTCAGACGTCATCGTCATAATCGAGGTCGATGTTGCTGTTGTTGTCATTGTTGTTAGTCGTAGCAGGCTTGCATGTACTGAACGCCCCCATGTATACACAACAAAAAAACACCGCTATTCGCGTAATGCCCTGGCCCTTTGCTGCCCACACGCGCGTCTTTATTCAACGAATCTCATCGCCTTGAACGGCAGGGCAGATATACGCAATTACTGGACGCCCCCCCCATGTATTCATATAAAACTCTCCCTTTGCAAACCCAAGGTGATATTAGCGACGATTGACGACGACGACTCTACAAAGGTGTTAATTGTGAATTACAAACGCGGGCTAGAAGGAACATAATATGTGCGTGATAAACGGGTGAAAAATAAATACTATATCGCAGAAAAGACTATATATGTACCCATGTAGAAACAGAGAGAGAGAGAGAAACTTAGAGCAGTCAAAACGTGTCTGAAGAATGATTGTAGGGCAGGTAAGTACGCTTTGTGATGTTAAAAAATATAAAAATAGGCCAAAGCTGAAATGTGGGAGTGTTCTTGACTAGCATGATGAAGGTGGATCCCCGTATTGCGACCTTAATCAAACGTTAATCAAAATGTTACACAGCTACAATAAACATGTGAACCAACACAATGGCGGAAAGTCCATATGCATCCATATATGTCTGCTTACTCTTGAAGTAGTACGGACATTCGAAGATAGTTGTCAACTAACAGAGATACATTCGTTTTAACTCGCACATGGTAGTGCAGTATTCGATATTTATACCCATCATATCTGAATCGGGATCGACTCGATAATATGCTACTGCTGATATCGGCTTTGCTAAGCCGGCGAAAATTTCTGGTCGATTCCTTCTCCGACCTTTTAGCCGACGAAATTTGCCGAACGAACCCCAAACCAGTACAACATTTCAAGGGTAACTCTCTTTAGTCATTATTGAGGAGCAGTAAACGTTGTGCCTCCAGAA
Organism: Dermanyssus gallinae; assembly: GCA_003439945.1. NCBI lineage: Eukaryota > Metazoa > Arthropoda > Arachnida > Mesostigmata > Dermanyssidae > Dermanyssus > Dermanyssus gallinae. Next base: position 68,819 of record QVRM01002341.1, read on the forward strand.
TTTCACCACAACAACTACTACTACTACAACCACAAATGCCACTGCTGTTTCTACGATTGATGCTGATTCAACGTAATAACGGAGAGGCTAATTGTAAAAGGTAAGAGCCGGTGGTCGATGGACCCCGTACCTGTATTGACTGGTTGCCAGCTGCCAAGATGCTGGACTAACGAAATTGCCAGCCTTATCGCCAGGAGTGCATGGATGGTATCGGCGCGTTTGAGTCGGCGCTGCGGGCGTCAATCGTCGTGCTTGGCGTGACGGTTTGCCGTGACGTGGTTGTTGTCGTCGTCGCCGTCGCTGTTGTCGAGCTGCTACTTCGTGTCGAACGTGTCACGTACGCGACCAAATCTGATGCTCCTTGCCTTGTAGGTGTGGAGGCAACCAAGGTGACGGTTCGTCACTCTCACCTTAACATTACGTCCATGGATCCATTTGTTTCAGTTGCAGTCACTTCTTCCGCTGGCTGCGGATATATATTATTATTATGATATAGTTTTCGTATAGCGGTGTCGTAAAGTCGCCAGTCAACCATCAAATAGCTGGTAAACGAACAACGTATCTGCGTTAGTCGCGTCCTCTACGCAACAGCAGTGATCATGCGCTAGCGTAACCTAACCACGCCTCACCTCTCCCTAACATTGCATGCACTGAGGCGAACTGGACAGAAGCCACATTTCGAACTTGACAGTTGTTCTTGCTTTATATATATATATATATATATATTTATATATATATATATATATATATATATATTATATATATATATATATATATATATATATATATATATATATATATATATATATATATATATATATATGCAATAACACGATAAATACATACTTAGAGAAGCTATGTAACGCAATTTATTGTTTCATCTTTAATCATCAAAAGCTTACTTACACACTTACTGTTTTTTAACGCGTAAGCGGCTTGATCGAAATTGCCCTCTGGAGTCGTTCTTTAGACGCGCGTCACGTCCTTGTGCCTGAGTGACTAATATCAGGTCGAAATCATAACACCTTTAAATGTTCTAGATTTAAATGTTTGTCAACAGGTCAATTGTCTCCAGGTGCTAGATCAAGTAACGAGTGGCCAAAAACAGCCACATTTTCGCCCATGTAAGCAAACGAAAAACGCAGCCTGCACTGCGTAGAGTCCATAATTATTTTTCAACCGTCCAATAGAAAAAAAATATATATATATATGCCATCTGAATATCAGGCAGAATATTAAACGACCGAATCTAGTAGCGTGTCTTAGGTGAGCGTCAGCGAACTATAACGCGGTCCCCCCAAAATCGTGACATACTCCACTCGATGAGCTGGATGCGTTCAGTAATACACTCTTACTACAAGTCTCAGCATCCTATTCGACAATATGCGGCAGCAAAATTTTAGTGTCGAGAGGCCGTGGGTTCAATACCTGGACCGGCCACTTATAAATTGGTTTTCATGGTTTCTAATTTGCACAAAGTCGCTCGATTGTATTGCTCAATTATCTTATCGCACTAATAGTAGTAGCTATAGTAATAACAGTCATGCACTAGTCATAACAATAGTACAATTATATATAATACAAATATTAGTACTATTAGTGAAATTGTCACTGACGAAAGAATCTTAGTTATATTAGGCGATAACGGTGGCAATATACATTCTATTATCGATTTTGTTTTAGCCTCAGACCCATCCATCTTTAAAGATATACAAGTATTTCAGTCGCCAATCCTATCCGACCACAATGCCATTTCGTCTTTTATTTTATTTGACGCTGAATATTCTACGGTAGACGAGATATTTCTATATTGGATCTATCGAGACGAAGCTAGTCTTGATCCTAAAAAACACAAAGTCGTTTTGCAGTCCCATTATAGATACACTAATCAACGATTAAAGGGTTTTGAGATACGCAGATAAACGATTAAATCATCGTATATGACGCTGCGAAAGTAAATGCATTTAAGAACTTCTTCTAGACAGTTTGTGTTGTCCACGAGAGTTTAGTTCCTGAAGGTGTTTCCAATGATGTAGCCTCGAGTGGCGGCTGTCTATATTTAAATCTATGATAATATAATATTCTCACCAAAATAAGACAAATACCCACAGCGTGAAACCCTACTCCCTTTTCTTCTAAGGTCTTCTAAGAATGGCTTTGTGCCAAATAATTTTAGGCAGACAGTCGTACTTTCTGTACATAGGATACATTTAAGAACTTCTTCTAGACAGTTTGTGTTGTCCACGAGAGTTTAGTTCCTGAAGGTGTTTCCAATGATGTAGCCTCGAGTGGCGGCTGTCTATATTTAAATCTATGAGAATATAATATTCTCACCAAAATAAGACAAATACCCACAGCGTGAAACCCTACTCCCTTTTCTTCTAAGGTCTTCTAAGAATGGCTTTGTGCCAAATAATTTTAGGCAGACAGTCGTACTTTCTGTACATAGGAAGCATCCAAAATCAAATGTAGATAATTAAAGACCAATCGCTCAATCATCAATTGCACCTTCGAAAAACTGCTAGTGGGCCAAATTTTTAATTTTCTCAAATACATCTTAGTGGATGAGAACCAACATGGTTTTACAAAAGACAAATCCGCGGAAACTCAACTCGTCGAAATGACTCAAGAGTGAGCCACTATGATAAACAGTAGGCTGGCCTTTGATTTTGCACATTTTGGTTTATCGAAAGCATTTGATAGAGAAAACCATGTGAAGCTTGTACAGAAATGTAGGTGCTTGCATGTTGATAGTCGCTCCTTGTCATTGATTTCTAGCCATCTTATCTTTAGAAATGTCTGCGTTTGCGTTTAGATCTAAAAATCTAATCCCCGATTTATTAAATTATAAGCTGTATACTCATAATATAAAACTATACCGACCTTCTAACTCTGCTAACGAAAGACAAATACTACTGAGTGCGATTGAGGCAGTTTCCAGATTATGTGTGGATAAAGAAAGGCTTATATCAGTGCCGAAATGTGCAGTATTGTGTTTAAAGAAAGCCTATAACTACATGGGAGGCTATTCCTATTAGAGACCTTGGGGTTACGGTGACACCCGAACTGAAATTTAGCACCTAAGTCACACAAGTTACCCAAATAAGTCTTATATCTATTACGTTATTACGTAGACAAACTAGTCTTATATCTACTACATTATTACGTAGACAAACTAGTTTTATATCTATTACATTATTACGTAGACAAACTAGCCTTATATCTATTACATTATTACGCTGTTTTATTTATAATTATTATTATTTTTGCATGAGCCTTTATAATAATTTAGTTGTTCCTAAGTTTACGAATTGTTGTGAGGTTTGGCGGCCTTACTTAGACAAACGCATTGAAGCAATAGAAAGTGTACAAAGGAAATTGCTTTGTCATGTCTTATTAAGGTGTAACATTGCTCGAAATTCAATTGCGGTAAGCTCTATTTGAGAACTGCGGTCCAGAGCGGACTATCGCATGTGCCATCGTATTATAAAAACATCAAACATATCAAACTCCTTGAGCATTCCTTTAAATTATTTTAGAGGCGGTAACACCATCTCGTCAAGAAATACCCAGTGTAAGTAACATGTTTTCATGGCGAATGGCTAGGACACTGATCAACAGTTGAATATAAATACTAAATCTTCCATAATTGTATGTACTTATTTGAAGGTTTTGTAGAACTCGGCAAGAAAAATGTGTCTTGTTTAGGTGTGAGGATGAAATTTATAAACATAGTTATTCTGCCTTTTTCTCCTGCATAGTTGTACAAATTCAACGTTTGACGGAGAACAAAAAAAAAAGCTCTACCATCTGAATGACGCCCGACGCAAGCCAACAAAAGGCAGATAGCCGAAAAAAGATAACTCATAAAAAGTCGACAATTGTTATGTCTTACGTTGAAGCTTTCACGTTCAGAACCGTGAAAATGTGTGCCCAAAAGACCATTCTCAGACAGTAGCAAATAAAATGCCAAAATTTTTGTACCAACGTAATGGTGAAGCGTTACGTAGTTACCGCCACAGTGAAAGTGAATGCATGCAAACTTGCTGGAATTTTGGCCTGCTGCAGAACTTTAGGTACATAGTTTGAGGTTTGGTAGAACTCGGCAAAAAACATATTTTTTCTCAATGGAAGGCGGGCGGCAGAAGCGCCTTGGCAAAATTCTACGGTTCTGAATGTGAAAGCTTCAATGGTTATGTGTTTATTCATTATGAGAAGTGGCGGGTGCTCTATCGGACCATTTACATCGACGTTGCTCACGGTTTCCCCCCACCTGTCAAGCACACTTTGTCCCGGCCTCTGCAAACTCGTTTGATTCAAAGTTGCGCCTTATTTACCCGCGTCGGCCTCGAGAATATTTTGCCCCTCTCCTTACATTTTCTGTGTGGTACTACACTCCCATATATATATATATATATATATACATATATATATATATATATATACATATATATATATATATATATATATATATATATATATATATATATACATACATATATATATATATACATATATATATATATATATATATGCCCCGTATTTTACGGGGAACCCCTGCTCTGGAGTGGTCCGACGCCCTTCGGGGGGAAGGTATATTCCGGGGTGTAACGCGGAATCGCGAGGTGAATGCGTCTAATCGGTACGGTGGAGTAGTGTGGTACCCCCATTCCGAACCTCGAAGGGGGAGGTGGGAGATCTCGGCCTGTCATTCGGGCCTGTTGGGCACTGCCGTTCGGGTCCGCGCGTCTTAAATCGCGGTTAAAAAGGGCGGGAAGTGTAAGTATTTCTTCTCTTGTGCTTATAATATACATATATATATATAATTATATATATATATATATATTATATACATATATATATATATATATATCTATATATATATAATATATATATATATATACTATATATCTATATATATATACATATATAATATATATATATATATATAGATATATATATATATCATATATCTACTGATATAGATATCTGATCTCTCTCTTTCTCTCTCTCTCTATTATATCTTTATATATATATATCTTTTTTGTTAGAGCTGTACTCTGCGTTGTCACACGTGGTGCGGTGTTGAACGCGTTAGTGTCGGTTGATCAGGTTTTGCTCAATGACAGTCGTCTGCACATATGTTTAGGTCGTCGTCGTCGTCGTCATCGTCGATTCTTAAGCACAGACGTTGTGCACTCACACTCAGCAACTTAATGGTTGGCGCCGTTACTGTAAATCCTCCTGAACAGATCAGTCGGTTGGCTGGCTGACAGTCCGGTAGACGACGATGACAACGACGGAACGCTGGATAAGCCCGGCCGGTGGGCAGCTGGCCAATGGTGGGCGGGTGGCGAGAGAGGGAGGCAGGTAGGATGAAAGGGAAGGGAAGGTGTCCAGGAGGTGGAGGAGGAGAAGGAAGGGGCCAGTTGTGCAAAGCGGAAAGTGAAGTAGGCGTAAGGCGAGAGGCTGAAGAAGCGAAAGGTTTATTGGTTCATGATAGCAACATGTCAACAACGCGCACACATCGTCACCTCCACAGGCAGGCAGCAAGCACGAGGAAGAAAGGGAAGACGCAGCATGAGGGCGGCCAGCATGACTTGGGCAACCAAAAGCATTATCATATCGACAACAACAACACCATCATCAACATTATTATTATTATTATTATCATTATTATTATTATTATCATCATTATTATTATGATTGCCAAGATGATGCTGAGTGGCCACCGACACTCAAGCAATAAGAATAATATATGCAATATTGTAGATGTTATATAAGTGATATGTTAGTAATTGTGATACATGTACATATGTATAAAAATAGACCCTTGTTAAAAAAACCATTATTATTATTATTTATGATGGCCATCATCATCATCATCCTCATGTTTACTGATTGAGCACCGCACGCCGTCACGATGTCCACCAACGGTCATCACCATCATCATCATCGTATCATGTTCTGCTGTAGCGACTGCCGCTGCCGCCGCCACTCCAACGGTAGCAGATACAGAGCAAATAGTGCCACACAAGCCAACCTATTGCGAGCAGAGGGGCGCGGAGGAGGGCAGGGAGGCGGGGGAGGGACGGGACGGGACGGGGGGGGGGTAGCAGAAAGCGCAAGCGGCCGGCCGCTGTAGCAGCCGCTTGCATCGCAACATTAACATCATCGTCGTCATCGTCGTCATCATCACCAACAGCAGCAGCAGCGCGATAACCATCATGGCTGACCTGCGTCAGCTGATCGGGAAGCTAGTGCAGGGCGCCGGGTGCTGTGGCTGAACAAGCGGACCGAGCAAGCGATCGTTCGACAGTCCGACCGTCCGTGGCTCCGTCCAACTGACGGACAAAGTGACGGACTGACGGATCGACGCCGACGCCGACAACGACGCCGCCGACGAGGAGCGAGCGGCGATCGGACGGAGCCGACGGACCGGCCCTTCGTGGTTGATGATGCTCGACGTTGAGTAGTGAAGCAAGCCGACCGTCGACACCGGTCGAGCAGCTGAAGCAGAAGCAAAAGCAGAAATAGCAGCAGCAGAGGCAACTGCAGCGGTCGGAGAACGAGCGGAGCAGACCGGTGCGGTGACGAAGCCACGTCCGTCACCGGCGAGCGAACGAGCGAGCGAGCGAGGAAGCGTGAGCTGTAGGACATCGGCAACTAAACTTGAGCAGTTCTGTTGTTGTTGTTATTGTTGTTGTTGTTGTTGTAAAGCATCAAGGCTTAAAGAAAGAGAAACCCCAGAGAGAGAGAGAGAGCGAGAGAGAGGGAGAAAGAGATTCGAGTCGTTCGGCATTGACGACTCGATGATGTGGTGTTGATCGAATCAGACCTGATCGACAACCTGAATGATGCTGAAGCAGAAGAAGAAAACTGATGCAGAAGCAGAAGTAGGCAGAAGACCTGCAGAAGGAGCGACAGCGGCAGCAGCAACATTAAAAGCCAATGTGATGCGTCTTTTCGTCGTCGCCGGCCCCACTACGACCGCAGTGATCGCCGTCGCTGCTGTTGTTGTTGGTGGTGGTGGTGGTGGTGATGGTGATGCTGCTGTTGCTTAAGTTGCCACTGAAACAATTCGCGCTGGGAGCGTTGTTGCTGTGATTGCTGTTGTTGCTGTGATTGCTGTTGTTGTTGCTGCAATTGTTGTTGTTATGATTGTTGTTGCTGCTGCTGCTATTGCTACTGCTACTGTTGATGCTCTGGTACCGTTAACGACCGACAGAACGAAAGCGTGCGATCGTGTGTTTTTGAGTGTCTGCCTGTGTGTGTGTGTTGCGCTTTTAGGGATGCGCTTGTGCGGGTATAGATTGAGTACATTGAGAGAGAGAGAGAGAGAGAGAAAGCCCAGAAAACACACGCTTGTCGCGAGCCAGCGACAAACAAGCAAACACATAGAGATAGGAAGTTAGAGTGAGAGAGCCACCATAGGCGGCAGCATCTAATCAACATTGTCGTCGTCGTCGTCCGTCGGGCTTCAACCGAGCCGCGATACTGGAGGCAACCCCAAACCGCCAATGTGTTCTTCTTCCTTTGAACGACTTCTTCGTTTTCATCTAATTGCTAACTGAGCAACATTCTGCCCTCGGACTTCACGGACCTCGGACTTCACGGACCTCGGACCACGGATCATCTGCCGTGGACGGACGCCCCTGTCGCTGACAGTGAGTGGATCGAATGAGCCAATTGGTCGTGATGGTTTCCTCTCGCCGCCGCTCTTCTGTTGTTCGGCGCCTCGGAGCGCTCTGAGGACGCTAGACACGCGGCGACGTGTCTCTGCAACGGGTCTTCTGCGATGCTACCCATACCCCCGACTCACTGACTGACAGACTGACTCACAAACTGACAGAACTGAAACGTTTAAGCTCAGTAACCACCTCAGTCAGTCAGTTAATCCACCTCATTCAATTTCACTGGTTGAGTCTCTCGTCGCCTATCGTTCGCCCACGCATCGTTTACGTGCAGTACGCCCCCACGCACACAATTGCCCCCGACCTTAAGACAGGCGCCAGCAGCTAAACTAACCGCTGCAGGAAACCAGGTATACATGAATTGGGCAGCTAAACGTGGTGTGGCGTTAATCAGGGGGAGAGGACGTCGGCGGCATATGTAAGCCCTCAACCCTCCGGCGCCAACATTGCCACTTCGCAGCGAAAGAGGATCACAACAACAACAACAACAGCAGCAGCAGCAGCAACAACAACGACAATCCGCCATGTCTCCAGTGCAACTCGATCGGAACAAGTTCCATAATGGCAGGTGAGTGAGCCGATGAGCCAGTGGGCGCTGGCTGGACTTCCCAGCCGGCGCCGTCTATAGAAACGGTGCCGTTTTTTTTTATGGCGCTTCACCTAGGACGTCGGTGTTGTTGCCCATCTAACTGAATTATCGATGCGGTGCATGTTATGTATAGGCACGTGCGTGCATATTACGTGCATGCGTATGTGAAAACGTACACGTTAAATACTTATATATTTATATATATATATATATATATATATATATATATATATATATATATATATATATATACATATATATAATGTTCCGACCGATAATGTATTACATTGAATAAATGAATTATATATATATATATATATATGATGTATGTTCAGGGCATACAAATGTGAGTTTATGAACACATATATGCGTATGTCTCTATGTATGTGTATATCGTAATATGTTAAGGCTTTGAAGCTTTTTATGCATGCATATATATATATATATATATATATATATATATATATATATATATATATATATATCTACCCCCAACAAATTCTGTAGCAAATTGACGATTCAGGTGTCGTGTCTGGCCGAGCTACCTTTTAGCAGCCAAAGCTTGGATGGATGCCACTAATGACCACTTTAGTTCTGGCTCACCGTTTCGCAGCAGTATCATCCTTATTCGAATAGTAACGAATGATTCGTATGTAAAGAAGAACTAATTGCTAATGTAGCCTACTCAAATTACTTAAGCAATTCTGCTGGGAGAATGTATGAGTATATATACATATATATGCTCACCTTATGTTGCATTTCTACTGTAAGCGCCGTATCTGCCGCCGTTGTTGAGTGTTATTACTTAAACTCCATTTATTTGTGCGGGCAACCAACGGTATAAATATTACAGAGCCAACCGCCAAAGAGACGATGTAATTAACGGTATAAATCGACGCCCTGCAACACGCTCGTTTTGTTGTGAAAGATACGGCAATTTGGGACATCAACGGCGTAGACGAGAGCGGCTACGGTTGACAACATAGCCAGCAGTTTCTGGCTGAATTCTAAAATGTGTTTTCGGCTTCACAATGTATACATGATTACTTGCCGCATCTTTTACGGGGTGCGCACGAGGCTTTTCTAAGTAGAGATCTAAATGGGCCAGTGTTATCAATGGAGAAGCGGACTTTGTCCAACCGTAGCCATGTTTTCAACATTATCCGCCTTGACACTTGCCAGTACAAAGAACAGTCTTCACAAAAAGGGCAAAAGAGAGCGGCAGAACATAAGGTTTTGTCTACACGGGCACGGAACCGACTTTTATTACGGAAACGGCAGTAACGGTAACAGAATCGGAAATAACGTCAAACGACTGATAATAAAAATCATGATAGTAGTAATCATGCTGACAAGTAGACAACAAACAATAAATGAAAATGAGAGCAGTTGTTGAACACAAGCTAGTATCACAACACACACACACACACAGTAGTAACAACGAAGTACGAACGAAGATAATATGGCTACAAGAATAATAATAACAACAATAATTATTATTAAAATAACGGCACGGCATGACGTAGACAACATAAACAACAACAGGTGGCAAGCAGCTACAATAGCAACTAGGATTATGATACGCAGCTGGCACAATGGCAAGAACAATGTGTATGGCGATATAAAAGGGCGTACAACAACAAAGGACCTACCACGTCAGAAACACAACAAAACAGGCCAGTTGCGTCCACAGTGATAGTATTATGATCCAGGCTACTAAATGTCAGCTATATCATCCTTCCAGTGCAATACAGGCGAGCTTTTTTACAATAAAAAGAGACATTGAGCTTACGCGTCAAGCTATAGCGCATTATTTCAGCCCCACATGTCAAGGTTCGGTCGGCGGATATACTTGGATGCTGTCCTGTAGTTTTTGCTTTAAATCGAAATCAAATTTTAAAATAAACAGAGTCCTTTTCGTCATAACGTTACTGCCGTAGATTGACCATATGTTTGCTAGAACAGAAATAAGTGCACAATTTCGTGACCCTTTCGCGGCTTTTACTGGGCTATTGATACCATAGGCAGATCTGTAACCTTGTTATAAGGCGCGCCTGTGATATACATATATATATATATATATATATATATATATATATATTTATATCACAGGCGGGCCTTTTAACATGCGGTATATATATATATATATATATATATATATATATATATATATGTCTCCCGGAATTCGTGCGACAAACTTTGGAGTCTAGTAAACTCGGCGGAAAACAAAACTTTTTTTGTAAACGAGAAGCGGAAATGTATTTTTTTAAGTGAGGGCGAAATTAATAAAAATGGTTATAACGAGCTTTTGATCCAGCCTCGACAGATAAAGCACACTTCCGTTACATGAAATTTGACCGAGGCTCGCAATGCGCACTTTAGTTCTGGCGTATCCTTTCACAGCAGTATGATTCTTATTAGAAATTTTAGCAATTTTTTGTAATGGGGGGGGGGGTTGGATAGTAATGCACCATCTCTTTTTATTGAGACATCTGTGCTCCCCGTTTTTTTCGATCATGGTCGATTTTGAATCCACTCCGGCATTTACCTTGTTTAAATTGGGAACCATGAAAACCAAATCTAGGAGTGGCCGGTCTGGGTCTCGAACCCAGGTCTCTCGTATGCAAAGCAAAGGCTTTTGCCACTATGCCATCTTGCTCGGTATGTTCCAACGAAGCAATTATTCCTCGTTATATATCTAATCCTACATAACGAGGAAATCGTTGGTACTACACCCTATTCCAATTATTTTAGACATTATGCGTGCAAAGTGCCTTTTCTTTCGCGAAAAGTAACTGACGCGCGGGCTCTATTCGTGGTAGTTTAAAGTCAAATGCACCTTTATTTAAGGGTCATATATGCCTAAGTATACATTGTTTTTAACAAAATATTTAACATCTGAACATATCATATAACATACATTCGGATCTGAACATATCATATGACATACATTTGGATCTGAACATATCATATACCATACATGAGGTCAGTCGATTTCGCAGACTTCGTGGAACTATCCACAAGAATTTTCTGAAGAGGCGCCACTCCTTTTACGCCCGTCTGCCAACATCCAATCGTTAACTTAAAAAATAGGCTTTGCGTCGGCATAGCCAAACCTGCGTGCGAAAAACTGCAAAAGTATCTAAAATGTTTATCTTTGATTATATATATATATATATATATATATATATATATAGTCTGTACTATGAGAGATGATGAGTTAATCTAATGTCAGAACTTCCCGGTTATATTCCGGTGGGGCACATATTCAGTCAAACTAGTTTTTTCTAAGAATACGAGTTTAAAGTTCTATAAATTACACCTATATCCCTTGATTCACTATATATATATATATATATATATATGTGTGTGTGTGACAACATATGCTCTTTAACACTTATAAGTATAGATGCGTAGCGATGAAGTCGCTAACAATTTTCACGACTCTGTCTACTATTTTTTGCATTTAAAAAATAAACACATTGCAGTTACACATTTATATTTTTTCTCATATGTGACAACGCCTCGCTTTTGACCGTACCGAGTGCAGCTATGATACATCGAATGTCCTGGCTCTTTATACAAGTCTGCAGTATAACATAGAAAAATAGATGTGGTAAGGCATTTGGGCCATAAAGGCAGACAAACAAATGGATAATAAATTGCAAGGTGCAAAAACTAGAATAACAATAGCCAGCACAGCTATATGTTTTGTTATACGTTAGAGGTGGTTTTATAGGGAGTTATAAGTAGCATTATGGTACATTTCACAATTTACGAATTACCTTAGTTTGCGCAACCTGCGAACTTTGGACCCAGTGCATAAATGTCTGAAAATCCTCTTCTTAAGGCAAGTTTTGGCGCCTATTTAAGCGACACTATTCCTCTTAGCAGTACGGTTTAAATAAGGTAAGATTTGATGATAATATTTTATTTGCTTGACACGGACCGTGCTGCTGCAGACATTTCAGCAAAGACTAGCTATTGTTCCTGCTCTTCGCGCCGGGCGGACTAATGAGACCTAAAAATATTTTGTTTTCCGAAACCGACAGTTCATAAGATATGCAAGACACGACTGCAAAAAAAAAGCCAAACCAAGCTCCTACAGAGCAAAACGAAATATTTACAATAGAATGCGCTGTGTGACTAACTCCATAACGAAGTAGGGCCTTGGTTCCTTAAGCATAACACAGCAGGCCGTACTCGATTTTTCTCTTGCTCGTCAACTTCACTCGTGCGTACTATATCGTGTGTCGAATGTGCTATCAAACGCACGGTTGTTTCACCGGAGACGTATTTAATTCCTGAGCGTAAACAATACACAGAAACCTTTGACTCTGTTTACTGCGCTACCCAGTCAAAAGTGTGAGGCTCAAATGAGTTTTAAGTTATCATCACTGCTATTATCGTTTCTGAGTGAGTAACTGTCAACAGTGTGAGGGCATGCCATTTTGACGTTCCACTGTCGTACTTGGTCCAAAGCAAAACCGCTCGTTAGAGGTAGACGATTCAAGAGCAGCTCTTCGATCCTCGCCCCATGTCAATTATGCGGCGTGTGCGGCGGCCTGTCATCTGCTCTGGCCAGCCTCTTCGGGTCTTGTTGGCGTGTTGTACTTCAGTGTCTAGCCATCGAGTTTCGTTGCGCTCAAGCCAATCGCCACCATCGTCCCGCCCTCGTCTGCTGTAGACACAACACGGCTTGTGTCGACACGCACGCCAGTACACACGTAACTTGACATGTCACGCTATGACCATCTGCTGTCGTAGTAATCTGCTACGTAATGGAACTGCTCATTGGAACTGCTCGAACCACCAGGCCGCCCAGCGCAGCGAAAGGTGTCTGCATCAGAACGCAGCAAAAGGTGTCTGCATCAGAACGCAGCGAAAGGTGTCTGCATCATGAAACGCTTCTGGGCGTATGGCGGCGGGAAAATAGCGGCTAGCGACTTTCCTACAGGGAAATGCAAATTGTTTTCCTTTTTTCTTTCGCTTAAACACTTGTCTGCCTGTATATGAGAAACATTATGATGTCTGCAAGCATGCAGTAGTAGTTTGACACTTCGATCTCAGTTGCAATTAAGCTGTAGATCTAAACATTCTTTCGGGGCTGACTCTCAGCCAAGATTTAACGCCCATGGGACTGCTTTTCGCATTGCTTCATAGACGGACCCCCACAAATACAAATGTGCAACGGTGGGGCTCGAACCCGCGCCGCACCTATGTGTCTCCTTCGGTCGCGAGGCGCAGACGCATGCCACCATGCCACCGGGCTCGACAAGCTGTAGATCTATGCGTCAGCTTGTCTTTCTGTCCGTCCGTCGATCTGGCCCAAGTCTCATCGACAGAGGCAGTATTTAGGCTGTTCGTTTTGGATATATACTAGATATTTGTACGACGTGTCTGACAAGCTTACTATTTGTGTATCGCTGAATTATGTAGCTGGTACGAATCCACGTATATCATAAAGTGTGGATTGTTTATAAAGCTGCTACGGTGCTAATACATGACATACGAACACAATATATGTACATATATAAGAGTTTCCTATGAAAATGCATAAAGCGTGGTCCGCTCGCTCCTCTTGGCGACGATAGTTTTTATCCTATCTTGATGTGCTCCCTATCATACAGTAGTAGTGAGTAGTATGCAAGTGATAACCCCTGTCTGTGTTATGGAATGTGGTCCCTCTCTGGCCGACGATACAGGGGTCGGACGACGCAGCTGTATAATAGATGTATAATAGCTATCAGTATTTTTTTATATCTAGAGTTATTACTAGCCTCTGAGGAAACGGTGAGCATTTTCACATATAATAGAAATATTTGGTATCTTGGCAAGGCTTTCTCTAAGCATTAATCATTTTCTGCGCACGCCTTTATTCGGTGAATGTACTCATCCATGTGAATCCAGTCCACCGCTAACCTTCAAACAAGTTTTGACGTTAAATTTAGTTTCAGTTTGTATGCACAGTCCGGGAGTTGTCCGGGAACTTAAACTGAGAGAACTACGAACTAACAGATGCCCACAAATAGAGTCGAATTTACAGATTAAAGATCAGTGTCCATCGCGTCTCCCTTCTATAGTATAAGAACAGTTCTTAATATTGTATTTACCAAAGTGCCGTGGCAAGCATCGACAAAACCACCCACTGATTGACCTTCTGCGCACAACTGCTTGTACACGTAATAGTATAATGAAAATGGGACCGTAATGATGTAAAACATATGCTGTTTTTCAGCTCTAGCCTAATATTTGCATGAGGTAGATACGGTTTTATAAGTAACAATATATTTGGCGGCAAATATCCTGTTACCTCTGCTCGAGCAAATGTTAACAATGGCGGAGATTAAGCATATACTCGGTATAGTTAATTTTCCTTGTGACTGTTTTTTCTCACCAGCGTAACGTCCGTTGCTGATTGTGAGGGCACGTTTCAATTGCATTATATATATACATATCAGCAGTCCATGGATTTCATCACGTTCTGTGCAACGCGGAGTGCTTTCATAAACCAAAGAATTGATTTTGATGCAGACAGGTCTGGAGAAAATGTGACCGATATCACGGCGCGTTATGTCCGGAGGTTCGGTCTATAGCGGAACTAGCAAAACGCTAGATTGATTCTCCCCAGGAACTTGAAGCGTTTTGAGTGCTTAGGCATTATTGAGCCGTCTATATGACTTTGACAATAACTACAGGAGTAAACGAAGAGGCGCCATTTGTTTTAATGGTTGGTTAATGCCGTCTTATTCCGTTGGTTGGCTCTACCCAACAATTATATATATATATATATATATATACATATACATATATACATATATATGACCCTGTCTGCTCTTTTTTCGGCATGCAGCTACTGGTGGTGGTTGCGATGGTTAAAAAGACGATATTTCATCTCAGTTTACAGGATGACGTCTTGCGGTTGACATGCTGGTCAGCCAGTAAATTGAGACGCACACCGTGCCCATTGAACTGACGATTTGAGCAGATTTGCTGTTACACGCTCGACTGGGTAATGTGGTCAGATTAGTCGGAGACGCGTGGCGGCGTCGTGCGATCGGGAAAAGACCTGACAAAAATCCTACCTATTCACATATATATATATATATATATATATATATATATATATATATATATATATATATATGAGCGGCATTGCAGATATCGCCATGAGACTACTACTGCTTTTTTTTGGCGTCTACTCGATTGATCCAGTATTTTGGGATTGGAATTCTCGATACGAGTGTATAAACGGTCAGAGACCAAAAGCGAGAGACATAGAGACACCAAGGTACAGTGGGCGTGTACACGAGTATATATATATATATATATACATATATATACATACATATATACAAAGAGAATGAGAGAGAGAGAGAGAGATTGCCGCGGTACCGAGGATAGCTGATGCGTCGTGCTTCGGCTCCGGTGACTCGCAAGCGCTTTGCGATTCCGTCAGTGCTGGAACGTCAAAACGTTGGCGTCGCAGTAGCGAATGATCAAATGTTCAACGGTTGCTCAGTGGCTGCATCGGGGTCAGTCGTCACCAGAAACTTGATCTCGGCGTCGCTGTCGAGAAGAGATCACAGAGGAGATCATCTCTGTGCCGCGGGCAATCGCCACTACCAGTATGATGGGGAGGACGACGGCAACAACAACAACAACAACAACAGCAGCAGCAATAAGAATGGTGTCGGATGTAATGATGATACACGACACAGACACAGAGATGATATCATTGACGACATGCCATCCAGAATGCGCTGAAATCACGTTGCTCCGTGCGTATATTGTGGCTGATATCATTGTCGTCATTGTTGTTATTGTTACTGTTGATCCTGTTGTTGTCGCTGCTGTTATTACTGTCGTTGTTGTTGTCGTTGCTGTTATTACTGTTGTTGTTGCTACTGTTATTTCAGTTGTTGTTAGTGCTGGTCCCGTTTCCAATTTACAACTTAGAAGAGGCGATTGCCTGGGAGTAGAGTATCGTTGGTCAAAACGAAACATCGAAAATACTAGGAGCAGCACACATATCTTATTCGTATAACATTCGCATTATGTAGATTTGTGTTTTCCACAGCAGTCTACTCCGAGCCCTACATGTCAGGCCAAATGGTATTTCAACAATCAGTAGTATGATATTTTTCTGCACCATTTATTATTTCTACTAAGTTAAGCACGTTAACTTGTAGTTTTTGGTTTGCTTGCATATGTGTACAAATGGTGTCTCACCCTAGTCGTCACAGTATCTGCTGTAGTGGTGTTGTTATAATTTTCACAAGAACGAAATGTAATACTCAGCCCAATGGTATTCGACGGCGCGCCCTTCTCTCTATAGCATAGCTTGAAGAACTCTTCGCTTACATCACTTCACAACTACAATCATAGTATATATATATATATATATATATATATATATATATATATATATATATATATATATATCTTATTCTATAGGTAAAGGATGGCCATAAAGCATAATTATTTTAGGTTCGGACAAGCGAGCCTGACTTGTAACAACGAACACATCGATAGCAATATCAAGAGACGAAGATTATGACAACAATAAGCATGGCTAAACCAACAACAGCAACAACAAAAGTGCTGATTGAGGTGCTTGTGCTGTTAATGCATCATCACTGGATCCACTTGATCAAAAACAGACACGGAAGTAAAATATACTTCTTTATTTCTAGGAATTCAAGAATACATTTTGATAATTTTTATAATTTTAAAATAAATATATATATTTTTTAAATTGTGATTTGTCAAAGACAGAGATCATAATATTTTGATATAGTTTCTATCTCGCGCTTCTTCAGATGAATGCAATATTAACTTTGCTTGAAATTAGCATATGCATCTTTGCTATATATATATATATATACACTCTAGCTAAGAGAGCGAAAATGTTACACTGTCATAATGGCGTCACAACGAACTTTGCTTTCGTCTTCGCCGTTGTGGTTGTTGTTGTTGTGTAAAAACGCTAATGATAGATGAACGAAGTGCCAAACTATGCCGCCCACTGTGCGATTCTTCGCGGCCTCACTATCCTTCAATTCATTGTGCTACCTGTCTATGCTGATGGCGGTGATGAAGCTATATCTCTCTTCCTCTTCCACCCCCCTCCCCCACGTCCCTCCCTCTCTGTATCTGTTCTGGCCATTCTTGGCGGCTTCTCGATATGCTGTCTCTTAGACGCTCGTTTAGGCCTACCGCATGGCGGTATTCTATCTTAGCATTTGCACAGTTGACTTCCACCTGTATTGTCTGTGGCTGTGGACGTCTCGTCATTTGTTTGGTCTTGTTTGTTCTTCAGTCTTGAACGAATTACTCTGTTCATTCAGCTGTTCGCTGTCTAGTTGTAGTAGATGCGTGCTTACAACGTGTTCGATCGACAGTAACAGTCGTAGACACCGACTGACACTCTGGTTGGTTGCCTGGCAACGAGCCAATCCGTCATTCGGCCAACGGCCTTTAACCTGCAGTAAATGCTCAGTCATCACAACATGTATATATATATATATATATATATTGTTTATTTCGCAATAATATTGCATTTCAAGATGGTACATAATTAGAATAGAGTTTATTATGCAAAATTTGAAAACTTCAGCGACTGGGCGAAAAAGTGCAAAGACCGCCGATGCGTGTGCCAGCTCGCTGCGTGATATATGTATGTATGTATATATAGGTTTATATTTTAACCGGTAAAATACATGATGCACCGGGCGTCGTTGTTCAAGTCGCGGTGAAAGTGTGTGTGTCTCACAAAACCACTAAAATCCAGTCGTCGTGCTTGCCCCTTGTCGGGTGGCCGCAGTACTGTTTTCTTCAGATGACTCCACCTGACTCCACTTTATCTTGCCACTAATGCTGCTCGACCTTATGCGGCGGCTATGTTTGCCTCGGAGACAAAATCTGCGAATCTTCCGACCAAAAACCAGGATTCATGACCCTTGAGAAGCGCCTCTACAAGAGCTTGGTAATATCAGGAAACTTCCCCGTCTTAGGTTTTGAGACAGTGGTTCTCGCTCAGTGGCGAAAAGACGCAGCGTTGTTAGCTGTGCTTTACATCGTTAGGCTCTCCTGGGTTGCACATATATATTCACACACCCTTTAGCAGGGGGGCTTTATTAAAACCACAGATAAGTGCTCCATTACAAGAAAACAGCCTCGCCAAAACCGGCGGCTTACGAGGAAGGTTGAGTATGGTTATACCTACAATCTAGACGCCAAGCAAACAGCCTGTTAACAATCGTTTTCTTTGCAACAGTTCTTGACTGGATATTGAGCCCGGCGCGAGTTCTTGTTCTGGCAATATTGAAGAACTTCGCCGCTCTCTCAGACTGTTTACATATCCGAGTAAACGTGGATTTGTCAATTCTTTCTAACATGGAGGCAATATCTTCATATTTTACGTCATTCTCATTAATATTGCAGCGAGACGCAACACGCCTGACAAATTTCTTGTGACGTTTAGTAAGCATGTTATTGTCACGGAAATAGCCTAGATTCCACACCGGCGAGGCATACAGTAGGGCCGGCAGGACATATTGCTTATACAACTTTATGTACAGGGAGGGTTTTTTAACACAATACAACGAACTATCCAGTTCAACCTCCGTGTGGCCAGGGCTGCCATTTCTAAAACGTGGGGAGTATAGCTAAGAGTACAGTTTGTCAATATGCCTAAATCTTTAATAGATTGACATAGTACGGCATAACAAGGAATCAGTTTCACCAATGCGCTGTGGGCCATGCTGAATGAAGCAGCCACCCGCAGTGGCCCGTTAGCAATTGCGCAAGTGGGTGGGTAAGCGAGCCGTGTTTCAATACAATGTTTTATCAGGGAGTATTAATTTTGTCCAGTATCTGAAATGGCTTGACTGAATTGCTTCCACATGCTGCTGCTTTCCAACGGCTAGATTTCTCGTTTTATTTTCTTAGGTATCTGTTCTGCTAATTAGTAGTCCCTCCGTCTAAACGTTTCTTTAAGTTAGGGGGCTTCCTTAAGCCAGTTATTTTACCCTTACGTTCCAGGGAACCTGTGTAGAGGAAGGACTTGTATGGCTGATGTGGAAGCGTGCGACTTGCCCGTGCAATGTTGAGCGCCATAAGTCTTTTGGTTGAGGACATATCCTCTTGTAACCCTGGTAGTCATGCGCTCCTATAAGAATACGACATATAGCATGATGCTATCTACAGCTGATGCTAACAGACGGCGCCAAAAGTCGTTTTTTTCGCAACTTTACTAAGACCATGGCGGCATTCTTTTTTCTGCATAGAGCACATGAGGTGTTTTTATAGGAGCCCTATTCAAGATTAAGCTCAAGTACTTGACTTTGGGCATGGCTGTTACAGGGTGCTCATCCAGGTGTGAGTTCAGATTTCTATACATACACAGACACACACGCTCTTCATTGTGTGAAGGGCGCTTTAGGCAGTTTAAAACAAATACTCCTATTTTTTGTGCAGCTAATTCTAAGCCTATCCTGTGAATGTATTGTCATATATCCGCCAGGGCTCCGTTGGCTGTTCCTTTGAGCAAATCGTCGTCACCGGCGACAACAATCAGCACCAGATAGTCTGTGTGGGCAACGGAAAGACCCCCGGGGGATTTGGAGATGGAATATAACCGTGCAAGGCTGGTTCCAGTACGGCCTTCATAGATAGATGCTCTGTTCTTTAGGTACGACGCTAGGATGCGTCGTGAGTAGGGGAACGCGTCTTTGTTTGCAAGCGCTTTGTTTATTATGTAAAAATATAAATATAGATGAAGATGATTACAAATGTATACGGGCGGGCGATTTGATGGTGGAATACAGGGCATCTACGACGATGCACAGTTCGGGGCTTGTTTCAAAGCATTGAGCTGTTGACAGTCTTTTTTACTGTTAATCGTTGCCTCGCTCTGCACAAGCTTAAGGCTGGCTTTCGTTACCAAACCCCGTGCATTTTTTCGATCATGACCGTGTGCGTTATATAGTTGTAGATTTTTTATCGCCATTTTATGTTGCTTATGGCTTGTAGTCAAGTATCTCCGAAAATTACGCTTTCTGCTACATTACAGAATGAAGACGCAGGTCTTCATCAGCCAACCTGCTGAGATATCTACGGTTTTGTCACAGTCATTGTAGCAGCATGGTCGTTGATTCTCATTCCGTTAGATGACAACTACACACACACACACACATATATATATATATATATATATATATATATATTACGCTACTCGATCACCTAACGTCGGTAAAACGACATTTGAATATCGAGCAAGTTCTTTTTACAATCTCTAAATGACAATCCAACCAATCGTCGATTATATAGCGCCAGGGAAAAGCTGTAATTTTTTAAACGTTGAGAAATGCGTGTTGTTGTTTCAGCTGTTGTAGCTGCACTTGTTGTTGATGTTGTTGTTGTTGTTGTCGTTGTTGTTATTATTAGTACGAACAACCGTATTTATCGGATTTCCTATTTGTAAATCACTTTTCTTCTATGCCGGCACTTAAAGCCATACAACCATTTTATATGCCGCTACTCTGCAAGTAAGCCCAACGAAGAGATGACGGGTTGCAAATAGGTTCACAAAGAAAACTGAAACTTCTTGGCCCCTGCCCCTGTGTGACTTTTATCACGGCCCGACCGTGGCCGATTATTCAAGATTCGTTGGGGAGCGACTCGATCTACACCATATGATGATGGCCTATACCGATGACCGTTGAAACGGCCACGGCACGCCTGAATGCGTACGCATCTAGACGACGAATAGACATGCTTCTTTTGTTCTCCAAGATACAAATTTATTGTTGCAGGTCACGTTCAGCGTGTCGAGCTCTGTAGAGTGGCGCCTTCGCGTGCGCCTTACAAACGGCGGAGACACATTGGTGCTGCCTGCACGAGTTCGCTCCCCGTCGTTGCACATCTGGATTTTTGGGGTCCGCTTTACGAAGCAATGAATGCAAACGCAATTCCGTCGACTTTAAATTCGTTGGCTGAGAGTCAGCCCGAAAAACTAGCTGAGGCTACGTTGAACGTGTACATTGCTGTACACGCGGCGTAGGTAAGCTATTAGCTGTCTGCGTTTGCGTCTACTGTTATCGCAGTTTTTCTTTATCCCGTCACACTACTGCAGCCATTCATCGAAATCGAATAGGGCCTAAGACGATTCTAATAGTAGGAATCATTGACTATATATATATATATATATATATATATATATATATATATAGATAGATAGATAGATAGATATATGGCCTGATAGTTAGATGGATAGACAGGCGTATAGACGGATAAGCGGTAGCAAAAGAGGTCAGTCGCCAGTGGACAGGACGGCGAGTAAACGAACGAACGCATCGTTGTGGTCTGTCGGTGAGACAACCGAGGACTATCATTGATTAACAGGAGAAAAAAAGGCGTTAACCAACCCGCCGACACTACATATACGACTGCAGTGTGACCGGTGAATATAGAGAAAAAAAATACTTTTCGGGCTGACCCCCAGCCAGACATTAACGTGCACGGGACTGCTTTCTGCATTGCTTCATAGACGGACCCCCCATAAATACAAATGCGCACCGGTGGCGTTCGAACCCGCGCAACTATGTGTGTCGCAGGCGAATGCACGACGCCACCGGACTCGACGCGGTAAATATACAGGAGTACACGCTTGTTCGTACTGACGTGTACATGGATGTATATTTGTGTGTGTGTGTGTGTGTGAATGTACATAAGCGTGGCCCTTATGTACAGGCCCCTCCACATCTGTCGTAACATGAATAATTGCTGGTGTGATGCTCGTGCTATGATTGCCCGCTGTACGCGTGCTCATACGACCAGTGTTGTTGTTGCTATTGTTGCTGTTGTTGTTGTTGCTGGTGCTGTTGTTGTTGCTATTGTTGCTGTTTTTGTTGTTGTTGCTGGTGCTGTTGTTGTTGCTATTGCTGCTGTTTTTGTTGTTGTTGCTGGTGCTGTTGTTGTTGTTGCTGCTGTTGTTTTAATACATAAATACTGGTGTGCAGATAGTAGATCTCAGGCTGTAGCTGAGATAAGACAAACAGATACCGAGAAAAGCGGCCAACAAAGATACATCGTCGACGACAGTAGACGCGGACGAAGAAAAAGAAGATCGATCGACCGACCGCAAGAATGCTAACAGTGCAGGAAACGCAAAGCGCTCGACCCAAACGGCGTAAGGAGGCCTGACGAGCTCTGTCCGTCCCCCCCCCCCCTTCCCGCCTCCCGGATATATATCGTACGCAGCATTAAACGTTGCATTGAAACGAAAAATGAAGAAACGAAACGTGTGTGTGTGTGTGATAGTTTAGTCAACATTTGTCTGTTTTTTGTGTCCACGTGTGAACGTCTTCGGCATCACTCGGCCGGTGATCTTATAGTCATTGTACACCACCTCAGCTGATGGTATTAACGTCTCTCAGGCGTACACCTGTTCCTGCTCTTCCTCCTCCTCCTCCCCCTCGTCCTATAGAAAGGTTTACGTTTTTGTCGATGTGTGTTTTTCGGTCCAAGTGTTTCCCTTTCTCTCCGACACTTTGTGCACTTTCTTCGCACACATTTGTGTCGTTGTTGTTCTTTTTGTTGTTGTGTCTTGAAGCCATCGGCTTCAACTCCTGGCTGCGTGAGGGCACGTTCGGTTGGTGTGCGCGCAGCTCGCCGGACTTGTAATCGCGCGCGGACTTCGGATGGCTAATGGCCGCTGCTGGACCCTGACGGCTGTTGTTATGGCTGTTGTTGCTACGTTGGCTGGCGGCGGCCGCCATCATCATCATCATCATCACCACCACAGCTGGCGGCCTTTCCATAACGGCGGGGTGGCGCGGCGCTGACACAGAGCGTCGTCGGCTGGGGCCCAGTCATCCTGTCCTCTGCACTACCCTCTCCCACGTGGCTTTTCCCCTCAACATCTGTATCTCTCCCCGCCCTCCTCTCTCTCTCTCGCTCGCTCTCTCCGTGGTTTTCGTCTGTTTCGTCTTCCTAGTTCCGCGATTTCGTCGCCGCCTTCATCCTCTCACGCCCGACTTCTACCTTGCATAAATCTCTCCTCCTTTCCCCCCTCTATATCTCTCTCTCTCTTTTTGTGTCTCTCTTCCGCTCTCGGCCTTGGTCTCCGTCGGTTTCTCCTCGGCTCAACGCGTGTGCGAGCTGATGTTTACGTCAGCACGATTTCTTCGTGTAGAGACAGAGAGAGAGAGAGAGATATGTGTGAATGTGTGGGTGCCTATGCGTAGCTATGCCTATGTGTGGCGTCTATAGGGGTGCGTGCATGCGTGCCTGATCATCGTCGTCGTCGCCGCTGCCGCCGCCGCCGTGGTAAACTGATCGAAAACAACGGGACCAGTGAGCTAGAATAAGGTCCCGAGTCTGGTAACTCTAGGCTAGTTGATGGCCGTAGTAGCAACAGAGATTGCAGTCAAAGACGACATTCAACTATTTTGTCGGTATTGTTGGTTCCTACCCCAGCAGCACATACCAGAAGACCTACAACAACAACAACAACAACAACAACAACAGCAGCAGCAGCAACAACAACAGCCGCATCCGTCGCGCTCATAAACACGAATACTGGGACAACCTAGGTAGCTGGTGTTAGCGTTAATGGTCTTGTAAAGAAGTCGTTGTTAGACTAGTAGTGAGAGTTGTTGTTGTTGTGGTAGTGGTTGTGGTGGTGGTTGTGGCTGTCACCGTCGTCGTCATCGTTATCATCATATCGCCGTCATATATATATATATATCTATATATATATATATATATATATATATATATACTCATGCATCACTCGGCTGTCGAAGGCAAAAGTGTTGTTGTAGTTGGTGACAATGAGGAGAAAGAGCAGCTCGTGGGCATATTCAGTCATTGAATGTGGCCAACGTTGTGTATCTTGACGCCGAGCAACGACAACGACAACAACAACAACTACAACCACGACAATAGCAATAACAACAACAACTACAACCACGACAACAACAACAACAACAACAACAACAACAACAACAACAACAACGACAACGACGACGACAAAGATGCTGGCAGTGGCGGCGTTGGTGTTCCTGTTGTGAACATTGCCTACTGAACTGGCTACTGAATGGAAAGAAGCTCACCCGCTCGCCGGCCCGACGAAAGGAAGAAGTTTCCATCTCTCCACGAACAAATAGCCGGCAGGCCGCAGCGGGTTGGCCGGCACCGAGCAATCGCTGTTTCACCATTCACCGACCTGCCGCTATTGCCGCTGCCGCCGCCGCCGCCGCCGCCTCCGTCAGGACAGTAGCGCAGCTTGCAGACTACAGACGGACGGACGGACGGTAGCAGCAGTAGCAGCAGCGGCAGCATTAAGCAAGATTAAGCAAGGAGGCAAGGAGTTAAGCAAGCAAGCAAGTTTTTTGCTCTTCATCATGACAGGTTTTGACACTGTTGCCTCGCCGCCACCATCGCTGTCTTCGTCGTCGTCGTCGTCGTCGTCGTCATCATCATCATCATCGTCGCCTCCCTCGCGACCGGCCTCTCAGTTCAGTCCTTTCACTCGCCTAGCCCGTTGTATCTGCAGTGGTTCTAGCCTAGTCTAGCTACTACTACTACTACTACTGCTGTTGGTACTACAACGAACTATCTAACTACACATTGCCGGCTCTGATTCTTTGTCGTCGTCGTCGTCGTCGCCGATGGCAAGCGCGACCCCGACACGTCATGTCGATCGCAGTTCCGTTAGCCGTTCGCCTGCAGTGAATCCGTTCGGTTCGGTTGGTGTTTCTGCTGCTGCTGCTGCTTCTGCAGCTGTTATTGTTGTTGTTGTTGTTGCTGTTGTAGCAGCTCACGGCACTTGACCACCTCTAGGAGGTCACTCAGCTTTTAGAACCTATATTCTGCTGTTTCTGCTGCTGCTGTTGCTGCTGCTGATGATGATGATGTCGTACTTTCTTTGTGTGCTGTGGTCACGTTTTCAAAAGGCTGCCCCCCCGGCTTTGCTAATGATTATAGGTGTTACGAACGTGTGAAATGTAAACATGTTGAGTGACTGCTAGTAGAGCCTGCAGTGATATCGACAGCGACAGCAGGAGCCATAGAAGAGGCACTGACAACAACAACAGCAACTACAACAACTTCTACGAATATAGGCACTTACGACGACGAAACCAACAGAAGTACCAGCGGCAGCAACACCTGCAACAACAACAACAATAAAAGTCACAATATTCACAACAACAACAGCGACAGAGGCAAATAGAGATGAGCCTGTTCGCCTGCTCGTCTCTCCCTCAGATCACAGTTTTCCTGTTCACAGTGTGAGCCTGTGGGTTTTCCTAAAGCTTCAAGTGCCCCCCCCCCCCCCCCGGCCGTACTCCGAAGCCCGACAAATCGCAAGTCCATTTTCTATTCGACTCTATTTCACCCCACCGACCGCAGTACCGGTGTTTCCCTTTCTGCGCCGGCATTGTGCGTCTATAGACCGTCCCCGCAGTGGCCCACGACTCAATCAACGGAACAACAACGGTAACAACAGCGGGACCCGTCCGCTTTGTGCCAGCATCATCAGGCCTCAACGAGGAGCAGGTTCTTGTTCGCTTCGTTTCGACCCGACTACGAAACGAAAACGTTGAGACCCGAACGATGTCGACGATGACCGGACCACCATCTGTCCACTGAGACAAGCCGATTGTTGTGGAGGTGGCAGAAACGGTGATTTCAACATGCCAGTGATCCGGCGTTAGACCCTTCAATAAGGTCGGAGTGTCGGTCGATCTACGCTAGTAGATCTCGTTTCCGTTTGTAGTGGACAACAACAACAGTCAAACGCTTTTTTTACTAAGTGATAAACAATCACAAGGTCAACGACGTTGACGACGACGACGACGACAACAACAACAACAGCACAAATCGCAGGAAGGTGCAAAAGACATTCCACGATGGTTGCAGAAAAATCACAAAGGGATCCTCCCAGCTCAGCGAGCTCTGAGTGGTAAGACCCCATAGCGGC
This sequence comes from Dermanyssus gallinae, assembly GCA_003439945.1. Lineage (NCBI taxonomy): Eukaryota > Metazoa > Arthropoda > Arachnida > Mesostigmata > Dermanyssidae > Dermanyssus > Dermanyssus gallinae. The sequence goes on from QVRM01002341.1 coordinate 95,094, forward strand.
GATTATGGCACGTTTTATCAAGCGTGTTTACTTCTGTTGCAACTGCTGCTGCTGCTGGTGTTGCACCACAGTTTGTTGGTTAATGGTGAAATGCTGACGAGGCGCCTCAACATGTGTTGTCATATTTGCACTAGTTTTAGCTTTGCTACTGAAGTAAAACCGGCGCACATTTTGGCCTTGTTCGTTATGCAGATTTGAGGCCTTGACTTACATACATTGTGATCAGATACGGGTATATATCGTTTGCCGACTTAGACAAACACCTAGTAGTTTCTGTACAATGTACATTGTGTGTTTTAAAAGCTGGCCTATGTCCTAGGTCGTTTAATTTTGTCTCTAGAACAATCGGAGTGGATACACGCGAGTGAACTCTGCGATTGTTCAGATTCGGGCGATCTTTTTCGCACTCGTATGAAACATAACGTTACCGCTGCGTTCGAATGCGGCTGCTCTAGCTAAACTTGGTTGACGCACGTATAACTACTACAAACTGTGCATGCTTTACTGATACGATGCGACTATGGCTTGGTGGCGGCTAGAATACGCTATAATGCGCAGACCTTTGGAGGCACATACGAAATCTGGAGGGCGAGAAAAGGGCTTAGTCATGGCGAAACAACTGTTTATTTATGAGCGTTTTTATTTGGGAGATGCTCGCTCGGACTAAATACCCCGTCACCCGATATCGGGTCACGTGAAGATCTTAAGCAGCGGCCACTAACATAGCGCGCATTCTTAAGCGCGAACGTGGTAAGTGAGTAAAAGTGAGCGGCTACACAAAAAACCGTCGACCAACAACAATAACGACGACAACAACAACAGCAACAACAACAGCGACATTTGGCAGATATTACCGCTTTTCGTAATCAGACAGAGAATTCGGATTGGATTCCCAGAACGAGACCAACGGCGACCGTATAGTGCCTTCGTGCTGGACAAAGGGCACGCCGCTTCTTGATACCGAGATGACCGGATACTATCGAAAGTCGACGACTGAACAACTGAATCTCTCCGCTTCACATACGTATCGTATCGGGTATTTTATTATTATACGACGGGTAGCGACTGGTTCGCTGCGGCGAACACGTGGTCGCGTCGCCCTACCCGTTATACACGAGAAGGGAGGGACAGCTGCAGCTGGAAGCGTGCCGTGTCTCCCCGTGTCAGCTATGCGCAGACCCGATTCGTGGACCATTTTAGCCGGGTAGCCTCGCTCACGTGGTTGCAGTCATTTTTGTTGTTGTTGTTGTTGTTGTCGTCGTCGTCGTCGCAATTCGTCCACGTTCTGCCGATCGACCGTAAACGATGTCAAAGCAGCGATAACAGAAGCAGCAGCTGCTGCTGCAGCAGCCTTAACAACCCTATATATATATATATATATATATATATATACATATACATATCTATATATATATATATATATATATATTTTTTTTTTTTAAATATATATGGAGAGAGAAAGAAAGATTTAGAGACTCAAATATATCATAAGCTACGTAAGTATGATTTGTGAATGGGTTAGTTCTAATTCACACCACATGAAGGTTGCGAAGACATTTGTTGCAATTCAGCGTACTCTCTCAAATGTATTTCACTCGTCTCTTTCTACCCCGTTCTCTGTCTCTCTCTCTCTCTCTCTCTATATATATATATATATATACTTTTAGACTCATACCTTATATATATAGACTTATATATATACTCATAGACTTCAACCCACCTAAATATGTAAACGAACGTATACGCTGTGCCGCCTGGATTTAATCCACGACTCTTAGTATCAGAGTCGCCAATCTGTTGCGTCAACTAACATATGTATATATATATATATATATATATATATATATATATATATGTGAACATGAGGTGGGTAGGCAGGTAGAGTTGCGGCCAAGTAGATCGCCAGAGGGTTGGTTAAGGAAAAGAAAACGGACCCGAAATGATGCCGTACTCCAGCATTTGTTCCTTTGGAGAGTCAGTGAATGATTTTGCGTGTTCGGTCGAGGACAAAACGGTGACCGAACTGCCTGTCGGTTGGCCGATCTATCTGTGTGTCAGTCTTTCTGCCTGTCTGCGCGTCTATTGGCTGCTTCATCCGAGTCTGCAAAGGGGGCAGTAGGGAACGGGAGGTTTATCATGCGTCGTGAGTCTTAACATGCTCTCCGTTCGAAGATTGTCAAACGAGGCCGAACAATTTCGAATCCGAGGGGCAGGGGAAAAAAACACGTTTACTGGGTTTGTCAGTCCCACACCGCTGATTGTGGTTAGCTGCCAGTACCTATGTGCCATGTGCATCAGGCATTCCAAAAACATCATATTACAACAACAGCAACAACAACAACAACAACAATGACAAAAGGCTTTGTCTAGTGACGCTGGCTCGGTGCTCACTACTCACGTACTTTGCGAGGCCTGGAGATAAACGGACGGGCCGGCTACGTCCCGTGGGCTGACAGATAGACTGACCAACGGCAGAGAACGAATCCTTCTGCTGCTACTCTTACCACGTATATTAGTGCCACTATTACCGCAAATTACTACCATTCCTGCCACGACAACTATAAATGAGCCCTCTGTCAACGAACCAAGGACGGTCAAATTGTCCTCAATGTGTCGTTGTGACCTCCCGCAACTATATATATATATATATATATATATATATACACATATTTATAATACTTTTAGTATTATCTCTTCCGCTAGTTTTTCGAGACGGAAGCTTTCCGGCTATGTTCAAGCAGGTGTTGCACCTTTATGTGGGCGTTTTTTTTTTGCATCACATCTTTGTGACAGCGTGGAACAAGTAAGCATAGAACCCGAGTGTGACCGCCATCAAAATGTATCTTGTACTTTTAGATGATAAAAGGAGTAAATGCAGATGATACAATCGATCGGGCATATATATATATACGTTTTCCGGTGGAACTTTAGAGCAAATAGTGTATATGCATATATATATATATATATATATATATAAATATATATATATATATATATATATATATATATATATATATATATATATATATATATATATATATATATATATAAATATATATATATATATATATATAAATAAAGAGGGACGATAGCATCTTCTATAAGGGATTAAAGTAGCGATGATATTGTACTATACGGCGCGGTTTAAGTATAGGTGTCGGTTATGTTGCCTTGTCTACCATGACAAACAATCTTGCATGTGATGCCGGAACATTAACGTGCATTGCCGTGCCCAACCACACAGACGTCTGTGTCCGAGACAGTTCATCTAATTAGCGAACGCGCGGGGCTAACCAATGTGCCGAACGATGTCCCGTCTAGACTGTCGTAGCTTCCTGTGAATACGTATACGCACATTACAGCAACAGCAGTTGACTCATGATGTGAACCCTGCGGCGGGCAGGATGCCGACTACTAAATTGAGTCTGCTAATCTTGGCCTTGGCGGTGATTCTTCGCCACGTCGCCCAGCTAAAAAACTAGATGATACAGCGGAGTTAAGTTGTTGAAGAACTTCAACGCTCGATACAACCCGCTTGGGTCTCGTCGTCGGCTGCGTCACCAACTTGGATGATAAGAGTTAAGATAAGGTGCATGCCTTTGACAAAGATTTAGTCGGATATTTGATCGGAATTTGTCCGATTTGGTCAAAGAAAGAATAGCTCTGAGACGGGGGACTAAATAGCGCAGATGACGCTCAGAAACGTCGCACGCTTCTTGGTATCAAGTTGGAGAGAGAGAGACATTTCAAAAAGACAATACTCAACTGTAACCGACTCATTAGCCCCTTCGATGGTCGGTGCAGCAGCGGACCAGGCAGGCCATGCGTCCAGGTTAGCAGAGGCTAACAAATGTAGAAAATACTCTGACGTTGGTTATACGCGCACCAATTTTGTCCGTTGGCGTTTGAAACAATGGGAGGACCAGGCCCGCTTACACTGAATTTTATCCAGCGCGTGGACAGATGCCTTAACCTTTCCACGGGAGACTCGAAAGCATCGAAATTTTTGCGTCAGAGGTTGTCGCTCGACATTCAACGAGGAAACGCAGCATCTGTTCGAGGCACATTGTCGAACTGGGCTAATCCTGGGTTAGAGAACCCGTGACTACACGTTCACGCGGAGACAATTGTTGACTCCAAAGTGCTAACAGAAAATTGTTATATAATTACATTTTATAAAATAGAATGGAAAATTTAAAAACATATAATTGAAAAGTAAGCTATTCCAAAACGAGAACACAGCCGGGGTGACACCGAGCGCCACACTGCATCCAAGGAAGGAGAAATAAAACTCCGCTTCTCGGCCAATGACCCAAGTCAACACAGTCAATGCGTCGTTGGTTCACTCACACAACAAACTAAATGCCCTCCGAAACCCAATCTCCAAAAGTACATCATAAAAGTGTCGCAAGACTTTGAGGAACTCCGAACACAGTACCACAACTGGCGGACGTCGAAAGCAACGAGTCATAAAATGATGTATGTGGAAACCTAACAGTGTACTAACTATTGTAAGTTTAAGAATATATTATATAAAGTAATATATATATATATATATATATATATATATATATATATATATATAGCAGCGATTTTAAAAAGCACTGTGCTCAAAATTCTCATAGGGAGGCGGTAGTGGTGGCAATGAAGCAGAGTAAATCTCAATGGCTGAAAAGCGACAGCGCTGCCGTACGGGGAGAGAAGAGCCACCTCACTCTTTTGCGGGGCTCAAAGCACTCGCCCCAACACCGTCTGTATCTCTTTTATTTATAAAGGAGAGTAAACAGTTTGTCCCCCAGTAAACTTGACGACAAACAACATCTGCTCTAATTCAAAATCTGGTGTCGACCACCTGGACCCGGTGCCAAGCACCGCCGTGGCGTTACCACGTTGTATATGACCAATGACAAGCCTTTGCCAGATAATTGCATTCCTTAGTTATAACTTTCTTGGCCCCATGAGGTCTCACATGCAAATTCAGCCTGAGCAACGTCGTCACTGACCATTGAAGGTGCTAAAGGAGTCAATCACGGTAGCGTCCCAGACGAGTGTCCTCCCACTCTCAAAAGCTGTTAGGGTCATTCCTTCAGGTCGACCGGAGTCGTCTGTATACAAGCCTGCGGGCTCGAGAACATATATAAATATCATGCTAGCACCTTCGCAAACGTGAAGTCACGGATTCTCTAATTCAGGATTATTCCAGTTTACCAATATGTTTAGATGCTGCATTTTCTTGTTAAATGGCAAGGAAGAGTGTTTCGCGCAAAATGTTGACGCCCTCGAGGCTCCTGTCGAAGGTGGAGGCTTCTGCTCAGGCACTGAATCAGCCTGAGTTGAGTGTAAAAGCGATTGGACCTCTCATTTTCTCAAACGCAGACGGACCAAATTGGTGCATATAACCAACGCCAATGCTTGTTAGCCTCTGCCAACATGCACCGACCATCGAATCGGTTAATGAGTCGGCTAGAGTTGCGTCCCAAGAAAGAATGCGGCCATACTTAAAGGGAATCAGAACAAAATCGTCCAATTTTATTCGTCAGCGGTGGACAGACCCGTGGGTTCCATATACAAAGAAAGCCGACAGATCCAAGGTCAGTACCCGACGAAAGATGTCGTTTAAATCGGAGTGCTCTTTGACCTGCGCTTAGGACACATGATGGGCCGCGTGTTCCCCACAACGACATTGGTGGGGCACGACTAGGTTAGATCCAACCACAGTCCAGCGTTCATACGCGTCGTCCAAAAGAGCCCCAATTCGCGGCAATTCAGTCACGCATGGTGAAAACATGACAGTATGTAGTTGCGCACGAATATTGATATTTCTTGACTATTTACGTAGTGTTTGCGTGTTTTTTTTCCAGTTTTTTGCCATGGTGCCACTTTATTAGATCCTGTGATCCACGGTTATGATGTTCACGTGGTATCTAGAGCAAATCAAAATATTATTTAATGCACGGTTGGCGTCAATTAAGTTTTGTCAAAACATTTTGCCTTTGTTTAAAGCTTTAGCACGTGTTATCAATGAAGCCATAAAGCCACGGCTGTTTATACTAATATCGCTTGGCCGTTGTAGGAGCCACTATCGTCTTTCGAAACCGTTATACTGTGTGACTGGAAAACAACTTGTCTCTTGTCATCAATGTGATGCTAAGGTATGAGCAGGAAGTTACAAACCTAAGCGACTTTTCGCTTTAACGAAAAGAGTCAAATTCAGTAATATTCAAGCTTTGCTGTTCTTACAGATTATACTAACTCTGTGTCTCTTCCTCTCTCTCTCACACACACATTACGAGATCGTCGGCATAGCGAGTCAGTTTTACAAAGGCTGCCAGAGTTTTCGACGGATGGGTACATTGTTGATCAGAAGCAAGAAAGCAAGTGAACCTATATTGTCCTACTAGAAGTATTGTCGTTTTTTCAGGCTAGATGCGTCCTTGACGTTGACAAAAACTGCGCACAAATATAATTTGGGGCTGACTAGCGTATCTCTGTGTTGTTTAGAAGATTTTCGCACGCTGATCCAGCCCAACGGAAACAGTTGTGTTTATTTAGTATCGCTTTTCAGCTCTCTCGCTCTCTATATATATATATATATATATATATATATATACCATAAGCAACTACGTAAATGGTTCGGACAACTGAGTGGTGGGATGTATACACTTGGTTATACGTTTATCTATCCTGCTCTTTTATGTCGTAGTCACATTACGATCTCGCGATTTCTACAAATTCGTCAGCAAAAAATTTAATATATTAGTCAGCTTAAATTAAAGTAGGTATATATGTATATATTACCACTGGCTGGTAAAAGTGCACTAGCTGATGCAGTCAGTCATAGCAACAACGATAACATTAAAAGGGGACCACAGCAATAAATAATGTGTCCCCTCTGCTACTTAGTAGTCTCGATTGGGCCAGGTCAAGGTCCCTTAAGTGTTAATAGCGCCAGACCACTTCTAGTTTATATATATATATATATATATATATATATATATATACATGCATGTACTATTTGTTCCATAAAGACGCACAGCTTCAATCGACCCGTATTTCCACTCTTGTCCCTGCCATTATTCAGTTACATAGAGCTATCGGTTTGCATTTGGCGTCAATTTGGTTTTAATAACCTATATGACATTTTTCGGAGTGTATGTTATTATGAGCTTAGTGACTACTTGACATGTATGTGAGCGATAAGACATGAGTTATCACAGGATCTCGAAGCTTACAAACTTTCCGCAACGCGACTACTTCAAGCTCCCTCGTAAGCGTGTAGGAGCAGAATGTTGTCCCGAGCACGACTGTACGGACTGCGGTTCGTTTCTCAATCGAACAACTTATTTGCTCGCAATGGCACTTTTTATAAGGGGTGCGGCGCTTTAAAAAGAAGTTTTCATTATACCGGAACAGGTGTTGAATACGCAGTTTCCTGTGCGGTTTGCTAAGGTTCTTCAGAACCCGCTGTGCGCAAAACTATCCACACTGTTCTAACGCTGGCACTCATCATTACGGCCAACATTCGTATTGTGTGACTACTTCTTATCAGGTCGTTCACCTCGTTGATGAGTCAGGCCGTGATTACCGTGTTTGTCTAGAAGGGTGGTCTCGAGACATGACTCAAACACTCGCGGCCTTCACGGACATGAGCACTTCACTTTCTCACTAACTTGACTGGGGACCTTGAAGTAAAGCGCAAGCGGTTTTCTTGAGAAATGGTTGTAACATATGTGTGAGGAATGTTCAAATGAAAAGGTACGAAACAGATATACGAATATATATATATATATATATATATATATATATATAGGCAAGTGCGTGAATCTAGCGGCCTCGTGTTGTTGTCGTCGTTGTGTGTGTGTGTGTGTTGCAGCAGTGACAACAGCGATGATTTTGGCGGCGGTGGAGGCGGCGTCAGTGGCAGCGGCGGCGCGATCGATGTTCAGATCGAGTTCGAGACGAAAATGGAGACGATCACAACTCCGACGTCGCCGACTGCAAGTCACGCCAGCGGCAGCGTCCCGCCAACGTCTCCGACCTCACCAACTGCCTCGCGAAACCAGAACAAGGTTCATCGACGAGAACGGACCTTCTCCGCATCCTCGAACAAAGGTGCGTGCAAATTCGATCCGGCCAACGCCGTTCGCCGGCCTATCGGCGGGTACGTCATTGCCGTCTAGTTCTTTCCTCTCAAGTGCTCAGCATACACAAGTGGCGCGAATAAAGAGCGAGTTACTTACCTAGCATTCAGTCAGTGACCGCTTGACTCACTAATATCGACCGTCGGTCGACGATGCGATATTCCTATATGAGCATTTTGCTCGAATTCGATCTTAGGGTGTACGTACGATCAAGGTACGCCGGAAAACGATGATGGAACGCACGTCTCGAACAATCTAGAATAGAACTGTCGACAGCCCAGTGATGAGATAATACATGTTATTCGGAATGTAAGTGGAGCGATCATGTTCTCCAGAGAACGTAGTAGTATATTGATATATAGCCCAGTAATCGTATACTGCGTCTTGTCTCGTCATTTCGCACGCTTGCGTTATTCTACTCTGCATCTTACAAGCAGTTTCGAGGCGTGTAGTAGTATCCTACACCATCAATAGAGTTAAGTGCGGGCTTGGACAGAGTAGCCAATTTTGTTTGCTATCCTATCTAGGGAATTCAAGGGATGATAGCTACTGTAGCTAATGTTCTACTACCAACATTTCTCTGGGTTCTAGACTATCCTCCGTCCCCTACGGGCTTGGCATTTAACCTGAGGTATATCTTCAATGCACCAAGGGCCGAACATGTTAAGATATCCAGGATTTTCCCAACAGTATTTGCGACCAACAACAGGGATCGAACCTGCGACACCCCGGTAGATGACAACCACGACTAGCGCACTAGTGCCCTAGAGCACGCCGCCACAATTTTTCGGGGTTGGTTTTCACTAACTTTGGATATATATAGTCAAACGATGGAAGGCTCGTTAGCTCCCGTCTAGAGTGGGTTCATCATTTCATAGCACTTTGCACGTTGGGAGGTAGCCGGCGCGCGAAACTTTTTTGTTTGTCTCAATGCCGGCGCAGACATTTTACGAGCACTACAAGTAGGTTTACTGTGTGTTCACTGTTTCACTGACAATAACTACTGCAAGTAGCGAGCGATACGTAGTCCCCAAGGCGTAAATTAGTGAATGTTCCTAGCACTAACGGGTTGTACCAATATACGTCATGTTTTTTGTTTCATTCGTAAACTAGGCGACCCTCCTGTGATTCGAACTCGACAACGCACTATCTACACGGCGGGTCGACCGCCATGGTATGACAAGCAGGGTCAGACGATCGAACCTTTCGTCATTGGTATCTGCGGAGGCAGTGCGTCGGGCAAGACCACCGTCGCCAAGAGGATTATTGAAGCTCTCAACGTGCCCTGGGTCACGCTTCTTAGCATGGATTCATTTTATAAGGTTCGTTGCGTATGTCCTATGTCACGCGTCTGTTATCCAGAGGATAATGCTGTTTCATTGATACACGCTTTATTGTCCATCATTTAGCTGAGAAGTTAGTTGAGCAAACTTGCATTATAAAAAGGGAAAGTATACACTGTACCACTGCTATTGATATAATACAGTGCACATGAGTAAATTTCGTCTGAAAGATACTTGCAAGGCAATGAAGAAGAAGGATACACGTCACTATCTCGTGCTTGTGTACGCGTGTTTCTCGTGTGCGACGCATCGCTACCCTCCTGTGATGACGCAGAAAAATGCCACCAAACAAACGATTGGTGATTTTTGCAGGTTCTCAACGAGGAACAGCATGAAGCGGCCAACAAGAACATGTACAACTTCGATCATCCGGACGCGTTCGATTTCGAGCTGCTCATTGATACGCTGAAGAAGCTGAAAGAGGGCAAGCGTGTTGAGGTGCCCGTCTACAACTTCGTGACGCATTCGCGCGAAAAGCGCTTCAAATTCATGTACGGCGCCAACGTGATCATCTTCGAGGGCATCCTCTGTTTTGCGCACAAACACCTGCTCGACATGATGGACATGAAGGTGTTCATCGACACCGACTCGGACATTCGGCTGGCCCGGCGTCTGAAGCGCGACATCTCGGAGCGCGGCCGCGACCTCATTGGCTGTCTCGAGCAGTACGAGCGCTTTGTCAAGCCCGCGTACGATCTTCACATCGCGCCGACGGTCCGGCACGCCGACCTCGTCGTGCCTCGCGGCGGCGAAAACAAGATTGCCATCGATCTCATCGTGCAGCACGTGCACGCACAACTTCTCGCCCGCGGCCTGAAGCTGCGCTCGACTCTCGCTGAAGGCTACGGCGACCAGCCGATGCCAACCAGCCTGCACATCCTATCCGAAACTCCGCAGGTGCGCGGAATTCATACGTTCATACGCAATCGCGACACGGATCGAGACTCGTTCATCTTCTACTCGAAGCGGCTGATGCGGCTGCTCATCGAGGAGACGCTGTCGCTGTTGCCGTTCAAGAAGGTTCTCGTCGAAACGCAGCAGAACCTCATGTATGAAGGTAATAAGTAACACATACAACATAACAGAACCGCCAAACTCGTAACGATTTAGTGATCTGATTGTAGTCGTGTTTGCCAAGTGGTCTAACTGATGGTTTTACATACATTGTGTTTATTTCGCAATAATAATAGTAATAGTAGTAGTAATAATAATGTCGTAATAGAGAGCAGCCAGGCCCTCATGGTCTCGACGCACCCTCACAGGACGGATTACAAAATGGCATCCCCCTATCCAACCGCAGGTAGACATGCGGGATGATAGTCAGGGATAGAGCTGATTGAAGGAGAACGGCAGAGACGCCTCTCCCACGGCTTCGATGTAATGCCAAAGTAATACCGAGCCTGGGCGGGTGGGGAGGAATCCGGGTTTAGTGGGTTTGCGAGTCTCACACTAGTCACGCAGGCTGCTAGTGGCGCATGTGCATCATGCATTTCCAAAACCTCAAACAAAAAAATTTGTAATAATAATAATATTTTATAAATAGCATAACGCCAAGATTGTCTTAAGTATTTTTAAATTTGCTTTAACAAAGATATCTTGCCATTTTCACTGTAATAAAAAAAACTGGTGACAAGGCACGGTCGACAAGGTGCTCAAATGATTTGTCTTGTGTGCTACACAAAATTACTTTGAAATCCAGCAACCGACTTGGATGGCTGGTAGATATGTATCGAAAGACCGATCGTTTATATAGAAAAAAAACTTCTAAATTGTTGATTTGGATCCGTTTTCGGTTGCAGGTATGAAAAGCGGAGCGGGTAAGATCTGCGGTGTTAGCATCCTGCGCGCCGGCGAGACTATGGAGCAGGCATTATGCGACGTTCTCAAAAACGTCCGCCTTGGCAAGATCCTCATACAGACCAATCTATTGACCGGCGAGCCTGAACTTTATTACCTTCGACTGCCGAAAGACATTCAGGTAAACATCAAGAACACGCACTCGCTCGCAGACGATGATGGCAAACAGTGAGAACATTAACTAAAACGTCAGCAACAACAACAACAACAACAACAACAAATATGGTTTTGAACGTATATAGCAAAGACTATAAGGCAGCCGCGTACATGGTAACAGCCACAGCTACAACAACAACAAGCGTCCCGGAGTGCCCTTTTCTTTTACCGATCTGTTTCTTGGAGTCTCAGGAGTTAAACGTTTGGCCGTATAGCGAGTTAAACATCTTTAGCTTGGCTGTACAGGAAGTTAAGCGTTTCTAGTTTGGCTGTATAGGATGTTAAACGTAACAAGTTTAGTTGTTAGTTAGGAAGAAAACACGTAGCTAGTTTAGCCGTCTAGGAAGTTAAACGTACGAATCTAGTTTACCCATTGAATAGGTTCAACGTATCTAGTTTGGCTATCTTACCTAAATCGAATATTCATTCGACTTCGTTCGCCGCTGCCACCGTTCGATACCGGTGAAACTGTGCTTGTGTTTCAAACATGCGTTCTTTGTGCGTATGTCTTCCGTGATGCGATATGCTCAGGATTATCGTATATTCCTCATGGACGCGACAGTGGCGACCGGGGCCGCCTCTATGATGGCCATTCGGGTGCTCCTAGACCACGACGTTCCTGAGGATAATATTACGCTGTGCTCACTGCTCATGGCGTCGTCGGGAGTGCACTCGATTGCGTACGCATTTCCGAAGGTTCGGATTGTCACCACCGCTGTCGACCCGGAAATTAATGACAAATTCTACATCAAGCCGGGCATTGGTACGTAGCGAGCGTCGTCTGTCGCTTCCGACAACAGACGCCACGTTAACGTCAACACGTAAAAACAAACGTGGTCATCTCTGTCGTTAGCTCGACTAGGTCTCACCCGCACTGACCTCTACTGACATCGCAACGTTTGCATTGCATGAAAAATAGAAACGTTGAGTATATAGTGAACATCACTGCAGACCGGAATCACGATTGCAACGATGGCAAAGTGCCGTGTGATCAATTGGCATATACATTCTTGTACATGTATGTTACGAGCATTACATTACCATATATATATATATATATATATATATATATATATAAACATTTATTCACACACCCTCTAGCAGGGGGATTGAGATCACAGAAGAAGGTTATCGCAAGTCGGCCTTCAAGCGGCGGGTTGTACATGGTTAAACTTACGGACTATATATATATATATATACGATGTATCATTAACTATACTCGATATTTGTGAATAATAGAGAAGTAGATACACTTATATGCAAATAACGTTTAACATCCAACTTCATCAGCTTTATTAATATCCCCCGACAAGAACTGAACTTGTGCCGGCGTGATACTCCGACATGAATGAGTGACGACTGTATAGCAAAATGTAATCAGTCGATTGTATATTGCAGGTAATTTCGGCGACCGGTATTTTGGAACCGAGGCAATCTCGTACAGCTAAAATGGGAGGACAGCGAGGGTTTTCGAGCTTGACGAACGAGGACCATTTCCATAACGTAGCGTTGTTTTGCCAAGGTTATAGGCAAAGCCCTATCCGATGACAGGTTGCCGAATTCTGCATAGCCCCTCGTAACAGAAGGACAGGACAGCACGCATCGTTGGCAACACGCATCAGCGATAGTGACAAAATTGTCATGTTGTACTAGTGTAAAATAACTGCCGTCGTAGTTCTCGTACACGTTTATATTTTATTACTATTACTACTAATTAAATGCTCTTCTAGCCTAGCAAAGAACCGATATATATATATATATATATATATATATATATAGGAAACTTTCAGCCGGATGAAATTGACTGGTAAAGAAGCTGACGAACAGCAACTTGGCCTAATTTATAAATGTATAACGTAGAGTACGAAAATTGAAACGGACGACGTCAATCTTGGCAAGGGCCGCAGACTGTGTTCTGCGCCCCGTGCCAATTAACAATTGTAACATTCTCAAGTATATTATTGTTTTTAAAAGTATATATATATATATATATATATATATATAGTTTTTGCTTCTTATTGCTTTCTTATAAAACAAGCGAGTATATGTGTCTGATATTTTACACATATAGTTTTGCGCCCAAATGCTGGTGTGCAGTTGAATTTGTCAAATGAGCAACGACTGGTTTTCATGGAAGAATAATCATCCGTGGGTCTAAACCTAATAAATGCTCACTTTGGATTGTGCCGGCACAAATACACATACAAAAATCAAATCGAGAAATAAGGACAAATACTTGACGTGCTTAACACTACAATTACTAGTGCGGCACACACAGCGGTAGGGGTACATATACGAAATAAATGTTGATCAATCGTGCAGCGTATTCCTTACTACTTGAGCACTGGGTGGCTTGATATTGTGATCTAAATATATACTACTACTAGTGCAACTTTACGTGCATTGTGACTAGAGACTAACTAACACCTCGATCGACCAAGGACCAACAGATCGACGGTCTTCTTCATCTTGCTAGTATGTATAGCAACAATATCGGCGTATCATGTTAGACTTAATGCGTCGACGACTCATTATCGTCGACCTAATCCAAAACAGATTATTATTATTGCAATTGTGAGGTATGAACGTTTGAACCCTTATTATTATTATTATTATTATTATTATTATTATTATTATTATTATTATTATTATGATAACGTACGCTTATCTTCTTTTGTGGAGTATACTTGTTAGTGGCCAGTGTGATTGGTAACCGGCGTTCGCACTTAATCACCAACTAGAGCTTGCGCTAGTTCTGAGACAGTGCCGAGCCATTTCGTGATTTTGATCTTTAACCACTTTTTGGCAGTCGAACTAGCGCGAAATAGTAGTAATTTACTACTATTTCGCACTTGTTGATCAGTTCGCCAATATGCACGACGCTCTAGCGAGAAGAACACGTAACGTCAAGCATTCCAAACGCTTCAATGGAAACGAAAGGAGCATACAGGGAAAAACGACGGGCTAATTGAACTCCTGTGTTAGTTGTACGCTGGCTGTTACGCTGTTAAAACTGTTGTGATCGTGCTGTCTTACGTTGTGCATGTATGCACTCTAGTGCTCTCTACGCTTCGTAGTGATTCGCAGTAATTGGCGTTTTATTTTTGGAGGCAACGTCTTCTTCAGTAGTTTTCCGCTATTATAAAATACAACGTTTCAAAGTTGCGTCTCAGAGTACTCTGGGAAACTGCTGGCTGTCATGTGCTGTTTAGCTACTAGGCCGTATACATATTAGGCAAAAACAAAGTATATATTTCGTACTTGAATCGTTTCCGCGAGCAATTACAGATGTTTTGTTTGAACTGTGTCAATTAAATAAAGTTACCGTAACTATAATGCTATTACAAAGATAGTAACGATTTGTGACAGAATTGATACGGATCAGTACAGTGGTCAAAGGTGATAGTGGGAAATGCTTCTACTGCCACTATAATTAGCGCGAATGTCCCTACTACGAATTGTATTACACTAAATCTAGCATCATTCCCACTACCGTTGTTCGTGATGAATACGAATAGTATAGCGTAAAGTCGAATATCCGAAATATGCGTGTGCCGGAGAAGCTGGTAAGAGTGTTTTTCCGCTAGGCGCGTAATATATATATATATATATATATATATATATTGAGAGAGAAAGCCACAGAGAGTGCTCTCTTATTCTCAACCGCCTCTTGTAGAATCGGGAGAGGAACTCAGCGATCATGCGTTGTATGTAATGGAAATCTCTACTTTCATACTCTGCGAAGATAAAGGAGACTCCCTGGCTGGAGACATCATACATCAATGTGACAATGATGCTTACGTCTACTAATTACAATGACAGACAAAAATGTGGCCCCAGTTTGCGATGATGGTTGATTGTATGCAACAAGCGCATGAGTTGGCCTAATCGTGTTTGTGATAACGGCATCCACACTGCAGGCGATACAATACAAAATAGAAGTAGACAAACCAATGGCGAAAATAATGACGATAATGATGATAAGAAAATGCTCACGAAGAGAATGAACACAAGAATAATGTCCAAATAAATTGATCATTATGTTGTTACCTTTTGTGTGCGTTCTTGTAGCATGCGTACAACAATTCGTCAGGAATTTAATATATACATGTGAATGTTTAAATCCACGGCACCGATGGCTCACTCACTCCTCATCTATCACTCGTGTCCGAGTGGGAGTCTTGCCCGACCCCTGACGCGAAGACGCGGGTCCATCCAGTCTTTCATAGTTCCGGGCACCGAAATCGCGTTACCTCTCTGAATCTCTAGGGAAAGCCGTTGGCAGAAGAAAGTGCCCGCCCTCTTGTCCATCGTAGCCTGCTGTAACGCCAACCTGGGAAATTAGCGTGGTTGTGAGGGGCCCAGGGCCACCCAGCGTCTCGAATGCGAAGGGTGAAAAGTGGTACGCCCGGCCTAAGTTCGCATACTTTCTTGTGTTTGATGTCTCGGCGCGGGAAGCGGCAGTTCCTGGGCGAGAAGCGCCGGGACCGACAAGGGAGGGGGTCAGAGAGTCGGTCACCGTCGCATCCCACACAAGGGAACGACCCTTGTAGAAAGGTATCAAAGTCAAGCCGTCGGGCCGCTTGCCATCGCCTCTAGAAAGACCAGGAGGTTCCAGGACGCAAGGGAATCCGGCCTTTCGCAACGACCTTGCAAGAATGTCATTCAGAGCGGTGTGACGTGGGCGCCGGCCCGCCGAGTGAGCGCAAGACAGGCGGTGTCTGGTCAGGCGTCTAACGGGCTCGCCACAAGTGCATCTGTGTGGCTCTACCAAATCAGCTCCCAGTCTCAGGCCAACGCAGATCTGGGTGGATTTGTCGTCAAGGCGCGTACCCAATGAGTCAGCGGGGAGTGCGTGTAGCCAGTCGCTCGTTCCTGGGCGAGCGACGGCAAGGAGGCGCGCCCTATCCTGGTCGTCACCGCATTCTTCAAGCAACTCAGTAAGCGAAGATTCGTGCACCTTCTCGGCCCAGGCCCTCTGGCAGGCAAGTCTATTCATATCAGGCGGTGAAGCCTGGAGTCCAGCCGCTTTAGCGTCGCGAGTTGCCTCAAACAATGCCCAAGGCGGCCACGGCAGGGCCTGCCAAGGAGCGGGCCGAGGGAAGACCAAGACCGCCCATGGAGGTGGGGAGAGCCGCCTGGCGCACCTCTCGTGGTCGTAAGTTCAGACCCAAAACCGTCTCGAGGGCCTCCACCACCTGGTCGTCGAATGGTTGGAGAAGCTGGTTAACTGTACCCGAACAATCCAAGGATCGTATGATATGTACGATGCGACACGCGGAGAATGACGAGCGGAGTAGGTAAAGCCCTTGGTGGGCTCCGACCAGAGGCAGACGTTCTTGCATCGCCCACAATCTGTCTATCATGGGGTCGAGTAGACTCGACAGTGCAGATGGTAGGAGCGGTGCGCCAAGGAGCGTAACTTCGTGTTCAGACACGACTCTACACCCCGGTAGTAACGCAAGTAAGGCACTCAATGTGGGGTCGTCCGGGTCTGTCCCCGGCGCGAACACCTCGCATTTGGCCGTGTTTAACACCAGGCCACTGACTGTCTCAAAGGCAAGAATTCTGCGCACTTCCTCGAGTAAGTCCTCCATCGGTCCACCGAGTGTGTCAGGTGTTTATGTAGTCAAGCCCTAATACTTTTAGTAGGACCTAGGACTAGCCCTAAGACCTTAATTGACCTCTCCTGTATATATATATGAACATAGTAAGTTGCATCTCAAAAATGTCGTATTTAAATATGCAGCGATGCCTTAGGAATACTAATAAGATATACTCGTACATTTAAATGTTTTCTAAAGCAAACAACTGAGGTAAAATTTGTGGTAAACTGTCGGTCCAACGTGACAAGCATAATCACCCACAGATACGACGGTAGGGCCAATTCAATTGTACTAGACAATTATATACAAATATCGACGTGATGAAATCACGTTTGGTGAACTTCTGGCGTAGCCTTAGTTTTCGCTAACAGGTCAGATTCGCTGGTGACTTCAGCAGACCACATATAAATATTGTCAGCAAATATATGCGCTAGATTATAAAAGCCACTGTGACAAAGTATTATAGGAATTAATGCTTTTCTATCTAACCTGTCATACGCAAAATTTCTAGACGTAAACCACATATATTATACTAGTATATAGAGCTTGTTTTTGGATAACCAGTCTTGTAGACGATGAGCGATCAGCACTAGCCGATATTTGTTCAGTTTAAAACACCAAACAATGTCTGTAGTAGACCTATACTGTAATAAAATACATCAAAATCTTAAAACTACCCAGAAGACAAGAATCTAGGCGAAGTTACGTTTGGAGACTAGGAGACTATGTTTTGGAGCAAGACGGGTCCTCCCCGGCCACTTAAGGCCATACATAACTCTACAACACTTATCAAACGACGAGAACACTAGAAGGTCCGATTAAAAGGGCCTAAGCGATTCGAGGCGGGGCACTTGTATATATATATATATATATATATATATATATGTAGAGTAAGTAAAATGAAACATAGATAGATGTGAGGATTGAAAAGAAAGCGTTTAATCTTGTAGTGAGAGTGTGCCTCTTTTAGGCTCGCCAGCGGCGTCATCGGCTCAATTAAGAAGCGAGAGTGATAATCGCAGATAGTGATACACAGTTACAGCTGCTCGCTTGTCTGTGACGCTGTGTTGCTTACAGTTGGGCCTTGCCTTAGGGAAGAAGCCAAGTCGCGGGGGAGAGTTTCGACATCTGATGCTGCCGGTGGACACCCCCCTCCTCACGATAAAGTCCTCTGCTGTCACTGCTGTTGCTTCTTAAACTATGGTGAAGCTGCGATCGCCTTGCGCTTGTTCTTAACAAACCGCGCGGCTCACGAGCCGCCGCCGCCAAAGTAGCGCTGTTAATGCACATGCTGCTGTTGTAATTGTTGTTGTTGTTGTTGTTATTGTTCTTGCTGTTGTTGTTATTGTTCTTGCTGTTGTTGTTGCTGTTGTAGCAGCAGCAGCAACTGTTGCGATTCTACACTGTGGGCAAGGTGCTTAACCTCTCGTTCTACCAGCTCAACGGCGGCGGCGGCGGTGACGGCGTTGGCACGAACACACAGAATCCCTCCTCATAAGTTCTAGCGGGTAAGAAGAGCTAATGATGGTGACAATGATGATAACAGTAATAGTAATAATAATAATAATAATAATAATAGTTGTCATCATTCTGCTGGCTTTGTGCCGTTATGCAACAACAGCGCCCTGCAGTACAATCGCGCCTCGCCAAGCAACGGGCTGCCGTCGTACGAAGAACCTAAAAACGCACCGAGGAACTTTCGAGCACTTCACTTGCGCAGTTGTTGCCGTGGTTGTCTCTGTCCGACTGGTCTTCGGAACCAGTCGGACGCCAGTTTTTGACGTCAATGTTCGACGTCTACCGTTTTGTGCAGTTTACATTGTGCCTCATCATTAACGCTCATGAACTAATTTACGTATTCGCTAAGCACTCGCTCTCCAGTGGTTCGTCGGAATCCCTTTTTAACGATTAGTATTAGTAGCTACTAGTGCGATTCCGTGCGAAGTCCAGTTTTCGGACGAATGGGCTAGTAGTAATTCTAGGATTGTTGGCATGTCTCTCTCTGTGACGCTATCTTAGGTTTGTTTCCTGTGACAATCAACTACATTGTGATAGCCTCCGGCGTGCACGAAATGTAGCGTGGCCTGTTAAACGGCGGATAACCTGATCAGCTAACTCAAACGGTTTAGCTAAAAGGTTGTAATTTCTGCTGTTCGTCAGTGCTTGGATTGCGTCAGCTACACCTTGTCTAACACATACAGCGGCAGCAGCAGCAGCGACAGATACATGTCTAGGTCAATGGTGAGTGAATCTAGATCATTTCTAAAATTCACGCCCATTCATTAAACATAATTTAATCTAAAAAAAGAGTGCCTTTAAACCCACAAACATCGCAGATAGACTCAAACACCATTATGATTGTCCCATTTGTTATTTTGCCACACTAGGGGGGAATTCGACTTTTGATGTAATTTAAGTGATCTGTTCAAGGATAACATTTAATCGAAGACGAGCTTCCATGCGTACATGTATTCCGATTCGAGCTGCAACGGTACATACACTTTTAACCTACTGCCGATATATCATGTTTTACTATTATGTTTATAAACTTACTTCGAGGTCTTTAAAGTGCCTGCCGTGGGCCGGAACATTCAGGATCAGAAAACTTATCGAAGTCGCTTTATAGCGGCATTTAAGTAGCAACATCTGGTGAAATGTTGCGATTTGTTGTTCCTATTCCGTCCCAGTTTAATGGCATTTTAAAGCATGGTTAGGTGGTATCATATTCCGGCGATATCGGTCAGAGGCACATATAGTTAAGTAGTCACTCAACTGAAATATTAAAATGCGTTTAAGTTTTCTAAAAAAACTTATCGTTAACACGTCGTTAATCAGTACAGTATCATGATGTTAGTACCTTTACTAAAATAACATGCACAATTATATCTAAAAGGGCATACGTTCCCGCCTGGTAAAATTAAGACCAAAATGATAAAACCTATCCCTATAACTCTAAATTAAAAAACGTTTTCTATGAAAAAAATAAAAATGATAAAAAACATAAATCAATTAAGAGAAGACACATTTACCTTGGTTTCTATTTCTTTTCTGAAGTTTTAATATAGTCAAGCCCACGGCCGAAGTGTTTATAATTTCGACTGGTATAGGGTCCAGAAGATGTCCCATTCTCTCATTAATGCAGCTTTCAAGCTGTTCCCGTTAATTGGATACACACCTAAGTTTAAGATCCAGTTCATATATTAATAAGCTATCACAAACTACGCATGAAAAACAAAACAAGCCCCGAGCGTTCCTATCACTATATCAGGAATATGTCAATGCTCGTACGAAAAAAATACGAGGAGATGACGTGAAGATATGAAAGAAAGTTCCTGATACAAAAAATAAAAAAAAAATATTTTTCAACCTTTCATAGCGTTTTTGTTCCTTTTGAAATAGCTCCCGCCGGTGCAATGCATTTGTCTTCTTCATCTTCTTTCGCACTCTCTCTTTTGCAAACATTCTTCAAACGCGTTTTTCGGAATTGAGTTTACAATAGGAACATTTTTCATCAGATAAATCAAGATTGGTAAATATGTGTGTGCCGGTGCGTCGTCGTGATGGGGGATTCAGGAGTTTTTGCCCAGAGTTCAGGTTTCTTGCGTCGGACGTTCTCGAGCAATCGAAAAACTGTCAAAACAAAACGCGGTTCTGTATCTGCTCTGCATGATTTTTTTTTCGATTGACTATATCCTTGGATGCACGACTGGGAGGATTGTGCATTGGCCTCGATGCCATAACCATATACTTATGATTCGTTAATAATATAGTTAAAAGCTTAGTTACTTGGCAACTACGTGCCGCAGCACCACCACTTTGATATGAAAATGATGAACATGAAATTTGCTATGAACTGTTGAGAATAGACTTTTAGGCGCAAATTATTGTAATAGCTAAATCTTACGGTACTGCACGTGAAAGCTTCAACGTACGAAATAACAACATGTCGACTCTCTATGTCTTTCCTTAACCTGGCTATTCGCCTTTCGCTAGATCGTGCAGCATTTTCGGATGATCACGCCGGTATGATTGGTTCCTTCATGCGTTAACAGGTTCTACCACCAAACGTAGATTTTGCACAACTATGTAGGAAAAAAATAAGCAGATGCATATATACAAACGCCAAGCTTCTTTATTGCCCGATGCGCCTAAGGATAAAAGAACGGTGAGACAACGGATTGCCATATCGTTGTTGTATTTGCTGGCAATGTTAATAGCCGATCATCCGTCGCGATCATCCCTGGTGTCGATGTTAGGTGGTCCAGCAGACAGGAGAACTGAAGTCGAAGTCTCGAAGTGGCCCTCGCTGTCAAATTGAGTGGTCTCGAAGTGTAGCGGAGTCTGTCCGTTGGCCGTGCGACAATGCACGCCAAACTCGTCCAACATCCGATCATGCCGACGGTGTCGCCATGGGCAGCACGATCTTGGCCACGATCGTTGACATTTCGTAGGAAATCGATAATCGCATGGCTTTGTTGCGCATACGCAGACTTCGGCACGACGTCGAGTAGAAACCGGCCTCAGCCGCAACGTGCATAACGTTCCGACCGACACCATCCCGCGAGTCACCACTATGCACCGGGTGAGAAGTCCGCAGTATTTTGCTGAGTTGCAATGCGCGGCGGTGTCCATCAATTGGGTGGTACGGCACGAATCCTGCATGTCGACACATTTCTCTCGTCCGTTATTACTCGTGGGTCCGCAGCAAAGCGTTATGCGCTAACAGGGAGCGGCTCTAGTGCTTCTCGATCTCCCCGCTTCTCCTCTGCGCGCTGCCTCTCTGCGCGGCTGGGTGACCGATCCAACCTACTAGACATGCTTGTATGCAAATCGATAAACGTATTAATAAATAGGAAACTCCCTCAGGGCTTCTTTTTATCCAACGTTACTTGGTTGGCAATCTGGTTGACAAAATCTGCGCTGCTACAGAGACTCCCTTCGGCATACGTTGGATAAGATATACAGGGTATTACAGGAATATTTGATCAACGATATATGGAATTGTAGAGCTCGTTAAGGCAAATATTTTTTCCAATGGAACATGGTCTCTAAGAGGCCCTGTTTCGGAATGAGAGCTCAATTACTACTATTTGTGACATTGGTGTTTTTGCCCGACATAGGAGCATAGAATGTGCTGTTGCGAGACAACCAGGTTTCCTAGACAGAAGCTAAACACACCGCCGTGTTCGTGAGAAAATTCTGCTTCGAATAACTCATAAGGGCGGTCAGAAGATGCTACATGGTCGCTTAGGAGAGAATTCGCCAAAATGAAGTTATTTTATTAACCTTCACGCCCAATACCTCAAAATCATTACCTTACGACCACTTACAGCGCTCTAAACTAACATATTCAGGCAAATGCGTTTCATGACGATCACGTTGGTACCAAATCTATGTCAATGCGAGCTGTGATTGCGGAGTAATTACGATTTTTCGGTGGGATGTCCAGATTAAGTGCATGTAAAATGACTGTGTGGCGACGTTCACCACCGCCGACGTGTCGCGCGACAGCCGCGCGCGTCATTTTTCATGCACTTAATCTGGACATCCCGCCGAAAAATCGTACTTACTCCGCAACCACAGCTCGCATTGACATATGTTTGGTACCAAATGATCGCCATGAATTGCGCATTGGCTGAATATGAGCGTTTTGAGCGTTGTGAGTGGTTGTAGGGTTATGATTCTAAAGTATTTGGCGTGAACGCTAATAAAGAACTTCATTTTTGGCGAATTCTCTTCTAAGCGACCACGTCGCGTCTTCTGACCGGCCTTGCATATTCTTCAGATGGAGCAGAATTTTATCACGAACACGACGGTGTGCTTAGTTTCTGTCTAGGAAGACTGGTTGTCTCGCAACCGCACATTTTGTGCTCCTTTTTTTTTTTTTTTTTTCTGGGAGGTTTCGGTAATGCATGATGCACATGCGCCACTAGCAGCCTGCGTGACTAGTGTGAGACTCGCAAACCCACTAAACCCGGATTCCTCCCCACCCCCCCCAGGCTCGGTATTACTTTGGCATTACATCGAAACCGTGGGAGGCAACCGCACATTTTGTGCTCCTATGTCGGGCAAAAACACCAGTGTCACAAATTCTAGTAATTTCACTCTCACTCTAAAACAAGACTCTCAGAGACCATGTTCCATTGGAAAAAATAACGAGCCTTAACGAGCTCTACAATTCCATATATCGTTGATCAAATATTCCTGTAATACCCTGTATATACAGACCTGCTACTTTTCACTACACGGGAGTCTAGAAGAAGTTATTTTTTCTGATATGCGTGCGACGTGCGAGTCTCGAAAAAAAAAATCTGATTTGCGTGCGACGGGTTCTCCCAGGCGAAGCGAAACGTGTATAGTGGTTGGAGGGTAACTCTTTCAAACAGTTAAAAACAAAAACAACGAAATAGACAATTTCATGTAGTTTCAAATAGTGCACTATAAGCTCAATAAAGTGAAACAACCTTTAGCAATGTGTGTTCATGCTTGCAGGCATCGAATCGTTCTGAACAGGCGGACATTCGCAGCGCTCGCCAAACTAGCGGAAATTGAAGAACTAATTGGCCGGCAACGACGTCGCTGCCGGCCGATCTAGATGTTAGCGAACGCTACTTCGCATTTGTGTGTCGACGTCTTCAGTCTCGTCGTCGTCCAGCCCTGCTATCGGATCGGATATGGGGTGGGGACACCTCACATTGCTTACGCTACTCGCTGCCTATGTGAAGTTCGTAGGTCGGGCCGAGGCAGCTGTTTGTCGACCGTACGACTACGAAACATGTTCAAACAGATTCTTCGAGCGCGACTTCACTTTTGTCGAAGGGGTATGCTTGCTGTAGAAATTGTGGCAATTGCACTTCATTTATTTTTACGTATTCTCAACCATAATAATAATAATAATCAAAAGCTTCGCTGGAATGGAGCTACTCGCTTGCAGCCAGACTAATTTGTATATATATAAAATATTGTGATGATTTATTGATCGTTTACACGACGTTTGCACACTCGGCAGTGCTCGCCATATATATCTATATATATTTATTATTATTTTTTTTGTATTGCGTTTAACACATCTGTTATATTTAAGTTTTGCGCCGGTTCTACAAAATCTCTCACGTAATAATGGGAAATAGTTAAATATAGCGTAACTACGATTATTAGTAACGTTGCTGTAGACTTAACTTCCATCTTGGGCCACTTATCTTGGGAAGTGTCTTATGCTGTCCATGCTTCTAGTGATGCTGTTTGTCAAACGTGAATTTAGTTGTTACTGCCAGAATAGACTGCGGTAAGTGTTCATCACTCTCTTACTGCGCAAGTGATCTGGGAAAGTATCTTATGTCGACCACCGTAGCGATGCTGTATGAAGTTGCTGCTTTCAGAATATTGTGCAGTATGTGTTCTGATTGAGCATTTTTATAAAATTGAGCATTTTTGTAAAAATTGGGCTCAAAAGTACAGAAGCAAGAAATACGGCATTCATTATTACTATTTGAAAGAGAAGAAGACGACGATGAAAAATAGTAGTCCAGTGTTTGTGGGTTCTTTTGGCGGGTACATGTTAAAGAGCTAACTCTCTTCCGAAATGAACGGGCTCTGAGAAAGCTTGCGGGATCAAACAACGGATTCCTTGACCAGAACGTATTTATTTTTATCTTCCGTGTTTATCACATGTTCCAAGGTTATTTCTGCAGAGTTCACGTTTGCACGCCGTGGTAACTTCGAAAAAAGGGAGCTTATATATATATATATATATACGAGAATCTTGCGGTTCTGGATGGTATCCTTAACGATGCCAAGTCTGCAGGACGTGAGCTCAGACTCGCCTCAATCGACCTCCGTAAGTCAATCGACATGGTGAGTCATGGACTCGCGGATACCCGGAGGTATTCATTAATTATATCGAACGCTTGTACCTCTTATCTAAAACTCTTATAGAATTTGAACAAGAATGTCGCACATTTCGGCCAACTAGGGGTGTTAGACAGGGAGATCCTCTGCCCCCCCTTTTATTTAATCTAGTTCTCGATGACATTATTTCAAAATTAGATAAAACTAATATCGGGTACCAACTTACTGATGACTTCCGCCTTATGGGCTTAGCCTTTGCGGATGATCTCATCCATCTAGCCTCCACGAAATCTACTCTCCAACGGCTACTTGATATTGCGGATCCCCTTTTAAGATACCGAGGTCTTGAAATTGCCAGCTAAAGGTATGAGCGATCGATGGAGATATCTTGCAGTCGACTTTGACAGCAATGGCAGAGTTGACTCTACCAAGGATGTACTCCTTAATTTACTCAACAGACTCACGATAGCTCCCCTTAAACCCCACCAAAGACACATATTTTTGAAAGCCTTTCTCATTTTCCGCCTCCTATATAAACTGTTCTCCGGTCCCAAACCATCTTACGCACTCCTTAGCGACCTAGATAAAGAGATCAGAAAGGTTGTTAAGTCGAAAAAACTCGGTGCCGAACGCCTATTTGTACACGCACACAGCACATGGCGGTCTGGACATCCCCTGCCTCCAAACATTCATCCCCAGACTCCGCCTCTCCCGTCTGACAGCACTACAACACTCCACGCACCTTGGGGTCCAATGGATGCTAACCGCCAAGCACTTCAAAAAAGACCTTGCGAAAACAAGACTTCTTTGCGAGCGCTTGGGAACCTCCATTGAGACCGTTTCACAAGAAACCAATTACTGGTCTCAACAACTACCCAACACGTTCGATGGGACACATTTTAACACACGAAATTACACACGAAACGCCCTTTGTACATTACTGGATTAAGGATATGCTCTACCTATATGGTAAGAAGTATTTAAACCTACTAAAGCTCAGGATCAACGCACTACCAACGCGTGCCAGATTGGCCAGGGGACGCCCGGGCTACAATAAACGTTGTAGGCACAGATGTCATGCGCCTGAGACGTTGGCTCATGTCGCTCAGATGTGCGATACAACACAGAAACAAACTATAAAGGGACATGACGACGTCTGTGATCGCGTCTTCTCCGCAAGAGGGGTCATGAGGTGGTTCGTGAGCGAGTGTTCCGTCGACCGGGCGCACCGGGACCTCGTAATAACAACACCTACCGAGGTCTGGGTTTTAGATGCCGAGGTTTGCGGCCCGAACCGGGACCTGGCAAAAGCGCGGCAGGACAAGATCACCAAATATGACGTCGAGTTCCAAAGAGCGGCGCTCCCCGACCCGCAAAAACCTCGCAGATCCGGACCCATCACTATTCCTATGAGTGGTGTATGGGACTCCGAATCTGCGAGGACGCTCTTGGGGCTTGGCGTCACGAAGAGGAATCTTATGGATCTTACCGTTTTAACGTTGCAAGGAACCTTGAGGACGTACCGCTCGCACTGGGTCCATAAGAGCGGGGGCTACCATAAAGCAAGGACACGGACAGCTGATTATTAACCTCACGTGACACCATTTTTTTCCACCATTTTTATTAGGGCGAGCACTGATGAGTGTGCAAACGTATTGTAAATGATTAATAAATCATCACTATATATATATATATATATATAAAAGGGAGATTATATATATATATATATATATATATAGAAAGAGAGAGAGAGAGTTATAGCACTTTTTTTTATGAGACCGTCCTCTCCGGATGGCAAATTTATTCAAGTTTAATGACTCTTCATTGAGCTTGAAATTTCCATTATTACATAAATTCAAACAATTCTAACTATTCAGGTAATTTTGCAGAAAAGGCTATTGCCCTTGTCGGCCTGCTCTTGTAAGTGTGTCAACATCCTTCATATTACATAACGGTGTTTAGTAGAATTTTGTATTTATGTTTTAAAAACATATGTGCATAAACCAAAAATTGGTTATTAAACAAAACATGCAAAGTACGATTTAAATATATGGCGATTGGCTTTACTCTGCGCTATGCTGCTTGCGCGACAAAAAATACTATTATTTATTTTCCTCATTTTTTCCACCGGCTGATTGCTGTTAAGGTGATTAAGTCGTATTCACGTGCTCGGCGAATACGCATCGATGCTACGGAGATTGCGGAGTTCTGCTCGGGCTTCCAGGAACTTGTCGAATGTCTGGCAACACACTACACGAACTGTGACGCCCCGGACATTGAAAAGGAGAAGGTGAATTTGCGCCTTAGACTGTGTTATATATATAGTACATAAAGATAGGAAAAGCGGGGAATGGGCGTGGTAGAATGGGTATACGAAAATTCAAGAGCGAGTGGGCTATTGGCAGATACCACGGCAGGGATGTTGGATACAAGGATACAACGAGCTAAATATACGGAGGGGGAGTGTGCAGAATGTCGAACTTGTGGGTTAGGGAATAAGCCAAATGAACACATTATCAAAAAATAGTTGGCCTTTACCATTACGTTATACGGGCATACAGAATATCAACTCAATTGCTGTTGTTGGACCACGTAATACTTACACAGTTGGGCTGCAGCAGGGCGACCCGTTAGGCCCTCCATTAGTTTGTCTTGCCATCAAGGAGCTGATAGACTATCTCAAATCTCTGCTTAATATAACGTTAGCTTGCAATATTCTGAAGTTACTGGACTTTGCAACGAAGGGAGGATTATGCCTCAACCAACAAAAATGTGAACTCTTTGTGTCGGAATTATCAATATCCGACTTCTCGGTCGGACTGATAACCGATCTTCTTTCAGACTGTACCAGAACAAATGAAACCGGCCTCATCTGACTAGGCGTGCCACTTTCTGATGACGGAAGGAAGCTCGGATACATGGTTGGGTGGAGAAGTTAAAATCGTCTTCAAGTCGCTTGGGTCTCTTAGGTGCACACAATGGATTGTTCCTTTTGAGATCCTTCCTCTCGATAGCACGCTTAAGCTGCTCTGTGGGATAAACTTAGCGGAAGACATAAATCTTTTAGAACGAAAAATGCCCACCCTGTTGAAGCCCCTGTCTTTCTTGCTTAATCTAAGTCTACCAGAGGCGGCTTGCAAGCAAGTCCTTTTGCCCCTGGTAAAAAGAGGCGTAGGCATTCCAGACGCTGTTGGTTGTAGGCTATGCGGTGGCCGCATCAATGTCTCGTTCCTGGCAGAAGACGTAAACGATACTAGATTCTTTAGCTGTCGAACGGTTACGTACTGTACTAGAGTATTCCGAGGAATATCTTTTACCAAGCACTCGAGCATCCTCTCCTGAAAACCCGATTTCCTAGGCAGACGAGACCGCGCCGTTAGAGAATATACGACTAGCCAATCTTCGTAATTCAGCAGAGCACGAGGTGAACAAAGCACGACTTTGAGCAGTTTCATCTAGTGATGCTTATGCATTGCTTAATGCCCCATTAAGCGCTCCCGTTGAAACCCTCTTAGATGACTCTATCGTCAGGTCTGCGTTGGTTTCCGCCTTGGCATTCTATTAGAAATGGAACATGAGTGCAGCTGTGATAAGAAGTTCTCACCACTAGGTCACTTTAGTTTCTTCTGCACTCACAGCTTAGGCCGTAGGACGAGACATCCTGGTCTGAAGGATGCCCCGAGTTATTACACAGTTACATATATATATATATATATATATATTTTTTTTTTTATATATATATATTTATATATATATATATATATATATATATATATATATATATATAGTAAGTGTGAAAGGAAATAATGTACAGCTTTATGGGAAGCAGAGATATTCACCTGTCGGAAACCCTAGATTTAAGACCAAGTGTTGGAAAACCCAGGTCGATATTACGAAAAGGAGACTGTGTCCGTATTGAAAAATGCTTTGATAAAATGAAGGCGTTGTGCTGCCACTCGAATCGCTCGTGATATAAAATGGTCACATCTGCATGTGTGTAGCGACGTTGTGTCTATTTCAGTACATACAAGTATATGGTATCTATCAAAATCACATTCGTCACAAAATCTACACATACAACCATCGACCTCAAAACACTGTCCACTCAAACACAGGTGGTGATGGTGTCCGGGCCATGTCACTCGACAAACTCGTGCCTGGTTCTTCTTGGCTCCTCTCTTCCTATTATCCGAGCAAAACACTGGTCCGTTCGTATAGTTGTTGGACGCAAACTTCACGTTGTGTATCTCCCGAAAGTCTCTCTAGTATATATATATATATATATATATACACACATACATAAGGGTTTGTTTGCCCGACAGAGTGAGAACGTTATGACGGACGGCTGCAATATCTGTTCGTTATCTCTTTTGCTGTCCCGAAAATCAGATTATCCGGGCAGCTGTAAATGTACTGAAGCTGCTCTGCGACCCGAACGACCGCAGCCTCATCCAGACAGCGCTTCAAAACGCCCACTGTTACCTTGAGGCGGAGCAACAGTGCAGGTCTTCTAACGTAACAGTGTTCACTTGGAAGGTACGTCGACGCGGATGCACGAACGAACGGCCGACGCGCAGAGTGCAAGTGCAAAGTCGTTGTTGCATCCTTTACGCTAGCAAAAAAGATGATCTAGAGATGACGGCTGTTCAATCTTTCGATGCGATGTACTTAGGTGTTTGTTACAATCGAATTTAGCGGACAAACGAATTTGCAGTACGCATACTAGCTAGCATTAAATGTGCAGCTTCATTAACCCTTTACCGAAATGGCTGAATAATGAACTTTTTAGAACGACACCCAGAAACGGCATAGTAGTTAACGATTGAAATTAACGATCCCTAAAGATGCTAAATCGGTCACCCACTTGGTGTTGTTTTTTTTAAAGATTTTTTCGTAAGGCCCGTGTACGGTTTGTTTCATGTCATGGCTAATTTTAATTCACTCCTTCGGCATTTACCTTGTCTAAATTGGAAACCATGCAAACCAATTCTAGGAGTGGCCGGTCTGGGTCTCAAACCCAGTCCTCCCGAATGCAAGGCAAAAACTTTGCCACTAAGTCATCTTGCTCGGTCTGTCGCGTCTCCTCCTCGCTGTAGGAAATTCTGCGCTTTGAGCGTCTACTTGATCGACGAAACACGTGTAACGTGCTCATCGATCACGGCCGCTGTATTCTTAGCCGGTACAGTCCACAACAGTGCGCCAGCAGTGAAGGCCGAAGCGCTCTCAATCAAACCATTCGAAGTTGGGGCGGTACCTATTGCTCGTCAGCGTCCCGACGAACAACGATGCCAGCGTTTCTGCGCGCAACGGTAAGGCCAGGGGCCCACGGGTTGCCGACGTGGCCTCATAGGCTGGCGAGCAGCTGGACAGCATTGCATGCTTCCTGCCTGGTGGCGTCTTATGCAATAGTACAGAACGCATTGTTGAAGGTAGGATTGTAGTCATGTATGTATATATTACAATGTGGCGCCAAGGTCCTTCATTGGTGGCCTTGCAACGGAGAGTAACACAAGCGAGTACACACAGACACACACACACACACACCTTGAGGACGACTGTTCCAATTCATCTCCAATTAGACTACCGTAGAGTGAAAAGCTGTATAATAGTTATAATGATTTGCATATTGTGTACTGCCAGCACAACGCTAGCTTAACATGCAGCCGGCGCCCACAAAAACTCTGTAATTATTAATTTCAATTGTGCACTCGTAATGCCCTAGCACAAGTATATATATATATATATATATATATCGGCGTTGGATGTCATCTAGCAGGATGTCGCCTGCTCGATCCCTGTTGTTGATCGAATGAGAAAATATGTTGCGTTGTAAAGTAGTGTAAAAGACACACTAGAATCTCAACATGTACGCTTATGTTACCACTTTAAGCGCCTCCTATATAAAATTGTGACATGTATATTTAAGTGTTCATGTCAAGTAAATAATAAATCCACCTATCCATAGAGTGTCTAAAAAAGTGTGTGATCTTTGAAATAACGTTAAAATAAGAGTGTTTAGGATGTATTACACAATGCTCATTCTAATTCTATTATATATGTAAAGCATGCTCTAATGAAATACAATTGTTAACATGGTGATCGTTTTTTGTATTTATAAGCTTTATACGAAACGTCTAATTTTGAGCAGTGTTTGAACGTAAATCACGTTCAATAATATTCATGTACGATTTAATGGTGGTTTTTAGTGCGTTTATGATTGTGGTATTATCAGGGTACATCTTACTCGTCGAAAAACCCCACAGCGACGTTTAAGAGCGATAGAGCGCATGATTGAAGGCCAGTGATTGCCCCCACTACGCTAGATTTTTTTGTGAGTTTTCTTCAAGCTGCACTTCTTTATGGTTGCTCTCGGTTGAAGCAGCAGTTGTGTCTGTCTTTCTTTGCATTTTTCTTGTTTCTCTTGCCGTAGCTGCTCCCACTTTCCAGGCTTGCTGACTGGAGACGATGTATTCTTTAAACTCTTTTAGGCTGGACCGAGGTGGATCGCTGACCTCGTAGTGTGGGTCTCCCTCCCAGGTCAATTTCTCTCGGACGAGTCTGCTTGCCCTTAACCGCGCAGCCTTTCAGGCCGACACTGTAGCAGTGTGTAACTTTAAGTGTGCCTCTTGCCATGTCTCAATTGTGACGTTTCTCTCCCTGTGTTTTTCCGTCTGCGTAGAAGCACCTAAGTCCCAAAATCGCTTTCTTTCGAGTGCCTTGAGATCCCAGGGAATCGACCCTGCCAGCACCAGAGCAGCATTCGTGCTGACTGTGCGATACTCCTGGATTGCCCTCAGGGCTGCTTCCCTCTGGCTCCTTCGTAGAATTATATATATATATATATATATATATATAGATTCCGTTTTTTTCCGTATAATACATTAAGTATATGTTACACACATCACAATAGACGAGCTAAGCCAATGCGCCTAGTAGGCGCGCATTGTGACTGTCACGCGTCCGTTTCGATGAGGCCAGGGCAAGACCACTTCAGGAGTGTGCCCCGAACGGAGGCAGCGTTTCCACGTTGTATGTCAAGATCCAGACGTTGTTTAAAAAAGGACGACGACCTGTTATCGCCGGATGACAGGTTTAACAAGGTCCCGACTTTGCGGAATATATATATATATATATATCTTTTAATTTCTACTAAAGACCATTTTTGAATATTGTTTCACAATTTAAATTATATTTTTGCGCTTAAGTCTCGAGAACGGCATTTATTTAAGACGTA
This sequence comes from Dermanyssus gallinae, assembly GCA_003439945.1. NCBI lineage: Eukaryota > Metazoa > Arthropoda > Arachnida > Mesostigmata > Dermanyssidae > Dermanyssus > Dermanyssus gallinae. The sequence continues at coordinate 127,279 of QVRM01002341.1, forward strand.
TATAGAATATGTGGTACATGCATTTATCCAGGCAATATCATCGACCAAACAACCAACTAATTAGCGCTGACCAACATGTCCCATGATATTTGGTACAAATGAGGTCGCAATAAAACACTCATTGCAAGGGTTACGATACCACACCCGGTGGTACCCTTTGTGATGAACCCGAATTATGTGACGGTCTTTTAAATAATTTATGATATTAAATCTCTAATGAAAGATTTAGTTAAATTATAATATTAAATTGTCATTTTAAATTTACTTTTAAAGTAATCTTCAATCCCCCAAATATATCGAATATCTTGATTATACCGTGGAGGTAGGCGAGAACGTGGTCCTGCTGCATCCAGCATTGTATGGAATTATATGGACGAAATATATATATAAATATATATATCGTCGAAACAAATTGCCAAGACAGATCGTGTAAATAACATGTTTTCGTGAAGGATGGCGAGGGCAATGAGAACTTGAAACGCTAACAGTGCAAATGTCGCCATACAAGTAAACTGACTATTGTATGTATCTAGGTACCGGTTTCTAAAATGTAAATATTGTCCCCCCTTTGACAAAATAAAGGTGCATTTGAATTGTATATATATATATATATATATATATATATATATATATATATATATATATATACAAGATATATATATATATATATATACACAAGATGCCTCAGAATGGTTCGCCGAACTGTGGGGTCTGGTACAACTCGAATCTAATGGGACGAGGAGGCAAAAATTCATTTTTTAGAGTGAGAGTGGGATTAACAACAGTGATATTGTATTGAGCTTTTATCCTGACGTATTTTGACCAAATCTGTGATTGTGCGAGCCCGAGTCATTCTATCGGGGAAACCAATCGTACCTGCGTGTTTGGAAGAAAACTCTGCATCCGCCGAAGCATTACCTCAAAATAAAACAAAAATTGTAAGAATAATCTTGAGGATACATATATGACCATGGTCATTGAGAATATTGGGAACACTTATATGACCATGATAATTGAAAAAATGACGCACTGCCATTCTTATAGTTTGACTTTTTGTTACGTTCACTTAGTTACTCATTATTGTATTAACTACCACGAATGCACATCTAACAACGATCATTTTTTGTTACAAAGTTTATAGGGTTATGTATAAACATAGCTCGGTTATAAGCACTGCCGCAACTATAAAAAGAAATTGCATTTTAAGTCACACACAACGTTGCAACACACAAAAGGGTTCGTTTTCTTCTCATACTCCACAGAGCGTGTATGAATTCACTTTGATGTGTATGTTACAAAATGTGCGCCACTCACTCTTAACCGCAGCAAGGAGCGCCACGGACTTGGTACCAACATGATGGCTACTAGATGTAAGTTTGAACATCGTGACTAATATGAGCATAACATAAAAAAACGAAGTAATTGAACGTAAAAGCCGAAATATAGAAGTTGCAGAGCTTTATTTGTTGACAATTACAATATATTTATATATATATATATATATATATATATATATATATATATATATATATATATATATAGAGTTTCTTGCGAATTTTTAAAAACGCTCAAAAAATTACCGCATTTCTAGGCGTTTGCCTAACAGAGGCAGGCGTATGTCATCGTAAACAATCCTTTATGGATGCGCGATGCGCGCAAAAATGACAATGATTGTAATAATAATTAATATATTATTATTTAAGGGTTTGGGGCTGACAGTAAAATTACTAATCTTGTTTTATCGATGTGGCTTGTCGGATATAATTTTACAAAACATATAATTGCGAGAGTAAGGGTCGTTCGATCAGAAATTGAACGTCGCGTAAGAATTCTGTGTTTCCGAGATCTAAGACTGTGTAATGGCTCATTTTTTATCTTTCACGTTCAATACTTTAAGCAAATTTAATTTAGTTTATAGAACAAGCACGCTTATGCGTATATAATAGAGATCATTACATCGTACAAAATCGATCGTGGTTTGTTTCATTATATAACTATCAAAAGCTGTTTCGCGTCCTCCATGGCGGCTGGTGTGTGGCCATACCTGGTCGCCTGAAAAATTGCATGAGATAAACATGCCTTAAATGAAGTTCAAAAAGAGGTACAGTAAAATATTTGACAGTGAACGTGGGTTGTGCATACAGACTACATAATGTTAGTAGTTGCTGCCCTCAGATGCTTCAGAACCTTTTTCAACCAAATGGGTAAACACTTTGATAGATATCAACTTGACGAGAACGAATTTGATCAACGAAACAAGCATTACGTTTAATACGCCAAGTCGGTTAAAAAGTATACACCCCAATATTACATCATTAAAATATACATGTATGATGTACGCTCTAATAACCAGAGAGGTCAGCGATCCCAAAAGCCATAGCCCGCAGTGAGTTCGTAAACGGATTATTTGGTTAGCGGACGGCCAAATAGGCTCATGCAAATTCAGATAGCACTCGCTTATTTGGCGATTAGGTACGGTTTCCTCTCAGAAGTACGCACATTAAAAACAACACATATATGGGCGATTTTATGTTATATTTATCTAAAATTTTAAATTTGGCTAGTAGACGTACGGTCAGCGCCATATAATGTCACCGTATAGAAGATCGTATTTTTATCGGATAGAGAAGAATACTGAAGAGCTAGTAGACCACTCGCTCTAATTGCGTGCAGACCTACAGGCAAATTAAATATTTATACCACAAAACGCGTTAGTTCCGGCCTTTGAAGTGACCCATATCTGCAGATCTTGTTTGGTCAAACAACAAACATAAAGCAGGCCAGTGTTCAAGCACAATGTGCTCAAATGATTGCAGATGTGTTTAATTTTCGCAGTAACGTATTGGAATTAGTTGTATGCTTTACAAATGGCACACACAAAGTAGGGTCAATTGGGTCAGTGAGGTCCACAAGTTGAACTTTTTGTATATATGCATACCAACGTCTATTGTTGTCGAGCCCGGTGGCGTGGTGGATTAAGTCTCCGCCTCGCAACCGGAGGAGACACATAGGTGCGCGGGTTCGAGCCCCACCGTTGCACATTTGTATTTATGGGGGTCCGTCTATGAAGCAATGTGAAAAACAGTTCCGTGGACATTAAATCTTGGCTCAGAGGGTCAGCCCGCAAACATAACGTCTATTGTTATCCCGTTTCTGTATCTCTTGGGTACTTGCAGCTGGTCCAATGAAACGGAGAACGAAACTACTCTCCCGGCACAAAGTACTTTGGGCAATTGACCTAGGGAAACCTATGCTAGAACACAGTTATAGTAGATTATCAGATGCATGCTCATTTTAAACTTCTCACGAGCGTTTTGTGATCGTTGTTTACCAAGCACCTCGAGTGGGTTAAAAACATTAACTCCAACATGTTCGTATCTCACAAACAAGGAACCAGGACAACACTATCAAGGACCAATTGTCAGTCGTGTTTTGCTATATAGATTTAATAGGCTGGGCTTTTTTTTTTGCGCCAAAGGCTTTCCATTGACGTCCAGCGGGGCAACGCGATCTCAGTTTTGGGGTCGCTTGCCGAATGGTGCACACCAGGGCTGTTATAGGCTGAAAGTTTACACGTTCACCTACACAGGATTGTAATATAAATTGATTAATAAATAGGCTGGGCTAGAGACTTTATACTAAGCATCATTTCCTAAACCTTTAATTTAAACGATTGTTTCTGCATACCGCTTAAAAACAAGCGGGAACATGTTGATGGTTAAATTAACCCACGTGCACACATAGTCTTGTCCACTACGAGCAAACACCGGAAAACGTTTGCATCAATCTAATAGGTTATCAACAAATGGCATATCGCTATACCGAACATTTGCGAAGAGCCTTTGCCCACGCTCGGTCTTCATCGAGTCATGGCGCCACTGACGAAAAGAGGAAGTGATCACCCGGAAAAGGCAACACGCGTTCAATTATAAATTCGTCAAGTTCCTTTCCGGAAGAGGCATCTCTACAGACACCCTTTGAGCTCTCACGATCAAGTTTAGACTTCGACGCAATTACAGCATGCATAAATTACGTTCTGGATATATATATATATATATATATACTATAAGTTGTGACCCTAGTGTTCTTGCCCAACATAGGAGCATAAAATGTGCCATTGTAAGACAACCAGTCTTCCAGTACAGAGACTAAGCACACCATCAAATTCTGATTCCTCTGAAAAACATATAACACCGGCCAGAAAATGCAACATAGTCGTTTAGAACATGATTCGCAAAAATAAAGGTATTCATCAGCCTTCGCGCCAAATACCTCAAAATCATAAGTCTACGACCATTCACTCAGCGCTTAAGACCAACACATTCAGGCAAATGCTTTTTATGGCGATCGTTTTGGTACCAAACATATGGCAATGCGAGCCGTGGTTGCGGAGTAATTTAACGATATATATATATATATATATATATATATATATATATATATATATATATATATATATATAAAAGGTTGATAATTCTCTCAGAAATCGTATCGAGTAAAAGTTTGTATTTATATAGCAACAATATATCAGAGTCGCTTTAGATGAGTATGTACATACGTTCGGGTCGTGATCAAAGCTTACCTCGTCGTCATTGAACAATAATAGACACGTGTTTCAGAGAGTAAGACGAGTTGATGTGGGTGAGTGAGCCCGATTGTGTCTGTGTCCGATTAGTGAAGAGTGAATGTAAAGAGAGAGAGAGAGAGAGAATATGTAATGTGCGTGCAGGCAATCGGATGTTTGTCTTTGTTGCAGTACAGGCATCTAGTGCGTAAGTTACCGTAGTAGGCTCGTCTTAGACGTGTGCTGTGCGTGTCTCTTAAATTACCAATACTATATATATATATATATATATATATATATATATATATAAAAAGCTGTGTATATATATAAAAGCTGTGCGTGTCTCCTAAATTGCCAATACTATATATATATATATATAAAGCTGGTGGCCTCGTGATTTCCCGGACAATTGATTGTGCTATTCGCCTGAACATGGCGACAAGATCGTCTTCTACGTGTCGCCTGACGAGCGCTTGACAAAGAGCTGTCACTCAAACGTGGTCAATGCCGGTCACGACCACGCCGGCGGCGGTGGTCCGCTGTCGTAGTAGCTGCCTAGCAGTTCAATTGCGAAGAATTTCGTTTGAATTTGTCTAGTTAAGTCTTCCAAGTCCTGCGGCGGCAAAGCTGTTCTTCGTGCTTGCTCTCCTATTCTTATGTACTTCTGCTAGAAGTCTTTCTTTCGTCGTATATATATATATATATATATATATATTTATATTTATATATATATATTTATATATATATATATATATATATATATATATATATATATATATATGTGTAAATATGATGGCGATTTACTATGGTTCTTCGTGCGTGAAGTCATCCGCGATCCACAGGGAAGTCTCCGCTGACTCAAGTATCTCCAGCGGGCTTGAATGATTGACACCGCTGTACACTGTTGTAGCCATGGTGTCACCGTACTTCATCGTAGTTAGAGAGACTGTAGAAAACAAACATGAGGACCGGCGCCGTGTTTGCTTCACGTCTTCACGATTGACGACAACGAGTGGGTGAGAATGGAGTCGCCAAGCCAAAACCTGTCAAGTAAGTGACGGCCAGTTGCATCGCAGCGCCGGCCGAACGTCTCAAGGTCGGGCCGAATTTTCGAGTTATGGACAGACTGAACACGAACGCTTCGCGCAGATGCCTTCGAACTATAAAAGCGAGCGATCTTCTTACGAAGCGCCATTCGTTCACCGAGTTCGCCATAATTGTCACGTTTTGTCAGCAGCCAGAGGTATGTGCGAAGCAACGCCACCCAAGTTTAAACAGATAATTAACTACTTCGAGATCTATATACCAGGTGACTACCTATATACCTATTTACCATGTACTTTATGTATTCCATGTACAAATACGTTTTTATTGCCTGCAACGTATACGATAAATATACTCACATAGATTTGGTATGTAACAGTATTTGGAAAAAAACAAAGGAATATAATGGCCGGATTACAAAATCGAACGTATTAACCTAATGCCTAAGTGATATATATATATACGGCCAAGTTCGATGTGATTGGACTTGGCCGTGCTTGACCTCACTAAGACGATAACGAGACTTTTTCAACGCAAAAGAAGCGAGACCTAAAATGCATGATAACCTTTGCCAATATCTATAATGGTCTTGTTGCTGTACTAATGGTACCATTTGTCACTAGGTAATGAATCTTTGAGAACGACTTATACATCTAGCTAGCCACACCAAGCTAAATATGTATATTTAGCACTCAGTTCCAAAAAAACTGAGGCGTTGTATTGCGTAAGATAGATTTGTAAAAATGTTGTATACAATCAAGAACTACATCGCCGCATCGCACAATTGTCACTTTAAGTAATGATTATTAAGATTTCATTTTTAATTAACTGTTTGTTTTGCACAAAATACTTCGATAATAACTGTGTTGCGCACAACGCATGTATCTGTGCGGGGCTGGCGCTGATCGTAGATTCAGCTAAACTATAACTGCTGTTATCGTTAAAATTATTGTTAAAATTAATGTTTTTTTTTTTGTATTGACTCGCGCAGATCGCACCCCCTGGCAAGCATGTTCGTTGCGTTGGTTTGTGTCGTGGTTACCATCAGTTACGCGGTGACCCTTCCCGCGCCGCAATCCGGTTCTTCCGGTGGACCATACCGTAGGTACAAGTAGGGGGGCTAGCAGTGTTCCCTAGACCAAGTTGCCTACATAATTGTAAAACAGCGACGAATACGAACAAAACTCTCCTGCTAAAAAATCTGAGCTTTAGTTGATTACAGGCGAAATGTTCTCCAAAAGACTAATATTTATATTTATATATATATATATATATATATATATATATATATATATATATATATAGGGTTTCTCAGAATGTTCCCGAGAGCGATATAAAGAAATTATTGTAAAGCTCGTTAAAGCACATTTTTTTTTCGAATAGAACATTTTTTTTTTTGAACAAGGTCATTTATTTATTATATACACAATTACAATGGTATGTTGTTTCATACATGGTCTTTGAGAAGCCTTGTTTCGGAGTGAGAGTGAGATTACTACAGTTTGTGACACTGGTGTTTTTGCCAGACATATGAGCACAAAATGTGCAATTGCGAGACAAACAGCCTCCGTTACAGAAACTAAGCACACTGTCGTGTTCGTGCGTGTTCGTGAGAAATTGTGCTTCCACCTAATACTTGCTATTTCTGCGAACCCATAGGAGAGGCCTCCCTGTCACTTGTCCTTAATTTAGCTATGTTTTCGTTCTGATGAGGTTTGTCAGGGGCTTGAAGGCCTCGCTGCGCTTCTCCTCTAACTTGCGAGTTCCGTCTCGACTACACTCCTAAGGCTGCCGTGTGAACCTGTTTCGCCTATCGGTTTCCTTGGCTGACCTGAGCGTTAAAACTGCGTCGAGCAGGTCCGTCGCCTTCTTCCACGCTTCCGTCGAGGTCATCATATAGCTCACCACCTCCTTTATAGACCGGCCCCTCACAGCCGTTGAGCCTCTGCACCTTGCTACCCAAAAAGACTCACTGTGAGGACAGTGTGTTCCACGTCATCCGCGTTTCCAGATTCGCATAGCACACAGGTGCCGGTAGGTCTCATGACAGCATCTTAGCCTGAACAAAGCTTCGGCCAAGACCGTCCAAGGCGCGCGGCTTACCTAATTGCTAGTGTCCGTTGGGCCGACCTTAGTGCTCGCCTATTCTTCGTCGTCTACAGCGCCGCATAGAGAGCCAATGATTCGGCAATCGTAGCTAGTAGCCATCGGTTCTCCTCTCCCTCATCCTCCTCACACTCCCAATCCTTGGCATAATCCGTGCCAGGTTTAAGGCGGTCCGCTAGGCTTTTGCCACGACATGTTTTACATGTGCAGCTCCGGTAAACTCTATGTCGAGAGTCACTCTAGGGTACTTTGCCACTTTCCTAATTTCTATCGGGAGGTCCGCCATCATAAGGCAGACCCTCTTTGTCTTCTTCCGACCCGTCAGATACAGCGCTTCGGTCTTATGCAGTGCAAGTGTCAGCTATCGCAGTCTATCTAGTCCGTCACTATAAATCAAGCTTTGTTGGCTTTCTCCTGTAGGGCCGCTTCGGTCTGCGCCGTAACTGTCAGAACTAAGTCATCCGCGTAGGCCAACAGCTCGAACCCTTCTAGGTAGTCCTTGATGTCCAGCACCCCGTCGTAGGCTAAGTTCCAGAGAACGGATACCCAGGTGAACCCTTGACCTGACCTCCTGCCCCTAACTGCCAAGTCATGTTTGAAGCTCATCCACCGAATCGCAGTATCCGCCTGCATCGGATAACCTGTCGCTCTTCCGCCTGGTGGTTGCTACATTTGGCTCGGACAGCTCGTTGAGCTGCCGCCGTCTCGCCTGAACCGCCGATGAGCTCTTTGGCTTCTCTATTTTTAAGCACTACGGCGTCCAACACCGAGACTGAGGGCAATTGCGACGCAAGCTCCTCCAGCAGGACTTTGACTGACGCAGACTCCTTAAAGACGACCATGACACGGACATCTCTTGGAAAGACATCGAGCAAGGTGGCTTAGTGGCAAAGCCTTTACCTTCATTCGGAAGGCCTGGGAGTTTACGCTTCCACTTTGTCCTCTTCCGTGGTTCGACATCGGCACTCCTCATTTGGTCCTGAATTTCATTGTTCCATTTTTACTTTTGTGCTGCTTCTTCTGTTGCTCCATTTCGTCCGTTTTGAGCTTGTTTAATTCTTCCTGTAGTTTTGTCTCCCTTGTATTAAGCCGTCCAACTTCTTCTCCGATGTCTTCGATGGTGCCTTCGGTCTCTAACTTACTTCCGCGTGACTCTTCTCCTATTATCTATTGATGCTACATTTGGCTCGGACAGCTCGTTGAGCTGCCGCCGTCTCGCCTGAACCGCCGATGAGCTCTTTGGCTTCTCTATTTTTAAGCACTACGGCGTCCAACACCGAGACTGAGGGCAATTGCGACGCAAGCTCCTCCAGCAGGACTTTGACTGACGCAGACTCCTTAAAGACGACCATGACACGGACATCTCTTGGAAAGACATCGAGCAAGGTGGCTTAGTGGCAAAGCCTTTACCTTCATTCGGAAGGCCTGGGAGTTTACGCTTCCACTTTGTCCTCTTCCGTGGTTCGACATCGGCACTCCTCATTTGGTCCTGAATTTCATTGTTCCATTTTTACTTTTGTGCTGCTTCTTCTGTTGCTCCATTTCGTCCGTTTTGAGCTTGTTTAATTCTTCCTGTAGTTTTGTCTCCCTTGTATTAAGCCGTCCAACTTCTTCTCCGATGTCTTCGATGGTGCCTTCGGTCTCTAACTTACTTCCGCGTGACTCTTCTCCTATTATCTATTGATGCTACTAGTTTAGTTAGTTGTATAGGGAGGTTTGGTCTTTTATTTAATCTCCGTCTTAGTGGGAACACGTGCTTCGCACAGTTTCACCAAGCTTTCTTGTCATTGCTTCAACGCCAAGACGGCGTTCTGGAGTTGTTTTTCCATAACACCGTCTACAATCTTTGTTGCCTGTCTTCTCTCTTCTTGGTAATCCGGAGGCGGCTCCATTTCTAGCTTCCGACTGCTCGTCGGTCATCGCTTGAGAGATGTCTCTGTCCCCGGTTTCGGCCTTTTTCTCCTAAATGTTTATCCTACATTCGATTCCGGTCTCCCCCCTTTGTTGTCTCCCCTCGTTGACCACTGCCTGGCCCTACCTGGGAGTTGGCGAACCTTTTCTCAGTTTATGAGGCTGCGCTGCAATTACTATTTAATCTGCAATACTATATTGTCCATTAGGTAAACGCTGTGCTAGATATGCAACACTAGACACTCTGCTGCCATATGTTTTTGGCACTGTTTCACATTCTCCTTTAGTTCGTTGAGTACGGTTCTACGGTTTCGTACGACCGTGCCTCTGCTGAGACCTGTCCGCACTTTTGGCGCCAAGGGAGCTAAGTGACCGCCCATATGAAGCCGCTGGCATATGAATATGCGTTGACTTTACAACATAATTTCACCTCAAAGATTCGACTAGTGTTCACACTGCAAGTCAAGGCACATACCAGCAACACAAAGGATTGGACTAAGATCCTAAGTTCTTCTCCACAGACCTTCAGAAAACACGTCCACACAGTCGCATCGTACGAGCCAAAGCCAGTTTCAACAGTCGGTGACTAGAGTCTCCTTGAACTGATAGGAGCGAACTCTGCCAAAGAAACCGTGTGGTGATTCTGATCAGTAGAGTCGTTGGGCAGTTTTTAGAGGTCACCAGCATACTCGACCAATTGAGTGGGCCGCCGGACTATCCTAAGATTGGCGACAATATTTGGTGTGGTCAAACGTATATTTTCCCGCCTCAGTTGGTAATTGTAGCGTAGACAACCCTAAGTAACTTGAATTAGCTGTTACTGTAGATACATTTGAAATGTATATTATACTCAATTTGAGTGAAATAAACATAATTGTAATTGTATAATTAGCTGTTACTAAAACATGCTAGCTATTATTATTATTATTGCTGTAACTTAATATTTTCGTTTGCATGCTGATAAGTATGGTTGTCATTGCTGCAGTTGTTGTCAGCAGCTTTATTATGCATTGTGAGTAATTGTGTTATTCATTGTCATTACCGTTCTGCTTATTGTAATTATAATATTTTAGACGTTTTGGAATCTGTACTAATACTAAATATTTGTGTTACTCTTCTTGTTGTCGTTCCCATTGCTCATAATGGCTGGACGCTGGGGCAACAACAATGAAAACCACCAGGAACGGGTCGACTTCCACTTCCCCCGGGATACCAGTCGGTAAACAACAAAAATGAAATGCATATATATATATATATATATAAACTATAGTTCAATAGGCATGCCCACTATATATAGATACAATATGATTAAATCAACATGTTTTTACAATCATTTTTAAAAGCAGTGATCGTATAAACATGTTGATTTACAATGTTACAATAATAATAATAATATTACTGCCCACATCAAGTGAACTTTGTAATTTTACTTAAAGCCTCATATTTTGATAGGACGACACCTATTTAGTATTTTTGCTGGTTTATTGCTGGCTACGCTTTTCTTAGTATCATATGATACGATCAAATTGCTTGTTTATAAACCATATGATAAATTAGCTTATCTAACAGATAATCTGCAGAACACAGAAAACCGTGCTCACTAACTAGGGAATGGTAATATTAATTTACATGACAATATATTATATGGTCAAGTAAGCGTTGCGTCATGCACAGTGAATGTAATCAATATTAACAATAAAGAAAAATGCATTCACTTTTTATAGGCGTGGTATTCTAACGTAGTAATATTTTACTATAAGCGTCATCCTAATTATTCACCAACTGTGATAGTTTAGGTAGTGCTGTGCCAATCTCTTCAGGCAAACGGCAACTTTATCAGTTGGTACCTATACATGAATAGCTTTCTATTAAACAAGCTTGCTATGCAACGCGTGTATTGTGAGGATTATGTTACCAACTAATGTATATTTAAAGAACTGAATAATTGGGTATGTTTAAGTTTATTGACCAAATAGCAGGTATTATATTTTGTTACCTGCTATTTGGTCAATAAACTTAAACTTACTATATAATTTGGGATGTGTTGTTTTCTTAATAAATGCGCGTTTATGATATTGCTCGATTATAAAGGTATATAGCAAGCTGGAAGTTTGTGCTACTTGGATTTCAGATACCTAAGAAATAGCCTGTCAGAAAGCTCAAACTATAACACAGAGAACATTTATATGTTTTTTTCTATTTGTCATTGTCTTTATGACTTCAATCCTACTGCTCCCATGAGTACTGTTGTCACTGGCAATTGCTGTTATTATGTGGGCTGAGAGTAACAAAGTACGTATAATGGAATGTGTCGTTATGTCTTTTTGTTCGTTGTCTGCACTATGCACCAGCCGCCAGCCGTAGACAATCACAGGAAACCTAAGGAGCCACATTTGGTAACCTCAAGACCGTTCGTTCCTCATTACCAGACAGGCCGAATACAGCCGGAACCGTTTAATTCGAACAACTATCACACAGGCCTCCTACCACCGCCGTTAAATCCGGACAGCTATCAAACGGGTCTGGTAACGCCGATACCGTTTAATCCGAACAATTATCAAACGGGTCTGGTAACGCCGATACCGTTTAATCCGAACAATTATCAAACGGGTCTGGTAACGCCGATACCGTTTAATCCGAACAATTATCAAACGGGTCTTGTAACGCCGGCAAATTTTAATCCGAACAATTATCAAACGGGTCTTGTAACGCCACCAAATTTTAATCCAAACAATTATCAAACCGGTCTTGTAACGCCGCCAAATTTAAATCCGAATAATTATCAAACGGGTCTTGTAACGCCGCCAAATTTTAATCCGAACAATTATCAAACGGGACTTGTAACGCCGCCAAATTTGAATCCGAACAATTATCAAACGGGTCTTGTAACGCCGCCAAATTTTAATCCGAACAATTATCAAACGGGTCTTGTGACGCCGCCAAATTCTAATCCGAACAATTATCAAACGGGTTTGGTAACGCCGGCTCCGTCGGGCCAGAGCTATCACACAGGCCAAGCGGCGCCACCATCACAAAACAATCGCAAAAATTATCACAACGGGTGGAATCCTCCAAAACCTATTAAGCATGCCTGATTTAAAATAGATTGAACAGTTTATTGCAAAGCCTTCAATAACGAATGTCGGGAAAATAAAGCAATGTTTTGTTATTTCAAACGGTAAGCGATCGTTGAATACATCGCCAACTTGACAAAATACATTTTAAAACATTTGTGTTCACTATAATCTAGTGCAACTGTAAACTACACTTTAAGTATAAAATCATTTGCTAATAGAATGACGAACGTGCAGCGCAAACGTGTAAGTAACCGTTATCTATGTATCGGTGCATGTAAAGTTCACAATACAATCTGAAACGAGAAACACACATTGGCTATAAATTTGCTTTTTTTAATAGTCTATATAGCTTTGTTTGTAGTTATACCTACTATTGCTAATGGTATTGCCGCAGAATATGTCATGAGGGTCTCGGTGCGTATGTGAACATAGTGGCCAAGCCTAGTTTGACCAGACGTACGGGAACTCTTTAAAAAGAAATCCTATGAATGGAGGCAGAATCATTTTCGCTTAGAATAAACAGTGAAATCATTAATTATTTTTACAGATGTAGTAGACCAGACGTTATTTCACAAGATGTGCCGTTGTACGAAAATTAGTGATTTGATGCATTTCCGATTATACGTCCCAGCCTCGGTTAACAGAAATTTCATGTTTGGCACATTAACATTTTGCAATAACGCTTATAAAACAAATACACTCCGATAAGTGCGCATTTAATGTCTCTAGAGGGCTTTAGAAAAAGAGTACGAACATTTAATTAAATTAAATAGTAAATGTGCTGTTGCCTGAGGATTTACTTTTAGACGCAAATGTTTGATCGTAATGACAAAACTTTACGGTTCTGCAAGTAAAAGCTTTTACGTAAGACATAACAGCATATCGACTTTTCATGACTTTTCTTAACGTCGCTATTTGGCTTTCGCTAGTTTGCATCTGGTGTCATTCAGTATTGATTATGCAGAATGTTCTGAACACGCCAGAGTAATTGGTTCCTTCATATGACTGGTTCCTTCTCCACGAACCTCTCATGTCTTCGGCACACGGGTGGATTCACATCTCCGCCCAAACGGCGAGTGTGGCCTCTCGAGCCTCAGTCCGCGGTATGTCCTCGTTGAATCTTCGCTTCTTTCGCTAACATGTCTTATGGAAGAAGGCATGCGAGAACAAGCAGGACATCCGTGTAGGCCGTCCGGTATGCCCGGCTAACCCGTATTTCCACACCCCGTTGGGAGCGGTCCAAGACCTAGCGGACCGTAACCGTTCTGAGTGCTAAGTCCGCCTACAATGGTGCGGCATAGAACGCGACCGCTTCGGCAGCATCAGCTAGTAGGCGCCGTTTGGGATCTGACGCGCCTCCCTCTTTCCCTGGGGTAGTATACGGGCTAGGTTGGCCGATACTCTTGCCACCTTTTGCCTAACCCGCCTGATGTGTGGTAGGCCAGTGGTAGACCTGTGTCCCGGGTCACCCCTAGGTACTTGGCTTGGCGGGAACACTCCAGCATAATTTGGCAGAAAGAAGAGAAGGCATTTACTCTTCCAGGCGGGATAAATACGAGGGCAGTTCAACCCAAGGCAGTTATCTCATGAGATGGCACCCGAGTGGCTTTTTATTTCACAGTTTTGTGGACCTGATTGTTTCTAAGCCAAACGCGGGTAGTTTACTGATTGCTCTTATTAAGTAACACCACTTGTGTCTGGATGCATCATAATATACGAACGCATCAGGCTTGGCGCGATTCCAGATTGTACGACACTTGGCGGGTCATCCAATCTGAGAGCCCGCTTAGGCGTTTCAAATAAAGTTTAACAGTCAGCAGCTGCATATTGTGACGAAGCTTTCTCCTCTTTGGCCAGTACGGCAATGGTCCACCAACCATGCACTACATACGCATCATAGCGCATTTCAAATCAGTCCTAACCGACTACGCCCAACGGCCACAGCGTCTTCGCCAGCGTGATTCAAATAAATCGTAACCGACCCGTCTAACGGCCACAGTGACCGCGCCAAATCTCAACGTACCCAACGGCCCCAACGTTGGCCAGCCAATGCATGTCTCAACCAAACGAGAAATGCCATCCAGCGGAGAACGGCCATAGCCTTTTGCGCTGAAACCCCACCGTCGACCACCGTCCAAATCATCACCGGCCGACACCGGAAGCGGGTCGACATAAGCCGCTCAATCCGAGTCAAACCTTCATTAATATGTGTTCCTATACAAAAAAAACACAAACCGCTGTAAATGGGACCGATTTGAGAGCGGAGTCCCGTTTGGGGTGCCAGCACGCCGCGATGCGTCGTAAACCAATAAATACACCGATAAATAATGGCCGGATAGATGCCACGTGCGCGGAGCAGCAATAACGACAAAGCTGAAATCTGGACAATATTTCAGATATGTTGATAAATAGATAAATAGGTTTTATAATTCCTAGGGGTAGTCTACATTTGTACAGAGGTTCACATCTTCTCAAAGCCATCAAAGCTAGCATGGCGTGTTCATATTGTATGTCTTCTTATCATTTAATTTATTGTCACTATGGTTATTATCGTGTTCGCCTGATATTAAAGTAAGGTACCTAAATAGTATTGCTTAGCACTTTGTTTGAATATTGTCAAAGAAGAGGTGCACACGTTTGAACGCACATGAAGCACACGCTCCTTACAGAACATCCATGTTTCATACATCGTTTTCCTTGTCATTCCAGTTATCTATATTGGTATTAGTACTTATCATGTGTGAAGGGAGCCTGTTCCAATACGTGGCACCGAGATTTGACATTGAGAAACGAGATTGTCTACATGAAGCTGCAAACAAGATGAGAAGTTGTGTGTGTATGATCCCTTTGTGTTTATGGTTGATGTCGACTGGGAAAGGTTAAGTAGGTTGGGATAAAGTTCCACTAAGATTCGTTTGATCTTAGTAACGACAGACATCAATATTTGCAGAAGGTAAGGCAGAATCGACATATCTACACATTTATAACGCTAATTCTCATGGTGGATATCCGAATATGACTACCAAAGCTCTTTTTTGCAGGAAGTGTAAAAGACATAAAAAACGCGTATAAGTAATTTTAAATATTTCTCTACATGTATGGGCTTCAAACGATAACCTGGAATCCAAGACAATGCCTAAGAATTTTGTCTCATTGATCATACCAAGGGTGTGGTTTCCGCATAGGAAAAGCCTCATAATTAACCCTTACAACACCTCCAGGCGATCAGAGCTGGATTATACCAGTCTTCGAAAAATTTACGGACAAGCCATTGACTCTAAACCTATCTAAGAATCGCTTGGGGTCTTCCTTAATTATCTACTCTACCTCTTGTGGGAATTGCCAAAAAAAGTGCTATGGTATCATCAGCAAATAGGGCGAGTCGGCCGTGTTTTGGTACTTCAAGTCGCCTTGAGCCATTCCAACTAATAAATTCTCGACATCTGAAAACTTCTGTTCGAGCTGTACCTTTTATTGTCTTTCTGACATAAAAGAACGTACCCACGACTGAACACGCTCGTCAGCTACATAGACTCCTAGTTTGGTAATTAGAATATTGATGTCGACGGTATCAAGCATCTTTCTCGAGTCAATAAAAGAGCAGCAACCGTTTTCTTCTTCTCAAAACTTTGACGGACGTCATCTACAAAACTTACAACATTATAACAGAGACGGTAGTGGATATTTTAGGGCGGAATCCGAACTGTCGGCGATTGAGTACAATGTGTAGTTCAGGATGGTTTCTAAGTTGTTCGGATGCGCATTTCTCAAATACCTTAGAGATTGAGACCGGTATGCTGACTGAGCGGTAGCTTTGTTTTGCGAGTCTGTCACCAGATTTAAAAAGCGGGATGACGCGATATAATTTAGGCGATTTAGGGTATTTACCGGCCGCAATTGATGAATTGATCAGATATGATACGGGGTCAGCGAGAACATCGGCTGCACCTGGAATGGAATTTGTTCAGGTGCAGCTGAGCATAAATCTGTTCTGCGTAGAAGATGTGCGATTCTCAGAGTATGGACCGGCTGAAATGAGATTTCTGTTGCTCTTCGAGGAAAATTTCAGGCATTACATATCTATTAGAGCATTCCTTGTCGGCAGACACACACGTCGGGTAATTTAACACGTTCAACACTGTAGTCTTATCGGCTAATATCTCTTACTTAGAGTTTCACACACTTTTTCTGGTATGCCACCTAGAACAGATCTTAACATTCAAACATTTATTCATCTTTGCCAGATAGTATAAACACAATATATCTTCTCCACAGTATACAATTGCGGCTAGAATTGCACAATTAAGCATGGAGATAGAACAGTTCTAATGGCATTGCAGAGATTTCTTCTATCCTGAATGTTTTCCTGTACCAGCTTTTCATTAAAATCAAGTCTACACTTTCTAGAAACAGTGGTTCTGGACGGAGAGAGTGCATTAGAGCCCGGCGGAATCAGAAAGAGTAAGCTTCGGTACTGGAACTAACTGATCAAGGAGATCGAGCAGGACGTGTGGGGGAAGCCCTACAAAATGGTGATGGACAAACTGGGCAAGAGAGCGTTAACTATCCCTCCTGATCTCGTAGAAGCCATTGTGGCTCACCTTTTTCCGGCGCAGACGGAGGAAGGCAGAGACCCTATTACGGTGAATGAGGAGGATATTCCTCCTGTAACGCTCGAGGAGGTCCAGCGAGCGGCTGAAAGGATGTCAGAGGGCACGGCCCCAGGACCCGACGGCACACCCCCGGAGGCGATCAAATGTCTAATGAAGGAGTGCCCATCGGCCTTTAAAATGGTCGTAGACGCACTTCTAAGAGAGGGACGGTTTCCAGAAGAATGAAAAAAGGCCCGCCTGGCTCTTATTCCAAAGCCGGGGAAGGAGTCAGGCTCGGCCTCAGCCTACAGGCCCATATGTCTTCTTGACACAGTTGCGAAGGTCGTGGAGTCAATACTCGCGAGCAGACTTAATGACGCAATCGAGGAAAAGCAAATCTCACTCTCAGAGGATCAGTACGGGTTTCGTAAAGGAAGGTCCACGCTCCAGCCCATTAGCAAGATACTCGCTAATGCCAAAGAGGAGAGACAGAAAAGCCCCAGAGTTCGTAATCTTTGCCTCCTGATATTGCTGGACGTAAAAAATGCGTTTAACAGCGCAAATTGGAGGGTGATCCTGAATGCGGTGGAGAAAAAGGGAGTACCAGCGTACATTCGGCGTATGATAGCGTCGTATCTGGCCAAACGAAGTGTGAGCTAAGACGGCAGGAAGCACGCGATGATCGCAGGTGTACCACAAGGTTCCGTGCTAGGACCTACGCTATGGAACCTAGCGTACGACGTTGTGCTAGAGATGAGCAGGCCTCGCGGTGTTGAGTTCGTCGCCTATGCCGACGACCTGGCAATCTTAGTCACCGCAGGAGATGCGGAGCTGTTGGAGGACCGATCAAATGACGCCTTAGATGGGTGGATGAAGTCGATTTTTTTCATTTATCAATGTCAGCAATTCTTGAGTGATCTAGGCTTTCCTAAGCGCCCTAAGATTATTTTTAATTCTTAGTTACTGCTTGTTATTGTGAACAGACGCCACGACTCGTGCAATTAAGCATTCAAATGCCTCATCGATGTAATCTACAGCGTACACGTCGAACCAGTCAGTATTTTTGAGCTTCAGCACTATCTGGTCATAGTTATATTTCGATTAACGTGTCATGTTGGTGACCGATCGTTAGAGTAAATGTGTAGTATTTACTACTGTACATTTGGCGCTGTAGGTGGAGCGGTCTCCTCTTCACTACGACTTCACTACCGCATCGGCACATCGACGAACTCGTTATAATTAAACGAGCACAGTATTTCTTGGAGATCACGAGAAATTTGGTCATTGCAAAAAACATCGATATTAGCACCTCCAAAACGAACCATATTTTGGCTGTTAATCTTTAAAATTATATTTTCTAGTCCATTTATGAAATTGGACTCCACCACACCACTCATCTTCACTACTATACTCCCGCAAAGAAAGATAGCTGAAGTTTCAAGTGCCAGCTTCTTTCGTGCCCTTACGTCATAGTCACATTGTATATACAAAGCTACTACTTGTGAGAAACGATAAAGGGTCACATTTAAAATAAGTTATATCCATAGTCCAATTCATATGTTCTATCAGGCATGGCGCGACTCTGATAAAAGATGCGTACAAGGAAACTCCACGATAACAACTCGCGTTGTTTAGGTCATCTATCTAATATCATCACAGAACACTTATTAATAGTCTGGGCGTTACAGACATTACTGGAGACGCAGCTGATGCTACCGGCAAAAAATCCTGTGCATCACTGACCGTGCTGACAGCCGCTCTTGCCGAACGCTTTAAATATTGCAGAAACATAATATTATAACTCGCTTAAACGACCCGGTCAGGAAGAACCGAAGTAAAAGGGTTCAGATAATGCATGGAGCATGTCAAGCGGTGCAAATACACCGATAAAACAATAATGCTGCGCGATAAACTGATTCTATGCAACCGACAGGGAATTGTCAGGGAATCGCAACGTGGGAGGCCGGCCGGCGACAACGAATTTACAACGACGACCTCTGCGTGAAGTTCAATGCGTCAATACAGTGATCGGGCAGGACAATGGCCGACTGCAAACACTTTAGATAACTTTAAAGACATGTTCGAAGGACTAAGTAAATTGCCACGGCCATTGGAAATACATGTGAACCAAGGTGCAAGCCCAAAAAAGCAGCTTCCATGAACTCATTCGGTTGTCTTGACAGACGATATCGTGCGCCACATAAAAGAACTAGAACAGCAAAATGTGTAAGAGAAAGTTAACCAGCCGAATGAATGGGCATTAAAACTTATGTCGTAAGACCATCCAGGCTGAATACTCAGGCTGGTGCTCGACCCACGCGCCCTAAATAAAGTCATCCAAAGGACTAGATACCGAATGCCGATACTCTGACGACACTCTATACCGCCTAAACAGAGCCAAAATACTCGACGCGCTTCTATCAGATGGTCTTAAGTCTAAAAGGCCGACACTACACAACATTCAGGACGGCGATCAGCAGATACCGCTATGCCCGGGTCCCCCAAGGCAGCTTTTTTTCATTTAGGAGGTTTTGGAAATGCTAATGCACATGCGTTACGAGCAGCTAGCGTGTCTATTGTAGGAATCAGACCCACTTAAACCATGTTCCATCCCACCCCCCACTCCAAACTCGGCATTGCTTTGGCATTACTTGGAAACCACGGAAGAGGCGTCTCCGCGCCGTCCACCGTCTATGTTTCCACTGCTTTCCCCCCTCCTTCTAAACCATCATGTAGTTAGTCCGAATAAGCGAGAGCAATACCAAGTTTAACCAGCCTGAGCGGGTGCGTCGAGACACCGAGGGCCCGACTGTTCCCCCCTTCTATCCCCTCTCTATTATGGACACCTCGTCTTTTACATTTTTTTGTTGTTCTGGGAGGTTTCAGAAATGCATGATGCACATGCGCCACTAGCAGCCTGCGTGACTAGTGTGAGACTCGCAAACCCACTAAACCCGGATTCCTCCCTACCCCCCCCCCCCAGGCTCGGTATTACTTTGGCATCACTTCGAAGCCGTGGGAGAGGCGTCTCTACCGTTCTCCTTCAATTAGCTCTATCCCTGACTATCATCCCGCATGTCTACCTGCGGTTGGATAGGGGGATGCCATTTTGTAATCCGTTCTGTAAGGGTGCGTCGAGACCATGAGGGCCCGGCTGCTCTCCTCCCTCCTCCCTCGGCTCCTCGTCTCGACCACTCTCCCGAAAGACCCGCTCAAACCTCTCCCGCCTGGCCGTTTCCTTGACTGTGTTGAGTGTCAAAACGGCGTCGAACAAGTTCGTCGCCTCCGTCCATGCCTCCGCCGAAGTCATCATATGGGCGGCCACCTCCTTGATGAATCGGCCTCTCACAGCGGTTGGTGCTACCCCCCAACTGGTTGTAATTATTATGGCTTATTAACACCCAGGTTGAGTAAATTTTAAATAAGTACATCAGTCTCAATCAGTGTTTTTTTCTGCGTCACCGGATCTTCCCTCATCTTGCGAGTTCAGCTATTGATTGCACTGCTGGACATGCTGCGGCGTGGTATCTGTCACAGTAGCCTAAGCATCTCGCGCACCTACAACACTCCTGAGGATTGTGGAATTCTTGGGTGCTGCATAACACGTGATGGAACCCGTGGGCTGCAAATGCCGTAGTATGATGCCTATTCTTATATCCGGCTGCTCGCCAGGTTGTACTCCTCATCGCTATCGTCGTGTATATTCCTATGTCTATATTCTTTAATTTTTCCCCCCACTTCATAGTATAGGCCACGAAGGCCGTCGTCTTAGGTAAACCCCGTTTTACTTGTAATTCCTGTGTCATTAGAGCCCCCCCTTCTAATATATGAACTATTCTATTCCTACAAGAGTTAGCTAACCCCAAAAACCGCTTCATGAAGAAAAATCGAACTCTATCTAGTAACTGTAGATCTGCCTCTCCTAATTTCTCCCATATAAGTGATACTGGTTGAAATGAAGGCTTCTTTACATCATGTAGGATAAGAAGTACGAACTTGCGAGAAGCAGGTGAAGCTCTAGCCTCGAGGCCAGCGAAGCGGAGAACTCACCCGCTCGATGGCGTTAAAAGTGGACCGACCCAGGTATGCTCGTACTGAGGGCAGACCGCGACTGCAATCTATGGAGGCCTCAGCCTCGCCAGTATAATATATTCAAAAAGCTTTGCCGCTGCGTCTAGAAGACACATCGGACTACAGAAAGAAGAGAATAATCTGTGGGTTTGTGGTTGGCTTGGAACCCAGCGAGCCGAGTGGCCTTTCATCGGTGAAGAAATTGACTTTCGCATAGAATGCGCGGCTGCGCAAAGTCTGCTAGTTGTTTTGGGTGATCGGTCGTCATCAGTTTAACTACGTTAGGGGCACACTGTCTGGGCCGGGAGACTTTCCCGCCGTCAGCCTATCAGTACTTTTGCGATGGTTACTGCGGGAATCTTTTCTAGATCGATCTTATAAATCCAGAACGGCCTGTGGTCCTAGTCCAAAGAATAGTCTTACTACCAGAGCCTTTATGCTCTGCGGGGGAAATGAGGGAGGCATTCTAAGGCAAGATGCCGCATATGCCAGGTGCGGCGTCCGGATGATCCGGAGCGGCACATGGTTGATAAGACTACTGAAAATGTCATATAATAGTGATCACTTGGCGACTCCTCACTCGTCCGTACTGTCCATGATGTTAGGAAACGTTGGCCTCCGTCGCTAGTAAGTGTACGGTTTAGATTGGACATTTGTGAGGCACCCTTGCACAATTGTTAGGTCGTTGGGCTCATTACACAGATCGAGGCTGCGCTGGGCCGTCCAGTCCATAAAAGAAAGTTCTCTGTCTGGACGGCGCGAACTCCAGTACTCCCACTGCCTGCTAATTGGCGCCGCCATCATCCGCTGGGATGGTCTCCCTGTGACGGGGTCTACGTGGCTTCCTGACGGGCGCCTGGAAGGTGATTCCTGCCTGTGGGGAGTCCGTGAGACCGCAGAGTCGACGGGAGGAGCGGTGTCTGTCTCAGCCGCCTTCTTGGTTGTTTGCGTACGGACCCGCTGGATGGAGAGATTATCCTAGCACGGGCAACCCGGGCAGATCTACAACTCACGACACACCACAGGGTACCCTTTCGACAGCGGCAGACATAGATCGACGCTAGATTTGACCTTTGAATTTGAAGAATTAACTCACCAAATAACTGACTGGAAGACTCACGAGAAGCAAGAAACCCTATTTGTCCATCTCTCAATAACCGACCCTTCTCCGTCAAAGCACCTTCATTCCGGTCCTTTCTTTCCACACAACGGTAGCGCTAATTTACACCCGCCTACAGAAAGCGTTAGGAAGAAAAGTGCCGCATCTAATTGAACGCCCGACAGTGGACATATCCTGAAATAGCCAATCGCCCCCTTCCTTCTGATGGAATAGCCAGAAACCCTCACGCTCAATCTTGATCTACGCCAATGGTACTACAGGTCCGGATAAAAGTCTTTCATGTATTTCGAAATCCAGATCTTCATTCAGGCCGTGCAATTCCAGCACTTTCTAGTTAAGAAAAAAAAGGCGACAGCAGATACGTGCGTGTTATGCGCGCTGGGCCAGGTTGTCGACGTTGATCACATAGTAGCTTAATAAAGCGCTCTTACAGTCCCGGGTCGTATGAGTTTCTGCTTGCCGGTTGCTAATGAGAGTTTGACAAGACGGGGTGACGAGTTTGTGCTTCCCGGAAATGATTACGTTGAAATCTAAATACAAATTCCACTTCAACAAACATAAGCACACATTACATCATAGAAACTGCAAACATTTTGCCAGGTCACTATATATATATAGATATATAAATTACTTTGCCTGATCCCCATATGTGTATATATATATATATATATATATAATTTACTTTGCCTGGCCCCATATATATATATATATATATATATATATATGTATTTACACATACATGACATAAATGATCTCATCGTTCTAATATTCTTTTTTCCAATTCTTTAAATGTAGAACGAATAGTGATTAGTTTACGGGGCGCGATTTCAACAGATAAATCGAACTCCCAGACGCACAACCGGCAACAATAACAGGTACTTGCAAAACATACTAAACCGTTAGGTAAATAATAAAGAATACTTATTCATAAGCCATTAATTCAGTAATTCATTAGGGCGGACCTCGCGTGGTCGCAAGTATCGACGCGACACAACGCTACTCCAACGAGTTACGAGGCAGCCGCCATCAACACGCGCAAAGAACGGAGAGCCGCAATGCAGAGTCTGACTGCGGCGAAACGTGAAAAAGTACCCAAAGTCGGATGATCGTTTTGTTTTTGCTCTATTTCCAGCAAATCTTTTATTTGTGTCCAGCAGCATGCAGTGCTTCTCGAGATACTCCTAATACATAAGGCTATAGGAGAGGTCGACGTCCGGTCACCAATGAACTCATGCGTATAATTTCAATTCAATTTCAATTTGAGGTTTATTCACGGAACCGCAATTTCACAATGCTTACGTTCTCGTATATAAAAATATTTAAAATGTGTGCATTAAAAGTGTAACAATGACAACAAAAATGCAATGTGTAATTATACCTTTTGTTAGTAACAGTAAAGGCTTCCACGTACGGAACATCTTAACTGGCAAAATAAACGTGGAACATAATAAAATGGTAAACGTGAAACATGCCTTTGCAAATATTAATATTAAAATTATGAATTAACTTCCAAAATTCGTTCGTACTTTATAAAGCAGAGCAATATTATTTGTTGGAGGAAACTAAAACGTCTAGATCGCAGTAACTGTCGACCACAGAGGAAGATTGAGGCTGAGTATACCGAATAATAATACAAAGAGATATCAGAGATTATGCTATCTATGTGCTCAAGCGTCGGTCAAGCTAGTTGATGTTCTTCAAAGCACATTTTTTGCTGAAGTCATCGGTTATCGGCGGCGCAGTGATTGCCTGTTCTGTTGCTACACTGTGTCTAACTTCGTTACAATATGAACGTCTTCTCCGTAGTAAATCATCCTAGAGCCAGACGAGAAGCTACGGACACTATGCCCGAGAATTGGGGACCATGCAATGGAGTACATGCATCAAAACCACATATGCGTATACCTTTGCATATATTCGATCGCATATGCAAACGGGATAGATACAACGTGCTAATTATGCACTTAAAGCTAATTAGGTAGCCGTAAGCCCACTACATTTTCGTCACACAGAGCCGTATGGTTAGTAAGGACAGCCTGAACGAAATCCTCTTTGAGGTTCGCATAGGTTGACAAGAAGTTGAATTATAATACGCTTTTTTGTACATCCCGTCATCCTCCCGTTATATTACCAGTTGGCCAAACAATGGCCATTAAATGAACGACAGAAAAATAAATTATTTGAAAAATCGCAGCACTTAATAGTAAAAACAACATTTAGTTAGCAAAACGCATTTGTTGAATATATCGAGTTGTCGGCAACTTTTTACCACAGGCTTCAGACACGCACATGTCTGCACCCTAAATTGGAGCAGTGAATTCTAAAGAATTCTTATTGATGAACATGTACGGCCTCTTGGACACACCAGCAATTGTTGCTTTATGCTCTGTACTACCTCCTACAAACATATTTTATAATACGTACAGCTTCACCCTATAATAGCCACACACGTAGCACCTCGATGGTGCTACTGGCGGACACAATACATGTCGGTTTGAGTCGGCCTTCATGACCACCTTCATGACCCTGGTACAGAATGTTTGCCTTGCCGACACTAACCGGGTGACATCGGGCTGACATAGTATATGTTAAAACTATCTGCGCTATCTACATCGGCATATAAACATGTGCCTATGTAAAACAACGGCATATAACTGGTGCCAAATGTTATCTGTACGTGAATCCATTTGCTATGCAGACCTGTAAAGCTTTGTTGTTTCAGAAATGCATGATGCACATGCGCCACTAGCAGCCTGCGTGACTAGTGTGAGACTCGCAAACCCACTAAACCCGGATTCCTCCCTACCCCCCCCCCCCAGGCTCGGTATTACTTTGGCATCACTTCGAAGCCGTGGGAGAGGCGTCTCTACCGTTCTCCTTCAATTAGCTCTATCCCTGACTATCATCCCGCATGTCTACCTGCGGTTGGATAGGGGGATGCCATTTTGTAATCCGTTCTGTAAGGGTGCGTCGAGACCATGAGGGCCCGGCTGCTCTCCTCCCTCCTCCCTCGGCTCCTCGTCTCGACCACTCTCCCGAAAGACCCGCTCAAACCTCTCCCGCCTGGCCGTTTCCTTGACTGTGTTGAGTGTCAAAACGGCGTCGAACAAGTTCGTCGCCTCCGTCCATGCCTCCGCCGAAGTCATCATATGGGCGGCCACCTCCTTGATGAATCGGCCTCTCACAGCGGTTGGTGCTACCCCCCAACTGGTTGTAATTATTATGGCTTATTAACACCCAGGTTGAGTAAATTTTAAATAAGTACATCAGTCTCAATCAGTGTTTTTTTCTGCGTCACCGGATCTTCCCTCATCTTGCGAGTTCAGCTATTGATTGCACTGCTGGACATGCTGCGGCGTGGTATCTGTCACAGTAGCCTAAGCATCTCGCGCACCTACAACACTCCTGAGGATTGTGGAATTCTTGGGTGCTGCATAACACGTGATGGAACCCGTGGGCTGCAAATGCCGTAGTATGATGCCTATTCTTATATCCGGCTGCTCGCCAGGTTGTACTCCTCATCGCTATCGTCGTGTATATTCCTATGTCTATATTCTTTAATTTTTCCCCCCACTTCATAGTATAGGCCACGAAGGCCGTCGTCTTAGGTAAACCCCGTTTTACTTGTAATTCCTGTGTCATTAGAGCCCCCCCTTCTAATATATGAACTATTCTATTCCTACAAGAGTTAGCTAACCCCAAAAACCGCTTCATGAAGAAAAATCGAACTCTATCTAGTAACTGTAGATCTGCCTCTCCTAATTTCTCCCATATAAGTGATACTGGTTGAAATGAAGGCTTCTTTACATCATGTAGGATAAGAAGTACGAACTTGCGAGAAGCAGGTGAAGCTCTAGCCTCGAGGCCAGCGAAGCGGAGAACTCACCCGCTCGATGGCGTTAAAAGTGGACCGACCCAGGTATGCTCGTACTGAGGGCAGACCGCGACTGCAATCTATGGAGGCCTCAGCCTCGCCAGTATAATATATTCAAAAAGCTTTGCCGCTGCGTCTAGAAGACACATCGGACTACAGAAAGAAGAGAATAATCTGTGGGTTTGTGGTTGGCTTGGAACCCAGCGAGCCGAGTGGCCTTTCATCGGTGAAGAAATTGACTTTCGCATAGAATGCGCGGCTGCGCAAAGTCTGCTAGTTGTTTTGGGTGATCGGTCGTCATCAGTTTAACTACGTTAGGGGCACACTGTCTGGGCCGGGAGACTTTCCCGCCGTCAGCCTATCAGTACTTTTGCGATGGTTACTGCGGGAATCTTTTCTAGATCGATCTTATAAATCCAGAACGGCCTGTGGTCCTAGTCCAAAGAATAGTCTTACTACCAGAGCCTTTATGCTCTGCGGGGGAAATGAGGGAGGCATTCTAAGGCAAGATGCCGCATATGCCAGGTGCGGCGTCCGGATGATCCGGAGCGGCACATGGTTGATAAGACTACTGAAAATGTCATATAATAGTGATCACTTGGCGACTCCTCACTCGTCCGTACTGTCCATGATGTTAGGAAACGTTGGCCTCCGTCGCTAGTAAGTGTACGGTTTAGATTGGACATTTGTGAGGCACCCTTGCACAATTGTTAGGTCGTTGGGCTCATTACACAGATCGAGGCTGCGCTGGGCCGTCCAGTCCATAAAAGAAAGTTCTCTGTCTGGACGGCGCGAACTCCAGTACTCCCACTGCCTGCTAATTGGCGCCGCCATCATCCGCTGGGATGGTCTCCCTGTGACGGGGTCTACGTGGCTTCCTGACGGGCGCCTGGAAGGTGATTCCTGCCTGTGGGGAGTCCGTGAGACCGCAGAGTCGACGGGAGGAGCGGTGTCTGTCTCAGCCGCCTTCTTGGTTGTTTGCGTACGGACCCGCTGGATGGAGAGATTATCCTAGCACGGGCAACCCGGGCAGATCTACAACTCACGACACACCACAGGGTACCCTTTCGACAGCGGCAGACATAGATCGACGCTAGATTTGACCTTTGAATTTGAAGAATTAACTCACCAAATAACTGACTGGAAGACTCACGAGAAGCAAGAAACCCTATTTGTCCATCTCTCAATAACCGACCCTTCTCCGTCAAAGCACCTTCATTCCGGTCCTTTCTTTCCACACAACGGTAGCGCTAATTTACACCCGCCTACAGAAAGCGTTAGGAAGAAAAGTGCCGCATCTAATTGAACGCCCGACAGTGGACATATCCTGAAATAGCCAATCGCCCCCTTCCTTCTGATGGAATAGCCAGAAACCCTCACGCTCAATCTTGATCTACGCCAATGGTACTACAGGTCCGGATAAAAGTCTTTCATGTATTTCGAAATCCAGATCTTCATTCAGGCCGTGCAATTCCAGCACTTTCTAGTTAAGAAAAAAAAGGCGACAGCAGATACGTGCGTGTTATGCGCGCTGGGCCAGGTTGTCGACGTTGATCACATAGTAGCTTAATAAAGCGCTCTTACAGTCCCGGGTCGTATGAGTTTCTGCTTGCCGGTTGCTAATGAGAGTTTGACAAGACGGGGTGACGAGTTTGTGCTTCCCGGAAATGATTACGTTGAAATCTAAATACAAATTCCACTTCAACAAACATAAGCACACATTACATCATAGAAACTGCAAACATTTTGCCAGGTCACTATATATATATAGATATATAAATTACTTTGCCTGATCCCCATATGTGTATATATATATATATATATATATATATAATTTACTTTGCCTGGCCCCATATATATATATATATATATATATATATATATATATGTATTTACACATACATGACATAAATGATCTCATCGTTCTAATATTCTTTTTTCCAATTCTTTAAATGTAGAACGAATAGTGATTAGTTTACGGGGCGCGATTTCAACAGATAAATCGAACTCCCAGACGCACAACCGGCAACAATAACAGGTACTTGCAAAACATACTAAACCGTTAGGTAAATAATAAAGAATACTTATTCATAAGCCATTAATTCAGTAATTCATTAGGGCGGACCTCGCGTGGTCGCAAGTATCGACGCGACACAACGCTACTCCAACGAGTTACGAGGCAGCCGCCATCAACACGCGCAAAGAACGGAGAGCCGCAATGCAGAGTCTGACTGCGGCGAAACGTGAAAAAGTACCCAAAGTCGGATGATCGTTTTGTTTTTGCTCTATTTCCAGCAAATCTTTTATTTGTGTCCAGCAGCATGCAGTGCTTCTCGAGATACTCCTAATACATAAGGCTATAGGAGAGGTCGACGTCCGGTCACCAATGAACTCATGCGTATAATTTCAATTCAATTTCAATTTGAGGTTTATTCACGGAACCGCAATTTCACAATGCTTACGTTCTCGTATATAAAAATATTTAAAATGTGTGCATTAAAAGTGTAACAATGACAACAAAAATGCAATGTGTAATTATACCTTTTGTTAGTAACAGTAAAGGCTTCCACGTACGGAACATCTTAACTGGCAAAATAAACGTGGAACATAATAAAATGGTAAACGTGAAACATGCCTTTGCAAATATTAATATTAAAATTATGAATTAACTTCCAAAATTCGTTCGTACTTTATAAAGCAGAGCAATATTATTTGTTGGAGGAAACTAAAACGTCTAGATCGCAGTAACTGTCGACCACAGAGGAAGATTGAGGCTGAGTATACCGAATAATAATACAAAGAGATATCAGAGATTATGCTATCTATGTGCTCAAGCGTCGGTCAAGCTAGTTGATGTTCTTCAAAGCACATTTTTTGCTGAAGTCATCGGTTATCGGCGGCGCAGTGATTGCCTGTTCTGTTGCTACACTGTGTCTAACTTCGTTACAATATGAACGTCTTCTCCGTAGTAAATCATCCTAGAGCCAGACGAGAAGCTACGGACACTATGCCCGAGAATTGGGGACCATGCAATGGAGTACATGCATCAAAACCACATATGCGTATACCTTTGCATATATTCGATCGCATATGCAAACGGGATAGATACAACGTGCTAATTATGCACTTAAAGCTAATTAGGTAGCCGTAAGCCCACTACATTTTCGTCACACAGAGCCGTATGGTTAGTAAGGACAGCCTGAACGAAATCCTCTTTGAGGTTCGCATAGGTTGACAAGAAGTTGAATTATAATACGCTTTTTTGTACATCCCGTCATCCTCCCGTTATATTACCAGTTGGCCAAACAATGGCCATTAAATGAACGACAGAAAAATAAATTATTTGAAAAATCGCAGCACTTAATAGTAAAAACAACATTTAGTTAGCAAAACGCATTTGTTGAATATATCGAGTTGTCGGCAACTTTTTACCACAGGCTTCAGACACGCACATGTCTGCACCCTAAATTGGAGCAGTGAATTCTAAAGAATTCTTATTGATGAACATGTACGGCCTCTTGGACACACCAGCAATTGTTGCTTTATGCTCTGTACTACCTCCTACAAACATATTTTATAATACGTACAGCTTCACCCTATAATAGCCACACACGTAGCACCTCGATGGTGCTACTGGCGGACACAATACATGTCGGTTTGAGTCGGCCTTCATGACCACCTTCATGACCCTGGTACAGAATGTTTGCCTTGCCGACACTAACCGGGTGACATCGGGCTGACATAGTATATGTTAAAACTATCTGCGCTATCTACATCGGCATATAAACATGTGCCTATGTAAAACAACGGCATATAACTGGTGCCAAATGTTATCTGTACGTGAATCCATTTGCTATGCAGACCTGTAAAGCTTGCAGCGTAATTTCCACATAAATATCACTGACTGACTAAAATTAGCTGTTGGTTTGTCTTTTTATTATTATTATTATTATTATTATTATGCTACTCACGGTCTGACTGCGATAGCCCATAATTAAGTGAGCATAGCCTGAGAATTGGAAGCAAAGTGATTTGAGGCCCTCAAGTCGTATGACCAAATCTCTCTTGACCAGAACAAAGTCACACGCTATTTTAGACGCTGATCGGCACGCATTAGCATCGATAAGACATTATCGAGCAGACCTGCTTAAGAAGAACAGCAAGCTTCTATAACATATCGTAACACATATTAAAAAAAATAGCTATGCTAATCAGTGTTTAGAACAAGTTATTTGCCTTGCACCAACCACACTGGGCATCTGCTGTATCGCGCTCACTTTGGGAGCAACCGGCTGTACAAACCTAGCCTAGGGTCGCTGAGTGCATATGAAGAGCCCTAACTATTCATAATATATATGAGCAGTTAAGTCAGGGCCTAACTGGGTTGCTGGATGGAAAACACGGATATTGACCACCACGGCTGAAGTTTTATTCCATCTGACACCTCTGCTACGTCGGTACAGCACCGCCTCTCCGGCCTGTCTCAGCACACTGTTCCTTCTTCGACCGCGTCTCAACACTAACTGTCTTCACTCACTGTAGTCTCTCAGCTTGCCCTGTCTCGCCTTAGACAGACTGCAGCGAGATGGCTGGGTGCGTGGACGGGCGACAGTCGGCTATCGGACGCGGATCGTAGACCGAAGGCGCCGGATCCTTGAGCCATAACAGCCGCTCTTGGCGAAACTCGCAGACGATGACTGAAGCGTCTGGCTGAAACGCCCCATGACTACAGAGCCCGGTTCTCTGACGCTGAGCCGCGTATATATATATATATATATATATATATATATAGATATACACGGAGGTCTTTCACACGAAGCTTCCATGCGAACACGCTGATGTGTCCCGTGTGCAAATAATTGGCAAAACCAAAATGAGTAATTTTGGTTTTGCTTGTCACTCCTAGACTCCACCCTCATCCGATTCAACTGGAAATAAAGGCTTATTTTAACGAATTCTACGACCCCTACATGT
This sequence comes from Dermanyssus gallinae, assembly GCA_003439945.1. Classification (NCBI taxonomy): domain Eukaryota; kingdom Metazoa; phylum Arthropoda; class Arachnida; order Mesostigmata; family Dermanyssidae; genus Dermanyssus; species Dermanyssus gallinae. The sequence goes on from QVRM01002341.1 coordinate 158,612, forward strand.
TGACTATATATGAACAGCTTCATAGCGCCCGTTTGTTTGGCAACTTTATCTGGCTTCAATTACAGCAATACGCGCAAGCACTCAAAGCCCAATTCAGCGACGTATTGAGCGAGTCATCTTGGTAATAGTTGCTGTTTTTCTTTATACTGCTGCGCTGTCACTCGTACACTTGCTAGTAACATAGTTGTCTCTCTGGAACCGTCTATTCAGTACTATGCAATAAATGAAAGTGTATACGAGTGTGCATGCCTACCACATATATATATATATATATATATATATATATACATGCAAACCTAGATATTATTTAATTACAAAATATTGTTGCACGTTTTAGTTGGATAAACGGAACTACTACTCCGTTGAGTTTTCCGATTAAACAGATAGGAAATTATATATATATATATATATATATATACGATACATTCCACTATTTTTTTAGTACACTCATAGATTTTATTTTGTAATAACTTTGAATTTCAAGATGGTACATAATTAGAATATAGTCGTCATTGTCTATGATTTGAACGTTTCAGCAACCGTCACACCGAGAGAAAAGGTGCAACGACACCCAATGCGTCTGGAAGCTCGCTACGTAGTACTTAGCGCACATCTACGAGCAGAACCAACAACGACATTGATCGCCAAAGTGGTGAGTTTTTATCATGGGCAGCACCTAAGTTGGCGGATATAAACCTTACGTGTGTGCATTTGCATAACGCAACGACGGGGGTTCCGCCCACGACATTCCAATGAGAATGACGCGGTATGGTATGAGGCTATCCTGGCTTCCGTTTCGCTCGGGAATCCCCATTACATCGGCACGACGGCCATACTGCCTCACTGGTTCACTGCCTCGACTGTTGCGCAGCTACATCGACTAGTCCCAAACTCCGATATCTCCGGCAAGCATGCACTTGTGAGGTTCTGTCAGATAATTAGCATCGAGCCAAACAAGGAAACAATTAAAGAAGGCTTATAATTTATATAAGTATTGACGTATATCCAATTATATAAGTATTGACGTATATCCAATTATATAAGTATTGACGTATATCCAATTATATAAGTATTGACGTATATCCAATTATATAAGTATTGGCGTATATCCAGATATACGAAAACTGTAACATTAAGATAATGCTTCTCGTACATAAAATCCTACTTAAAGAATAAAACGTACAGCTAGAATAAACAGTTATAAACCAAATAGGGCTTTTGAAATTACTCCACTCATATAGAGACATCCATTATTAAAACGAGGCTAATTGGAGCACGTTGGCAATCGGATTCACTAAAGTTCGTTTAAAGCTTCAATTATGGACACTCATTAACATTTGCTTTATAATAAAATTGCATTTACTCACATTTTATCAACGAGTTGACTTGTTTCACGCAAATGTTCTGCAGGAATCACGTCTATGATATTCGGCCGTGTAAAAGTTGTTATCTCACGGGACCTTAGCTCCGCTGTCTGCAGATCACTCAGCATCTTCAAAGTTTCTGAAACCATAAAGGAAATTTAAAAAATCATTGTTAGATTTGTACGTGTAATAACGATGCCTGCTTACTTAAGGGTCGCATTTAAGAACAAGTATGAGCAATAAGAATGCCTATGTCAAAATTTATCCGTTGAACAAGCGGTTAGTTTATATGGGAACATTCCAAGTGTCTTGTTACAAAGTTCGAATAGTTATTTTGACAACGCTAAGAACTATGATTAACAATAAATATCTTCGATTTGACCTGTCAGAGTGTCAGAGATTCCAAAGTTTGGGCTAAATAAGTAATTATTCAATATTCCGAATAATTAAGAGCATGGGTTTTTAAGTGTCAGTGTGCCATTAATCTAGTTGATCGCTGTGCTGCCTTTTAAACAACGCGTTCTGTCTAGCATTTGCACGCACCTCAGCGGCACAAGCGGCTTCACAACTCCTGAATGAATTTAAGTAAAGGGGATTTGTGTACAATTAATTGTCAAAATAAAGCGCGATGCATTTTTCCGCCGACAATTTCAGATCAAATAAGTCACCATTTACAAAACGAATTTTCCGTTTACTGAAGCTGTGTGCAGTCTCTAAAGGATTCTTTTTCCATATAATTAACATCATACGTCTAGGCCTTACATTTTTTTAAGAATAATGTTCATTCAGCAAGCTGATGAAGAAAATAAACATTGATGGTATAATATTACATTTTTATTATAATACAACCAAAAGTTGCTTCCTATAAACATATTCGCAGAATGTCCGCTCTAGTAAAACGGTACACGGATCAGCTGGCAACCGAAACTGCAAAGGGTTGCATATTGACTTGATTGATTAAAGGACTTCGGCCTTTACGACTGAGCACAACTAGTGTTCACCATAGAATAGCTTAAACATAAAAGAAATAGATCAAATTAATATACCTGTTTCCCCTTCACCAACATGAAATTAGTATTACCGCTAACTTGGTTTCATGCAAAAAATGCGCGCAGCAGATAGGTAAAAATAGCCGTTTTAGTACGTCGTCGTTTACCCTTATTTCCAAATCAATTTTGTGAACTACCTAACCAGTAAACGTTGCTTACACTGTGTATTATGTTCTCACAAAAAAAATGTAGCTTTTTATGTACCAGGAACAATAGATTTGACGGCTCCTTCAAGACACTGTAATAGTCTAATCTGCCAGAGTGACCGTTTCAAGTCGCGCAGTTACTTTGTATCGAAGACACAAACTACAAACGATTATAAAATAATATATATATATATATTTTTTTTTTGTAAAAGGAGTATTAACAACTCCTTAGTGTCCTGACATAAAGTCTATTTTCTTACCATCCAATAAATCACCACCCGATCGATGACTAAGCCTGCGCAGCTCCTGTATGTACTCTCTGAAAAGTATGGCAATAACAAAACAAACGGTAGGAATACATCTACTGAGAATTAGATCTACTTGACAAACTCACACGATCTTCCACCTGTAAGAAAAACTGCACAATATTTTGTACCATAATGCAGCATACTATGCAAACCAAGAATGCCATGATAATTGTTCTTAGTTACTTCTGCCCAACCAACTAATTTCGATAGACTTTCTGTTCAGTCTGCGAAAAGATGACGATACGCTTGGTGCTCATAGGAAGTCGATCATAAAAACGTATATGGCTTTTTGGGCACCGAGGGCAAACTCCGCAAGAAGTCCGCAATGCAAAAACGATAGGGTTGCCGAGGTTTTGAAGTTGAAGGAAGGCATATGCACTTAATGAGAACCAGAATGCAATGATGATCATTGAATCGCACAGTACTTGGCCGCAGACATTTTCTTCTTTTGTTTGACAGCTGAGATTCTCCTCCGCTTCGCGTGAGACGAGCACTTATTCGGCTACTGGCTGCAAGTGTCCTCTTCTAAAACTCACGACAATAAACAACTTAGCGGGCAGAGCTAACAATACCAACACAGAGATGCATCATATAATAACCGCTTCATACTCTTTATACGTGATCATTTCGTCAGCAGCACCTCACAAAGTGGACAAAGTTGCTCAGCGTTAGACCGTTGGCGGTCGCCATCACTGCGATTTAAATTTGGCGCCATTCCACCGACAGAGCGACTAGGATCCGTTCGTTCTATTTTGCTGGCCGGTTGCCTCATTGTTTGGTTAGCAGCAGAGTTCAATTTAGCAAAATATCATTGCATGTTTAATTAGATCATACGTAGACAAATGCGCTCTATAGTTTTGAACTAGGTTAGAACCTAAACATATGCGCTCTATAGTGGTGGTGGTGGTTCTAATTCCCACTTCCAATTCAAATTATAGAATGCTTTTAAATAAAATTTTCTTAGCAAGTTTCGATGCGGATCTGTTTAGTTAGATTTCATCAAATATCATTACATTCGTTAATGATTCGCTAGAATAGAACATCGGGTGGTGAAAACCTAAACAAATGAGGCGGCCTGCAAGTGAACGATGAAAGGTCCGCTCGACACTAGGTGATTTAAAATTTGCCGCCGCGACGGCCGCCATTTTGTGTCAGTTGTTTGGTGGCAGTTTCCGTGTCGACATCCGGTCTCTTCTTTCGTTGTCGCTTCGCTCTGTGGCCGCGTGTTCGTGGCGCGTCGAGTGAACGTTACAACAAAATGGTAAGTTTTGTTACTGCAACTTGGTGTTCGTCTACCGATAAGTGATTTCTGAACAACACTGTGATCATTGGTGGCAAAAGCTGCTACAGAACTTGTTTGTGGCAACAGTTTGCGGCGCCCTAAATGCTAGTACATGCATGTGTGAGCGTTGCCAGTTCTTCCCCGAGAACGTCTTTCACGGGCTTATTCGTTATTTTATCTCTGAAGTGTAGAACTCGTTCGCTAGAATAGAGACCACAATCAGCGACGACAAATTCAACGGCATTTTTCGGCAGAGAGCATATATACATATACACATACAGTATATACATACGCATCATTATATTACACTATGTGGTCGGTCAGCCAATTCTAAGTGCTGAGTTTTATTATGTCTAGATTTCAAGTAGTAGTAGCCAAATGGTTCGATGGCTTCTCCGAGAGAAAGCGCATAGGTATTGATTCGAGCGGTTTGAGTCGCTCGAGTTTGAGAAAACCCTTATAGGTGTGCATGTGGGTAGTAGCATCGAGTGACGTATGTTGGGTACATTTGCGGTTGTCGTTCTGGTGGTTTCAGGCGTCCCATAAGACGTTTAAGATCAAACAAAAGCTGGCGAAAGCTGCTAAACAGAATCGTCCCATCCCGCAATGGATTCGAATGAGGACTGGCAACAAGATTCGGTTAGTAGAGATTGCCATATGTATATTCCTTGTGCACGCTGTCATATATATATACATGTTTTTTTTTTGTGAAACGAGCATTTATTGAATATGGACTAAGCATTAGACTTTTTTGCTGATCTGACACGAGTTATGCCGAAATCAATGTTCACAAGCATAACTGTTCATTCGACCGTAAAGTGTGTATTTCTCTAGGAGGTTCAAATACAAACCTTACCCGTAGTCTGTGTTGAGTAGGATTAGAGAATATCGAGTGACTTATTTATATTTGCTAAGCTGAACGTGTGTAATCATATTGCTTGTTGAATTGGCCCGTGGAGATATGCATTTCAAGTCCGATTAGCTTGGATATGTCTCATATATTTAATAACTTAATTTGAATTCTAACTTCTTGGAATACTTTACTTGTTTGACTTTCAGCTATAATGTGAAAAGGCGTCATTGGCGTCGCACCAAGCTCAAGCTGTAAACAACAGCTTGAAATGGCTGTTCTGGAACGAGTCTCATTTCGATGACGGCAGCCACGTTATGGGTAGAAAATAAACGGTACTATCGTGACTTTTCCCCAAAATATAGTTGGTACTTTTTTAGTTAGTGGAAGTTACATTTCATTTTCAATTTACACAGTCTTGCACTTGAGGTTGTCTAGCCTGCCGCACACGTAACGGTGATGACATACATTATATGTACTTCTCATTTTTCAATTAAAAAACTGTTATTACATATTATTGACAAAGGGGCTTCTGGCTAAGTTAATTATGGTTAGACGGAGTAGCCTTTATCATATGTCAGATTGACTCATGGCTTTCATCCCATGTGCAAAAAAGCTATTAGCTAGCAGTGTTACCGTGAGGCAGCGTTCATACGAAACCTTCTTTTTGTGGGTATAATCGATGCACCGCGTTTGCTCGAATTTCTTTTCTACTAGGTGTGCCAAATGAAGCAGCTTTTTTCCCAGCAAAAGCACGTTATTATACATTATAGCAAACCAGGGTAGCTGTGACATTCAAGTAATTGTTTATTGCTAGCTATACATGCCTCCCATCTTTTAAGGTAGGTATGGATCCCTCACCTAAGGAAATGCTTATCTTTTGTGGTGAACCAATTAACGAGTCAAATTCCGACATCACCGTAGGAAAGAAATCTGCTTAGCTAGAGCCTGTCCTATCGATGCGAAGATATGGTACTCGGCTAGAACCAAGTCTGGTCAGTACAGCGCTTAAGGAAGTGTCTTCCACTCGAGCTGGGAGGCTTGAAAAATGAATAATGCACGATCGGTGTTGGCAATCAACAACACCTAGAATGGGACTTTCGCCCACTAAAAGCCTCAGTCCTCCACCCAGCTTCCCACGGTTCGGTTGTGTTGGACAATGCTTCGAAACCACCTCGTGCTCTACCAACTCATGGTCCCCGGACCCGGAGGTGAGGTCCTTCACCCGAGGGCTGAATTGCATTGGCCCCCTGCGGGGCACTCTCGTGTCGACTGTTTGCCGACCGCACGTCTGCAAGGCGGTTTCGGCGCATGCCTTCTAGGCGATTCTTCTCTCTCACGATAGTGTCGAGGTAGTATAATCCGTGCGTTCATGAAGCAGGAAGTGCGTAGCATGTACGCGACGATTGTTGGTGTCATCTGGTCGACTGGTGGAGCCTGCCTATGGTTTATTTTACCGCTTTGGATAAGTGACACAAGACATTGTTACGTAGCAGAACTCTATTAGGCTGTCTCGGTCGTCCTTTTGGGCATTTTTCAAAAAGGACTTTGCTCAAATCGATAATTTCATCATGAATAATTCAATCTCAAATCGATAATTTCATCATGAATAATTCAATGTAGCATACAAACGTCCTCTCAGCAACAGTGATATTACTAACTTGTGTTATACAAGTGTGACCGGCCGGACATCACTTCACAGCGTGTACGGTTGCGACAGAACGAGATGTTCGATAAAATAACTTATTATGCCAGTGTGTTTGGAAAACAAAAAAAAAAATATATATATATATATATATATATATATATATCCTATGTGCCTCAATTTTTCATGAAAATATTGCCATTATAGAAATAAATCTTAAACCTTCAGGGATATGTGCCTTTTTATTAGCCTTTATTACCGACGATGGTGGTTCAATTTGAGATATTATTACCTTAGGCCGTTGGTATGCCCGCCCCTATTGTCGGATACTGTAGAGTCCCACGTTAATAGCAGGGGAAACGTAATGGCCTGGGGAGTACATACGGTACCTGGCGTTTTAAGGGGGCTGTCAGATATTGTCAACTACGTGATATGTATGCGGCGAAGGTATTTAATTAATTTAGCATTGATGATTACCCAAGAGTAGCGTTTAGGCGAGCCCATACAGCAGCGTCGCTGTGTGTCGCTGTTTATCGAGGTGAAACCACGTTTTTGTAGTTATGCAGACGGTTCCTGCAGCTATAGCGCTAAATGCGCTAAAAGGGTGAGTGCACTTTACCTCCAAGGGGCTCAGTCTACCTGCGCTTTTCGGCCTGAATAACTGGGTTAGTCACCTTAATGGAACGGTTGACATATACGGCGCATCTCGTGCACGGGTTTCATTGCGTTCTGTGACAGTTTCAGTAACCTGTATCAGCCATCCAGTTCGGGACAGAGACTGTTTTCAATATACGTTTAGTATTTGACGCCGGCGCGATGACAGCGCCGCTATTTAGTTTCGAATCCAGCAGGTATTTTTTTATAAGCAACCAGCAGAGAGCTTAAATTAATAATATATAATAACCGATCCGAGAGAATCCCGATAAATAATATATAGGAAGACTTTACCCCTTAAAAATCATGTTCCCGTCCCTGACCCGGAGACAGACCAGCTCGAGCCCAAGCTGAAGTAGGAAATACTGGACGGCTCATTCAAGTGCACCATAACAGCGGCGATCTAAGAGAACTCGTATGCAGGAAGCAGTTAAAGCATGTCTTCCAGAAACCTTAAGAGTTGAGATGCAGCGTTTTTAGGTAGGATTTAAGTAAAGAGTATCATAGCTTGCGAAAAAAATACCAATGCTATTCCATAGAAAAGTCGAGCTTTGCTGCTCCAGAGGATAACGGGGTCAATTCACAGGGTAACTGATGAGGTCATTGGCTGGCAGATTTGGAAACGAAGGAAGGCCCACAAAACGACTCTTAGTTGCTGTATACTTTACAACCCTAATGCAGACATTCAATTTATTTGAGGAGGTTATCACCCGAGCTCAGTAGTCACACAGCCCACACGAGGGCTACCTCAGTCCACAGTAAATAAGCCACAGGGAAGGCGCGCAAAGCCTCAAAAACTCCCGAGTTCTTTGTCAGAAATCTCGAGGTTCACCTAACCACACAGGCCCAGCGCCGGGCACCGCAGCTCAGGAGCCACGATAACCCCGAGCTGGCAGAACATTTGTGGGCTTCACTATCTGCGGAAGCAAAACGGCGCATAAGATTTTAAACTGGCGTAAAAATATGTGAAAAATAAAACTTAAGCAATCAATGCTATATTCAATTTGGCGTATCATATAGCTTCCCGCAATCCACGTTTTAACTATTTATACTATCCGGCCTGAGGAAATCCAATGTAACACCCAAGCGCTCAGTAGATTACCAAAGAACTTCCAAAAGAACAGCGACTGACTTATCTAACTCGAAGCGTTATGCCTGTCAAAGAAAACTCAAAAATACCCAAGTCTAGCTCTTACGGCCAATCTCTCCAGGCAGGCACATCTACAGCAGAGCCAACGGCCGAAAAAAGTGCAGCAACTAGGACGTTAAAATGATCAAAAACGTTGACTGTCCCACGCTAACGACCTGTTTGTATAACATCAGGCTGCATGAAAAGTAAGCAAAACCGCTACAAAAAGCCGACGCGCGAGACTATGTCGATATGAACGGCGAAGGTAGAAGTACGTATGAATAGGCGGATGTTGAAATAGGCATACTTAGGAAACAAGCAGACTTAGTGGACTAGTAAGTAGTTAATAAGAGTTACTGGAAATTAAATCGCATATTTAGTTAGGCTCTAATATAAACATATATATTTGTCAGAGCCCTCAGCGTATTCGACATATCTGCCGATCTCCCGATTAAATGAAACATGGAAGAAAAACTTAAATTACTGTAGCATTACTACAGGGAAGCTTTTTTATATGTAAACCTCCATATATATCCGCATAAAAGTGTTAGTAAGCTTCCAAAATTCGTCTATACTCCATAAAGCAGAGCCATTTTAGTCATTAAGGGTAACTGAAATGGAATAGTTCGCCGGAACTTTCGACTACATAGGAAGATTAGAATTGAGTAAACCAATTTCAACAGACCAGTGCCAGATACCATATATGCAGAAGAATGCCCCTGCACTCTGTCTAGTAGCGAAAGTACGATATATATAAATATATATATATATATATATATATATATATATATATATATATATATATATATATAACGTCTACGAGATATTTTTAGGACAATTGTCTCCGCGCGAACGTGTGATTACGGGTTATCTAACCCAGGGGCTCAACAATGTGCCCCGAACAGACGCTGCGTTTCCTCGTTGAATGTCGAGCGACAGCCTCTGACGCAAGAATTCGGATGCTCTCGAGTCTACTGTCGAAATATGAAGGCTTCTACCTACGCGCTGAATCAGTTTGAGCGTAAGGGGGTCTGCAGTTCCCATAGTCTCGAACGCCAACGGACGGAAAATTCGTGCGGATAATCCACACTGGAATATTTTCTGCATTTGTTAGCCTCAGCTAACCTGGAAGCATGACCTGCTCGGTCCGCACCTGCGCCGACCATCGAAGGGGCTTATGAGTCGGTTATATATATATATATATATATATATATATTTTGGAAATGATAATACAAAGATATACTAGAGATAATGTCACTTCTGTGCTCGAGAGTCAGTCAAGCTAGTTGCTGTTCTTCAAAGCTTCTCGAGTAAAGTGATAAGAGTTTTACCGTATTCCCCTCCTTCATTGCTACTTAAAGCATGACGATCATCTTGAACGTATCTATTGAGCCAGCTTAAATGCACTCTTTCAGGTTCTCCAGCTATTTCTGTTCACGCGACGGAATCCGACGAGTTAAATTCTTCTGGACCGTCAGAATGCCCTGCTCATCTTCACTACCATTGTGGTTCTCCGTTTTTCACCGGGAATATCGTCATTCTTCGCAGTAGAAGCTGAATCTATATACATTGTTAAGATCCCATTATCACTTTGGCTGTCCGTGTTAACAGCGTTTCGAAGTCTATTTATATCTAATCTAGAAGGGGTTCTCCCTGGGGCCCATAGACATATTTCGGTAACACACGACGAACTATTTTAACTAATAACAAAGGTAACAACAATTAAAACGATTGAAAAAATGTGCGACAGGCTTGCGTTGAACCCGGGATTTCTAGGCGGGAGTCGCCTTCTCGCTTCGTCCACAGAGTCAGCTGGCGTCGCGACGATGCTTCAAACTAAGGTGGCAAAGCAGTGTGAAACATAAACAAACACCTTCTACGATGACATTGTAAATCGAACACTACCGCCTGCCAGGTCAACGACTATTCTGGATATTTCTATATTTAGTATTATTCAGAATGAAAATTCTTGAGTTAGTGCTGTCGGGTGCACTTAAAAGTGTTCCAGTTAGTGCTGTCGCTGCTGTACCTTACTTATTGACGCACTTAGGATCTTTTTCCGATGATCGCACTCAGAACGAGAGTACGACTAGTTTACTTAATATTTCATTTGTTAATAGTCAAATATTAGTTGTTACTGTTAAGGCATTTCTGGCAGTCCTTCCCCCGGCGATGGACGCGACCCCACTACGGCCACTGCACTGCCACGTTGAACTTCCATGTAGATACGCTGCACCAGGTATTTTCCGGCTCGCGCGTCCTTCGTCACAGCTCTGACCCTCCTTGAGGAACTTGATGGTTGCCTCACCCATTGGCCCCAACGTTTCAATGGCGATCGGCTGAATTATGTATTGCGGCGACAGCTCCCTGTACTTCGACAATTTACGACCTTCAGCAAGACGTGCGCTTGCGCCAGCTTCCCGACTTGTACGCGCAATGTAACTGCTGGCAAGTGTACATGAAACCGTCGCGTCCCATACTAGCAGACGACCGTGTTCCCATGGTGTTAGGGTTTTTCCATCTGGGCATAGGACACTGTTGGTGCACATGCATGCAGAGAGGCTCTTTCTTAGGTAACTTTGGACCAACATAGGTTACAAATGTGCTTTGCGCATACAGCCTCCCCAAGCCGCAGACCCGAGACGATGCGGAGTGTTATTGCCCAGCATCGTCCCCAGTTGCGGTGAAGGGAGGGCTTGTAGCCACTTTCCGCTTATTGAATCAAAACAAGCCTTCAAGCGAGTTTTTCCTTTACAGTCTCGGGTTTGTGTTAGAAGCGCGTCTTGCCTCTTTTTTACCACCAAGTGGTCCAGCGCACCCTGAGTTCTTCGCTCGTCGGGCTCTCCCCAGCAAACTCGAAACTTCGCCAGGGCCTCATCGCAATCCCTGGCCAGCTGAACGGATGTATCTTCAACTCCAATCGATCCCAAGCAACAAGATAATGACAAATCTCTAGCGAATTCCCAAGCCCCCCGCGCTCACAGGAAGTGGTGCCTGGGCCCAGGATGCAGATCCCAGGTTAACGTTGAGTAGCCGAGGAGAATGTCGTCGAAATTGTCGAGAAGGTCGGTCCTTTCAAAAAAAGGTGAACAACGCAAGAGGTACGTCAGGCGAGGAGTGAAAAGACTTTGTCGTAAAAGGTATAACGCCGGGAGGGCATCTAGAGTTTGAAGTCTGCTGCACCATCGACTGACTTCAACAATATTTCTGCGCAGAACACCATCCAGCGCCGCATCGGTAAGGGGAGCTCCCAGAAGCTCGATATTGTCCTCGGCTGCTAATCGAATATCGGGCAGTATTGCCTGCAAGCTCAAAATAGACTAGTCGCGATGCTCCTCCGACAGTAGAAAGAGCTCGCATTTGCTTGCGTTGAGTGTTAAGCCGGAGCACGCTTGAAATTCCTGCACCGTCTTGATGATCGTTGCCAGAGCTCCTGCCAATGTTGCGTCATTAAGATACCACGGTCGAAACTCGGATCGAAGCTTCGCCTGTAGTTCAGCGGTAGCAATACAAAAGAGAGCTGGACCACATGCGTCGCCTTGTTGTACCCGACACATGGACTTGAGTGTCTCCCTTTGCCACAGAAGATTAACAGGCAGTCTACACATCTGGTATACAGCTGGGTAAATAGCAGGTATCGATCTTCTCACAGCATTATATAAGTGATCTCGACGAAGAATGTTGAAGGCGTTTTGAAAGTCGAGCTTGACTAAAACTTTTTCTAGCCCTCTGTTGGACTTAATGAAAGCGGCGGCCGCATGCACAGCGCCTGTACATGTACACCTGTACACTTGCTATAAGGTCGTCATCGCGATACAATGACGACCGTCTAGCGTCGGACGGCCATGCTTGCATGTCACGGGTGTCCCCCGACAATTCTGCGGTTGGCTCTTGAGCTTCCAATGCTCCGAATGCTTCCATGAATCCGATGGAAGCCGATGGATCTTAGCGGTCATAGCACAAGCTAAAACGGAGGATGAGCTTGAGCTAAACACAAATAAAGCTTTGCACTCGACAGCGGAATGGATGAAGGCCGCGGGGCTAGCCCTCGCCCCAGAAAAAAAGTTAAATCATTCTCGTAACGAGCAAAAATAGAGTTCTACCGTTACACATACAGGTCGCAGGACAAACAATCAGATTCGTGAATGAAGCCAGCTACCTTGAATCACGTTGGACACGTCCATGACCGGCTTATGTCAGATGAATAAGGCTGCGGAAAAAGCATTCAAGGCGGCAAACGCGATTGCCAGAATACTTCAGAATATACATAGACTGCGGGCTCGTACAAGAAAACTACTGATGGCGGTAGCAGAGTCAATCGCGCTCTTCGGAGCTGCCGTTTGGGCCAGGGCGACCCTCAAGTAAAAAAGCAAAGTTGATCCCGCGCAAAACGCAGATGGCGCTTTTCTTCTCCAACTCCTCCGACTCTTTGCATCAGACGCGCCATATTGCTGGCCTTTCGGGCCCTTGCTGACACGTGCTGTATGTGCGCTGCGCCAGTCAGTCCTTTATCGAGTATCACCCCGAGGTACTTTGCTTTTTTTATTGCTTACATTGCCACTTTCCAGCTCATCGAGTTGAAGGCGTTCCGTTTTAGCCTGTGCCACAACCTCTAAGTCGTCAGCGTAAGCTATCACGTCTATTCGCCGGGGGTAGACCGGTTTGCCGCAAGACGTCATCATACGCTAGGTTCCATAGCAGTGGGCCCAGAATTGAGTCCCGTCGCACGCCGGCTGTCATTGGGAAGACCACCTTGCCGTTTGAGACGTACCTTGCCTTATGGTTTTCGCAAGTTGCAGCAGATACTGTAATATCTGGACAGTATCCAGATATTACCTAGGTATGGCAGAACATTTGCTCTCATTGTGGGGGTAAGAGTTTTTGCAACGCCAGCTGTATGCTGTTTGAACATAAACTATACTGCGGTTGGGGGATGCCGTCAGGGCCGGGGGCTTTTCCCGTCTTGAGCTTGTTGACCGCTAGGCAAATTTCGAACGGCTGAATTACCAGGAAATCATCTTTTGCTGTTTGCGGTGTTTTCGTAGGCAACCCTCTAGAGCGAGTCGGAAGTCGGAAAAAGCTTACCAAGGATGTCGCCTGTTTCCTGTTTGTCGATAAAACCCGTAACTGCGGTTTTCTTGTTACCGCACACAATTCTATTTGACTTTCCCCATGGGCCCTCTTGGACCTGGGATAAACGTTATTTTGCTGTCGGCAATGGCGTCCTTTTGAATTGGACTACTTTATCTATATTTGGTTAATGCCTGCATTCGCTCCTTGTTGTCTCGGTGGGTCTGCTTTAGTGTCCTTCTGGCTTTGTTGCATTCTCTGCGCTTATCGGCAATGACCTGTGTCCACCAGTGCTCCGGCGGTTTTCCTGGCCGTTTTGGGTACGCCTTCACCATGACGTGTCGAGAAACGTCTCGATGCCTCGTAGAATGAGAGTCATGATGGGACCGGTATATCTTCTGGTGTCTATTCTCCCCCTGTTCCCTGCCGCAGCACATCCACAAACGTTGCACCACTTCGTGGTTTTTCTTCCACAACTCTTATGAAAATATCGCCGTATCTACCTGTGGTAACTGTCTGTACTTTGAGCCTTGCCTCTTGTTTGTGGACAAAGAGGCGTAGTTTTTCAATCATGTCTTGTGAGGAGCACCCCTCGGTAATTTTTATGCGGATGGATATCGTTTCCTTCTGTTTTCCTGGTGGAGGCAAAGTACTGCGTTGCGCACGGCAAAGGCAGTCTCTTATGATGTCAGTTTTACATCTCGCCCTTCTGCAGCATACTTCTATTGCATTTCTAATCGTATCTTCTCTCCATTCTGGGCAGATGTACAGAGCCAGGGGGTTTTGAGTTTAAAGACTGTCTTTTTCTCAGTGTTTTAGAGAGAGCCTCTAAAAACTGTTCTGCTGTATCTTTGGGATCAACTACTCCAATTACTAATGTGCTCGACGAAGTTGCAGGGCCAACCGTGGTTTCTTCGTCTTCAGCAACGTGTTCAACTTCGGCAGGATCCAGTTCATGCTGTGCGCATTTTTTTAAAAAACTTTTTAATTGTTTCTCTCTCAGGGCTCTAACTTCTTTGGAGCAAAAGTGTCTGCCTTCGCCTTTCATCTGTCTTCTAGATTTTTTATCTCCCGCAAACGTGTATCTGCGTAGTCTTCTGCTTTATAAACGCTTTATACCTTTTCCATTCGAATTTTGCTATCTCTCTTCTGACTAATTCTTGCTATTTGTTTTTCCCTGTTTTCCTTGTGTTTTACTGTCAATTCCCATACAACTTTGTCTAGGCGCATGATGACCGCTTTTATGACCACTTGGGTTGGTTTGTGCTTTTCTTTTTTGTGCTTTTTATTTACTTGTTTGTGCTTCGGAGGTTTCCACTACTGACACATCTAACACAATACGCACCCGAGAGCCCATTATAGTCTGCAGGGCAGTCGTTCTTGGCTGCTTGAGCATGGCCGTCTTCCCTCGTTTTGGGGTTATCATATACTTGACACAATCCAGGTGGGGGCTTGCTTGCCCCCTGAACGGATCCATTTGTTTCCATTTTTTGTTTCTTTTTTATTTTTTTGTTCGATTCTGGCTTTGAACTCGGGACTGCCTGTAATGCGTCCGCTTAATTGGCAGTGGCGCGACCTGCTCGGCTGCGCCCTCTGTGTAAGATCGAGAGCACTAAGTAAGTCATTGGCTAACCCCAGGTGATGTTAACGGTGATGATGACCTAGATGAGAACGGCAAAGCGGCACAAAAAGACAATAATGTAGTGATAGCGACGACAGATCACTGCTTCAGTTGTGGAAACAATACAGATCTATCTGCCAGGGTAACGTGATAATGTCACGCGCGCATTCACATATACAGGCCAGGATGGTGCCGAAGCTAACGGAGATGTTCAAGGAACTCTAGGAAGAATGCCAGGCGTGTGGATGGATAAGCCACGAGTACGGGCCGAAAAATGTCAGACGGAACGAGAAAGATACCGAAAGTAAATGAGCAGCACCGGTGAGACGTAGTTCGACCAACGGCGAATGCCTGGAAGCGGCGGAGGATGCGCATCATGGGATGGTGAGGGCAGCAACACGTTCTGGCGGCTGATGAAGACAAAGTTAGATGAAGTCTCCGCCGAGGTAACACCTAACAAAAACAACAAAAACGAGTGCGAGTAGGCGAAAACCGAGCCAATGGAGAAGAGTACGCAGACGAAAGAAAGACGGCAGTCAAAACACCAAGTTAGTGCCCGACGACTGGGTCAGAATACGGAGACCTGTCGCTGCACAGGGGGGAGAAGTATAGCGACTAATAAGACAGTCGGTCAGAACATCACGAGAGTGGTAGGAGATCGCACAAAAACCGGTTGACGCGTGCCGGCTAACCTCGAGGAGCACAGGCGGCGCAGAGGCCAGCCTAGAAGGACGAGGTGCGCTAGGTGAACAATACGAAGACGACAGCGCCCCGTGAAGGAAGAAACGCGCACCGAGCCGGCTACGGGAGTTCGTGATAGAGGATGAAACGGAATTCAAAAGCCTGTAAAGGGGGGGATATGCGATAACAGCGTCTGTTAAGCAGCGCGAGCGTAGGGTCGATTGGCGGCAATGCCGAAGCAAACTAAAGACATGGCGCCAAATGGAAGATGCCGCCACCCCAGTCGCAAAGACGCGGAAAGTCACGAAATACGCGGGCAGATCTGTGATATAAAAACAGACATGCGAAAAAATGGGTAGTTGTTAGTGCGAACCAGGCAGAGGACGGGCGTTGTGCGAGCGAGAGGATGGCAAACCCTTAACAGTCGCCGGCCAGTCATGGCGGTGGTGATATCTTCTCTATTTTTGCCAGGCAGGCAAAGGTGCGCAAACACGCTGTCTAGGCGCGCCGCCAAGTAGTAGTTCTACTTGTAGCTTTTAAAACGATCTGATGAGTGGAGCAAACTGTTCAGCGCGGGGACACTGCTGTGAAGGTGCCTCTAAAGTCAGCGAAGTTGCAACATTCTCATAACTACTGTAACCTGCTAAAGGATATTCTAAAGTATTGCGGCAGATCCAGACTTAACAGTATCAATCCGACGGCGAATATAGACTGGGGTTGAAGTCTACGCTCTGTTTTTACGAGTCTTAGGACGCGTTACTCCTACTATGACTAGTAACCAGGGAAAGCTCTAGTGGTAAAAGTCATTCTTTGGCTACGGACCCTGTGCGGGGCAATTCGGCGAACGAAAAACAAGCAATGTTCGTAGCAGATGTGCCTGGAACACGGGCATGAATCTGCCCCTAGGGCTACAAATAATACCGCAGCTGTATTCCGAAAATGACGCAATATTTCCTGTTACAGATCGCTATGTTTTTTATATTCATCATCATCGTCAGCCAGCCACAAAGTTAGTATGTATAAAAGTTTACCGCAAATGAGGTTACATTTTACAGTTAACAAAATATAATATGTTTCTTTCTGAGTCAACAGGTTATACAAATATAATATGTTTCTCTGTCAGTCAACGAGTTATACGTACGGGTAAGAGCCCCTTCGTCAGCGCATGTGTACGAGGTGTGTTCAATCGTTATCGCGACTTTTGAATTTTCGCGGGTTACGTATATTCGAATTTCGATTTTTTTTGTGGCGTTATGTTGGTACGCATGTCTCTCACTTACGCCGACAAGCTCGGCCATTTTGAATGTTCACTTAATTGTTGACAGCTGCTTTGCTTGCACGTGTTTTGGATCGTCTTCGATTTTTACCTATTCAAAAAAATGGATCAAAGAAACTGTATCAAATTTTGTGTGAAAAACGAAATTAAGTGCGCGGATGCATTCCGAATGTTGACTGTGGCATACGGAGAAGCTACCTTGGACCGAAGCAACGTTTATCGGTGGTACAAAATGTTCTCAGAAGGCCGAGAAGATGTGAACGACGAAGAGCGTGCCGGACGCCCGAGCACTTCAACAACAGACGAAAAAATTAATGAAGTGGAGAAAATGGTATTGGCCAATCGTCGAATCACCGTTAGAGAAGTTGCTGAGGACCTAAACATATCGATTGGCTCGTGCCATTCGATTTTTATCAATGATTTGGGCATGAGACGGGTCGCCGCGAAATTCGTACCAAAATTGCTCAATTGCGACCAAAAACAGCATCGCATGAACATTGCTAATGAGATGTTGGACTCTGTCCGCGACGACCCAAATTTGCTCCAGAGGGTCATAACTGGTGACGAATCGTGGGTTTATGGTTATGACGTGGAAACCAAAGCTCAATCATCTCAATGGAAGCTGCCGCACGAACCAAGACCGAAAAAAGCGCGCCAAGTTCGGTCGAATGTGAAAGTTTTGCTGACAGTTTTAATCGATTGCAGGGGCGTGGTGCATCATGAGTTCTTGCCACAGGGTAGAACGGTCAATAAGGAATATTACCTGCAAGTTATGCGCAATTTGCGCGAAGCAATCCGCCAGAAACGCCCGGATTTGTGGAAGAACAAAAATTGGCTTTTGCACCACGATAACGCCCCTGCTCACACCTCGTTGCTTGTGCGCGAGTTTTTGGCCAAAAACAACACACTAATGATGCCGCAGCCACCGTATTCCCCAGATCTGGCCCCCTGTGACTTTTTCTTGTTCCCTAAACTGAAGAGGCCCATGAAAGGACGACGTTACGCTATGCTTGACGAGATAAAGACGGCATCGAAGGAGGAGCTGAACAAGATAAAAAAAATGGTTTTTTGAAGTGCTTCGAAGATTGGAAAAACCGTTGGCACAAGTGTATAATATCTCATGGGGATTACTTTGAAGGGGACAAAATAGATATTCATGAATAAATGAATAATTTTTGAAAAAACACAAAAGTCGCGATACGTTTTGAACACCATATGTATATGCGCAGATTTGAGAATTTTGCCGCGTGGTCTACCCGGCCAAGAGCGTAGCGAAAGGAACCACCGAGAATGGCGTTAAGCAAAATTCTGAATATTGCTTGAATTAAGGCTTCGGTCCGTTTTTTTTTAGAGACCGAACTGAAAAGGCATCTCCTTTCGCCCGATACCCTAGAACACATTGATTACGCGAAAGGCATCAAATGGTATATATAACATATATAAATTGTTCGTCGTCTGCTACGGCGACAGACGGTTGTGTCGAGCGTGAGCTCTGTGAATATTCCCCTCGTTTTAGTAGTTTTGACGAGTTTTTCCGAACAAACTTTGTGCGAGCGCTTTTCTTCGTGTTCAAGTGCCCGGTGTGCTCTGTATTTTTCCGGGTTCCTTCCTGGTTTTTGAACGCTTCGGCTTTCCCGACCGAACGTCCTGGTGGACGACGATGTGGATGCAGGCGGTGGGAGCAGCGGTTCGAGCGGTCACCTCCGCGGACCGGCGTCTGCTACGCCGTCCTCGTCTGCAGCGCTGGCGGCGCTGTCTGCCATGGCGGCCGAGGGTAGCCGCACGATGCGGTCACGTTTGGAGATGTTGTCTGCGGGTGCCGCTGCACCTGTGCTCAACGTGCCGCGCACGTCGTCTGTGAGACCGGCCTCTGCCCCGGCGCATCTGATATGGTTGCCTGCCAGCCTATGGAAATGGTTAGCCCAGCAACGCAGTAGTGGCGGAGATGACAGCTGTTGAGACTACTGCAGCTATTCCAGTCGCGCAGGAGCCTACTCTCAAACGGGCCCGTACTGCCTCAGATACGGAGGATTCTCATAACGGTGCTGGACAATCTCGGGGAGTCTGTGATACGATTGGTGACGGCGGCTTCGTGACAGTCGTGAACAAGAAATTAGTTCGGCGAGTGATTAAAGCTTAAGCGGAACTTTCACGCTTCCGTGAATCGGTTGACAATGGCTCCGGTCCAGTCTATACAGTGCGGTTCACGTCACAGGATTCCACGCTTCCGGCACCTGAAGGTTCCAACAAACAGCAGCAGGTCCGGCGCCCGGACTTTTCGGGCGAACAACTGGTGAAAGTATTCAAGGCCCTCCATGACCTGGTGCCGACGGCAACGTTGGGAGGCGGTCTCAAGAGGATAACGGCCACTGTGCGCACGATTTCGGCCGCAAGCGACTTGGTGTCCGTCAGGGCGTTGGGAGGCGTGCCGGTAATAGGATTGTGTTCCACAATGGATCAGTTTTGGGGCGTCATCAAACACGTAAACCCGGCCTTTTCTGACGAGTGTCTGCTATTCGAGCTCGCCTCGTACGGTGCGATGAAGATAAGGAGAGGCACGAGGCCCGGGCTCAAGAACGAAAATAGCGTCCGAGTGCCGTCAACGAGGATACACGTTCTTCGACAACGAGCAAACCCATCAACTAAGTATCGAGTACAAAAGGGCTGCTTGCAAAGAGAGATCAGCAAAAGCAAGAAAGCTTGTTGGCGAGATCTGATTGAGCAGGTTGATTCGGATCTATGGGGCAAGCCGTACAGGATCATCAGGGGCAAGATTGGCGGAGCAAGGAGTGAGCATCTGGAGGAAGACGAGAAGCTCCGGGTGATTAACACTCTATTCCCACAGCAACTCCGTTTTGATCGGACAGCTTTTGAAACGCTAGCGGATAGTGAAATTGAGGAGACTGACGTCCCTGAGGTCACTCCAGGCGAAATTGTTGCTGCAATGTGCGCAGCGCTATTAGTGTCTTGTCCTCCGATAGCACGAGGGCGCTCGGCAATCTAAAATGCCTTCTCTCTGCCAACGGCAGGCTAACTTCTGATGTTCGCCATTCCTGCAGGCTAACTTTTCTGATGTTCGCCAAGGTTAAAATCACGTTATCAACCGGTTGTCAATAGGGATACGTAGTGGTTTGTCTTGCGTTTAGACTCTTTCTACATCAGTACATCAAGCAGGTGACATGCAGGATCCTTCTAAATTACCTCGATGATGAGGCCTTTCTTAACAAAGATCTTTCAATGTTACTCAGAGACACCAAGGGTCTTAGAGTTTGAGCAATTGAGCGGGCTGCTGCTCAATCCTGTTCAATTAAAATTTATTTCACTCAAATTGAGTATAATATACATTTAAAAATGTATTTTCATGAAGCTCTATCTTCTTCACGCTTCAGACGAGAGAAGTAGTGCAAGGAATTTTGGTCCAGCGCTGTGCACTCCACTGCATGATACTTGGCACACCTCTGCAGGCAGAACCGGCAGGTGCACAATTCGTACTTCTCGTGAAACGTTGCGTTTGAACATACCAGGTAGTGATAACCATGCACTATGTACCTGGTGTATACGTGGCGATTGTCACATGCAGGACCAGACTAAAGGTGCAATGTATTGAAACCGACCAAACCACCGACTTCCCGTCTGGCCTGTTCGACTTTAGATTCCCACTCCGAAATAAAACATTCGTAAGGTACTGTACGCGGCATTTTCAGCTTTAGTCGGATTGCTTCAGCAGCCGGTGGACATTCTGACATGAGATACAAAAGCGGCTTCTTGCTCGAATAGGCAAGCAAAGCACTTGCTTCATAAATAATGAAAAACACCTTTCAAACTGGTTAAACTTTGCCAGCGTGAGGTGGTTTCATACCCTGTCAAGACTATACGTCAGCCCCGGAACAATCAAGCATGAAGAGCCTCACTGCTAAGAAAACGGACAGTCTTCGGACATTGCATTGCCTAGCTCCCCGTCGTAAAGAGAGACAAGTGCCTTCCGTACTGTTTCGTTTATATGCGCTGTGAACGTCGTGCTTGTATAATTAACCCGAATGCCAAGATACTGCAAAGAGTTGACAAACTCTAATGGTTGGCCGCAGCAACGTATAACGTCTCTGGCAGCCAATCGACGAGCTCAGCAAGGAGAAGCGTAAACGAGACGCAGCTTAGCGGGTCTCCTTGCGGAGTTCCCACATTTTGCTTAATTTCTAGTACACCCTGCTCACAGTCTACCAACAAGGTGTCCTCCTTAAAGAAACTTGCTATTACTCAGGAGACCCTGTTTAATGCAAATAATTTGATAGGATTTCAAAGATTTGTAGAGAGAGCAGGTGATCGCTAAATTTAACAGCAAGCTTAAGGGCATCCTTGTCAAGAACCGGTGCAAGTTAGACCTGCTGGGTACGGCGGTGTTTCCCGATATGACTGACCCAATACTGACCGAAAAGGGAGAACGACGCTCTAGGATAAAGGCACGGATGCAGGCAAGCCTATCGATCCGGCTAGGTGGAATGGACAGTCGCTTGGCCACGGATCTTGGCTTTCCCACCTTCCTTGCCTCGTCACATAGCTGCGCTGCTGGCGGACTCATCAGCCGCCAATAAGACGCAGTTCGACTCTGGGACGCACGTCAGTCTGGTCGTCCTTCTGAAAAAGTCACTAGGCAGAAGAGTGGTACCGAATTTCAACTAACGCTACCCGCTTAATCTATTTGTCGGTCTGCCAGCTAGATGTGGACGACACTAGATTGAAAGCGGGCTTGCGTGGCTCGACGTGTTTCCGTCCAGGCTTGTCGGCAGTAGGCTGACCAGCGTCCAGTTCCGTGCGTCAGACTTGGCATTGCCATGTTTGAAAGAGGAAAATGTCCATGTGGTGGAATGGTAAATGAACGCGGCCTGCGCACGGCCGAGCTCATGCAGGGCCGCCACGACGTTATCAATGACATCATTGGGCGCACATCAGAGAGTGTCATTAGAACTTCAAAGTGTTAACGCCAAGATCATATTAAGTGGTCACCTTCAACCAATCGACCAGGGAATGCGGCAGTCATTAAACCAGCGGGTAGTAATTGCTAGAGATTTAAGCGACGTAGGCACAACAAAGTAACAGAGTATTCGGGCAGCTACCAATACGTAGGGAAGGTGACTTTATTTATATAGGAAGACTCATATCAGGAGAAATATTGTGGCAGCAATCAAGCAGGATACTAAAAAATTCAATTATGTAGAACACAAACTGGTGCTTTAAATAAGATCGACACACGGGTATAAGATTGCAGGGGGTCCCTACAATCGCTTTCGCTTGGCTTTTAGCAGGGGCCAGTAAAAGCCCCGTCCTTTGCATCCAGTGCGCAATGTCGAAGAGGGCTTCATTCGCACGCGTCTCAAGCTGGCCCATTGTCCGGCGGGTACAAGACTTAAATTTTACAAACAGCAAAACATGGTGTGGGCAGTGAGTTCTCTTCCAATGGTTGTGGATGATAAAGAAGGACAAGGCTATCATGTGCCGGGCAGTCAGCACGACGGTGATGCAGTTGGTCAGCGCAGTAAATTACAAGTACTTGTTTTTGGAATACTTTCAGGACAATGCAAGGGCCATGGCCTTCGATGAGGTACACTACGGAGATGTAGATGCAGTACTAGCGGCACGGCCATTTGGCAAGAGGAGGCCTGATTGGCACAATATATGACGTTGATTAAAATTAGTTAGCACCGTATTACGCGCACACTCATTTCTAAAGCGGTACGATCTATGGACCTAAATGCATATGATAGTTGCCGTAGAGTTTAGGGCGGCTAACAACCTCGTTTGTCTAATGCCTAACTCGTACGACCCGCGATAGTCCGAACGCCATCTTCTAATGTCGGTAGCCGAGTCAATCGTCTTATACGGCGCTCCAGTCTGGCCGAAGGCCACGCTGGCAACGGCCTTACGGAGATGCATGCTTTAAAGAGTGCAGCGTATTGTCAGCGCGTACCGCGCGGTGAGCACAGAGACGGCCCTGTTGCTGGCTGGCACCGTGCCATGGGATCTTAAGGCCGAGGAACTACGTCGACTCTGGGCAGATCCGACACGAAGCAAGGACGTCGAGCACCACGCAACACTAGATCAAGGATGTCTAGCACCAGACAACACTATATCGCTGGCAAGAGGAGCAGAACAACAATCAGAGCGAATATGCTGGGGCGCGAATAAAGGCACTGCTCCTAGACATAAGAGCATGGCTTCGTCGCGCTGAAGAGGAAGCAGACTACAACATCACACAAGTGCTTACGGGTCATAAGAAATTCCGCTCCTACCTCCACCGAATTGGCAAGGCAGTGAGCCCTGCATGTATCCATTGTAGCCAATTCGTGGGCGGTACACCAGAGCATGCTGTTCTATTCTGCCCCGCATGGGAATCCCAGCGCCAATTTCTGCAGAATCTACGCGGCTGCACTTCGCTGACTTCACGTAGCCTTCCTGCCCTAGTCACAAAAATGACAACCTTACTTGATGAGTGGTGCACAATCGCGACCATCATCAAGCGTGTTCTAGCCGAGAAAGAGCGAGTTATCCGCATGTGCATGTCGACGCCCTCTCTGGCTACAGGAGGCCAGCATGACCAGTAAACCAGTCTATTGCTCCTTTCTCAGTAGTTTGCAGTAATGCTAACAGCACTTTCCTGCTGAAGGGAGGCTTGACTGTTTTTTAGTGAGTTGCAGCCTCACACTTGCAGTTAAATAAAATTCTGCCGTTGTGACCTTGTATGCGTTCCGCATTTTTCAGTTAGTCCTCTAAAAAATGCCGTAGAGCGCTTTAAGTAGACTTCACTCCCACTAGAACAAAAGCACAGTCCGTAGGGACAAACACTGACCCACACAATACGACGACGAAGGAATTTACTCTGTACGTTTATATTGATTCAATTTGTTTTTCTAATGAAGGCCGCACAACCTCCTATTAATATGTAAGCTTAGGCACAACCAAATTATGATAAAGCCCTATCTAAAAAATGTGATTATTGATATTGTAACATTGTTCTGTTACGCTAAGTTAACTGGACAATGTAGATTCAGCCAAACAAGTACTACAACACGAGGGATTTAGGTACGATAAATAACAACACGCAGCGTAAGGTCTAACGCGTAGCACAGCCGAGCAACGAATGGTCATTACGCCATGCTTCTCGGTCTACTTATTCACTCAAGGGATATAATCGTATCTTCTCGAACATTCGGCATTGGAAAGTTTCCACTCGTCCACTTCGCTGATTAGTCGCGGCTCAAACTACGCACCATCACAGCGTGCATTGTCTCCGGTGGTGTCGCCGCTGCGGGTCAGGTACGTTGGTCTGACGACGACGATGTTAGGGTTGTAGCGCCACGAGTCGCCGGTGCACGTGGTGGCCACGTAGTTGGATTATCGCCATACTGGCCAAACGGGAACCACGCTACAAAACCTACGAACTATGGTAATAGATATAGAAATATGATCGGATGAATTGTGTGCTATGAGTACTACGACTCAGTTCCGGCGTTACTGCAACTCCGAGATCTTTAATGCTATTTAAAATAGGGAAAGCCCCCCATGCAGCAGTCCATTAAACACAATACTGCATCTTTTGCCACTGATAGCATATTGTTATCCACACACCATTCAGTAACCGCCTTAATCGTACTCTATAGTACTTGTCTTTTGTTAGTGGTGTTGGAAGGCCCGTATAGTTTCAGATCATCAGCATAATGCTTATTGCGTTATTGATTCGGGGAGAACATTTTTAACATCTAACATGAATATGCAAAATAAAAGACTGGGACTGATGAGGTATTGATTTTGTTTAGTATAAACTGTAATCTGGCTAGATTGCTTCTTATTACTGGTTTCACCTGCTCAAGGAACCTGTTATGTTGATTGGTCCTTTTGTCCGGGAATTTATTATTTGGTTCATTTGTGCAACATATCCGGTAAGCGCTTTACGTCTATTGCACCTTGCTATAAAGGCGGAGTGTTGTACCTCTGGTAGTCTTAAATAAAAATACAATCCTCACTCTGCAAGTACTTTGTTTACGATGGGGATGTTTATATTTTTAACATCTTTCGCGCTCTAAACATCCAAGATGATGGCCAGAAAATGCGGCCGGTTTGCTCTCGGAGAATTGCTGTATGCTTCAGCTATGTTTAGCAGTTTACCGATGGGTAAATTGAGTGTCGGACTTAAAAATTGCGCTGATTTTGCTACAGCGCTTGTTTGTATTTGAGCTATGTTATTAATCGTTCATTTAGAATGTGTTCAGCTTCCTTGAATATGTAAGGTTAACAGCATGTGTCAGATAAATCAGAACTAAACATTATCGCCCGTTTTGCAGTTCACATTTGAATGAAAACAGAACTTTTAGTGTATTACGTGCTGTTAGAGACACTCCTGAGGAACATTTGTATGCAAACCACCATCAGCAGCAATTACACTTTTCATTTTCAGCGCAAAAGTGCCAGGATCTCGCTCAGTAGCGCCCCATACATAGAAGTCCAGGAGGCAAGTCTGAACTTCTAGGGGGCCACATCGTTTTGTCCCAGAACACCGTCATGTTGTCCCGCAGCCTATCCTAAACGAGGTTGCTGGTGTGTGGGCGGGAGCCCCGTCTTGTGGAAAAACATATTGTCTTCCATTGGACACTGCATCAATCAAACACGTTTATACACTTTCTTTGTTACGGTTTCGTGTTTGTGAAAAAAAGTGTCGGGACATCGCGTCCCCTTCATTCGCCACAACACTTAAAACGTGCACATTGGCAGGATGTTTGGTTTTATGCACGCTTGGTACATCCTCAGAGTCCTTTTCGAGTCGCCGGTCATTTTTGGGTAAATTGTGAAGATTTTTTGTCGAAGGCGAACTGAAGGTGTCCCGCCGTTTCGTGTCTTAAAGACGTGATGATGGGATGGCCGCAAATTATCCTCTAGATTTTCGCGGCCTCAGATAACATCTGTCTGACTTTGAACGCATGAGGCTTGTAGCGCAGTTATTCGATGATGATCCGACGCATAGAGTGGACACTCATATTGAATTTTATCGCTAAACAGCGCTTTGATAGACTTGGATCCTTAAAAACGCAGTTTCGCACCACTTTGAACACTCTTGGCGTTCTCACTTCTCGTCGGCGGGTGTGAATCTTACTTCCAAGTGTTGCACCATCTAGCCATGTCTCTTCAATATCTCTGTAGCGTCGGGCAATATCGTAGACCGTTGCTCTTTTGAATTCAGTGATGTTCATGACCTTGGCTGGTCGATGTCCGGCACGAAACGATTCGATAACGATTGCTCTTCGGCCATGTTCTGGACCCATGTTGCGCCCGTCGTCCATGAAGACGATGTGTTTTTGTTCTATTGTGAGACGGCTGTCTGCTCACGCAAACCGAAATGAAATACATTCCGTCTATGCAGGGTAGCCTGCCAAAATGTGTATGGATTTATCTAAGACACCCTGTAGTATAGTCTCCGCTGACGGGCACTTTATCCATCGTGCGTTTAAATATGCGCGGTCCTGTAAAAACATGCGTAATGTGAACAAGAAATTCAAATGTGGTTTTCGGACGTAATAATGTACTAATCAAAAGTGGTTGTTTGCCTGAGACGCTGCGTTTTCCCTTAGAGATTAGTTTCAACGTTGACCCACCGCGGGGCCCAGCCGGCCTGCGCTGTGACACCAGACATCGCCTGTATATACTGCTGTGACCTGTTCAGGAGCTCAGACCCCAATCGGTGCATTCATTGTAAGGACAGAATTGAAAAGGAAGTTAACGAACATATTTGACTTTGTTTGTGAAGAGACCTTTGGTGATAATAAGTATCGTATCGCTAACGGCTGTTGCGCAAAGCACAACAACAAAAAATGCTAGAATTAAAAACATCTGGGGTATATCTTTAATGCATCGAGGGCCCGACATGTTAAGATATCTATGGTTTCCTTAACAGTCCTTGTGGCAGCATGGCCGCTGACTCTCAGCGGTATGGTTTATCATCTATTCTCAATGACCATCGGTTAAAGAAAATTCTGAAAGCTGGGTCCATCACTACACTTCCGAGACCCAAGAAACATCTCGCCAATGGTGTGCACCTGGTGAAGGACCTCCGAAGAGGGTGCGGACAACGGCATCGGCCGGAAAGATGATGGCTACGGATTTTTAGGACCAACGTGGAATAATTCTGGTCGACTACCTTGAAAGCGGTAAAACGATCACGGGAGAATATTATGCAAGACTGTTAGACTGCCTGAAGCAAGAACTCATCGTGAAACGACCCGCTTTGCAGAAGAAGGTTGTCCTGCTTCACCAGGACAATGCTCCTGCACACAAGTCGCGGCAAGCATCGGCAAAACTGGCCCAACTGAGGTTCGAACTTATTAAACAATCTTCCTATTCTCCAGACCTGGATTATTTCCTCTTCGGTAAAACGTTTTTCCAGCAATGAAGAGGTTTGGCGCCGAAGAGTGCGGACGTATTTTTACGGAGCTCCGAGAGATCACGCTTGCCTGGGTGAATGCAGGAAGGGAAACCCAGATTGTGACATACCATAGTGATCCGTGAACTTCAGTGATAATTTTGGTGTATTGTGTGTAGCCGTACGACTGAAAAGTAGGAGGCCAGGCCGCTGTGAAGTTCAAACAAGTCCTTCTCAGCAGTGTGAAGCATAACGAAACCACCCGCGCAGCGGTCGGAAGGCTCCTAGCGGTCCGCCGTGCTTTCAAATTTAAATTCTAACGGCTGCTCAGCTAATCGGAGTTAACGCAGGATAACGCTGCACTATATAAGAAATATCTGGCGTGGCGTACATAAAGGCAGCATAGCATTTTCTTTTGTGACAATAATAATAAACTATTTCGAATTAACAATAATGTACCGATCAGGATCCGCTGTTTTGCCTGAGGCGCCGCGTCTCCCCTTGGATATGAGTTTCAACTATGACACTCCGGCTGAGCCCCGCTCAACAAGACGGCGGCCACCATTTTCAACGCCGTCCACCCAGCCAGCCTGCCTTATGACACCAGCTATCGCATGTATATACTGCGGTGGCTTGTTCAGGAGCTCAGAACCAAACAGTGATGCATTTGTGTGCATACATTGTAAATTCAGAATTGAAAAAGAAGTGAAGGAAACGAATATAATTGAGCTTGTGGATAAACAGGCTGCTTGTAATGATAACTATTGTGTTAACGTCGGAAAAACATTGTGTGTTTTTAAATCCGCCATTGAAGACCTCAAGAAAGCGATTTTAAGAACGGACAACGATCATGATGAAAAATTCAGAGCTATTTTTACCAAATTAGATTTTATCTCAGCTCACGGTGAATTGAGCGTCGCCGTCCTCTCTCCCTCGCCTCAAACAGAGAAAAACGCACCAAACATAATGACAACAATGGCCAGTGCAACAGCAACAACAAAAACAGGCGACCAGATCAACGACTTACCGGCAGCAGCAATAATACCATCAAGCGTATCAAACATCGGTTCACTGATTGCTGCAGTGGTGGAGGACAGCGCGGCAGCAGCGGTAGCTTCAACATCAGACACCAAAACCAACGGGTTGCCGGCTGCAGCTTCTTCCGCGCTGATTGAAAATAGTAAAACAGCAGTTTTATCCACAAACAACGGAATCCCAACTGCTATATGCAATGTCACCGCTTGCACACAAACAGACATCTTCGTGCAGGCTGGCATCGATGGCACTGCAGTCGACTCTCAGCCTACCCGAGAGTCGTCCTTCCATGATGGGTGGCGACGTGCGCTGTATTATCTCGGGGCAAGGCGGCGCCACGTTAAGCAAGGTTATCGCAAACGTGCGTCGCCATATTGCCATATATAACACACAGCCGACGGACCAGCTCGTCATGCTGCACGCCGGGTTGAATGATATCTTGAAGAGCCCAGCCAGTGAGGATATTGTCGAGGTGTGGAGGCGGATGGAGCATCAGCTGAATGACCTGGTGAAGTTCTGCGAAGCCAACAACGTCAGGCTGACCGTCTGTTCTATCCCGGTAGTAACAGGCGGTCCAGGCAAAGACCGCCGCGCGGATTGCGAAGTTGTTAACGGTAAAATGTGGGCTAAATTTAAGGATTCGGCCGTGCTTTATCGTGACTTCTCGTATATCCAGCGCTGTGCCCGGTCTATGGACACCGATGGAGTTCATTTCAACCGCCGTGGAGCAAGGCAGGCGGCCAGGCCTATCGCCCGTGAAGCCGCCAGTTTCCTGGGAGTGAAACCTAATATTGCGGGAATTAACATTAAGTTCAATGCAACTCGGCGTCAACCAGCTGACCATTCCTCCCGGGCATTTTCCTCCTCTGTTGCCGGCAGTAGTATAAACAACTTTAACTACCAAACCGGGATCGCTCCATTTCAACACCGTCCTCCACCCCTTCTTCCACCGCCGGTTCTCCCAGCCATCTGGCCCCCCCGGCTCCACATACCGCCTCCACCTCTGCCACCAGTACCTCCACTTCCCAGCCTCTTCCCAGACTACCTGCTGTTTTAAAACAATCTAGATTAAATTACCACCCCAAAGTCTCCGCCGAACAGTTGGCATCACTTACCCCTGCGGATAAAAACGCGATAAAATGTTTATATTTTAATGCACGTTCGATAGGTAAAGATGATCGTACACAATTGCTCAGTTCATATACTGCCTTAAATGATATTAATATAGTGTTTATAACCGAAACCTGGTTAGGTGTAGGTGGCAAGCACGTAACCGATAGAGAACTGTCGTGTGATGATAGGTACTCAGTATTTCGATGTGATCGTGGCTCCCGAG
This sequence comes from Dermanyssus gallinae, assembly GCA_003439945.1. NCBI lineage: Eukaryota > Metazoa > Arthropoda > Arachnida > Mesostigmata > Dermanyssidae > Dermanyssus > Dermanyssus gallinae. The sequence goes on from QVRM01002341.1 coordinate 188,460, forward strand.
GAGGGGGGGTTTGTATATTAATTCAAAACACGATGAAAGTTTGTGAACTAAGACTAGAGAGTGGCATCGAAGCTGTCGCGTTAGACGTATATTCCAAACATAGTTCCATCAGGGTTGCCTGTTATTATGCAACAAACGCCGGCACCCTTGCTGAACGCAAGAAACGCATGAAAACTGTATGTGATTCATTTGACTTAATTTGTGATACAACCAGTCCAATTTTAATTTCTGGAGATTTCAACCTTCCAAAAATACACTGGAAGGATATTACGCTTTTAGATTCGCAAACCATGGAGTCCACCTTTGTTAATGCCTGCATCACTAACGGCTTACACCAACAAATAGACGAGGTCACTCGCCCTCGACTGTATTGCCATGGTGCTGAGGCTGCGCAGGCCAGTTCCAATGATGAAATAGATAACACATTCGCCACTGTAGGTAATGCCAAGAATCACTTCGCTACTCAATGTAATGACACTAACATAAATAATAATTTCAGTAAACTATCCAGTCACACCAATAGTAATGGTAATAGATATAGTAATGACAGTCATGCAACTAGTCACATTGATAGTAATGGTAACCTTAGTAGTGTTAGCCAATTAGCTACTAGTGTTACTAATAGTTGTATTGTCACTGATGAAAGAATCTTAGGTATCTCCGACGATGACGACGACAATCTGGGCTCTATTATTGATTTAGTTTTAACCTCAGACCCGTCCATCATTGAAGATATACGAGTATTTCAGTCGCCAATTCCATCCGACCACAATGCCATTTCGTTTTCTATTTTATTTGATGCTAATTATCCTACGGTAGACGAGGGAGGTTATAATTTCTGGAAGGGGGACTATGAAATAATCCGCTGTAGGCTTGCTTGTATAAACTGGAGGAACTTGTTTTTAAATTGCGATACCGTTGACTCGATGTATGATAGCTTTGTATACCAGATACATTCACTAATTGAAGAGTTTGTACCTAAACGAAATGGCAAGTCAAAAAATAATGCAAATTTACGTAAATATGTCACCAATCTAGAACGGTTGATTGACCAGGAGCCAAATGTGCAGTATGAAAAAAAGTTAAGGAAGGCGACTAGAAGACTTCGTATAATGGAAGAAGCCAGTCTTGATTTTAAAAACACAAAGTCGTTTTTTAGATATGCAAATAAGCGATTAAAAGGAAAAGAAAACATTGCGGCTTTAAATATAGATCAGACGGTCCTCGTAGACGACGCTTCTAAAGCAAATGCATTTAAGGACTTCTTCTCGTCGGTTTATGTTGCCCAAGGGAGTTCAGTTCCCGAAGGTGTTTCCAACGACGTGGTCTCGAAAGATAGTTGTCCATACTTGGAAATATCAGAATATAATATTCTTTCTAAAATCAAACAACTACCCACAAAATGCAGCTTTACTCCTGATTTAATCCCACCCATATTTTATAAAAATGTAGCGTCTGCGATAACTGAACCCCTTTTCTTGATATTCAGTAGGTCTTATGAGGATGGCATTGTGCCAAAACATTTTCGGCAATCAGTCGTAACCCCTGTGCATAAGAAGGGTCTAAGGTCAAATGTAGATAATTACAGACCTGTAGCTCAATCATCTATCGCATGTATCATCTTTGAAAAACTGCTAGTGGACCACATTTTTAATTTTTTTCAATCTAAATGCTTGCTGGATGAGAATCAACATGGTTTTACTAAAGGCAAATCCACGGCAACTCAACTCGTCGAAATGACTCAAGATTGGGCTGTTATGATAAACAATAGGCTGGCCTTTGATTGTATATATTTTGATTTCTCGAAGGCATTTGATAGAGTAAACCATGTAAAACTTGTACAAAAGCTTAGGTACTTGGATGTAGATACTCGCTCTATATCATGGATTGCTAGTTATCTTACCCGTAGAGAGTTCTGCGTTCGCGTAAACAATAGCTTTAGTGAGTCGGGCACGTGCCCCTCAGGTGTTCCTCAGGGATCAAGCCTCGGGCCACTTTTATTTTGCACATTTGTTTTAGATCTTAGAAACGTTATTCCTGAGTCGATAACTTATAAGCTTTATGCTGATGATTTGAAACTATACGGACCTTCCAACACCGCTAGCGAAAGGCAAGTACTACAGAGTACGATTGAAGCGGTTTCTAAGTGGTGTGTGGATAATGAAATGCTTATATCAGTGCCAAAATGTGCTGTATTGTGTTTAAAAGAAGCCCATAACTACACGCTACATGGGGAGGCTATCCCTATTTTAAATTGTATTAGGGACCTAGGGGTTGCGGTGACACCGCAACTGGATTTTAGCACCCATATTACACAAGTCATCCGATCAGCTAATCTTATATCTAATACCATATTTCGTTGTTTCATAATTAATGATTACAATTTTTACATGAGGCTTTATAATAGTTTGGTTGTACCTAAGTTTCTCTATTGCTGTGAGGTTTGGCGGCCTTACTTAGATAAACACATTGAAGCAATGGAAAGTGTACAGAGGAGATTCCTTCGTCGTGTCTCGTTAAGGTGTAACGTTGCCCGAAATTCTATTGTGATAAGCCCTATTCGGGAACTTCAGTCCAGAGCGGATTATCGCATGTTCAATCGTATTATAAACTCATCAAATAAGTCAAATTATTTTAGCATTCGGTTGAACAATCTTAGAAGCGGTAACACCATCTCGTCGAAACAAATTGCCAAGACAGATCGTGTAAATAACATGTTTTCGTGGCGGATGGCGAGGGCAATGAGAACTTACAGCACTAACAGTGCAAATGTCGCCACACAAGTAAACTGACTATTGTATGTATCTAGGTAACAGTTTCTAAAATGTAAATATTGTCCCCCCTTTGACTAAATAAAGGTGCATTTGATTTGATTTGATTTGATTTGAAACAGATGAGGCAATCTGGCATTTATGTTTACCAGGCGATAACTGAGCATTGAATAATTTGTCACAAGTCTTGTATATGGGTGTGTTACAACGTTGTTTACAGCACTTTGGGTAGGATAAGCATTATTAGAAGTAGCTCCAAAAGGGGTACGGTTCCTGCGATAGTGTGTCAGAATGCTATATATGTATATTCCATAAAAGTGCAATATATTTTTATCTCTCCATATGTCCTCAGTGGTTGTCCTATAGGCCAATCCAAATACATTTCGTATGCAACTTTTCTGGAGAGTTACTATTGGTTCGACATTCGACTTAAATGAAGCACCATATAACAAAACACCATATTTAAAGTGTGAAAAAATAAATGCATAATACACGTTTTTTTTTTATTCAAGGGAGGCAATATGTCGTAACTTATGCAAAAGTAAAGCACCTGTCCTAAGTTTGTTTATCATATGTTTAATATGAACTTCCCATTTGATGTTATTCTGGAACGTCAGACCAAGGTATTTATAGTCGTTTACCTCGCCAATTATCGGACAATTGCAGTTTGCCTCAAGAACTAAGCTCGAGCCGGCAACAGAGTCGAAACACAGCCTGGTATCATTACATCTGTTTAACGGCAGGTTTTCGACTTTCGTATTAGCATAACAACCTAAGGAAGCACATGAGTGGCAGGTAATGTTGAGTGGTGGTTCAGCAGCGTACCCCATCTTGATTTTCATAATTTTCGTCTTCTTTACATTAAGACATACATTGTTGATTCGCAACCAGAGATTAATCCTCGCGATAGTACTTGTTACCTTTTCTATTAGCTCATTTCTGGTATCACTCTCAATAAGAATGCATGTATCATCCGCGAACTGAACAATTTTTACATCATTACAAAATGAGTGTATATCGTTAATGTATATATTAAACAGTGTTGGTCCTAGAACGGAACCCTGAGGTACGCCGTGATTAACAAAAACAGGTTTACTCAAACATTCCTTATACTTTGTACGCTGTTGCCTGTCAGATAAGTAGTCTTCAAGTATGTCGTATTTTGTCTTGCATAGCCCCAACGCCTTCAATTTATTTACTAATCTTATCCGATCTACACAATCAAAAGTTTTCTGTAAATCAAGAAAGACCAGACAAACTTGTTTTTTCTTCTCTTTCATTGCCCCAATGAAGTTTCGAACTTCAATCATTGCGTCTTCAGTACTTGGCCCTTCCCTAAATCCGAATTGTCCCGGACAGAGAATGTCATTTTTTTCAATGAAATCAACTAGTTGAGAATGTATTATTTTTCTTCGAGCAAATCTTACCCCCTTTATGAAGCGGCGTAACTAAAGATGATTTAAATATTGTGGGGAAAGTTCCACTTTGTAGACATACTTTGTAAAGATGCTTTAGCAATGGTGCCAGAACATCTGCATTTTCTTTTACTAGTGTCGTAGAAATCTTATCGGTCCCCTCAGCTGCTGAGTTTTTCAGAAGTTTGATAGCTTGCAGTACTTTAGTTAAGGATGGCGTTTCGAGGGTCATTTGGCTCGTTGGCCCTTTAAGGTCAGTTAGAAGTGTTTTGCTACTGGACCCAGCGGATTCCGCAATTTTAGTTCCAATCCCTGCTAGATGTGCATTGAGATAGTTTAGTTTGTCTTTAAGCGATCCATCAGGGATATCTTGCAGATCTTCAATGGAAAGCTGTTTAGTTTTGGAACCCTTGAGCTCGGCTAGCATTATCTTAAAAGCTCGTTTCGTATCCTTCTTTGAAGCTAAGAATTTAGCTTTTAGATCTTCTTCACGCAAATTTCTGATCATCTGTTTAAGTTGGTTTCTATATTTATTAAACTTCAATCGCTCCGGGTGGTCAGGGTCCAGATGACGAACCTTAATGAAAAGCTTATTTCTGTACTCTATACTTTGTACAATGGCTGGAGACATCCATGGTTTCCTTGGTCTATGCTTACTTTGTCGTATAGCTATTTCCTTAGAGCATGATTTAATTATATTTTGAACTGATTCCGTTAGATGTTTTGCAGCAGTATTTGGATCAGATATATTATAATAAAAAGACCGGCTAGTTGTTCGTAATATATCACTAACTTGTTCGAGACTATATATAACTTTTGTCGGTATATTATTAACTTTTGATCTGGTTATTCCAGAGATTGAGAGTGCCAGAGCAGCGTGATCGGGTCTTTCTATACATTTTATATCGGGATCATTCATGTTTGTAAAACTATGGAATATATGATCGATAGCTGTACCAGATTCTATTCTTGTAATACCTTTAAAACTTAACTCGTACCCTTGAGTCGCCATTATATCCAGATATTTGCCCACATACACGTTGTCTGCCAGAATGTTTATGTTCATGTCTCCTATTATAAGTCTGTTACTACTTCCACTACCAGTCTTACAAATTTGATAGATATCACTTTCTAGGAATTTATCAATGTCGGACGCAGCTCTTTTCGAAGATCTGTATACCGTAATAATCTCTAATATGCCAGAGGTAGTGTTTATTCTGACTCGAGCCCACTCGCAGTTAGTTAACTCACTGGTTGCAAAATCAACAATCTTATAGTTCTTGTGAACGTGCATTGCTGTCCCACCTGCTCTATTTTTTGTAGAACAACAGAAAACTGCAAAATAGTCCGGGATATTGTATAACTCCTTCTCATGATCGTTTATTTATATTTCACTTAAACAAATAATATCAAAATTACCACTGGCATTTTGAATCTCAGCTTCAACACACTCTAGTCCCTTTCTTAAACTTTGTATATTCAATAAAAATAATTTTAATGGATGGTGACACAGCCGATCAACATTTCCACTGTCCAGGTCAGCTGTTCATCTACTATTGGCTCCATAACACGCTTTCTTTGTGTTTACATTGAGTTCTGGTCTGTGTTACTACACTCGAATCCTCTTTCTATTTGATCTTAACTCATACGGCAACACTGGGGAAGGGTTGTCACGGATAGAGCCCTTACTGATCAATTCATTTTGAAGACGTAATAGGTCATCTTCGCAGCTAATTATTTTGGGCTCTTTCCCATTTTCTTCCCTTAGCTGTCGGATCTCTTCCTCCATTGCTGGGATTCTCTTCGTATCCACTAGTATGGCCTCCAACATTTGTTTTATGTATTTCATATCTTTTCCAGCCATGTTGACAACACGAGCGTTCTCCTTTAGCGTACTGATTGTTTGTTGTGGACTGTTGCGGCTGGTCGTGCAGAGAGCGTCCGTAACGTATTGCACACCGTATCGAACACTGGACAACCCCAGAACAGCACACGTTTAGGCTGAACGTGTGGAAAATATTGCTTATAGTGTACTCCACTTAGGAAAAACACAATCGCCGTCGTTTTATACTTGGATAATTTCACTGTCACCGTCAAACACGCTCCAAGGGTTCCAATAAAGATCAGGAACAAGTGCCACAACCACAAACACAGTGCTTGCTCAGAGGATTCACTATAGTGGTACAGTCCGTATGTATCACTACTATATACGCGGATTGGCAGGTATTTTCACGGAAATATTACGAAAAGTTGAACAGGTATCTGCACAATCGGTTAGGACGATTTGGTGGTCTATCCTGCAAAGTTACAACAAAGAACTCAAGAAACTGCTGGTTTTATCATTGATTTGTTAGGGAGCCGAGATGGAAGCAGCCTACTCGTCAGCGGCCATGTTGATTCTATATTCAATAAGAATCACTCGCAGCCGTACGCCGCCGCTTATGAAGTAACCACCACTGCATGAGTGACGAGAAGCGCCGGTATACAATTGAGCTCTTGCAGGAGAAGTAGAACGGCCTACAAGAGGATGCTCCAGTCTTCGAACCCTAATCCCCAGTGAATCCACTATGGCTATGGACCGAAAGACACCCCAGATCACACTGTTCTGAGGTTTATGGTATGGGCGGATCATCACGCACTTCTACCGCCTTTAATGAACGCAGGGGAGCTACAGAAGGGGGGGTTAACTACTTGAGTAAAAAGTAGAAGACTCGCCCTCCCTGACCGATGCGATGCTCAAGCAGCCGGGGGTCAGGAACACGACTGTTTTTTTAGAGAATTGGAGCCTCACAATACCGGCCCAGACTTACGCCAGCAATAGGAGACAACTCAACCGGGCCACCGTGTATATGAATGAATGAATGAAACACATAGCTTTTTTATGAGTACTTGCAAATACACTTGGAAGCATACAGCCTCTGTACTGTAATGGATACTGCACCGAATTAATCAAAGATACAGTACGTACTCGAACACCTAGCCATTCGCGGATACGCTAACAGGGTACAGCGATACCTACATCGCATAAGTAAAGCTGACCCTATACCGATCATAAAATCTGGGCTATGGTAAGGAGATTCGCAAAATGTGTCTTCAAGGCGAAAATAACCGCCGCATAAAATCAATCAACGTTAATGGCAAAACATGGCTAGGTGAAGTAATATCGGAGAAGACAGTATTGCGGCTGTCCCTGACAATAACCTAAAGAACGACTGAATTTTAAGTGGTCTTTATAAGTCTCACACTACCGTGGCTCTAACAACAACGACGCCCAGTGTGCACCATGAATTTTACCAGTTAATATCTATAAAATCTAAACCCTTTAACAATCTCTATAAAATGTATCTATATTTTTGTTTTTATAGGGAAATACTCTGCAAATAATTACAAATCCATGCATCTTGCAAATAATAACAAATCCATGCATCTTGCAAATAATAACAAATCCACGCGACAACAGATGCTGGTTTTGTATATATATATGCATATTTATCTTGGGGCAAATTCGTGCCAACCATTTACCTGAAACAACGAACGTATGCTCAGCAAAATGTCAAAATCTTTGCAACAAATTCGACGGCAAAAAGATTCCTCGCACTACACTGAGACACGGCACCGCTGCCAGACGGGTAAGGGTTTATGCGAATCGATGCAACAGAACTTATACGCTTATATATATATATATATTTTTTTTTTTTTCTAATAATATATTTATATACTTTATTTATATATTTATATATAAATATATATATATATATATATATATATACAGGTAGTTCAATAAGTTCTTAGAATGAGCTTTTTAGAATTCGAATTTTAACACGCTTTCACCGCTAATAGGAACTGCAACTTTTCGACTGCTAGCACTCAATATATTATGGTAATTGGCCGTTGCGATTTCGTTTGATAGCTTTTCCCGCGCAACGTATCGGCGTGATTTTTTAAAATGGAGAAAAAAGAGTTTCGAGTGGTTATCAAGCATTTTTATTTCAAAGGTTGGAATGCGACCCAAGTAAAAATTGAGTTAGACGAGACGTACAGTGACTCTGGCCATGTTTTGCCACTGTTTCCAACTGGATTAATGTGTTAAAAAGAGGTCGCAGGAGCACCGAGGATGAACTACGTCCAGGAGGCCAAAAAACGGCAACTGATGAGGAAAACGTAGAGAAAGTGCGAAAAATTCTTGGCACAGATAAGCGAATGAACATTAGGGAAATAGCGGAGGCATTAGGGATTAGTTTAGGCAGTGTGCATTTTATCCTACACGAAAACTTAAACATGAAAGAGCTTAGAGCAAAATGGCTGCCGCATTTGCTCAAACAAGGCCAAAAAGACGCGCCTGTTTTGGCTTTACAGCGAAATTTGGCCAAGATGTTGAACAATCTGTCGGATTTTTGGTGCAGATTCATGACCGTCGAAAGCCGGGCTCATCACTACACTCCCGAGACCCAAGAAGCATCTTGCCAATGGTGTGCACCTGATGAAGGACCTCCGAAGAGGGTGCGGACAACGGCATTGACCGGAAAGGTGATGGCTACAGTTTTTTAAGACCAATGTAGAATAATGCTGGTCGACTATCTTGAGAGCTGTAAAACGATCACAGGAGAATATTATGCAAGACTGTTGGACTGCCGTTAGCAAGAACTCATCGTGAAACGGCCCGCTTTGCAGAAGGTTGTCCCGTTTCACCAGGGCAATGCTCCTGCACACAAGTCCCGGCAAGCATCGGCAAAACTGGCCCAACTGAGGTTCGAACTTATTGAACAACCCTCCTATTCTCCAGACCTGGCCCCCTCTGATTATTTCCTCTTCGGACATTTGAAGAATAGTCTCGGTGGAAAGCGTTTTTTCAGCAATGAAGAGGTTAAGGCTGCTGTCAATGCCTATTTTCAGTCTAACGCCGCGGAATTCTACTCAAGAGGTATGAAAGCTCTGAAATCTCGGTGGGAAAAGTGTATTGAGCTTCTCGGGGAGTATATCGAATAAGAAAAATTTAAAAACATGATTTGGAAAATTCTCGGTTTTCATTCTGAGAACTTATTGAACTACCTGTATATATACTATATAATATATATTGCCGCGTGTACATCAGCAGTAGCATCAGCAGCAGACTTTCAGTGATGACGACAGGTTGCCTTCGTTGCTGCAATGCGCACTCGGGCTACTAAGGTGTTTCCGGTGGGTAAGAGTCTGCGATAGACGTGCCGTATTGTATTGTCGCGGTGATACTGTCAGACGGTCGGGTCGGTTGGTGGTCGCAGCACCAAATGTTGGCTGTCGCAGAAGTGGTGGTCGTGGTCGGTGTGATGTCCGAACGAACGGCACGGTGTGGTGTCCCGCCGCCACGTCGAATGCTGGCAGCAGCGGCGGTGGAGGCGCTAGGCCTCGTATATATACTATACTCATTAAAATCCTGTGTATTCATTAGGGTGCGCGCTGCTCCGCCAATACTGGAGACCTCAGTGCCCTGTAGTCTAGGATGTATTTCAGTGGATGCACTTGGGGCTGGAAGCCTTCCCGATCTTAAACAGGATTTCTTTTTGGACCTCCTTGTCATGCCATTGTAATGATCCCCGTTAGACCGTCCTCGTTGGGAGAGCGTATCGCAGAGGCGAGTGAGCAGTCTCTTAAGGGTGTCTGTCAATAGTTCCCTGTTGTATTGACGTGTCGCATTTGCCAGTATCGGCGGTCCGGCAGACGCGGGTAATGTCTGTTTTGCGGCGTTATCTAAAAGGTGATGTAGCGGTGGTCGCTGGGACTCTCCCCTGTACCACCCAGTCCTGGATGTCGGCTATCGCAGCCGAATACGCTAGCGCCAGATCAAGGAAAGATATCTGGCCGCGACGCGCTAACGTCGGCGTTGCTGTTATTAGCAAGTGCCAAGCCCCGGCCCGACAGCCAGTCCAGTAGGATCTGTCCTCTGTCTCCGTGTTACGGCGGCTGCCCCACGCGACGTGCAGTGCGTGTAAGTCGCCTGCGACTATCAATGAGTGGCCAGGGTAGCGATGAGTGTCAATAGATGCGCTAATGTCGTCTAAACCCTTGTTAAAATCTTCTACCGTCCTGTTTGGGGAGAAGTAGCAACTGTGTAGTACGCAGTTAAGATCTGGCAGGTAAGGCCATGAGAATTCGTTCCCCTGGCCGTGGCTCGTGATGGACAGTGCAGCCTCCTAAGATTTATTTGCAGAATCTTGATCATTTTTGTCATGAGAAGACACTGAGCTTACACGGTGTTAGTCGGTGCCGTCGTCATCCGCCAGCTGGGTGGCGGCCTTACGAAGAGAGCGTCGCTGGCTCAGCGGGGCTGGCGTAGGTTGTTACGCACGACATCTCTGATATCGAGCGTTGAGCATTTGGCGCCGCAGTATTAGTTATTTTTGGGGCTCGCCAGCAGACGCCACTCGTCTCGGATATGATCAATATGCTACAGGTCAACGGCGTCAGGTCAGAATACGACGACACCACGCGCACTAAGGAGAAACACGAATCAGTGTCGACAACAAGAATGAAACGTATACGATGAATAAAGTAGGTCAAGAGGCGAGAGGGACAAGCGAAAGGTGCGGCGTGGTTCGTAGTGCTAACAGAGATCGGACCGAATAGTCTATCGCAAACCAGCGGTCAACGGGAGTGGTTAGCTGCCACTCTATAGGGTAGTACCCCCAGATCCACCCCCAGATCTAATTGTTGTCAATTAGTAATAAGCGTTAGGTACGTAACATAGGTAGTGTCTTTGTGGATTGTGTGGTCTCTGCTGGTGCTAGTAGTCCGCCGGCGGGAGCTGCGTGTTTTGGCCGGTCTTTATCCGCTCGCCCTTGCAACTGCAGTAGATTTGTCCTGTATGTTGGGCATGCCATACTGTCCGCTCGATGTCCCGGGACTTTGCACACTATGCAGTGGGGGGTTTCAATCGTGCAGGCCGCGACGGCATGTTGCGGTGATCCGCATCGGCGGCAGAGGCGTGTAGTCACTTTCTGAGCCTCGCAAAAAGCTGCCGTGTGGCCCGGTCTCAGGCAGTTAATGCATGTCGGGAGGCGTGACCCGTACCTCAGGCTTGCACGCGCTGCTCGCAATCATGACGCTTTGCTGCGGCTAGAACCATTTGGATTGAGGAGTAGCAACTCTGACCACCGAGCACCCTGACGCGGCTTGCTTGCCGTGATCGGGACCCCTTCGGGGACCGCAAGGAGCCCCTGCAGCTCAGGCTCGATTCTCTTCGAGTTGCAAAGGGGGTTATTGCCCCAGAGGGCCACTTCTCGCAAGGGCCTACCTGTCTGCCTGGTGTGCGGTTGCATTGTCTATGTTTTGAGCCAGCTGTGCCCCAAAGCAATAGGTCTCTCGAAGACCTATTATTACCGTCACTGTTTTTGACCGGACCGTTAACGGCTGACTCTAGTTGTTATCGGCCAAATGTGCCCTGAGAGTCGGCGCAGTTTCGGCGAATATTCGTCTTTTTCCCACTTTGACTTTGACCGATGTCTGCCCGGTCAAGGCAAGGGGGGAAGAGGAAGGGACTGCCTGCGATGTAGTTGGTGGAGCCGTGGTCGGTTCCTTATATTTCGAGAACTCGGTCATGGGTGGACCGGATGACGATTGCTGCAGACTTCTGTGCATGCGCCGCTCTCTCCACTGCCGGGTCACGTACAGGAAGTGGAGCCTTCTGGATAGCCGCACTGGGGGACCGCACTGGGCAGCATGTACTCGACGACGGAGCGGAGTACGGATATTGTGGTCTCGTCGTATGCTTTTTCGAGTCCCACTATCCCCACTACCAATTACTGATCTCCGCCGCCCGCGTTGGGAGTCCCGGTTAAGGGACTCCTACGCCTGGGTAGTGCGCAGCACGGCTGCAGTGCCGGGAGGCTGCGTGAGTAGCTTCGGCAGGGCAGGAAATTTTATAACTGCCGACTTTGCCGCCGCTCCAGGAACAATCAGCAGACCCCTTAGTGGTCGAGAAGCAGTGATGCTCTCAGAGGTCAAAGGCAGTTCCTGGAAAAACTCTGCGGGTGAATAAAGCCCCGCCAGGCTGACGAATCCGGTGGCAATTGTCGCTGCCGAGATGCGGGAATTAAGAACACCCGGCCAGTCAACGGTGGTGGGTCTTCGCCGCTACTCGCCATCCCCAATTATAGAGGGGGAGTCTATGGGGGCGGCCTCATGCGCACGTGCGATCAGCGCGCAGTGCACGTGCAATCAGCGCGCGCAGTGCACACTGAACGTGCAGTATCTGTGCGATACATGCAGCGCACGTGGCCCGCTTAGTGACCGCTCGACGCCTACGTGGCGATCGTAATCCCTCGTGGCCGCCCGTCGCGGATCACGGAAAGTCACTTGTTGAAGAAACTGACGTGTAAAGCACAACACAACAAAAGCACAACACATCGAACAAAACAGACACTTGTGGGAAGTACTAAGCACTCTGTAAAACCACCAAAGTTCAATAAACCAACACCGTCGAGAGTGGACGTCCGCTCTTACGACGGTCAGCACGGAACTGCGTATGGCACGGCCTATGGAGACCTCGCACGCCTTCTCTAGGAGCGTCTGGAGACCCGCCGCTGTAGTTGGAGGTCCCTCTAATGCTACAAGGGTCCTGAGAGACCTCTAAGTTGTTCGGCTCCCTGGCGTCTGATGGACGGATGCAGAGTTTGATTTACCGTCGCGGCAGTGGTCACGTTAAATTCGATGATAAAATGGTCGCTGAGGGATTCTTCTTCTTGTAGCACCTTTTAGTTTAAAATGTTGTTGGCCTCTACGCTACGCGTTATAGTCAGGTCGACACACGGAAGTGCGCCCAGCCCTTAAGATCTCGTTCCAGCGTCGTTGCCCGTGGCGCGCGAGCTACGCGTGTTTTGGGTACTTTCAGTTAGAAAACGGTTTCATCCTTATTATTACTATTGAGTCGCTTTATTTCTGCGATCTTCCTAATCGTCGTACCTGGCTTTCCAAGATAAAAACACCGTTTGGGACAACGTTTTGAGTATATAAACAAAAGCACATTCGAATAAGCCGCTCATACGCGCTTATTTAAGCGGAACGCCCTAAATTTGTATAACCGTGTATGTTTATAATTGTGTGTGCGTATGTTGTTAATAATCGTCGACATTGCCTCTACAGACTGAGTGTATATTTCTGCTGTCAATCAGAAAAATACTTTATACACCATGATTGCACTTTTTAGGCAAAGGACGGAAAACGCAATCTAATCTACCGGACGCACCAATTGTAATTACAAGGAGAGGATCGGAGGGTCCTCGGGTCATTCGACAAAGAAGTGTTTTTAAAAGGGTGAGCAGAAATTTTTAACCAACAGAATTAGCCAGCAACTAATCGTACCAAGTTTATTTCGTATCGCCAAGTTTATATCGTACCACGAAATGTATGCTTGACGGAATACACTGAAGTAATATAACGTACATAGTGTCGAATGTTTACATTTGAGCGGTAAGGAGTGTCTTCGCAGTTCGTTGTTTCTTAGTGCTTTCTAGATGATACCTGACGTTGAGTATTGGTGCAGTTAAACTTCTTCGCCTTGAGCATCTTTTGTGCTGTGAATTGACCCGTTATGGGCGTTGTACACTCGCATAAGTGCGACCCACCATCTGGGAAACCCATAGCAGGCACGACGACAACGACGACAACAACGCCACCGCCACCGGCTGACGTCAACAACAACGACGATCCGCCAGTAAGCTGTGTTCGAAATGTTGGCGCCGATATTGCAGTAACTGCAGCGTCTATTGCCGCTGTCGTCTCTCCGTCAACAAGTGGAAAGGGATGCGGCATGAAGAAGAAACGGCAGGCCCCAGCAGCAGCAACCGTCGAAAACGGCGAGAGACGTTGGCACTGCCGCGGTGCCGTCCAACTCCAGGTACTGCCACAACCGGCACCGGTAATGTTGTTGGGTGTAGCGCGGCCAATGGCCAGACAACAGCCGATGATGTTGCGACCATCGTCTGCGAATCTAGTGACAAGAGCAGCGCCAACGTTTCAGGGCAGACAGTGTCACCCGGCAGCGCGGGAGAAGCTGTTTCACTGGATGATAATCAAGTAGCAGGGAATGGCGATTTTCTGAACGACGATGCTGAGGGTCGGATTAAAGTCGGTGCTGGTGGTAAACCGGCGCTAAAGATTACTGCACCTAATGTTGTAACCAAAAAGCGCACTGAAGCAGTAAGAAAACTTATTGTCAACGAACTGCAGGTGCTTTAGCCTAGACCACATTAGAGTGAAATCCCCGCGGTCTTCCCCACGTTGCCGCCGTTGCGGCTCTAAAGAGAACGAACTGCAGGTGCTTTAGCCTAGACCACATTAGAGTGAAATCCCCGCGGTCTTCCCCACGTTGCCGCCGTTGCGGCTCTAAAGAGTCACCTCCGTAAAGACTGTACTCAGCCCCTAAAGTGCTGTAAGGGGTCTGACGAGGCTACTTGGGGATCGTGTCCCCATCGCCTCCACCGGATGGAACAACTTAGGAGATCGGCTCCATTACGCATCGGCTCCATTACGCATTCAGCAAAACGCCCTGGCTTCAACGGTGAAAATCTGCTCACCCGTGAACGACATACACCCATCGGCATCTTTTCAAAACGTTCTTTTTCTGCGATTGTTCAAAACGGTGTTAAATTCCAGCCATCGTCCTCGCTACCTAAACGGTTTTTTCGGCGGTTGTTTAAAACGGTATAGGTCTCCTCAGGACCGGCAGATCAACCCCAAAAACTGAATGATGTTAAGGAGGCTTTTCCATGCATTCTTTCTGGCGCCCCATTACGCGCCATTACAAGTAGCTTCTGTTGGGCCCGCTATCGGATCCCCAAACAACCTCTCTGCTGGCCTGCGCGATCAGCTTAAAGACGCCTGCTGTCAGCTGTAACTTCAAGTTTGGCTGAAATGCGTCCGCCCGAGACGGATCCCGCGATGTCAGCGGTGTCTCCGGTTGTCGTGTGCGACATCGCTCCAAAGTCTCTTTCGGCCTCGCAATAATGTCAAAATAAGACATCCGGTGCAGGTCTCACTGCAAGACGTTATCCTCGTAACGTCTTAAGTCAAGAGCGCTTCTATATCCTGTTTACCCCGGGGTATTCGCGACAGCATGTCTTTAGCGGGAGTAACTATGACTCTTTCCGGCGTTGGTCCGCTGGCGCGCGACTTCCGCGTGCTGCGGGGACCTTCACGCGCCCCCATGAAAGTTAGTCAGACGGTGCAAACTCCCAATAATAACTCTCCCGAGGTTACTTTTGTTGGTGCGGGAGGCGAGGCATACGATATACTTTGAGTGGCAACGAATTCATATTGTCATCCTGTCGTGGCCCATTAGAGAGCTGTTAAGGCTACTATGATTGAACGGGGGAAGTGAGCTGCACATGAAACCCGGGCCGGACGGTTAATGCCCCGGGCTTTAGCGACCTGGGAGTACCGTCTGGGACGCCTGTTTCCTTGGCTTAATAGGCACAATGAGAGCGAAGTAGCCACATGAACGCAGACCGCCTGTCGAGAGGACCATCTGGCTCTAGAAACTTGGCAACTCATTAATGAGGTCTGCTCAACAGCAAGCAGAGACTACTGCAATTCCCAACTGCAGTATTCTGCATGCCATCCCAGAAGGAACGCGGCCGAACCCTCACATCGGTACTTCGCAAAAATCTTAACAGATTCCGGGCGGGAAACGGCTCTCAAACGAATCCATATGGTTCAACATTACCTAGTCGACGAGAAAGTTCGTCGCGCAACAACTCCACGATAATTTGTGTAGTGCAGGGGAAGCTCGCCCTTGGCGACGTTTCTTCTGCAGCAAGGGTTCTTTTATCCACCGATACAGTAGCGCCGCTCTCTGCAGAAACTAGACTGGCGCGCCTTGGTAAACATCCGCCTAGTCCACCTGAACTATAATATCTGCCGGAGGGACCCATGAGATCACTGTGTCTGCAATAGATGTCATCAACGCCATCCGGAGCTTTACCAACAGCTCAGGCGGCGGCCCCGATGGTCTACGGCCGCGTCATCTAAAGGACCTTATCGGCACAAACTACTCCTCTAGTGCACTTCGTAAGCCTTGCTGTTAATGGAGAAGCTACCTGATTTTGTGCTCCCTGTCTTCTACGGCGCCTCGTTTATTGCTTTGCGCAATCATATGATGGCATTAAACCTATTGCCGTTGGCCTGACTTTGCGCCGCTTAGTCGGAAAGATCATAATCTGGAAGAGCATGCCGGACAACGTCGCTATGGTCTCTTTGCATCCGCCCGGCTGCGAAATCAGGGGAGGTGCGGAGGCGGTTGTGCATGCAGCACGGGCGTTCGTTGAGCACAACAGACGTGTCCCAGACAGGGTGCTCGTCAAGTTAGACTGCAAAACCGTCTTTAACAAGTTCAGACAAGACCACCTGCTTAAAGCAGTGCGCTCTTACCTTCCGCGACTTTACCCGCAGGTATATCAAATGTATAAGCTTCCAAGCAAGTTAATTTAGCAGTGAGAGAAAGTGCTGCTCCGGTGTTCAACAGGGTGATCCCTGTCGCCCCGCTTTGTTGTGCTTCGACCTTGGTTTCTGGACGACGGCACTCTCGCCGAAGACTCCCTGGAGGTCCAGAGAGACATTGTCCGGGTAAGCTGAACGACGCAAAGTGCTAAATTTTCTTCCTCTTTCAAAAGGACCCTCATCTCGGCTCCATGCTTTAAGCGGCGCGCAATCTTCTGCCAGCTGCGAGGTTGATTCTCGGCCATTAATTGGAATTTCTAGGGGCGCCAATTCTAAACGAATCTAGTGGCTTATCTTTAACTAAAAAAACTCTGATTTTGTTCGCTGGTGCATTGCGACTCTTGGACGCTCACCAAGCTCTCTATATGCTTCGCGTGAGTTTGTTAACTCAGAGGCTGATGCACCTCTTGCGATGCCTATGCCGAACCGGATTTGCTGCAATCGTTCGACGAAGGCTTGCAAAGTACCCTTCAGGGTATCTTAAACGTTAAACATAGCAAAACTCTACAAGCGTCGCTTCCAACGTCCACAGGGGAAATGGGGATTCGCATGGCTTCGCAAGTTGCGTTGTCTGCCTACCTCGGGTCTCTAAAAAATACCTGGTGTCAGGGATCACACCACCTGATGCCTACACCAGCTTCACCGCCCAAATCGAAGCTTGCCGCTTCTATTCAGAAGAGTGGGGTCCATTGCCCGAACGCATTACACAATCGAGTTTGGACTTTAAAAGTAGTTAGTCGATGCAGGAGCGGTTAATGACCCAGTCGAGCAACGTCAAAGAGCAGGCGCGACCAAGAGCCGTAATCGATCCGATGAGGGGAAAGTGGCTTCAGGCCATTCCCTCACCGCAGCTAGGGACGATGCTGGACAATACCACACTCCGCATCGTCTCTGGCCTGCGTCTGGGGGAATCGGTCTGCTTCGCACTAAACTGTGTAAGATGTGACCTACCGGTGTCTTCCACGGGTGAGCATGCTCTCGCTTGCAAGAGAAGCGCCGGTAGGCCGGTAGGTTCTCAAGGCTTTCAGCTTTGAGTGACGTAATACACCAAGCAATGTAGTCAGCCCATATTCCGGCAGTCAAAAAGCCGGTTGGTCTGTCAGCCAACAGCTAACTAAATCCAGACGGTCTTACTCTATTTCCATGGGGTGAAGGTCTTTGCCTTGTATACGACGTCAGTGTCTTGCACGTTGGCCTCTTCTCATGCCCGCCATACCAGCCGAGAGGTCGGAGCAGCCGCTCATCTTGCTGAAGATCGCAAGTTGGTAAAATATTGTAAACTGGGACAAAACTTTATCGTTCAACTAACTGCCTTGGAGACATTAGGCCCAATGGAAAAAATCACAAATAAGAATGCAGTCACAAGAGCATGGCAGTTTTTGCTACAAAAAAATGCTCTGCTTTGCCAGCATGGGTTTAAATCTTGCTCTTGGCGGACCGAAGATTTGTCGTGCATCGCATGTGTAAAATGCTGTTTCGCCAGCCATAAAAAACAAATTGGAGCTTTTTTTTAGTATCTCACGTATCGGATCGGAATTTTGGACTGCCCGCAGTAAGGGTTGGGCGGAGCGACTAAGTTTGGCACAGGGGCGCTTTCTTTGTATGTTTTGGAGATCGGAAAGTCGAGAGAGAAAACAAAAGATTATATTAGATAAATACCATGCACTATTTAACCTTGATAGTGATTTTGAAGAATATCCATGGGATTGGGCCGAAGATAAAACTTGATCACCTTGGAGAAGCGAGAGAGACCAGGGCATCTAATACGGTCGCACTGAATATCCGCATGCATAGAGGTAGCAAGGGCAGCCAAGCTTTTGGCGTTCAAGCTGTCAGAGTGGACCACTCTTCCGGTAAACTTGCGTTGTTTAAAATCCTTAAACAACTTCAGGGGGAACTTAGTCACACCTATAACCCCGTCAATGATGGGTACACTAGTCTTTTTAAATTGATCTCTCGCCTAGAAAGGCGAAAGTAATTTCATTCCGGCTGCAACATTTTACCAACACGATGGTCATTGTAGTAGGTTTAAATTACTACTTTTTGCAAATGTGTAAATGTATGAAACATACCGCTGAGAATGTGTATAAATGAGTTTAAAAAATGCTAATTTCACCATCATAGCGACAAAATGCTCAGCTTCACTATCATAGCGACAAAATGCTTAGTTTCACTATCATAACGACAAATCTTCTATAACTACATATTTTACTAACATAGGAACAAATTGCTTTAGTCTTACTAGCATGGGTTAAATAAATAACGTCAGTGCCAACTGTGTTTATATTTGTAAATGAAAAACTGTTGATAATACTATGGGACCGAGAGTGACCCACAAGCACGAGTCTCATCATAACAAATGTTTATCGTTTATGTACCCCCGATTTTGTTAGCCGTTAGCCAAGCGTCGGCGGGGGCCTTTGCGAGTGCCCGACGTCCAATCAAATGAAGCTACGCCTTATTTAAGGATTTGCGGAGGATCAGATGTGAGCACTTCTCAATTACGTCTCTACACACACATATTACAAGCAGACGAGTTAATAAACATAACAAAGAGTAGACGTTGATTAAAGCGTTTCATCGTGTAGTGTGATTTGTTAACAGGTACAAGCTATCGTTGATGGCTCAAGTGTCTAGGTGGCTTCCAAAATGCACATGTACGCTACTCACTGTTTAAAAATAACCTATACATCAATATGGTTTAAACATACTGGCAGCTTATTTAGCGTTTTGTTGGTGCAGGGAACGTGCTGTTGACGTCATTTTGTGCACCCAAACGGTATTACAAACAAATATTCACATTTAACCTTCTATTTGCACAGAAAGTGTTCGCGACATGCATATGATATAAACTGGAACAGTGTAGTAGATGCTATCAGACGCAACCATGCTCTTGATAACATCTATTAAACTGTTCTAGTTTACGCTTTAAACATGTTTGTACGTGTTTTATTGGTATCTCATACAGTTTACTGAACTGTAGCTCCTTTAGATAACTAACTTATCTTTGCTTCCGTTTTCGAAATATCTAATTGCACATTTCTTCTCTAAGTACCCCAAAAATTATAAAGGCTCTTGAGTAGCATGAACTGATTCAGGGAACCGGCATGCCCATAACACTAAAGCCGCCTTAACGTTACCCCTTGCATAGCGCAGTTCCACCAGAGTGTAGTTACTAGCATACATCATCGTTCAGGAGTTTGAACATGTGGGCTATCTGGACGCTCAGGTTCGGGCAACTCGCTTCCCCAACACAAAGAAGCAGCTAGCTTACTTACGTTCATCAGGGAATATTGCGCTGTTTTTAGGGATTTCTTCGTTGGCAATTAGTAAAACATGTTTATCAGAATAACCAAAATGTGGCTAGCACCATTCGTGTTGCACAAGAATCTCTCGTTAGTAATCTACGCGGCCTTCTAGGTGCTTTTTGCTACAAATAATTTTTCTTTATCTTCAAAACGACTATATACACAACGATGTTGCTACTGAGTTAAAACGTTTGTTAAAATGACACTTGCCTTAAGACTGCTATTATGCTAACCTTATCTTCGTTGTATTTAAGACAGATTATATGCGCCGTAATTTGGTAACCAAAGTGAATTGACTGTGCAGATCTTGGTGTTGCCATACATTTTCGAGTACAGCTTTTTCCTCGTATTGATTCTTTTTCAGGAGGAGTTTTTTGATTGTTTAGACGCTCAGGTTGGTACAACTCACTTCGCCAATACGAAGAAGCAGCTAGCTTGCTATGTTCATCAGGGAATATTGCGCGCTATTTTTAAGGATTTCCTCATTTGCATTTGTCAAAACATGTTTATCAGATTGAGCAAAATGTGGTTAGAAGCCGCACTCGGGTTGCACAACGACCTCTCGCTAGCCACCTACTCGGCCTTCGAGCTGGGTTTTGCACAACAATCTCTCGTTAGTAATCTACGCGGCGTTCTAGCTGCTTTTTGCTACAAATAATTTTTCTTTATTTTCAAAACGACTATATACACAACGATGTTGCTACTGAGTTAAAACGTTTGTTAAAATGACACTTGCTTTAAGACTGCTATTATGCTAACCTTATCTTCGTTGTATTTAAGACAGATTATATGAGCCGTAATTTGGTAACTAAAGTGAATTGACTGTGCAGATCTTGGTGTTGCCATACATTTTCGAGTACAGCTTTTTCCTCGTATTGATTCTTTTTCAGGAGGAGCTTGGGCATTATTCGGACGATCAGGTTGGTACAACTCACTTCGCCAATACGAAGAAGCAGTTAGTCTACTATGTGCATTAAGAAATATTGCGCTGTTTTTTAGGGATTTCTTCGTTTGCATTTGGTGAAACATGTTTATCAGAATAACCAAAATGTGGCTAGCACCATTCGTGTAGCACAACAATCTCTCGTTGGTAATCTACGCGGCATTCTAGCTGCTTTTTGCTACAAATATGTTTTCTTTATTTTCAAAACGACTATATACACAACGATGTTGCTGCGGAGTTAAAACGTTTGTTAAAATGACACTTGCCTTAAGACTGCTATTATGCTAGCCTTATCTTCGTTGTATTTAAGACAGATTATATGCGCCGTAATTTGGTAACCAAAGTGAATTGACTGTGCAGATCTTGGTGTTGCCATACATTTTCGAGTACAGCTTTTCCTCGTATTGATTCTTTTTCAGGAGGAGTTTTTTGATTGTTTAGACGCTCAGGTTGGTACAACTCGCTTCGCCAATACGAAGAAGCAGCTAGCTTGCTATGTTCATCAGGGAATATTGCGCTATTTTTAAGAATTTTCTCATTTGCATTTGTCAAAACATGTTTATCAGATTGAGCAAAAAGTGGTTATAAGCAGCATTCGGGTTGCACAACGACCTCTCGCTAGTCACCTACTCGGCGTTCGAGCTGGGTTTTGCACAACAATCTCTCGTTAGGAATCTACGCGGCCTTCTAGGTGCTTTTTGCTACAAATAATTTTTCTTTATCTTCAAAACAGACTATATACACAACGATGTTGCTACTGAGTTAAAACGTTTGTTAGAATGACACTTGCCTTAAGACTTCTATTATGTAACTTTATCTTCGTTGTATTTAAGACAGATTATATGAGCCGTAATTTGGTAACCAATTGACTGTGCAGATATTGGTGTTGCCCAACATTTTCGAGTACAGCTTTTTCCTCATATTGATTCTTTTGCAGGAGGAGTTTGAGCATTTGGATTGTTCGGACGCTCTCACTTCGCCAATACGAAGAAGACAACAATCTCTCGTTAGTAATCAACGCGGCATTCTAGCTGCTTTTTGCTACAAATAATTTTTCTTTATTTTCAAAACAGACTATATACACAACGATGTTGCTACTGAGTTAAAACGTTTGTTAGAATGACACTTGCCTTAAGACTCCTATTATGCTAACTTTATCTTCGTTGTATTTAAGACAGATTATATGAGCCGTAATTTGGTAACCAATTGACTGTGCAGATATTGGTGTTGCCATACATTTTCGAGTACAGCTTTTTCCTCATATTGATTCTTTTGCAGGAGGAGTTTGAGCATTTGGATTGTTCGGACGCTCTCACTTCGCCAATACGAAGAAGACAACAATCTCTCGTTAGTAATCAACGCGGCATTCTAGCTGCTTTTTGCTACAAATAATTTTTCTTTATTTTCAAAACAGACTATATACACAACGATGTTGCTACTGAGTTAAAACGTTTGTTAGAATGACACTTGCCTTAAGACTCCTATTATGCTAACTTTATCTTCGTTGTATTTAAGACAGATTATATGAGCCGTAATTTGGTAACCAATTGACTGTGCAGATATTGGTGTTGCCATACATTTTCGAGTACAGCTTTTTCCTCATATTGATTCTTTTGCAGGAGGAGTTTGAGCATTTGGATTGTTCGGACGCTCTCACTTCGCCAATACGAAGAAGACAACAATCTCTCGTTAGTAATCAACGCGGCATTCTAGCTGCTTTTTGCTACAAATAATTTTTCTTTATTTTCAAAACAGACTATATACACAACGATGTTGCTACTGAGTTAAAACGTTTGTTAGAATGACACTTGCCTTAAGACTCCTATTATGCTAACTTTATCTTCGTTGTATTTAAGACAGATTATATGAGCCGTAATTTGGTAACCAATTGACTGTGCAGATATTAGTGTTGCCATACATTTTCGAGTACAGCTTTTTCCTCATATTGATTCTTTTGCAGGAGGAGTTTGAGCATTTGGATTGTTCGGACGCTCAGGTTGGTACAACTCACTTCGCCAATACGAAGAAGCAGCTAGTCTACTATATGCATTAAGAAATATTGCGCTGTTTTTTAGGGATTTCTTAGTTTGCATTTGGTTAAACATGTTTATCAGAATAAGCAAAATGTGACTAGAAGCAGCATTCGTGTTGCATAACGACCTCTCGTTCGTCACCTACGCGGTGTTCTAACTGGGTCTTGCTACAAAATGTTTTTTATTTAATTTAAGGCAGACTATATATTCACAACGATGTTACTACCTGAGTTAAAACGTTTGTTAAAATGACACTTGCCTACGTGTATGAAGCTACGCCTTATTTAAGGATTTGCGGAGGAGCAAGGGTATGAGCACTACTCAGTTACGTCACTACTCACATACACACACATAGTGCAAGCAGATAGTTAATAAACATTAATAAAAAAGTGGGCGTTGATTATCGCGTTTCACCATATAGTGTGATTTGGTAAACAGCTATAACAAGCTATCATTGTCGTCAACCGTCTAGGTGGCTTCCGAAATGCACATGTACACACTGAACATTGTTCAAAAATACACCTGTATGCCAATAATGATTTAGACATACTGGCGGCTCATTTAGCGTTTTGTTGGTGCAACGGATGTGACTGTTAACCTCGTTTCGGGCACCCAAACAGTTTAGAAATCAATTTCCTTTCTTTCACATTTAACCTTCTATTTGTAGGAAAAGTATTCGCGGCGCGCATATGATATAAACTGGTACAGTCTATATAGCTTTTACATTTTAACTCTAATATATAGTATTAGAACGAACGAGTATAATAATCTAATAGTGAAATACACATACCTGAAACATAACAACATAATTGAAAAACTATAGATGCTATCAAGCGCATACCATTATTTTTATTGTGTGTATTTCTATTGGTATCTCATACATACTGGACTGTTGCTTTTTTAGAAAACAAACTTGCTTTGTTTCAGTTTTCGAAATATCTAGTCGCACACTTTCTCCCTCTATCTACCCCTCAAAAGTGCAGAGAAGGGCCCTTGAGTAACACTCTTGAACTTGAGTAGCACTGAAACTGATTCCGGGTAGCGGCATCCCATATATAAGATAAATAAAGGTGGGAACCGGCATCTCATAAAGTAGATCTAACACTGAAGCCACCTTGGTCTATAGGCCTGTAGAGTTTACCCCCTGCACAGCGCAGTTTCAGCAGAATGTAGTTACCAACTAGCATACTTCACCGTTCTGTTGGCGAGTGCGTGCTTTTAAGAACCGGAACATTGCTCCTGGCGGATACTTTCAACAGCCAACGGAGCGAATTAATATTTATTATTTTGCATATGCTGTGCTTTTTTATCTTCACTGTATTTAAAACAGATTAACTGAGTCGTAATTTGGTAATCAAGGTGTCTGTGTAGATCTTGGTGTTGACAAGCATTTTCAGACTACATATTTTTTTCTCGTATTCCTGTTTTTTTAGGAAGGAGTTTAAACAATTGAGCCATGGGGAAGCTTAGGTTGGGACAATTACTTCCCCTTACGAAGAAGCAGCTAGTTTGCTATGTTCATCAGGGATTATTGCGCTTTTTTTAAGATTTCCTCATTTGCATTTGTCAAAACATGTTTATCAGATTGAGCAAAATGTGGTTAGAAGTATCATTCGGGTTGCACAACGAACTCTCGCTAGTACCTACTCGGCGTTCGAACTGGGTTTTGCACAACAATCTCTCGTTAGTAATCTACGCGGCATTCTAGCTGCTTTTTGCTGCAAATAATGTTTCTTTATTTTTAAAATAGACTATATACACAACGATGTTGCTACTGAGTTAAAAAAGTTTGTTAAAATGACACTTGCCTTAATTCTGCTATTATGCTAACCTTATCTTCGTTGTATTTAAGACAGATTATATGAGCCGTAATTTGGTAACCAAAGTGAATTGACTGTGTAGATCTTGGTGTTGCCATAGATTTTCGAGTACAAATGTTTCCTCTTATTGATTCTTTTTCAGGAAGAGTTTGAATTTGTAGACAATCTGGAAACTCAGGTTGGTACAACTCACTTTGCCAATACGAAGAAGCAGTTAGTCTACTATGTGCATTAAGAAATATTGCGCTGTTGTTTAGGGATTTCTTCGTTGGCATTTGGTTAAACATGTTTATTAGAATAAGCAAAATGTGGTTAGAAGCAGCATTCGGGTTGCACAACGACCTCTCGCTAGTCACCTACTGGCGTTCGAGCTGGGTTTTGCACAACAATCTCTCGTTAGTAATCTACGCGGCATTCTAGCTGCTTTTTGCTACAAATATTTTTTCTTTATTTTTAAAACAGACTATATACACAACGATGTTGCTACTGAGTTAAAACGTTTGTTAAAATGACACTTGCCTTAAGACTGCTATTATGCTAACCTTATCTTCGTTGTATTTAAGACAGATTATATGAGCCGTAATTTGGTAACCAAAGTGAATTGACTGTGCAGATATTGGTGTTGCCATACATTTTCGAGTACAGCTTTTTCCTCATATTGATTCTTTTTCAGGCGGAGTTTGAGCCTTTGGATTGTTTCGACTCTCAGGTTGGTACAACTCACTTCGCCAATACGAAGAAGCAGCTAGTCTACTATGTACATTAAAAATATTGCGCTGTTTTTTTGGGGATTCTTAGTTTGCATTTGGTTAAACATGTTTATCAGAATAAGCAAAATGTGACTAGAAGTAGCATTCGTGTTGCATAACGACCTCTCGTTCGTCACCTACGCGGTGTTCTAACTGGGTCTTGCTACAAAATGTTTTTTATTTTTTATTTTTAAGGTTGACTATATATACACACCGATGCTGGTACCTGAAATGACACATAACTACGTGTATGAAGCCAGGCCTTATTTGAGGAATTTGCGGAGGAGCAAGGGTATGAGCACTTCTCAGTTACGTCACTACTCACATACACACACATAGTGCAAGCAGATAGTTAATAAACATTAATAAAAAAAAAGTGGGCGTTGATTATCGCGTTTCACCATATAGTGTGATTTGGTAAACAGCTACAACAAGCTATCATTGTCGTAAACTGTCTAGGTGGCTTCCGAAATGCACATGTACACACTAAACATTGTTCGAAAATAACACCTGTATGCCAGTAATGATTAAGACATACTGGCGGCTTATTTAGCGTTTTTTTGGTGCAACGGATGTGACTGTTAACCTCGTTTCGGGCACCCAAACAGTTTAGAAATCAATTTCCTTTCATTCACATTTAACCTTCTATTTGTAGAAAAAGTATTCGCGGCGCGCATATGATATAAACTAGTACAGTCTATATAGCGTTTACATTTTAAATGTATAATACTCTAATATAGTATTATAACGAGTATAATACTCTAATAGTGAAATACACATACCTGAAACATAACAACATAATTGAAAAACTATAGATGCTATCAAGCGCATACCATTATTTTTATTGTGTGTATTTCTATTGGTATCTTACTCATATATAAGATAAATAAAGGTGGGAACCGGCATCTCATAAGGTAGATCTAACACTGAAGCCACCTTGGCCTATAGGCCTGTAGAGTTTACCCCCTGCACAGCGCAGTTTCAGCAGAATGTAGTTACCAACTAGCATACTTCATAGTTCTGTTGGCGAGTGCGTGCTTTTAAGAACCGGAACATTGCTCCTGGCGGATACTTTCCAACAGCCAACGGAGCGAATTAATATTTACTATTTAACATATGTTGTCCTGTATTTAAAACAGATTAACTGAGTCGTAATTTGGTATTCAAGGTGTCTGTGTAGATCTTGGTGTTGCCAAGCATTTTCAGAGTACATATTTTTTTCTTGTATTCCTGTTTTTTTAGGAAGGAGTTTAACAATTAAGCCATGGGGAAGCTCAGGTTGGGACAATTACTTCCCCTTACGAAGAAGCAGCTAGCTTGCTATGTTCATCAGGGAATATTGCGCTATTTTTAAGGATTTCCTCATTTGCATTTGTCAAAACATGTTTATCAGATTGAGCAAAATGTGGTTAGAAGCAGCATTCGGGTCGCATAACGACCTCTCGTTAGTCACCTACTCGGCGTTCGAACTGGGTTTTGCACAACAATCTCTCGTTAGTAATCTACGCGGCATTCTAGCTGCTTTTTGCTACAAATAATTTTTCTTTATTTTCAAAACAGACTATATACACAACGATGTTGCTACCGAGTTAAAACGTTTGTTAAAATGACACTTGCTTTAAGACTGCTATTATGCTAACCTTTCTTCGTTGTATTTAGGACAGATTATGAGCCGTAATTTGGTAACCAAAGTGAATTGACTGTGCAGATCTTTGTGTTGCCATACATTTTCGAGTACAGCTTTTTCCTCGTATTGATTATTTTCAGGAGGAGCTTGAGCATTTGGATTGTTCGGACGATCAGGTTGGTACAACTCACTTCGCCAATACGAAGAAGCAGCTAGTCTACTATGTGCATTAAGAAATATTGCGCTGTTTTTTAGGGATTTCTTCGTTTGCATTTGGTTAAACATGTTTATCAGAATAAGCAAAATGTGGTTAGAAGCAGCATTCGGGTTGCACAACGACCTCTCGCTAGTACCTACTCGGCGTTCGAGCTGGGTTTTGCACAACAATCTCTCGTTAGTAATCTACGCGGCATTCTAGCTGCTTTTTGCTAAAACTAATGTTTCTTTATTTTCAAAACAGACTATATACACAACGATGTTGCTACTGAGTTAAAACGTTTGTTAAAATGACACCAAGTTGTCTCGAGTCTCAACCGTGAGAAAGGCTTAAAACTCAACGGCCACTGCTTATCTACTCACCTCGTACACGAGCTTTTCACGTTCACATAATAGTGACGCTATATGTTTATGAATTTCTTGTATAAGGTGATTATGATCCTTAGCTTCATACTGTCCAAAAATATTATACAATTTCGTAGTTTAAGTGTTTGTTGTAATTTAAATGTATTTTAATAGTATAAACAAATAGACAGTTTCTGTTATTTGTTACCTCGCTAATCTGTGCTTAGCTTGCAGATATTTACTAACTAACGTTGGCGCTACTGCAGGTTGTGCCCCGTGATCCTTCATCCTTAATCCGGAATGCCCTCGCGGACGTGTATCACTAACAATAGCTGCACGAGGGTCAGCCTTACCAGGAGCGGGGATTCCGGGATGACCAGATTTGTTTATAACCGCTGTTATAAAATACACTAACTAAATAAATGTGATTGTTCACGCTGGACTGGTTCACGCTAAACTGTATCTGAGTCCCACTTGTTTTAGTGTATTTTTCTTCGCTAGAAAGCTACACCCTGCAGACAAAAAAACAACAGTCGTCTATACCACGTGTACAATATTGGATATTGTACGCGTCTTTAGTAATTCAAGTGGTTAGCACGGTCAGCAATGATGGCGTTTTTAGCGTCCTGACACAGCTGCTGGTTTGTCACTTTAGCTATGAATCATAGCTTAAAATAAAAAGATCCAGCGAAAGATCAACATTTTTTGGCGAAAATCGTCGAACTCGCCGCAAAATTAAGCCCAGAGTCTTTGTTAACCTTCGTTACATAGTTTTCAATGCAAAAAAGTTAATGACCATGCCACGCTTAATAAAAAGCCTTCCTGCCTCTCGTGTTATAACAGAAAGCAAAATTGAAATAATACGAAAAAACAGGCGGCCTTCCTGCCTCTCGCGCCATAGCAGAAAGCAAAATTGAAATAATACGAAAAAACAGGCGAAAACTGTTGAAAAACATCAAGGCCATCGGTGGGAGTAACCGAGACCAGACGTCAGTCGTAGTAGAATACGGCAGTCGGCCTAACGATAGAAGTACCGATGCTAACGAATAGATCGGACGCAAGCCAGATAATGCAGGCATGCCGAAAGAAACAGCGGCTTCCTCTATAGCAGTCACGATAAGCTGCTGGGGTTTAGTTGGCCTCGACAAAAGTCTAAAAGCAACCCTTCGAGATACTTCGAAGAGAAATGGTAAAGAAAGACTATAGCTCTGCCCAAATGAGGTGGAACAAAGAATTAGGGCTGCAGTCAGAGTTAAAATTGGGGAAAATGATTTGGCAGAACCTCAACAGCAGGGCATTACTACCTCTGAATGCGAACATCAATGGCCAAAGAAGGTGGCAGCTGTCACCAGGGAATTTACAGAATACTGGCAGACTTCAGGTAGGCGTTGTGGGGGATAGACTCCATGATAGACTATACAAACAGCGTGCTTAGTGGGATGCTGACAAACCTTCCCACGCGTCGGTGCCCCGGAACTTAAAGCAGAAAAAACAAAACGCATTTTTGAAGTTTTGATTAATCAATTCATCGTCCGGTACACAGACAAAAAAATTAACTGAAACGTAAAACCTGTGATTTTTCAGCGTTAATCTTGAGCTTGTTTTCTTCGCATCACTTCGCGGAATCGTGGGGGTAAAACTGTAGATGGTTACAAGATTTTGCTGAAACAGCTACATCGTCAGCATTAAATGCAAAATGGGCTTTAAGATTACGTAGTAAGTCTGCGAGTCCAGTTACAAACAAAGTAAAAAGAAATGAACTAGCTGAGTCTCTCTGGGCTACCCCGGTGGTTTGAGTTACGGGCGTTTGTACATAGTGGTCGCCGTTTTTCACCCAAATTATATTGTGGGCTATTATATTATGAACGAGATTAAAAAAGGGCTTTTTAATTAAAATATTTGCGAAGCGTGTCTAATAGACGGTTTCTTAGCAGACAATCGAAACCAGTTTGAAAATCTACAAACGCAACGTATGTCATTTTCGTGTTAAAGAGACTTTGTAGATACATGGTTTAAAACAATTTCAATTGCATCTAACGTCGATTGCCTCTTTAAAAACCGTATTGTTCTACCGGAATCTGTTGTAATTGTAGTTTTGTCACAATAGGGCATAAAACGTCAATAATAGACTTCAGGTGTTCATTAAGAATACGATTTAAAGCCAGCATTTCTCAAACGTGTCATGGGGCTGCACCGCTGAACAGGAAAAAGATTAGTTTACCTTTTAGGTGACACGCCGCTTTTTATAGAAGATTTTAAACGACGTTTCGACCTTCCGACTACTTCAGCTTACTTAAAAGAGTATATTAGTATATGGGAGCGTAAGATGGCAGAAATAGACTCTGAATTCTATGATACGGGTGCAATGACCAACGACGCATGGAAGGGACTTAACAGGACCAATAGGCATATAGTAACACGTTTTACGGTTCATGGGTATCACCACATTCTCTGCAAAACATTACATTTTCATGTCCCGTGTCATACCTGTATTTGTAGTAAATGCGGGAACTTTTGCGTCAGGTACCCCAGACCACGCAGCATCATGCCCAGAAGTGACTTCGCTAGGGAGTCTCGCTCTAATGGAGGGGTCCCAATAACGTATTATTTTGACATGAGTACATCGGAAAGGAGATTGTCTTCGATGTATATTTGGATACGGAACAGTCATGTGTATACTAACACAAGTTATACAATGTACCTAACAAAGGTGATAATAAACATCATAATTTATAAAGAATACAATCAGGTCCTGCTGATTTCCCGTTTTGCTTCGATATAATTGCCGCTTTAATTTTGTTCTCAGTAAAATCAACAATATCTTCTAAAAAATCATGATCTGGAAATATGACTTCTCTCGTTAATAAATTTGTAAAGTGGGCTACTCACTCTTTGCCATTTATCAATAAGTTTGAAGGCACTGGTCTCCTTGGAAGAAGTAGCCATGGTTTCCGCACGCTTTCCGAAATTAGCCTAATGCGTTGTTGTTCCTCGTAATGCCGTCTTTTTTCTTTCTTTATATTTCTAAATATTCGTTTTAAATCCGTCAGTTGTAGGAGTTCAGTTGACGTTGTGGGTTTAAACATACAAATCGCTTCCTTCATTGGTCGACACTTTTTGTCAAACCGCAGCTTGCGTCTCTGCAGTCTCACGCTCTTTGGTTCTGCAGCCATGTGGATAGACCACTTAATCGTTTTTTTCAATATAGTTTATGTCATCTGTGCCGTAGGCCATTTGTAGTGCTTGTTCCAACATATGGGCATCCAATGAGCGAGAAGCTCAATTGATTATAGGTGTGGCGCTTTCTTGTATTCGGCGTAATTTGAACTCCACTTGACAATGCTTACGGTGTGCCGATGGTATTACGGTAAGGTCAAATATAGCCTCGACCGTTTGTAGTATCGATGATAAAACAAAGTCGACCGCGCGGTATCCGTTCCAATTAAAATATGTTGAGTCATTGCATTTATTATGAATGCTTAATCCAAGTTCGTTGACCGCAGCTTTAAAACTTTCTTGTCTGGCTCCTTTGTTTGTGAAATCAGTTAAAATCACCACCTATAATAACATGTATATTTACATTAGTGTTACCTATGTCCTGTACTCTTTGATGGACGGTCCGTTCTGGTGGGCTATAAACACTTATAAGATTGTAATCGATTAGTTTCAGTATAATCTGCCTGGCAGTGTTACGAAGGAGCTTGGCATGCTCGTTTGTTCGCACGCCTATGCACACGCCCCACTTTAGTCGTCCCCGGCCCTCTAATTTAGCCGCTAGTCCCATGAAACATTTTGTGAGTTATAGAAGGGTACGTGTAAAATCGGTTTTAAATGTCTCGGTTAAAAATACTAGGGACTCTACATTCCACAAAAGACGTTTTGATAACACTGTCATCTCGTTTCGATTCCGGACGTAATATCGAGTCATTTGTATGTTTTCATTTTATCATCGTTATTATCGTTGTCTTCGTCTGGCAATGCAGCGCTTGGCGCCAATGCTAGCTCCCGTCTCGTTTACTGCATTAAATACTTAATACGGCTTTAGCTGTCCGCGGTACGGTCTGTACGCGGTAAATGTATATATACCCTCTGGCCACACTGAGGGGTCCAGAGGCTCATTAAACTTTTTTTTTTTCTGGGAGGTTTTGGGAATGCATGATGCACATGTGCCACTAGCAGCCTGCGTGACTACTGTGAGACTCGCAAACCCACTAAACCCGGATTCCTCCCCACCCCCCCAGGCTAGGTATTACTGTGGCATTACATCGAAGCCGTGGGAGAGGCGTCTCTGCCGTTCTCCTTTAATCAGCTCTATCCCTGACTATCATCCCGCATGTCTACCTGCGGTTGGATAGGGGGATGCCATTTTGTAATCCGTCCTGTAAGGGTGCGTCGAGACTATGAGGGCCTGGCTGCTCCCCACCCCCTCCCCCTCCCTCGGCTCCTCGTCTCGACCACTCTCCCGAGAGACCCGCTCAAACCTGGCCCGCCCCTGGCCGTTTCCTTGGCTGTCTTGAGTGTCAAAACAGCGTCGAACAAGTTCGTCGCCTCCCTCCATGCCTCCGCCGAAGTCATCATATGGGAGACCACCTCCTTGATGGGTCGGCCTCTCACAGCGGTTGGTGCTGCGTTCCGTGCTTCCCTGAGAGCATCACACCACAGAACAGTATGCTCTACGTTGTCCGTTTCTCCAGAGTCACACAGTACGCAGATATCGCTGATGGCCTTCTTGATCCTTGACAGGTAGCTCTGGAACTGGCCGTGTCCGGTCAGAACCTGAGTCGTCCAGTAGGAAAGCTCCCCATGTCCAGAGCCCCCTATTTTTCGCCGTCCGCATTGCCATGTCCCCCCAGACTGGGGCTGCGTATAGCGCCGTTGATTCAGCCACCGAGGCCAGGAGCCTTCTTTTCACCTCAGCCACCCCACCGACCCTAGGCATGATCCGCGCCAGGTTCAGGGAGACCCTTTGGGCCTTTTCGGCCACGTACTTAACGTGTGCCGATCCGGTCAGTCCAGTGTCTAGCATGACCCCAAGGTACTTTACCTTCTTTCTGATTTCTATCGGGTGGCCCGCCATCACGAGGTTAATGCCGGTCGTCCTCTTTCATTAAACTTATCAGCGTCTACCTGTACGTGGTAGCTGTTGTAATATGCTTGATTCATGCCGACGAGCTTCGTCACGTTCACGTCTGTGTCAGATTCACCAATGCGACTGACGTACTCCTTGAGGGCGTCTGCAGAGTGCGATAACTCCAATGTGCTGACAAAAAATGCTTTGACTTTTGGACGTTCAGGTATATTGAGTAGATCTACAGCTTTAAGCTGAGTCATTTCATTCGTTCCTGTCGTCACGTGCATGATACGTCCTCCTCTTCCAACCGTGCGCCAAGATTTGTCAAGTGCCGTGTCGTTCCTACCGGGTGCACTTACGACGTTGCGTTGTTGGCTAGTGTTGAAGTGAAGGCGACGTGGAGTAGGAACGTTGCGACTTGAAGGCAGGTTTGCGTTTTGGCATTGTTGATGCTGCTGTTGTTTGCCAGTAGGCCGTTAAATAGTTCGGTGATCAGCTGATTTGGGAGTCGGGCCATATAGGAGATTTGGGAGTTGTCCCATCGAAAATATTTAGATATGCGTTGTTTTAAGTCGGTGTCCGTAGTTTGAAGTTTACGCTCTGTATTCACGAATCTTGAGGCGCGTGACTCCTAGTATGACTAGTAACCAATGAAAGCTCCAGTTGCACTTATACTTGCTGTTTTTGTAGAGTATTACTAGATTGTAGGTAAACATAAGTATCTTGACAACTGGGTGCCGCGTCTGTATACGTGTTGGTAACTCGGCTAAAGGTAGAGAAAAAGCAAGAATAGGCCTGAGATAATCGCCCTAGACAAAGCCTGTCGTTTGTTCTATGCTGAAGATTGGACTGTGGCACGTTCTTCATCAATGTCAACATTCGTACTGGGACCCCGATTTTGGCCAGTTGAAGGGCTCTAGTTCTTGAGCCTGAATCAAACGCGGCTCGGAAATCCACAAATACGCTGAATAAAAGCTGTCCCTTTCGTGCTCGGGGTTTGCTCCATCTCTGCAAAGAGGATTACACATTGACCTCTGCACACGAAAGCCTTGTTGTTTGTCTGGTCTTTTTGTACTCGACAAACGACGTTAGACGGGCGACAAGGAGGCTAGCAAGCGCAGCTTTTCTTGGCGATGTCCGGCCAAGAAGAGGGCTTAGTCCGCGGTCCTTTGCCCTTTAGAACAAGTGCCATAAGACACTCCACACCCTGCGGGTAGTCGACCGTTGTAAATGCATCTCTTAAACAGCGGTCTAGTATGCAGTCATTGTGGCTGCCTGCTGCAAATGTTCATTACAGATGCCACCTGGCCCAGGTGCCTTGTTTCTCGGGAGTTGACTCCGCCACTTCTGCAGACTTCTTCCGTTAAGTGTTTCGGAGGCACCCATATGGATTTTGTTTGGTCTTCTGGAGCAGTCGGGTCTCCGCGCTGTGGCACCGCTCTCCATGGCTTCCCTTTCAGCGCTATCGTTACTAGCGCCAGAGGATTCCGTTAACGTTGTCAGCTTTGCGCCGCTCTCGTCTTCGAGGGTTTCTCCCGTTGCGGCGGGCTGGTGGCTTGCCGTTTGATAGCTGCCGCTGTGACAGCGGTATCGATGCCGACGACATCCCCTCCAACGGCTGTACTAAAAGACGGTGTCGCCTGTGCGTTCGCCGACCTCCGAGGCTGAGAGACGAGTGACGCCGGCAAGTTGGGATTTCGGCCACTAGGTGGCGCTTCAGTGGGTGAGTGCCCTCGCCCAATGGGCGGTGCTTCCAAGAATTGATTGCGCCCTCTGCTGGCCTCCTGCGACCAGTGTTGAGGCTGCAACACGACAACGGTCCTACCTTATATAGGTATTCGTTGGGCCAGACGCTCTATTAAGTCTTCTGCTTAGTCCACGGAGAGAGGGTTTCGGTCGGGAGATACGGATGGTGAAGGCGCATTAGGGCGTAGGGTTTGAGCGACCTTGACATTGTGTCAAGCTCAAACACGATGAGTTCCCAGGGTGGGGACAATAGGCGAAAAATGCCGGCGATGTTCGGCCTCTCGGGGCTGACGCAAAGGACGCCAACGCGGGGCTGACGCAAGGGGAGCCGGTGGGCACTAGAGCTCACCTCGCTCTATCCTGCGCCTTCAGTGAAGGTCGTCGATTACGTCACGCGGCTATTAATGACACAATAGCAAGGGCCTTTAGGAAGATAGGCTACCCAAGTACTTTGGAACCAATTGGACTAACCAGAAACGACGGCAAGCGTCCCGACGGAATGACTCTCATCCCTCTTAAACGAGGTCGTACCCTCATATGGGACGCCACCGAAACCAACTCACTTTCTCCCTCAATGGTCGGTTTCGGTTCACTTAGAGCTGGTCACGCCGCGACTCAAGCAGAAAAGAACAAGATGAACAAATACGCCGAACTGGCAAGAGCCCATGACATCAGCTCAGTGGCCTTCGAGACATTGGGACCACCGAGCCCCTTGACTGAGAGAATACTTACTAAATTGGGCAAACGATTAAACACAACTACTGGGGACAAGAGAGCCGCGCAATTTTGCGCCAGAGACTTTCCATTGACGTCCAGCGGGGAAATGCGATCTCAATTTTGGGATTACTTGCCGAATGGTGCAGACCAGGGCTGTTATAGGCTGAAAGTTAACACGATCACTTACACAGGAATGTTTGTGTTTATGGTAATGCTAAGTAAACTCGATCAATAGAGCGGATGGATCGGTTGCTACACAAAACCAGGAGAAAACCTGTGTCTGAGGATCTGCGCATGGTTGAGGACGTTGACTCCTCTCCAGAAAATCTTGAACGCCCCTTCGCTCTCTAGCCAACAAGCGAAGTGCCACGCCTGATGGTATCCCAGCTCTTGTATATAAAAAACGTGGATATGATGTGCGTGTTTCGCTGTCATTGATATTTCGCAGAACCCTTGAAGATGGTTGGGTCCCAGACATCTTCCGCTGCGCCATTGTCTGTCCGGTTCATAAACGCGGCGACAAAAGTGATCCAAACAACAAAAGGCCTGTATCGCTTACCTCTGTGCCGTGCAAGCTATTTGAAAAGCAGTTAGCCGATGCGATCTATAGAAATGCGAATTCACAAGGTCAAATTTCGAGGGAGCAATTTGCATATCGACCAGGCCATTTTACTGTACTACAACTACTGGAAACGAAATGACTGGGCTCTTTTAACTAATGATGACAAGCCCTATGACTGTGTATACTTCGATTTTAAGTCTGCATTTGAAACTACTACACGCTCGAAGCTTCTGAACATTCTCCCGCGGTACGGTGTTGGACAGAAACTCATAAACTGGATCAAAGCTTTCCTTGAACATAGGACCTTTAGAGTGAGAGTAAATGATTGTCTGTCGTCAATGGCTGAGGTCACGTCCGGTTGTCCACAGGGAACAATTCTTGGACCTCTTATGTATATATTATATACTGACTCTTTAAAGTATATTATATCTGAAGGAGTGCGAGTGAAAATTTACGCGGATGATGTAAAAATGTATGTATCTGTAGAAAATTAAACGAACGTGACTACTTTTTAAGAAACTCTCGATACATTTATAGAATGGTGTAGAGGATTAAATCTAAAGCTCTCTGTAAATAAGTGCGCAGTTCTGCACTTCGGCAGCAACAATCCTGTACAAAACTACACATTAGGTACAGAACAGCTAGCGGCAAAACCATCGATAAAAGACTTAGGAGTTCTGACAAGTAATACGCTGAGCTACACACCGCATGTTCTACAGGTAGCTGCGTCAACTAATCGGAGAATGCACTGAATAATGTGATCATTTGTCTTGAAAGACCCTAATCTGTATGTCAAACTTTACAAGCAATATGTCCTACCTGTAATTGTAGATGCCTCTCCATTATGGAATCTAGGATTGAAACGTGATAGAAATTTGATAACGAAACTGCACAAGAAGTTTTTAAAACGTGTTGCTTTATTGCAATATGAGGACTTGTGATATAAAATGTGATGATATTGGTGCTGTTCTAAAGGAAATTGATAAGGCTACGTTCATTTCTATCTGTAAATTCCCAGATCGAGCGAGCATATTCTTTGATTCTATTTTGACGAACACAAGAGCCGGGATCAACATACATGCTAAAGCTGTTGCCCGGAAATAAATTGTTAACAAAATGTTTGCCTGGCGCAGTACCAGGAACGCGAACTACATACAAGCAAATTGATGTGTTCTAATAAAGCCCCCCTGCTAAAGGGTGTGTAAATATAATTACTGGCGATCCAATCTGACGAGCCTAGCTAACGAGTTTTTTCAAGAGTTAAAATTGCCTCCGCAAGAGAAACTACTTAGTATGGTCACCGAGGTGCACCACAAATGAAATAAGTTTACGTTATGTATAAATTATTCTAAGCATATAAGTAAGGATACATTAATAAGACCGCTTTGTCTGTATATACAAATGGATATTATATACAACCAGTAATATATACTTATTACAACCTGCATACGTTTTTTAAATAATTTAACTTTAACGTATTTAATTAACGTAATATAAATAACGTAACGAAAACGAAAGATATATGCGATCGCAGTTGGCTGTCCGAAAAGCTATAGAAGATAAACGCAAACTCGCGGATGTACAAATAACTGCACGCAACATTTCCGCAAGAGCTCTTCTTAAGGAAAATCACTGTTGTCACCTATATACCGCGTACTTAACCCTACACCTAAGTTTCTCTTCAACACTTTAAATGCGACACATTCTGCGGAATGTTAACGAGAGATCCGCAAGGAAGACAATAACTATAAAACCAGTCAACCTAGCAACAGCAATGGTGTGGGCTGGCTTTCACCATCTGGGTGAGTCCTTTATCGTTTACCTGGACTTGAAGATCCGATCAAGATCCGCCTGGCATACACATGTGGTGGAGGAGCACTGTTTGTGAGCCCTCTGATACGCCACCCGTACTCTGCTGCAAGGGAAAAACAGAAAAGTATAGAGATTGCCTGCAAGCACACCGCAACCTTCTCGCTCAGTTGGCCCGACTAGAGTGAGATTTAAGAAAGGCAAGATGAGAGGCAACAATGAGGGAAGAGGAGCACGGAAGAACGAACAAAGACAAAAAAAATCACAACAACAACATTGACGACGACAACAACAACAGAGCAGATAGTTAAAGGAGTAACTGAAAAGAAAGAACAAACAAAATCTGGCCGTTGCCGAAGCTGACAGTCCCTATCCGAGCAGGTCAACTGGGCGCCTATGTGGCTGCTCTTTCCGAGACGACGAGCTGTGGTAGGCCAAGATTGGGTAAGGTAAAACCAATTTTACTTCTGTCTGCTTAACCGGGGCCGCGTTGTGTGTATGTGGTCTGACTGCTGCTGCGCCTAAAGCTGTGAGAGCGGGCCATCGTCAAGAGAAAGTATAGCGAACAGGAAAGACAGAGCAATTGATGTACGTACGGCCAGTCTATGAGCGGAGATGTAGAAGAAATCTCTAGCTTTGAGAGCGACAATGGGGTCAAACGTGAGAGCAACTAACTTGAAGAAAAAGCGATGGTTTCTTTACACCGGCAAAACGGAGAAGGTAGAGTTCGCCATAGAAATCGCAGCCTCAGAGTGTACTCACCACCACAGCGGCCAATTAGAACTAAACACATTTTAGGAGGTGTTTTTTCATTCTTGTTGTTGATCTTCCGTCCCGCCAGGCTTAAAATCGTCTCGAGGCGCACTTTCAGTGCGTCTGGAGATGAAAACTATGATTGTGTTGTTTATGAAGCATTCAAGGTTACACCGTATATTTTTCTTCCGCTATTACTTTTTATTATCCATCATTACTAGTTCTGCTCGATGCGTTTGTTTGCTGCATTTCGTGTTTTACGTAGGACACATTTTGTCAAATAAGAAAAATGCCGTTTGTTGCATTTACTTAATCCATAAGATGATACAATTTTCTAGACACACTTTCCCAAAAAATCCAGTCAGTAATGGTACATTTATTAATACACTTTACTAACCGCTTGCTCACTTGAGTGTCGATTATGTTCGTAGCCATTTGCTATTGTCTAAGAACAATTACTCAACAAATAAAACTAAATGAAAAAAGCTGTAAGGGACCGTCCGAGTGTCGGTCCTTATATACAAAGCACAACAGTCCCAATTTTTGATTACATATATATATATATATATTCAGAATTGGGACTGTATATATATATATATATATATACGAGGTGTGTTCAAAAAGTATCGCGACTTTTGAATTTTCGCGGGTTACGTATATTCGAATTTCGATTTTTTGTGGCGTTATGTTGGTACTCATGTCTCTCACTTATGACGACAAGCTCGGCCATTTTGAATGTTCACTTAATTGTTGACAGCTGCTTTGCTTGCACGTGTTTTAGATCGTTTTCGATTTTTACCTATTCAAAAAAATGGATCAAAGAACCTGTATCAAATTTTGTGTGAAAAACGAAATTAAGTGCGCGGATGCATTCCGAATGTTGACTGTGGGATACGGAGAAGCTACCTTGGACCGAAGCAACGTTTATCGGTGGTACAAAATGTTCTCAGAAGGCCGAGAAAATGTGAACGACGAAGAGCGTGCCGGACGCCCGAGCACTTCAACAACAGACGAAAAAATTAATGAAGTGGAGAAAATGGTATTGGCCAATCGTCGAATCACCGTTAGAGAAGTTGCTGAGGACCTAAACATATCGATTGGCTCGTGCCATTCGATTTTTATCAATGATTTGGGCATGAGACGGGTCGCCGCGAAATTCGTACCAAAATTGCTCAATTGCGACCAAAAACAGCATCGCATGAACATTGCTAATGAGATGTTGGGCTCTGTCCGCGACGACCCAAATTTGCTCCAGAGGGTCATAACTGGTGACGAATCGTGGGTTTATGGTTATGACGTGGAAACCAAAGCTCAATCATCTCAATGGAAGCTGCCGCACGAACCAAGACCGAAAAAAGCGCGCCAAGTTCGGTCGAATGTGAAAGTTTTGCTGACAGTTTTCTTTGATTGCAGGGGCGTGGTGCATCTTGAGTTCTTGCCACAGGGTAGAACGGTCAATAAGGAATATTACCTGCAAGTCATGCGCAATTTGCGCGAAGCAATCCGCCAGAAACGCCCGGATTTGTGGAAGAACAAAAATTGTCTTTTGCACCACGATAACGCCCCTGCTCACACATCGTTGCTTGTGCGCGAGTTTTTGGCCAAAAACAACACACTAATGATGCCGCAGCCACCGTATTCCCCAGATCTGGCCCCCTGTGACTTTTTCTTGTTCCCTAAACTGAAGAGGCCCATGAAAGGACGACGTTACGCTACGCTTGACGAGATAAAGACGGCATCGAAGGAGGAGCTGAACAAAATAAAAAAAAATGGTTTTTTGAAGTGCTTCGAAGATTGGAAAAACCCTTGGCACAAGTGTATAATATCTCATGGGGATTACTTTGAAGGGGACAAAATAGATATTCATGAATACT
Organism: Dermanyssus gallinae; assembly: GCA_003439945.1. NCBI lineage: Eukaryota > Metazoa > Arthropoda > Arachnida > Mesostigmata > Dermanyssidae > Dermanyssus > Dermanyssus gallinae. The sequence goes on from QVRM01002341.1 coordinate 228,690, forward strand.
TTTTGAACACACCTCGTATATATATAAAATATTGCGATGATTTATTAATAATTTACAATACGTTTACACACTCGGCAGTGCTCGCTTTAATAAAAATGGTGGTAAAAAGGTGTCAAATGAGGTTAAGAATCAGCTGTCCGTGTTCTTGCTTGATGGTAGCCCCCGCTCTTATGGACCCGGTGCGAGCGGTATATCCTCAAGGTTCCTTGCAACATTAAAACGGTAAGATCCATAAGATTCCTCTTCGTGACGCCGAGCCCCAAGAGCGTCCTCGCAGATTCGGAGTCCCATACACCACTCATAGAGAGTGATGGATCCGAATCTGCGAGGTTTTTGCGGGTCGGGGAGCGCCGCTCTTAGGAACTCGACGTCAAATTTGGTGATCTTGTCCTGCCGCGCTTTTGCCAGGTCCCGGTTCGGGCCGCAAACCCCGGCATCTAAAACTCAGACCTCGGTAAGTGTTGGTATTACGAGGTCGGGCTTTAGACCCGGTGCGCCCGGTCGACGGAATACTCGCTCACGAACCACCTCATGACCCCTCTCGCGGAGAAGACGCGCCACGCGATCACAGACGTCGTCCTGTCTCTTTATAGTTTGCCTGTGTGTTTTATCACACAGACATGAGCCAACGTGTCAGACGCATGACACCCGGGCCTACAACGTTTGTTGTAGCCCGGACGTCCCCTGGCCAATCTGGCACGCGTTGGTAGTGCGTTGATCCTGAGCTTATGTAGGTTTAAATACTCCTTACCAGATAGGTAGGGCATACCCTTAATCCAGTGATGTACAAAGGGCGTTTCGTGTGCTTTTTTAGAATGTGCCCTATCGAACGTGTTGTGTAGTTGTTGAGACCAATAACCGGTCTCTTGTGTAGCGGTCTCAATGAAGGTTCCCAAGCGCTCGCAAAGAAGTCTTGTTTTCGCAAAGTGGTTTTTAAAGTGCTCGGTTGTTAGCATCCATTGGACCCCAAGGTGCGTGGAGTGTTGTAGTGCTGTCAGGCGGAAGAGGCGGAGTCTGGGGATGAATGTTTGGAGGCAGGGGATGTCCAGACCGCCGTGTGCTGTGTGCGTGTACAGGTAAGCGTTCGGCACCGAGTTTTCGAGCTTCAGCCATTTCGACTTAACAACCTTTCTGATCTTTTTATCTAGGTCGCTAAGGAGTGCGTAAGATGGTCTGGGACCGGAGGCCAGTTTATATAGGAGGCGGGGAATGAGAAAGTCTTTCAAAAATATGAGTCTTTGGTGGGGTTTAAGGGGTTAAGGTAAAGCTATCGTGAGTCTGTTGAGTAAACTAAGGAGTTTATCCTAGGTGGAGTCAACTCTGCCATTGCTGTCAAAGTCGACTCCAAGATATCTCCATGGATCGCTCATACCTTTAGCTGGCAATTGCCGATCTCCAACGTTAAATTCTGGTACGGTAATAATAAAACCTTTACCTTCCTTTCTATTAAATAGGTGGGAGATAGTAAAGCTTTTATTAGTATTAATTTCAAGGCCTCGGGATTTCAAAAGGGGGTCCGCAATATTAAGAAGCCGTTGGAGAGTAGATTTCGTGGAGGCTAGGAGGATGAGATCATCCGCAAAGGCTAAGCCTATAATGCGGCAGTCATCAGTAAGTTGGTACCCGATCTTAGTTTTGTCTAATTTTGAAAGATTGTCGTCGAGAACTAGATTGAATAAAAGGGGGGACAGAGGATCTTCCTGCCTAACATCCCTAGTTGGCCGAAATGTGCGACATTCTTGTCCAAATTATATGAGAGTTTTAGATCAGAGGTACAAGCGTTTGATATAATTAATGAATATACATATATATATGCTTAACTGTTTGGTACTGCAGCAAGTACAAGATAAGACGACATCGTGTTGTTCGCGCCAGAACTGTTAGTTAAGATTCTGCAACAAATTAATGGTTAAATTGCCCGCAAAACTTAGATTTTATAACGATATATAGTAAAGCCCTTGGTGGGCTCCGACCAGAGGCAGACGTTCTTGCATCGCCCACAATCTGTCCATCAGGGGGTCGAGTAAACTCGACAGTGCAGATGGATGTAGGATCGGTGCGACAAGCAGCGTAACTTCGTGTAACCTGTTGAACTACCTGTACATATATATATATATATATATATATATATATATATATATATATATATACAGGTAGTTTAACAGGTTTTTAAAATGAGCTTTTCAGAATTCGAAAGTTGGCTCGCTTTCACCGCTGCTAGCAGTCAAAATATGATGGTGATTGGTCGTTGCGATTTCGTTTGATCGCTTTTCCGGTGCAACGTATCGGCATGATTTTGAAAATGAAGAAAAAAAGAGTTTCGAGTGGTTATCAAGCATTTTTATTTCAAAGGTTGGAATGCGATTCAAGTGAAAACTGAGTTAGACGAGATGTACGGTGACTCTGCGCCATGTTTTGCCACTATTTCTAACTGGATTAATGAGTGTAAAAGAGGTCGCAGGAGCACCGAGAATGAACTACGTTCAGGACGCCCAAAAACGGCAACTGATGAAGAAAACGTGGAAAAGTGCGGAAAATCGTTGCCGCAGATAGGCGGGTGAACATTAGGGAAATAGCGGAGGCTTTGGGGATCAGTTTGGGAAGTGTGCATTTCACTTGAAGATAAAAAGCTCAGAGCAAAATGGGTGCAGCATTTGCTTAACCAAGGCCAAAAAGACGCGCGTGTTTCCGCTTCACAGCGAAATTTGGCTAAGATGTCAAAAAATCCGTCAGATTTTTGGCGCAGATTCGCGACCGTCGATGAAAGCTGGGGCCATCACTACACTCCCGAGACCCAAGAAGCATCTCGCCAATGGTGTGCACCTGGTGAAGGACCTCCGAAGAGGGTGCGGACAACGGCATTGGCCGGAAAGATGATGGCTGCGGATTTTTGGGACCAACGTGGAATAATTCTGGTCGACTACCTTGAGAGCAGTAAAACGATCACGGGAGAAGATTATGCAAAACTGTTAGACTGTCTGAAGCAAGAACTCATCGTAAAACGGCCCGCTTTGCAGAAGAAGGTTGTCCTGTTTCACCAGGACAATGCTCCTGCACACAAGTCGCGTCAAGCATCGGCAAAACTGGCCCAACTAAGTTTCGAAGTTATTGAACAATCTTCCTAATCTCCAGACCTGGCGCCTCTAATTATTTCATCTTCGGACATTTGAAGAATAGTCTCGGTAGAAAGCGTTTTTCCAGCAATGAAGAGGTTAAGGTTGCTGTCAATTAATTATGGTTTATTAACACCCAGGTTGGGTAAAATTATAAACATATACATCAGACAGAACTAGTGCTTTCTTCACGTCATTGAGTCTTCTCTCATCTTGCTAGTTCAGCTATTAACTGAACTGCTGGACATGCTGCGGCGTGGTATCTATCGCACTGGGCAGAGCACCTCGTGCACCTGCAACACTCCTGAGGAATGTGGAAATCTCCTGTGCTACATAACACGTGATGAAACCCGTGGGCTGCAAACGCCGTAGTTAAATGTCTGTTCTTGTATCCGGCTGCTCGCCAGGCCGTGGTTGTCATCGCTACCGTTTTATATATTCCTAAATCGATTCCCTTTAATTTGTCCGTCCACTTCAAAGTATAGGCCTCAAATGCTCTCGTTCTAGGTAAACCCCATCGAAGTTGTAATTCCTGTGTCATTAAAGACCCCCCCTCTAAGATATGAACTATTCTGTTCCTACAAGAATTGGCTAACCCCAAAACCCGTTTCATAAAGAAAAATCTGGCTCTATCTAGTAACTGCAGATCTGTTTCTCCCAGTTTTTCCCATATTAGTGATATACCGAATGTTGCTATTGGTTCTATTTTAATTTTAAAAAGGGCGGACGCGGTATATGTATTGACAACATTTGCGGGTTCTTAATTGCTGCTGCTGCTGCTGCTCGAATTGCTTTTCCCACTCTGCTTTCTATATGCCTTCGGAAACTGCTTCCATTCGACGTAATAGTGACTCCCAGATAAGTAAATTTATTTACGAAATGTACCTCATTGCCTCTGGCTCAAAGAATGTCGTCTTTTGCTAATCGACCCCCTCGTCGAAACTTAACTGCTACTGTCTTTTGCCAGTTTATGCTGTGCCCCATCTCGTCCATATAATCAATTATTCGTTCCAGTCCCTGTTTTACCCTAAATAGACTCCTACCATATATTGCAATGTCATCTGCGTACATTAAAGTACTTGCCCACTCTCGAGTCCATCCCTGTCTCACGCGGTTAGGTAGCCCTCCCAATAGTACCGAAAAAAGCAACGGACTAAGTCCGTCACCTTGAGCCACGCCTGTAGTTTGCTTTACCCTTCCCACAATCCCTATACCGCTCTTAATGCATACTATGCTCTCCCTAAGGATGGCCCCTAAAATGTTTAACAGCTGGTTCGGAACTCCTTCCAAGGCTAACTTCTCCATAATTATGTTTCTCGGCGCTAGGTCAAAGGCGGCCTTAAGATCTATAAATACCGCATATAACGGTCTTCTTGGCTCGGCTAGAGTTGCCCAAATCTCCGTTAACAATTGGTGCAGGGCCGTATGGGTCGACTTTGAACTTCTAAACCCATGTTGTTCTTCTGGTACTGCGTTTCTGGCTTCTAGAAAGTACCCAAGTCTATCTGATATTATTCCCGAGAATATCTTATAGAGGCAACTTTTAAGTGCTATACCCCTCCAAGCTTCCGGTTCTGTTTCTATGCCCTTCCCTTTAGGTATAACAATAAGGATATCCTCCTTCCACGCTTTAGGCATTTTCCCGGACTTTAGGCATTCCTTAAATAAAGCTTTCCAGCATGGTGTCAGTGCCAACGTTTGCTTCAAGTGCTAATTTCTTATCATATCGTTCCCGGCCGCTTTGCCTCTAGGCGCCCTTTCAATTGCTCTGACAACTTCTTCGATTGTGACCTCGCGAACTACCCATTCCCCCGCAAACTCTGTATCTTTGTCCCAAGGCCCATTGTAAACAATTATTTCTTTTGGAGTGATGTCGGCTCCCTGTATCATACCAGCAAAGTGCTTAATCAGTCTCTCAGTCTCCACTGGGCACTGCTGTTTTCTTTTAAGCTTTAGCCACTTGTGAGGATGTTCCTCTGCCTCTTGTAACAACTTCCACTCTTGGCTTTCCCAGTACTTCTGTTTTTCTTCCTTGTATGCCCTTTGCGTCATTTTCTTTACCATTATAGCAAACGGCCTTATTACCGGAAAAATCTTTACGTAATCCCTAGTTAGCCTGTTGGCAATTTTTGCTGCTCTACAACGCTCGTTGAACCAGGGCCTTCCTTTTCGTTCGTGACGCGGAACTATTGCACTTTTGATTAGATTTACAAGTTTACGTTCATAGGACTCTATGTGGATTTCCCCTGGTAGACATACCTCCCCAACTCCCTTTAAGAAAATCCCACTATCCAGTTTTGTTCCGGACCTTAGCCTACGGCTACTCTCCTCCCCACTGATGCTAACCTTGAATGCCATCCCCATGGGTATGTGCCTTCTGAGCCCCGCTCCTTCCCTAAATGATGTATTTTATCCTAAAAATGTTATATCATTTGCGTTTCCGCCTGTGGCAAAAACGTCGATGACTGATGCTCCAGTGCTACATTTAAATGTGTTTAAACCTGGTTCGCTGACCAACCAACAACCTATCTCCGTTATAATCTCCAAAAATGCTTCAGTTCGTTCAGAGTTTCCCTTGTCCAACCTCGCATTGAAATCCCCCGCTAGAATCATAGGTGCTTTTCTCGGCACAGCTTCGACCCCGAGCATAATACGTTCTGTCATGGTCTCAGTAGACTCTACACCCGCCGGTTTTACGTAAGCTGCCACAATCTCAACTACTACTTTTACTACTAGCTACTAAATTTTCCGCTATTATTCCTATTTTCATTTCTCCAATTTCTGCTCTCGTAAACACTGAAACCCCCCCACTTGGCCTACCCCGTCCCTCGCCTTTATGTGCAAGTGCGTGATACCCGTAGAAGCCCCCCAAAGTAAACCGTTTTACAGCCCAGGTTTCCGTCAAAATTAGAATATCCACTCCTCGGAGTGCTTCCGCGCCTAATAGTTCTAATACGCCATGCCCTTCGCAGTTCCATAGCACTACCTTAATAACTTGCGTAAGCTTTCCTTGAATGCGATTTCTAGATTTCCGTACGTTTTCTTGCGGAGTCCAAATGTTTGTATTCGGGGCACACATGGAAACGCTTTGGTCCTTGAGTTGAGTCTTTGCCGAGCGTCACTGGGTCTTCGATCCAAAAGCCGTAATTCTGTTGTCATCGCAGTCATCTGGATTCACGGGGGGTGTCGCAGTTTCTTTGGCATTGCTACAGAAAGCTAGCTGGATCGACTCAGCCAGCGAGGGTAGCGTTTATTATGCTCTTCTCCGGCTGTGGCATTGCCCCGTTAACTGCGCGTATGACAACTGGCAGTACGGATTCCAAAACTTTTGAGATAACGTTCGTTATAGTTTCTTTTATGATTGGAGACAGTCTGCGGAGCACTTCTTCTACAATACTGTCCGTTGATGGTTGTGCCAATATATCTGGCTGTTGTGACGGAGCTGCCGACTTTAATGCGACACGGTCAGTGTTCTCTATGCGTGTCGTGTCCGTGGGGATACGACTTCCACCGTCAACTTCTTTTACCCCATTCTTCACAACCGAAGACCAGCTTCGTTTCGCAAAATTGTCGGATGCTTGAATGTTAGATACTGGCACGCAGATTGGGACTGACGGGGCGTTCTGCTGCTTCTGTACCATGCTTCGCGAGGCCCTCTTTAGTTGTTCCATACGTAGCAATCTTTGCGGACATGCTCCCCACGTAGTCTCATGCTCCCCGTTGCATAAACAACAGCGGGCCCGAGCGTTGCAATCTTTTCTGAGATGCTCCATGAAACCGCATTTCCGACACCTGGGTTTTGGAGCCTTACAGTTGGCGGCGAAATGGTCCAAACTATAACACTTGTAGCACTGCGAGGGTTCATGATATAGTATGACTCCATGCCGTTTAAGCCCCAGACGCACCGGAAAGCTGTTGCAAGAGAATGTCAAGATAACGTGCTCCGTTGCCGACACAGCGTTGGTTTTTGGGTTTTTCGCTTTCACCCAAGTCGCTTCTGTGACTCCAGAGGACTGCAGTGCCGATAGGATCGCCGATTCCGAAATAGAAGTGTGAACCCCGGTGATCTTGCCCTTCACCGTAGATCGTGTTCCGCTTATCCTCGAGGAGACTTTAACTTCCGCTAACTCTGTTAGCGACAGTAAGGTCGCTCTGTCGTCTTCCTTCTCCACCACTATGACAAGTTCACCGTTTTTCGTGAAGCGAGGCTCCTCCATCTTCCCTCCGACGACCTTCGCGATCTCGTCGCAAATCTCGTTGAAGTGCAGCTCAAGAGCGTTGTCAGCCGCGGAGAAGATTACGGCTTCATGTCTGTTAAACGTTACTTTTGGCGGCACGATTATCTTTGGAGGACGGGTACGCTTATGCCGGGTCACCGTGGTGAACTCCAGATCGTTCTGAGGTTCCTCACCGTTACGTGCTTCCTCGGTTGCTTCGGTGGCACCCTCCACGATTGCCAGGTAGGATTCAGCCTGCGATACTGGCATTTCTTTGCTACGAGCATCTTCCGCGGGGCTTGATGCAGTCCGCTTCCCGCCACTTGTTTTTGGACGGCAAGCCGGGCCGCCCTCGCCACTAGCTGCTCCATTAATGCATTCATCCTTTGGCGCCGCAGAATCGCAGAAGATGCACGTTGTTCCTGCGGCTCCTCCTCTTGCCGTTTCGTCGGCGTTCGCTGCATGACCAGCAGCTGCGCCGCGTCTGTTTACAAACAGGATATGTTTTGTATACAGACGAACGCAGGCCGGGTTATATAATAATAATATTAATGCTGCTGACCGTAACAAGGGGTGGTGGCAGTGACGGCGTCGATAATACATACTAGCTTTATTAACCGATGGTTGGTTTACAATATTGCGCGTACAGAGAAAGCACACATTCACATATACATATATTCATCACGGTTCTAAAAGTCGAGTCAACGGAACTGTTCTATCGCATCGTTGAAGGTGATATAAGTCACACTGTCTCCCGCAAAGTTTGCACAAGCACAACGAGGAAATTTCATGGAACTTCTCTCGAATACAGATTTTCATGTGGAAGCCATGTACAGCAAATCGTGCAATTAGGTGTCTATTTTCATAGTTGCAGCGCTTCCATGAAGTACACGTCATTGCCTGGGTTTCATAAAAGAGCGGGTCAATGTCTGCCATCTTATTTTCCCATTCAGGCATGTACTCGTTGAAAGCTGCCGTTTTCGGTAACACGTGCATTTTTTGTAAATTCTCAACAAATAGCGGAGTCGACGCCAGTAAATAGACTAATCTGTTGAGACTAGTGCGGTGGACTCTTAGCGCCTTTTTTAGAAAAGCGGCCTTGATTTGGTCAAGCGCCTTAAAGTTTAACTTCGTCAGATGCGGCCATATCACCTGTATACCGTAAGAAGCAGTAGGCGCAATCTTCAGGTTAAAGAGATGAACGGCAACGTCCATTGATAGTTTATGAGGGTCTCGGATGCTATGAAAGGACTGTAGTCCTTTCCGAATTCGTTCATCAATGTGCCTCGAGAAATTCGTACCTCGAGACGAGAACATAACCCCTAGGTATGAGAAGTTCGAGACAAATTCTATAGATTTTGAACCTAACCGTAGTTCGTCGATTCCAGCCAATTTCCCTCCACGTCTAAACTTCATTGCCTTTGTTTTATCTAAATTTATTTCCAACTGGTTTCGATGAACGTAATGCTGCAAGGTCGCAAGGGATTGTTGCAAATGGAATCGACTGCGAGAATATAGCACCAAGTCGTCTGCATACATAAGGACGTCTACCTGCGAGTGCCGACTCCGTATCTCTTCAGGAAGGTCACTCACCAGCACCGAAAACAGCAGGGGGCTAAGATTATCACCTTGGGCAACACCAGTGGTCTGTAAGATCGCCATGTGTTTAGCGCCTCCGTCATCTATAATAACTTGTCCTTCCTGTAAAATACCTTTAATGAGCTCCAATATATTCAATGAGATCCCGCAAAAAGTCAGCTTGTCAAGTATAATTGTTCGTGCGGCCGTATCAAAGGCCGCTTTAAAATCTACAAATACAGCAAATAGATAAGCCCCCTTAGTTCGAAGTGCCCGTTGTATCGAATTTAGAAGTACAGCACATGCTGTCATTGTTGACCGGCCTCTTCTAAAGCCATGTTGTTGCTCCGGCAGCTTTCTGTTAATCTCAAGAAAATGTTCTAATCGACGGGCTAGGATAGCCGACAGAAGTTTGTAGATTGCGCTCTTCTTTGCGATACCTCGGTAAGACGACGGTGCTAACGGATCTCCTTTTCCTTTAGGGATAATGCTAAGAAGACTGGTTTTCCATTCCGAGGGTAGTTGGACCGTTTTCATCACCTCGTTAAAAAGTCTGGTAAAACAAGGCGCAAGGTGAATCGCTTGCTTGAGATGCTCATTTGTGACCAAATCGAGCCCCGGGGCCTTCCCGGACGGTGCTTTCATTCACGGCGTCGATAATGAAGTGAGTGATGGTGTCTGGTGAATAAATGGGGATGATGGCTGTGGTGGTGATGGTGATGATGGCTGTGGTGGTGATAGCGATGACGACTATGGGTGGTAGCTAACTGGGATGAATGATGATGACGATAATGATGCCCTAATTATGATTGCGCTGAAGGTGGTACATGATGATGAAGTGTAGTAATACTGGGTGTAGTGATGATAGTTGTGGTGGTGATGGTGATAGTGATGATGGCTGTGGTGGTGATAGTGATGACGGCTATGAGTGGTAGCTAACAGGGATGGATGATGATAATGCACTATTGATGATAACGCGGAAGTAGTACCTGATGATGAAGTATAGTAATACTGGATGTTGATAGTGATGATGGCTATGGTGAACTGAAGCGATTCATTATGATGATGATGACCGTGCACTAGCGATGATGATGATAAAGCTGTAGGTGGCCGCTGATGAAGAATACACACTGATGATGATGATTGAAAGTTTGGCTATGGATATTAGAACTCAGGTTTCCAGGCAGCAAAAGATCTGGATATTCTCCAGATGATCCTTTAACTGCACGCTATCCGTCACGGTACAAATTCACTTTAGAAAAGCTGAATAACTCTCGAATAGACTACAATTTTATAGACTGTTACGGAAACACGTCCACAGGGCAGCTTAAACAGCTGACAACAAGGTTGCTGTCAATGCCTATTTTCAGTCTAAAGACGCGGAATTCTACTCAAGAGGTATAAATGCTCTGAAATCTCGGTGGGAAAAGTGTATTGAGCTAATTAAAAATAAAAACGAGATTTGGAAAATTCTTGGTTTTCATTTTAGGAACTTGTTGCACTACCGGTATATATATATATATATATATATATATATATATATATATATATATATATATATATATATATATATACGGCAAATCAATACCTAATGGGGTGACGATTGCAATAAGGTAACATGGGGAGTTTAGCTTGGTATACAACAGTTTTGTGCACAACCGCGACTTCCTATGTACATTACAGCTCAGTTGAGCCGAGATGAGTAGCAAAGCACCCGGACGCCGGAAGACGTGAAAAATACGCTGGGAACAAGATATATGCATTTTGTGGTAAGTGTACCCCTGGGCAATTGCCGCGGTATGCGAGTATTGCAAAATGCAAGATGAAGTTGTCACCAACAACCCTTAGATAAGGTCTCGCGTGTAGTGTTGGATTCTCATCAACGTATCGCTCGGCTGTTAAACCTCTATTTCCTCTTTTTATATATATATATATATATATGCGAAGTCCAAAAGTGGGACAATAACAACGGATTCATCAAGGAGCGTTGATAAAACAAACTAATCTCACTGTGTGATATTGAGTTCATAGCTTTCGTCACGTCATCTACTGGTCGAAGGCTTTCCATAAACGCTTTTGTGCAAATTGTGCTAGAGTATCATAGCGTGTGTGTCCGTGTTTATTTAGGATGCATACCTGACTGCCAATATTCATATTTGCTAGGTGCGATTTTACCCAACTTGATGTAAAAGTAAATGAACGATAAATGAATATATATATATATATATATATATATATATATATATATATATATATATATATATATATATATATATATATATATATATATATATAAATGGATGTGTATATGCACACGTAGTACAGTTGGACAGCTTAACTGCTGCTGCTGCTGCGAATGTTGCTGTGGGCCGTCGCTTCTTTTATGGTCATAACCGTGTTCGTAATCATTTGCCAGCTAACGTTTGGTGTCCTGTTTGGATTATCGTCACCTTCCACAAAGATAGAGGGTCAAGGAAAGGCGGTTAATTTTGGAGTGAAGCCGCCTGTGTTATCCCACGAGTGTCGGTAACACCAAACACAGGCTCTGTCTGTGTGGGCTACGCGCCTGCTCGTTTACTTGTACGCTTACGTTCCTTTGCCGACCCGGTAGAATCGTTGTCGTCGTCGTCGTGATTTCAGCGGGATCAACTCATTTCATTCCACGGAAGTTTTACAGACGCAGTCGCACTCAGCATCGCGGGACTCAGCTGCACAACTGACAGCAGCAGAAGCAAGGAGCGTCATTAGGGCTTCACGGCTCATTGGCGACGTCGAATTAGCCCGCCTGGCTCGAAACGCCGATCCAACACTGCTCTTCAGATCTTGCCCCGCTCGGCTTTACCGCGTTCGCCGTTACCCCGTCCCCAGCCTGGCGAATTCGAACGCGAAAAGAAGAGTCCAAATAAGGAAAGGGAGCAGAATGCTAGGAAGAAGAAGTGATGAGCGCAATGAATAGCATTTCACTGTTCGAGGCTTGGTTGGTCCAAGCCAGCAGGCGGACGGGTTATAGTAACAACGATAACAGCAACAAGAACCAGAAACTTCTTTGTGAAAAATCTGGTTTCAACAAATAGTAGAAACTAGATAGATATCTTTAACAGACCCACCACATATCGCCGCTTGTGGTAAAACACGACAATTTGGGCGGACCCACAACGTTCAGTTCGTTTCGTTTCGCCAACACTTGACAGCCGAGGAAGCCAGCAAACCAATGAATTGGGTTGTTATTACATCCACAACATCTAAACACAAATATGTTTGTCGCAGAACGTACGTGCATACAAACGGTTCACAACAAAAGTGCGTATTAATTTTGTTTGACATATGATCATCATAATATAAACCTAAAATAGCAAATCCTGAGAAAGATCGCATCGAAATAGTATGTGTCACCAGACTCCTCTGCCAAGGTCGCTGGCCATTTCCTCAATTTCATCCCGTCGACGTCCGATCGAGGGATTCTTACTAGGGGTTATTATTTACACACCCTTTAGCAGGGGGGCTTTATTGAGGATTATCAAAAATTCATAACAAACGCGCCATCTGGCGATTTATATGTTTGGCTGTACATGATTGCACTTGCGGGCTGTGCGCCACGCGAACATTCTATTAACGATTTCTTTCCTGGCTACAGCTTTAGCTTGAATGTTCATACCAGATCGAGTTATCGTCGTCATGACTTCAAAGAACCTATTAAACCTATCAGGCTGCTTACATATGCTGGTAAACGTATATCTGTCAATCTTATCTAATATAACGGCAATGTCCATGCACTCAACATTATTTCTGCTAATGTTGCAGCGGTAGGCAACACGCCTTATGAACTTTTTATGAAGTTTAGCCAGAATCTTTTGATCACACACAAGTCCTAGATGCCATACAGGTGAGGCGTAAATTAGGACTGGGAGAACATATTGCTTGTACAGTCTAACATACAGGGAAGCGTCTTTAATCACAAACGAGCGCAATATCCAGTTTAGTCTTCTTGTAGCAGCCGTAACCACTTCAAGTATATGTGGTGTATAGTTCAGGGTATCAGATGTCAGTATTCCCAAGTCTTTGATCGCCTTTTTAACAGTTAATTCCTCAGAGCCTAGCGTGTATTTGTGTGCAGGATTATTGTGACCAAAGTGTAGCACAGCACATTTATTAACAGATAGTTTAAGATCGAGGCATTTACACCACTCTATAAATTTGTCTAGCGTTTCCTGAAAAATTACTATGTTGCTTCTATTATCTACGGGTATATACATTTTGACATCATCAGCATAAATTTTTACATGAACGATTTGAGGTATTACATGTTTCAATGAGTCAGTATACAGTATATACATTAAAGGGCCGAGAATGGTACCCTGCGGGCAGCCCGAGGTAACTTGAGCCGTAGATGACAGGCAGTCGTTGACTCTGACCCTAAAGAGTCTATCACTTAAGAAAGCCTTAATCCAATTAGCTATACGATCACCCACTCCATACTGTGGAAGAATATTAAGTAGCTTAGAGTGCGTGGTACTCTCAAAAGCAGATTTAAAATCAAAATACACGCAGTCAAACGGTCTTCCGTCATTTATAAAGAGGGCCCAATCATTTTGAGTCTCAAGTAACTGAAGAAGAGCAGAATGAGCGGGACGATATGCAAATTGTTCCCTCGAAATTAGACCTTGCGCATTTGCATTCCTGTAGATCTCCTCTGCTATGACCTTCTCAAAGAGCTTGCAAGGCACGGAGGTCAGCGAGACGGGCCTTTTATTATTAGGGTCGCTTTTATCGCCACGCTTATGCACAGGACATACGATGGCATATCTAAAGAGATTAGGTACGTTTTCCTCTTCGAGAGACCGGCGGAAAATAATTGAGAGTGGCACGCATACATCATAGCCACACTTCTTATAAACAATGGCCGGGATACCGTCAGGGGTGGCGCTACGCTTGTTGGCTAATCCGCGCAGATGCCGTTCGAGGTTCTCTGGTGAAGAGTCAACGTTATTCACCACCTGCACGCTGGAGGGCTCATTTAAGAGGAAAGCGGCGTTAGTGTTGCGCGATTGCAGCTCGGCGTGCGATGGGTAGGTTGCGGCAAATACATTTCTGAGAATTTCAGCTTTCTCACGGTCTTCAGTTGCAGTAGATCCGTCTGGTCGCTTAATTGAGGTCAGCGTGTCTTTTATTTATTTTTTTATTAAACGCACCCCGAAACGGGGGGATATTTATTTTCCAGATAAGTTGTTACAGTTGCGTGCTTGGCGGCTACTGCGCCATGCAAAAAGGCTGTTTACAAAGGTTTTCTTTGCGGTGGCTTTTGCGTATAAATTTGCGCCACTTCGTGTTGGTATTACGACCTTATTAAAAAAATATTGCAGTCTTTTGTCGTTCTGACAGATTTTATCGAACATTTTGGTATCGTTGTCTTTTAAAAGCTGTAAAATTGAATCACATTCGATCTGTTTAGGGTCAATATTGCACCTGTATCCGACGCGTTTTAAAAATCTGTTGTGCATTGTAGAGATGAGTTTCTTGTCTCTCGCCAGGCCTGTATTCCAAACAGGAGACGCGTACAGTATCACTGGTAACACATATTGTTTGTAAAGACTGACGTAGAGTCTAGCGTCCGACAGTACAAACGTCCGCATAATCCAGTTAACTTTCCTGGATGCGCGGGCGACAGTTTCCGTTATATGTGCGCTATATTTTAAACTAGTGCAAGTTAATACACCTAAGTCTTTCATGATCGTTGCAGACTGTAGATTCTCACCGCCAAGAGTATAGGAGTACCTAGGATTTGTTTTACCAAAATGTAGAATAGCGCACTTTTGTACGGACAATTTGAGATCAAGTTTACAAACCCATTCAAAGAAGTTACCTAATACTGCTTGTAAAGCCGCAGCCTTCACATCATCATCAACAATAGTATACATTTTAATATCGTCTGCATAAATTTTCATATGTACATGTTTCGGGACGATGTGTTTCAATGAATCAGTGTACAATATGTACATAAGCGGCCCAAGTATGGTGCCCTGTGGACAGCCAGAAGTGACTCGAGCACCGGATGATAGGCAGTCATGAACACGTACGCGGAAAGTTCTGCTACGCAAGAATGCAGCTACCCACTCAACTATTTTTCTGCCGACACCATAACTACGGAGGACCTGCAGGAGTTTATTATGTGTGACCGTTTCAAATGCCGACTTGAAGTCAAAATATATGCAATCGAATGGCTTGCTGTCATTTAGCATCAAGGCCCAATCATTTTGTGTTTCAAGGAGTTGCAGGACCGTAGAGTAGCCTGGTCGATAGGCGAACTGTTCTCTTGAAATAAGTCCCTGAAGATTAGCGTTGTTGTAAACGGCTTCAGCGATTACGCTCTCAAAGAGTTTGCTGGCAACAGAAGTAAGCGATACAGGACGTTTGTTTTGTGCATCAGTTTTGTCCCCTTTCTTATGCACCGGGCACACGGTGGCACAGCGGAACAAATCAGGTACAGTTCCTTCTTCAAGAGAACGTCGGAATATTAGCGATAAAGGTATACATACTGAACTGTCGCATCGCTTATATACGAATGCGCTTATACCATCCGGTGTTTCGCTCTGTTTATTTGAGAGCTTCCTGAGATGTCGAGTCAGGTTTTCAGGGGAGCTGTCAACGTCTTCAACGTATTTGAGATTTTCTGCTGTATGTACATCAGGTTGCGGCCGACGGGAGCGCTCTGCTAATTCACTAGGAGACGGATAAGTTAAGGCGAAGACGTCACGGAGTAATTCAGCCTTCTCGGAGTTCTCAGTAGCGAACGATCCATCCTGCCTTTTAATTGCGCCAACACTGTCTTTGATTTTGAGCCGTTTTCTTACGTATTTATGGATTGTTGATTGGTTTCCATGTTGAGCTATGGAGCTTTCCTCGATGATTCTCTTACGATGCAGAACTTTTTGAAGTTCTTTTTGAATGGTCTTAGAAGTAGCTTCAACATTTGAGGTCGCTAGACGATTCGTGAGACGTTGCATAACTGAGTCGAACTTGTGCGCCCCGCCAACAGTTTTGCATGGCACCAACAAGTCCTGCAGCATATGCATGTACTCGATAAAATGATTATACATTTCGTTAGAGTTCGTGCAGGTAGAAAAGAATAAGTTCCAGTCGGTAGCAAGAAGATTGCAGACCATCCCATCGTAGTCTCCGTTGGCATAGTCCAGGAAGGTCGGAATGTACAGAGGAGGAAGTGGGCCCGGAGCTATCGTGAAGCTGACCATGTTATGATCACTAGCAATGGGAGCAGGAGAACAAACGACATTGTCGACGGATTCATCGTTTGCGAATACTAGATCAAGTAAGTTTTGGCCTCTGGTGGGTTTCTTCACGAGTTGATCGAGACCAGCTGTGCTAATAAATTGAAGCAGAAGATCTTCCTTACTTGCTCGTTCACAATCGTCCACCTCATAGCCGTCCTTATTGGACTCACGGTACGAAGAGATGGAGTTAGTCCAATCGATGTTGCCTTGGTTGAAGTCACCAGCAACAACGACGCTGCTGTCAATGGAGGTGAGTTGTTCCAAGTCGGTGACAAGTGTGACCATGTTACGATAGAGCTCTGCTGCTGTACCAGAAGGGCTAAAATAAGAGCAGATGAGCCGCACTCGGCTGCTGGGCAGCAGAAGATCGACGGCAACTGTCTCAGATGATGTCATGACGGTCACCGGGGCACAGGGTATTTGGGCTTCGACTAAAAGCAGAACTCCACCTCCGGATTGGGCATTTCGATCTTTGCGAAAGACCTCAAATCTGCCATTGGCAGATAGTTCAGCACACGAAATCCCATCGTTAAGCCAGGTTTCTGTTATGAAGGCAATGTCGATTTTGAGAGCTATCATATACTTAGTCAGACAGTCGATTGCGCCAGGTTTTTTCAAAGAACGCGCGTTTAAAAGAATACATTTCAGTTCAGGTAATTTGTCAGTATGTTGTTCGTTGTAAATATTTTCTAGGCTAGGTTCATTATTGTTCTTACGTCTGCGTTGGGGGTGTGACGATTTCCCTGATGGTCATTGGGCAGAATGAGAGTCGATGACGTCACTATCTCTCAGACGGCCAGAGAACTCTTTTATTATAGCTCCAGAATTCCAAATAGACGGTTCGAATACTTTATCGGCATCGCAGTCCGGTATCTCCACATAGAACGAACTGTAGTGGGAATATCTAGTTTTTATTTTCTTTACAACAAGCGGAAATATACCGGATGACGACAGGTGTCGGTGTAGTTCTGTTGCCGAAAGCGCAGCGTTTTGTCCAGAGATAAATACCCTTTCAGTACAGAGACGAACGGATTCGCGCGGTAGGGTCGCTGGTCCCTGATCAGACCGGGCACCAACGTGCACAACTCGACGCCGTCTGTGTTCCATCTTCTTCCAGGACTCACTATTTCCAGTTTTCTGCTTTTGAGTGACATTTGGCGGGGGTCGAACAGTAGGCAGACCAGAGCGAGAATGGCTCCGATTTCGATTTGGGGCCAGGGGACGGTTCAGACTGCGGCCGCGCGATAGACTTTCAGCACGGTTTCCCTCTGTCTGGTTATTTTGCCTTGACACCTGTATCTGTTGAGACTGCAGCAGTTTATCAATTTTCTTCTCCAGGCGGTTGTTTTTCATTTCTAGTTCCGTGTTAATTGTCACCAGCTGGCCAACAGCTGACTGTAGCGTTTTCATTTGGTTGGTGAGATATTTCACGAGGGTGAGCACATCAGACTCTAAGTCCATATCGTCATCTGCATTGTCGTCTGGCAACGGGGGACTGCACTTCACACATTTATAGCTGTTCTTTATCTCATCCTTCTTCGCTTCTGTATATGAGTAGGACGTACACTTCAGATGCACCCACAACTGACACTCAATGCATTTCATTTGAGTAGCTCTTCCAAGTGTCAGGTTGCAATTTGGACATGCAAGGTTATCTTTGAGCTTTTTGGAATTGTTCGAAACCTCAATGTTTTGGTCCGAGTTTGTTTGTTTACGTTTTACTCCTTGCATGTTCATGATTGGGATGAGCGGAAATCGATTCCGAGGTATACGGCAGTGACCTGGACACCGCAAAAAACAGTCGAGTGTGTCCGGCACAGTATCAAGTGACACAGCAACCTATGAGGCTTCACGAAGAGTGATTCACTACACAGAAGGCTGTCACAAAACGTTATTGTTTCAGGTTGTTTTGGAAAAAGGCACTGCTCGGTAGGTGCACGGTTACACGAAGAAGGTCGTGTGCAAGAAAGACCACCCTACAAACACTACAAACGAAGAAAGAGTACACTTTTTCGGGAGCGAGCCGCAGACACGTCCGGTCTACTTGACCGTAAGCGACGGAATATTATTTTCATACGTTTTTGAACATACCTATGGACAGCGCTGGGAGCGGCAGACTGAGCAACACTGCTCTCCTCAATGATACGTTTTCTATGGAGCATCCTCTGCAGCTTCTTCTGCAATGCAGGCCCTCTCTCCGGCGTTGCGTTGCTCAATTGTCGGGTAATCCGTTGGATATCAAAGCTTAGTCTACTCTCGGCATCCGAAGTCCTCCGAGGTACAAATATTTCAAGCAAGAAATGCATGTAGCTCACAAACTTATTATACATGCTATCTACGTCAGGACAGGCAACGAAGAAATTAATCCAGTCAGTCGCAATCAGATTTGTGATCATTCCTTCGTAGTCACCTTTGCCGTAGTCCCACCAGTCAGTGCGTGTCTCAGGCATGGGCGGACCGCGCGATATGGTGAACTTGATCATTTTATGATCAGTGGTGATTGGCGCGGTCGATACAGCTATGTTGTCAACTGAGTCGTCAGCAGCTAGAACAACGTCCAGTATATTCAGTCCGCGGGTCGGGGTGCATACCAGCTGCTGAAGACCAGCTTCGCAGCAGAACTGAAGAAACATCTCCTCAACTGAAAGCTCTCCTCCATCTGTCAATTCATCAGAGCGTCGTGATGACGAACAACGCCAATCTGACCAATTTATTCCCGGTTGATTGAGGTCTCCAGAGATAACAACACTCACATCATCAGTCACGAGTGCATTGAGATCAGCAACCAAATTCTTCATTTTTTCCTCCTGATCGGCGCGCGATCCTGTCGGACTGAAATACGAGCAGACGAGTCGAATCTTGCAATCAGGCAGAAGCACGTCAGCTGCGATAGTTTCGGAAGATGAGCTACCTCGGGAGACTTCGGCACAGGGAACCTTGGAATTCACTAGCAGTAAGACGCCTCCACCACTTTGGCCGACACGATCATTACGAAACACCTCATATCTTCCACCCGCGCTCAGTTCAGCGGACGTTACCTTGTCGGTCAGCCACGTCTCCGTTACGTACGCGATGTCAATTTCTTCTATTTCCATAAACGCGTGCAGGCAGTCAATCGCTCCTGGTTTAGCCAGCGATCGCGCGTTTAAGGAATTGATGTCCGTTGGCATGTTCTGTTCAGTCATTGGGATGGATGTCGCTCAATAACATCAGCCTCTCGAAGGCGCCCGTTGAAGATCTTGACTATGGCACCTTCATTCCAGATATCTTCGTTAAACATCTTATCCACATCAGTGTCAGGGATTTCAACATAGAAAGAGCTATAATGGGCAAAACGAGTTTTCAGCTTCTTAATCACGATGGGGTACACCCCAGACTTCATCAGGTGGTCATGTAGTACTGTTGCATTCAGGCCTGGCTCTTGTCCGGATACAAAGATACGTTCCGTGTGCAGACGCACCGAGGCACTAGGTAAGGCATGAGGACGTTGTTCCTTGCAGTTTTGAACAACGAGTACTCGTCTTGGATTTCGATTTTCTTTGCCACCAGCTGCAGTCTTTCTTGCTTGATTTGACGCTTGCTGATGAATACTCTGTTGACGCCCTCTTGATTGGGATCTGCTGAGAGATCGGCTTAGTGAGCGATTCACAGATGTGATCATTCTCCCCCTACCTCTGGGTGGGCTTTCAAAGCGAGTACCCCTAGCTTTGATGCTCTTATTCAACGATGCATCTCTGTTACTAAGGAACTTGGTTAACTTTTTCTCTAACATTTGGTTCCGCTCAAGCAATGTGTCATTTCTTGACACTAATGTGCGGACTGTCCAGTTCAGTCTTTGAACCTGACCGACTAGAGATTTGACAATCGTCACCAGATCGGTTTCATTAGTTGGCATCTCTTCATCATCACAGTCACTGAGAGGAGGGGGTTCACAGTTGTGGCACTTGAAATTCTTCATTATTTCATCCTTCTTAGCTTCGAGATAGGTGAAATTGGTGCACTTAGCAAGGTGGACCCAAAGAGAACACCCAGTACATTGGATGGACGATACAGTTTTGCTTACAGTGCGAGCACAGTTCGGGCATTTCGATGAAGTACGAGCCTTTTTAGAATTGGCACTTGTATTATCTTCCGGCATCGTTCGCTTTAGAGCTGAAGTATCTCGCGTCGACATATGTTCACTACGAACACCTTTTTGGTTGTTGTGATATCTGTTCGATAGATAACAACACTGCTGTCAAACTCAGCTGATATCTCAAGTTCCGTACCTACCACACGAGAGCCACTGCCCGCGTTTTAATTCACCTCAGACACAGCAGAAACAAGAGTAGAGGTGTGTAGGATCGAACTTCAGCTATCCTTGGTGCTGATGTAACACTGGCGAAAAGGTTAGATAACTAAATGTACAAATTCACGTCGAATGGCTGCGGTTTCAATGGTACGTAGGAGTGCACTGTGTTGTGGGGTAACTTTCACACATGAGTGATAAAGAGTTCGAAGAGTCTGACTGCCTCAAGACGCAAAATTTTCACACTTCAAGCACGAGACACAACCTCACCAATCACCATAAACGACGGATCTAACGGGTTCGCACGGTATTAAAAAAATCCCACACCTATTGACACATAGGCCTCGGGAAAGTTAACTCCGGGTTTGAAGTAATCCTTCCTCTGCGTAGCGATTTAAGCGGAATCAAAATGTAAATTAAATATCGTTGCCGACGTACTGAACTCATTATTGAAATGAACTTACTGTTTGTTTTGCATCACAACAACATATCTCAGCCTAATTTGCCTCGTTAAACATCAAATTACCATATTACGATGCTCTGAGCTAAGGATATATATGTGTGTGTATATTAAATGTTCCTTTGTTCACACAATCGACATCTTGCTACTGTGTTATCGCATCGTTGGCATTTTTTGTATTTTTTTGTTTTTCCGTGCCGAGTTGCTCCCTATTGTTCTTGTTTAGAGCTCATGGAAGAAAAACAAAGGCCGCTTAGATCGAACGAGCGGGTGGGATAGGTTCTTTAGAGTCGAACTGACACTGATGAGTTTCGGTGAAGAGCACCGGTGGCAGACAGGAGATATAGCCTATCTGTCCCGGGGGAGCGTTCAGGGGATTTTACTCGCAATGGCTGCTTGCGGCCATCCAGGGGCTTTGATCTTAAACGAAACGGCTTTAAGAAAAAGATGACTCGCGTCGTTCCAGCGGCTAAAGCCATCTTTTTCTGCTTTCCTCCGGTTTCACTGGCGCCGTCGTCGCGTCTGTCGCGTATTAGGTTTTCATTTGTACCTTTCGAAAGGATCCTCCTGGAATTGTTTGAAACAATCTCACTACACACGAGGCACAATGTGGGTTTTATTGCTTTCTCTAGCACGTCAGACATATGTCGGTATATATATATATATATATATATATATAGAGAGAGAGAGAGAGAGAGAGAGAAAGAGACTGTTTCACTTTTAGTAATACAATTTTTCAAAAATAAAAAGCCACAGGAGATGTTTACGTAAACGGCGGGTTGAGTAGCATTGGAAGTTAGTTCTGGAAATCAGGACAAATCTTTCACCACAAAACCGCGCAGCATTAACAAACGTTCTTGGCCGTGTCCTCTTTCATACAAGCACTTGCTCGTGAAAGCATCCTGGCAACCCATGGTTTACTCACTCAGAAAAAAACTGCATTCCCATCTTGGTTATGTGTTGAGCACATCTTTATTCAAGGGACCTTTATGCATCTTTCTTTTAATATGCATGCATTTTGCAAGCACTGGTGTATATATATATATATATATATATATATATAATCACAAACAGGTTGCCCGCAATGGCGTGGTTTAGGCGACAAATGTGCTAGCCATGGTTGTCTTCTGACGGGATGTCGCCGGCTCGATCACTGTTGTTAGTCCAATTTGTTTTGAGCGATGCTCATAGAGAATAAATGATAAATCATACCGCTGAGAGTGAGCGGCCATGCTGCTATAAGGACTGCTGGGGAAGCCCTAGATGTCTTAGCATGTCTGGCCCTCGGTGCTTTGAAGATATACCTCCGGTTAAGTTCCAAACCCGTAGGGAACGGAGAATTAGAATTAAAAACAACCTCCTTAAAAATGTTTTTAATTCTAGGTTGTGCGCAATAGTATATATATATATATATATATATATATATACATATAATTGTTTTACTTGCAGTCAGTTAATAAACAGTCAACAGTGCTTATTACACATGATTGTAAAATAACTGAATGTAAAAAACTGGCAAAGCCCTTCACGATGAAGGACGGAGTTAAATCTGTTGACTTAATAGTAAGCTGTCTCGACTCGCCGTGTTGCGATTTCTTTGGCGCCCTCCTACTTATATATTATAAATTTCTAAGCTAGGTTGTTCTCGGTGCTGGGGTTCGTGCGCTGGGTTTCGTGAGTTACAAGATACATGCATGTATACCTGTGTGTGCGTATTTATATCGGTATTCTCTTAATATGCAAGTAGCATCTAAGAAGATCCTAAATCGTTTATATGAGTCGTTTATTGAAGTAACTTGGTGCATACAATACAAAAAAAAGAAGAGGATCGAGTCATATTTTATATATTAATCGAAAGGGCTATTGGCGCTCAACGAACAACCGATCGCACGCGGCTAAGGCTTAAGGTAAATCTAGTGTCTCGGCCTCAAATGACTTACAATGATAGTATATATCTAGTTAATTGACAAGCATAAACGTCGGTTTGCTCAATGCGTTGCATTTATTTGGGAATGATACTATGGTTGGTGACGATGAGAGATACTGATATTTCTGCCGTAGCATCCACGACTTATCCAGGCTCGTCGCGAGGTTCCTTTCGCACCAGAAGCGCTCTGGGGAGCACACACAAAACCAACAGGTGCACAGAGACAATAACTAAAGTGATGACAAGGATCCCACTGCGTGTATTGCCAAATCGTAGAGCATATGTACTTAATTAACAGTTTTTGATTTAGTTTAACATTCGTTTTTTTATCTAACCTTACTTCCGTTTGCAACCCAAACAAAATCTATTTCGGTAAAAACTCTGCGAGTAGTTCGCTTTATTTTAATAATAAAGGGCTTCCGCACCGTGAAGAGCCTCACTGCTGAGAGAACGGACAGTCTTCGGACATTGCCTACTTCCCCGTAAAGAAAGACAAGTGCCTTCCGTACTGTTTCGTTTACATGCGCTGTGAACGTCGTTCCCGTATAATGAGCCCGAAGGCCAAGATACTGGAAAGAGTTAACAAACTCCAATGGTTGGCCGCAAGACAAGATGGCGGCGTCCAACCGTGCGCTGTGTTTTGTATGTAGCTCCGTGATAAAGAGCTCGTGTGAGTGGACCCAGTGTCCTACCTGTTTTGTGGGCGTAGCCCATGTGAAGTGCTCATCACTGCGCACTGATGTAGGGGCAAACCAGCCCGCTCGGTGCCCTGGATGTCCTGAACTGGAAGGCGACCGCCCAAACGACGCCTTGCTTGAGACCCTGCAGCGGATTAGCCGTCTCGCGGCGGCAAATACCATCCGAGCGTCAGAGCTTAAACAACTGGTCTCCGAGTTTCGTTCCCGTCCCACCGGGAGCAAAGCAAGTACATTGGGAGTAGAAATCGAGACGAAGAAGCCGGTGGCACAGCACAAAGTGGCACAGGGCACTGGCGGCAGCTCAAAACTCGCCGCCAAGCCCGTAATTGTTTCGAACGTCTCAGATGCGCCCACCGCGAGTGAAAGTGGTGGATCGACCAGCAACAGCCCAGAGAAGCAGGATGGACGCCTGGGTCCGAGGCCGAGCGATGCTTCTCAAATTCACAAGCAAACGGCGGCAGAAAAACGCGAAACTAACGCGAATAGGAAGCACCGTCCTCTTCGGGCAGGACGTGCTGAAGTAGACCTGGGTGAGCTAACACTGTGTAAAAACCGTGTGTTGCCCATGAGAGCTCTCCGTTTGGAGGGCTTCAGCCGGAAAACGTCGGCAGAACAGCTGCGTGGTTGGCTAACCGGGAGACATACTGTAGTGCGTGCTATTTGGAAACTCAAAGTTTCCCGGCCGGACTCCAGAAGACGTTCTGCGTGGCCTTTGGTGATAGTGACTTTAGTAACGTTTCAAGTAGCGCCTTCTGGCCGAAAGGCGTGAGTTTCCGGCGCTGACTGGGGGCTCCGCCGGCTCAGGCTAGGGTATGCGAAGAGTTTACTGAAGGGCATGGTTTAACAGCTAGACAGCAATGACGCTTTCTGTCAAGGCAGCCGCATGCTGCTCACAGCTGCAAATTATTGCTTTGGAATTGTGAAGGCTTATCTGGGGCTTTACAGCTAGCACTAGAACTTTGTTCGAAGGTGTGGACATTGTACTCTTGACGGAAACGTTTATGAGAGTGGAACTGCATTTCAACGAAATGCGAGATTTCCACCTGCTAGCGAGTTTTCCAGAGGGAGGGCGGGGAAGACCAGTAGGTGGACTTTCAATCTATTTACGAGCAGGGTCACCCCAAATGCAATGTGTGTGTCGAGGTGAGTGATCATTACCATGGTGTTGACTTTGCCGATGCGATCAGTGCTGGACTAGCGGGACTAAACCTCCAGCTACCCACTCTGGTCGGCGGCGACTTCAACTGTCGGATCGATAGTGGCGCCACCGACAGAAAGGGCGATGTGCTTATTAAGCTTCTAGAAAATAGAGGCCTGCATTGCGCAAATGAGCGTGATAAATTCACGTACGTTTTTCAGAGTGGAAAAAGCACTATCGACCTCCTGTTTCACAACCTTCAACATCCGACGGAATTTCAAGGATGCGAGGTACTTAATATTCCAGCACGGAAGCACCTGCCGGTGCTGGCGTCTCTGTGTGTGCCTGGCCAGGGACGCGCCTCTAGTCGGCAGCCGACAATGCACTGGTCTAGGCAGCTAGATTTGCGTGTATTGACGCGCGAGTTAGAGCTGCTGAGATCAACTTCTGACATTGAGCAAAGCAGCCACGCTTTGGAGGCCACTGTAAAGGCGGCTGTAGTCAAGAAGAAGTACAGACAAAGACGGGCGCGGCCCTGGTTTACACAGGCCTGCTACTTAAAACGTCGGGGGCTCCTGCGCCGAGCACGGGCTCTACACTCCGACCCCCAGATAGTTGCTGATCGTAGGGCGCTCTATGGCCAACATAGAGCAACCTACAAGAAACTGCTTGTGGAGAATAAGCGCCGGCATGATGAGGAGGAGGAGTTTCGATTGCTTGAGAGAGCAGAGCGCGAACCTCATGTCTACATTGTTCGCCGGCTGAACAAAAGCATGCACAGCATGACAAAGGAGCAGTTGCGGCAGCACTTTACTGCCCTTCTGCTCGATGCAAACGCCCCCGCGCCTAACCCAGTTATTGAGCAACCGCTTACTCTGGAGCAACACCACATGAATTCGCTGTTTACGGTGGAAGAAGTTGTGCAGATCTTGCGCGGGCTACCCAAGAAAAAGAGTAGTGGTCCTGATGGGATCTATTACGAACATTGGGCTGAGTCGTCCGATGTTTTAGCAGGGGAGCTTTGTAAGCTGTTTAATCAGATACTCAGCGGGAGACACATACCCCAGGTTTGGCACGAGGCTATACTCTGCTATTCAAGGGCAAAAATGGTGACAATGTAAACGATCCAAATCTCTACCGGGGTATCGCGTCGGAACGCACTCTCAAGAAAATCTTCGCTAAGTTGATTATCTCGAGGGTGCTTCCATTTGTGGAGAAGGCCTTACCTCCGAAGCAATTCGGATTCAGGAAGGGTCGAGGTACACAGGACGCAATCAACTTACTCCAGTCGGAAGTTGAACGGGTGTTGGCTGTGCCTGGGGGTCACTTGTACGCCGTCTTTATTGATTGCGTCAAGGCCTTCGACAGAGCTCCCCGTCACCTACTAGTCGATTCATTTCGACATGCTAGGGTGGGTGGTTCTTTTCTACGAGTGCTCTCCAGCTTCTTTGCTGAAGACCGCCTTGAAGTAAACGTAAGGGGCGAGGACAAGGGGTCCCTACGTTTTGACTCAGCTGCATAAGGCGAATAAGCCATAACGCGAAACTCCGCTGTAGCTCTTCTTCCTTCTTGATGTGAAGGGAACCCTTAAGTGAAGGGTTTTCCCACAGGCGGCGGCGCTCTTCCGCCTTCAGATCCCAGGGAACCGTTCCGGCAAGTAGAAGCGCCGCCGCTGTGCTCACCGTCCGGTACGCCATAATCACCCTGAAGGCTCCGACCCGTTGGGCCCGGCGCGGACGGCTTCGGTTCCTCTCAGTTGCCTAGCATTCTCCTTGCTCATCGCAGACCTAGCCCGCCATGTACGGGAGGAGTTTAGAAACCGCCGTCGTCGTCATGTATGCGGATGACATCGTAGTGGCCCACCGGGACCGCGGTGCCATTCGTCGAATTAT
Source organism: Dermanyssus gallinae (assembly GCA_003439945.1). Taxonomy (NCBI): domain Eukaryota; kingdom Metazoa; phylum Arthropoda; class Arachnida; order Mesostigmata; family Dermanyssidae; genus Dermanyssus; species Dermanyssus gallinae. Next base: position 255,287 of record QVRM01002341.1, read on the forward strand.
CGGCGACGTAGAAAGTTACCTTCACCGTAAGGGTCTTTAAATAAATTCGCGGAAGACGAAAGCCATGAAGTTTCGCCGGGTCGATTGGCTGCCGCAGACATAATACCTTGTTGTGGCCAACCGCTGGAGTTTGTCAACTCCTTCCCGTATTTGGGTCTAAGACTACACTATACGGGAACGACCCTTACCCAGCACATCGGCGACAGAAGTCGGGCGGCTATTGCCTCTATTCACACAGAGGTGAGAGACCCTCGACGACTGTCTCTGAGTGCAGCCGTGCGTCTTTTTGAGCTTAAGATTGTGCCAATGTTGAGCTACAGCCTTGGCAGGGTGTGGGACCATCTCTCAGCGGCAAACTTTGCGCAGCTAGAGAGATGTTTCACAATATGTATATGAAGCGGGTTCTTTGCTTGCCGCGGGAGGCAAGAAGCCGCTTCGTGTACCTGCCGGCGGTTTGCGGGCCGGCAGTAAAAACAATCAGAGTCAGGCTTAGGTCACCTATTACAGGACCACTTCAGCATTTTTTGTTGGAGTGGCAGGGAAAAGTGACCGAGGCCTCGGCAGAAGTCGCGCAGTTAGATATGTACCTCGCCAGGGAGCTTTGGGATGGAATGGCATGCACTAGCTGGCACGTGTACACAAGGTACATTGTGCACGGCTATCATCACTTGGTATGTTCGACCAAAGGATTTCACCAAGTTAGCGATCAATGTCGTTGTCGGTTCTGCTCGCAGATATGCGCTAAATACCACGTAGCGAGCTGCCAGGCCCATCGGCGGTCTTTGCACTTTTTCGCCCGGTGGGACGGTCGCTAAAGTGTTCAAACTGTATATAATGAACTGTATTGTAATTATGTAACATCTTGAAATGCAATGTTATTGCGAAAAAATATATAAATATATATATATATATATATATAATGGTTGGCCGCAGCAACATATAACGTCTCTGGCAGCCAGTCGACCTCCACGCCTGAATTTCATGGTTTTGGTCTTCCTGGTGTTTATCTCAAGTCCCTTTGAGACAAGGAACGCCTCTATCATAGAGGTAATGCGCTTGATGGCACCTAAATCGCGATAAGCGACCACTATATCATCTGCATACATTACCACTACGGCTTTTTGGTACTTCTGCCAGACGTAACCGACGAGGTCAGCAAGCAGAAGTGTAAACGAGACGCAGCTTAGCGGGTCTCCTTGCGGAGTTCTCACATTTTGCTTAATCTCTAATACACCCTGCTCATCGTCTACCAACAAGGTGTCCTCCTCAAAGAAAGTTGCTATTACACTCAGGAGAGAGCCACCCACTCCTGCTCGTTGGAATGCTTCAACCAGCAGATGGCAGCTTTTTTTACCAGTGTCTCCAGCATTAGTGGCAGTTGGCGGTCCCAGTCCTTCATTCTCCGGCCTCTTCGTTTCCGCGACTAGAAAACGTTGAGTGCGTCTGAGTTCTTGGGAACTGCCGTATAGCTCTTGGAAGAGCTCTGCTTGTCAAAAACTGGCTTGCCAGCTTTGCCAGCATCTTTCCCCAGAGGTCCTGGTAGTCACGATCACCCACAATTGTCGCTGCTTGGATAAGCCCGGGTTGACAGATTGTCACTTGGACCTCCCGCTGCTTGTACAACATCCCCGTGTTGATAGATTTTTCCTCTAGTACTTTAATTCTTTATCTGCAATTTTCAGCTGCTAAGTACTGGCTTCTAGTAAATACCTTCACCTTTTTCCGCCTCTGTAAGTTCGAGACGTTCCTCTGCATTGCGGCGCGGCGCCCCCGCCCATTACTATACAACCCCTCTATGCTTCTTTGTTCTCTTGTAGTCCGTCCTTTCCGGCTTCTTGTGGCCAGTCTTCAGATAGATAGATGTTAAAATATTGTTGATCGTCATAGATAGATGTTAAAATATTGTTGATCGGTTCTATTAGAGCGCCTTCTGATATTCCTTGAGTGTAGCGAGCTCCCTTTCCACCTACAGCCAGAACTCTCAACGCGCCCTTCTTATTGTCTTGCTGGCTGTGCTTATCCTATATTGAGCCTCGATTATACTCTAGGCAAGCTCTTTAAGCTTCAACTTGCCCAGGCATAGGTTGCCTGTAGAAAAGAACGATGACTGCCTCGTAACCCAACCTTATGCTTATATAGATATGCATTATTGCTTGTCTGTGTTATTAGATCTATACAACGATTATTTCTATACGTCTATATGTAGTCTTACACTTATATGCATACTTAAATTTCACCCTATTTGATGCGTTATGCTATGTTATCTACGGCTGTACGGCCGGATATATTATTGGATTTAGTCATGGTCATTTAAAATTTTAATATCTAAATGTACAATTTACTCTTTGTATAGTTCCTTTAGTTAGCGGGTTTTGCAGGTTGTATTTGTCTACCTGGGTGATGTTGTTGGCGTGAGTTGGTGCTATAATGGCACGAGCCTGTACGACGTACTTGACGCCGTTGAAATCAGCCTAGTAAAAGCCGAAAGCACCTTATTGCACTCAGTGGTCCTTTGGCAATAGAAATGTTAAAAATGTTTTACACACTGAACCTTGCGATTTTCGGTGTTTTGTCGAAGCTTCGCCTGCAGATCGAAGCCAAAACTAAAACTAGGGGCTTCTCATTGAGTCCAACATATATTTTTGTACTCAATATATCTATACTAACCATATTTTGTGTACTCTCCTTGGTTTTATTAGCAGTTTGTTAGCCTGGTCGCCTATATATATATATATATACAGGGTGTCCCTATTTGTGTGGCCAAAACGCTAGGGTATGGTCAAACTCGGTGAGAAAATCATTTTTGCCAATGGAAAGGGGGAGCGCTTCGTATAGGAGCGAGATAATTTTTTAATGAAATTTTTTTAGGGGGTGCTGTTCCGACATACGTTTGCAAAATGCACGATTGTGAGAGAACGCATTCTTCAATTGAAAAACCGAGCACACCGGCGCATTCGAATAAAAATTCTAAATTTTTTAAAAACTATACTTGACCTAAGCGAGCGCAATGACTATTGTGATGTTAAGAAGAGATTGCAAAATTATAATTTCACTTTTGCATATCTAAACTTTAACGCCTAGGCTCTCAAAAATTTTCCATTACGCGCGCAAAACTAATACGTCCAGAGGAACGTGCATCTCTAGTAAATCATTTTGGTACCAAATTGGAAGAGCTGGCATCCGTGGTTGCAGAGTAACTCAATTCTACCTAGGACCATATCGGGTGTGAGTGCACACATGCAGCCACTATATTCGCCTTCTTTGTCAATCAAGTCACTCGTCAAACCTATAGAAGCTCAACAAAATATTTATTTTACTTTAGATATTGCTCGAACGAATGCCCGCCAGCCAATAAGCACATTCGGTATCGACGGCAAAGCTTGCGTTGCACGCGTTCAAAGATTCCAGGCGTCTCCCGAATGGTTCCACCAGCAGTTACTATTCTGCCGATCAGATCCATAGGGGACTCAACGGGAGTTGCATAGACTAGATCCTTTAGGTGGCCCCAAAGGAAAAAGTCAAGACTGGACAGATCAGGCGATCGCGGCGGCCAAGCTTGTGGACCGCCTCGGCCAATCCAGCGATTAGCAAAGGTCTCATCCAGATAATTCCGTACCGAGAGGGCGTTGTGTGCTGGAGCACCATCGTGCTGGAACCACATTCTCGATCGAACACTCTGTGGAATGTTTACCAAATGTTCTCGCAGGGTTGTGTTCAGAAACAGGTTGTATGTTGGTCCATTCAATTTATCTGGAAGTATATGAGGTCCGAAAAGATAGTTGCTCAAAATGCCAGCCCAGACATTCACGGATAATCGATGCTGATGTCTATGCGGGCGGGTCATATGCGGGTTCTCCGTAGAGCACCAATGAGCATTGTGTGCGTTGAACACACCAACTTGCGTGAAGGCGTCGGTGAAAAGAACAAAAGGAGGAAATTCCACATCGGCCGCGGCTTGTTGCAGAAACCAGCGACAGTAATGAATGCGTGGCTGGTAATCAGAATCCCGCAAGGCTTGAACTCGCTGCAGCCGGTATGGGTGTAGCCCTGATTCATTTAGCACCCTGTGAACAGTGGTACGACTTACACTGACACTTCAAGCCACCTGCCTAATGCTTGCAGAAGGACGCGCAATTACTTGCTCAACAATGTGGTCCTCCGTATTTAGGCTTCTCGCTGTCCGCGGTCGTCCCGCTTCGTATTGACCGCCTTGAAATGATCCAGTTTCGCAGAGCAAACGATGAAGTCTTGAAAACATTTTCCTGCCAGGTATCCGTCGATGTGGGAAACGCTCAGCGTACAACCGGTATGCAAGATTCGCGTTACCGTCTGCTTTACTATACATAAAATGCATGTCAGCTTTCTCGGCATTTGTGAGCCGGTCCATCACGATACACGTGGCACAAGCGCCTGCACTTTGTAATAGAACTAATTAGAAAATGTAGACTCAGCTAGGCGATTACGAGAGACTTACGAACGATGAACGAAAACACACGACGTACGTCTAGCGCGTAGCGCAGCCGAGCGAAGGATGGATGTTAGGCCATGCTTCCTCGGCCTATTTATTCACTCGAAAAAAGCTGTAGCGCTCGTAGTAACAATGTTAAACGATGGAATCGGATTTTCTCTTTTTCTCGAAAGACAAGATGCACGTTCGATGATGTGCTCGGTCGACTGTCGTGTCAATTTACAGAGTTATTTATGACGATGTTGATGTTCTGGCTGGTGTTAGTACCTTAGTCGTCGAGGTGTACGTTGGATTGGATGCTCGGTCGACATCGACGGCGCCAGCAGTGAGCTGTTCTGTTGATACGTTGTGTATAACTTCGTCACCGTATCATAAATTGCCTGAGCATTTAGTGAGCTTTCGCGTTTTTGTTACTGGAGTGCAGGCATTTTCTATTTCCCACCATGGGTTTAGCTTGCTTTGCCTTTGCTCTAGTCGACGCTATGTATGCTCGCGCTGCTTAACGCAGGCTGCTATCTTACAGACACACAGCTCAGTCTGCTTATTGACTGGCGGGCATTCGTTCGAGCAATATTTAAAGTAAAATAAATATTTTGTTGAGCTTCTACAGGTTTGACGAGTGACTTGATTGACAAAGAAGGCGAATATAGTGGCTGCATGTGTGCACTCACACCCGATATGGTCCTAGGTAGAATTGAGTTACTCTGCAACCACGGATGCCAGCTCTTCCAATTTGGTACCAAAATGATTTACTAGAGATGCACGTTCGTCTGGACGTATTAGTTTTGCGCGCGTAATGGAAACATTTTGAGAGCCTGGGCGTTAAAGTTTAAACATGCAAAAGTGAAATTATAATTTTGCAATCTCTCCTTAACATCACAATAGTCATTGCGCTCGCTTAGGTCAAGTATAGTTTTTAAAAAATGTAGAATTTTTATCCGAATGCGCCGGTGTGCTCGGTTTTTCAATTGAAGAATGCGTTCTCTCACAATCGTGCATTTTGCAAACGTATGTCGGAACAGCACCCCCTAAAAAAAAATTTCATTAACAAATTATCTCACTCCTATACGAAGCATTTCCGCTCCCCGTTTCCATTGGCAAAAATGATTTTCTCACCGAGTTTGACCATACCCTAGCGCTTTGGCCACACAAATAGGGACACCCTGTACATATTAATATATTGTTTGCTTGGCATGTTTACCTAAATGCACACGTCACCCTTTTATATCAGGGGCGCTTAGAGCGGCAACATATATGTTACCTACGCATGCATATAATCCATGTTCTGTATATATATATATATATATATGATAGGTAGTATGGTAGGTAGAAATAGCTCCCGTATCCATATATATATATATATATATATATATATCCATACAGCCATCACTCTCAGAAGTTTTGCCGAAACTATATATGTTTGTTGTACACCTGATGAAGGATAACGTTATATGAAATGCAATTGTATATGTAGCTCTATCGTCAAATTAAAGAAAACCGGTTAGTGTCTAGCCTTCTTTGCTACTGTGCTATCTGTAGGAGAGCTAGTAGGTGAAATGTTAGTTTAAGCATATAGATATATAGAAGCCCGGTTTTAAGCAGCGAGTATAGACATTCGATATACAATATACAGTCACCCACATGCCTCTATACAGGACACTATTTGAACACGAGTCCTCTAGAAAAACTTCGTAAGCTGATTGAAAAACATTCTGAACACACCTATGTAACGTAAAGAAACACAAAAGGCTATTTTATACAAATGTTTGCACTGCGTCATGTGTATATGGTGTGCAGAAGTTTGTCTATTACACACAAGCATGCATGCGAATAACCAACGCAAGTGATATAGGTTTTAGTGTGACACTTAAGCCTCCACTTAACAGACAAGCCAACAATGTGTTTCAAACGGATCCAGCTATGCGAAGTTATAGAGAGAGCGCTGTCCAAGCAAGTCAGACGTTTCATATACACAATGTGAATTGTTATATTGTTTAAATAGTGAGTCACGAGTAGAACTAACATATCGTTGCTGTTTCTGTCAATTGTGGCCACTGTCGTTCATTCTCAGCATAAATATGTTCTGATAATAGTAATGACTTGGCAAAACATGAGTCGCAGTTTTGATAATATTTCATCTACTCGCGTTACCATTTTTCTTATATTTAGCTAGATGAAATTTCAATATCATAAAACAGTACATCCGTTTGGGAAAAACAATCCTATGTTGACGTTTCGCTAACGCAACTACAATTACTTTTTGTGAAGTTTGGAAAATAAATAAAGTCGAGTGTACTTTATAGGAGAGAGAAGAGCGTCATTTTTACTACGGAACCAGACAATGCTATCAACAGCAAATTTGTTATTCTCGTTATGAGAGAAATTTCAGCACACAAAGGAGCAAACATTTTAGTCATCAGCGTACTTAAGATACTGGACGATTAGCAGAAGGTTCATGCTTATGTTTAGAAACATAAAACGCACAAAGACATAGAGGACTTAGGCATTGGACGTTTTGAGGCATCCCTGACGAAGCAGAAAACGGCTGAACAAGATCGCGTCAAGCTGTAAATTCAGCCCATTGCAAATTACGGGAGTGTCTTTTGCGCAGCAAACAAGAACGCATATTTGGAAAACATTGCCTTCTAGAACGTGCCCTGCCATGTATTTATGCGTAGTTGTTTGGACAGAAACCTAGCAGCACTTACATGCGAATTGTAAAGGAAGACATTACAACTCTATTGTGTCACATTACATTTTTATTGTCTCACATTACAATGCCTTACATTACATTTTTTATTGTATTACATTACAATGCTTAGTCATTGCTCGTGTGTCGCAGCCGTGCGAGTTCACGGCATTGTGACCACTCGAACATTCTTCTACTTTAGTTTCTCTTGTTAAAAAGCCTTAAAAGCTGTTAAAAATGCTAGCATGTGCAATATATATATATATATATATATATATATCATGATGCGCAGTTAGAGGCAAAGCAAGGGCATGTGAAGCTCAAAATGAAATAATTGTTTCTGCGTGTGTTGGTTGCTTTGTAGCCAGAAAATGCAGCAATAAAACTCAAGTCATGATTCTTAATTAAATGGTCACACTTCTCTAATTTGTAGAGCAACACGCGTACCATTTTCAACGACCGGCCGACATGTGACAGGTTAGAGCGGGCGTGGTGACACCATGCGTCAGGGGGCTTGTCGCGCCCGGGGGTGTTCACTCACTGAAATTCGAACTCCAGGTGTTTGCCATTATCTGTCACGATCTTTTCTAGCTTACATGACGAAGCTTTCCAGCTAACTCCTGCACTCCACGTCAAATGTGATAGGCGAGGCCTTCTTGACCTAATGAGTTCAGACGCAACGAGCAGGACTGGTCGGATGGAACCGACCTGAAGAAGCGCTCGCGAGGGTTGCTGTTACGCTGAGTAGGAGCACGAAGCGTTGTCGAACAACATAAATTTGAAGAACAGAAATAAAGGGGACTGTCTTGTTTCAAAAGCTTTCTCTGTCGCGCTCGGCCGAGGGCCGTTCGTCTTTCGCTTCTCCCTCCTTCCGCTCCTCCCTGTTTGTTCCCTGTCTGTTCCCAGCTATTTGGGTTACTATTTAGTTACACGTTGTGGACCGTTGCCCTTCGATGTCGACAAGGCCGACAATACCTGCTCGCCTAGCCGTCCTACTGGTGGGGGCGCTTCGCTGATGAGACGGAGGACAGACAGCGGGCCTGTCATGCCACCCCACCTTTTGCTTAACATAACTTAGATAAAAAAGGCCAAGGACAAAATAAACTCGATGAGGGAGCCGATTGCTACACGGGCCAGTTATAGCGCTACTAGTGGTTGTGTGTGGACGCCCTGTACCGACGGTTGAAGAATAGACGCGCAAACAGGTTTTGCAAAGGGCAAACTCCACTACCTATATTGCGTTCAGTGGTCCGTTTGCTCGCCATTTGGTCGTGCTTTAGCAACAGTAAACAAGATAGAATCTACGAGGAACAAACAGAAATTGCGTTTGTTTAGTACTTCCTTTTCCCAGACAGAGGCCGTGCTTGCTTTGCAAGATACAGGCTTGATCAGACACAGCGTGACAACCATTTTCGAATGTCTCAGCAGACACGTAGCTTGTCGACGATTACCTTCAAAGTCTTCAGGGTCGTGACAGAATCAGAAGCGAGTCAACCAAGCCCTAGGTTGACTTCGCTGCTCATCACCGTTCACGACACCTGGTCGGTTCTTCTGCAGTGGCCAGAGTGAATACGGATTCAGTTCAGTCGGGTAGGTGGTACAGGGGACATGGACCGCCACAATGACGGCATTTGCAGTCCTCTTGGTTACCAGGTCATCTGCGTAGAGCAGGACGATTGAGGGACTGTTGAGTGCCGCTCTTTCACAATGTGTGGCAGACCGCTGAGTAACGTTATGAATAGCAATGGGCTGAGATTGTCGCCTTGCGGATACTTAGTCGTATACTCAAACGTGTTGTTCTCGCACACACCTTTATCGAGGATAATTTGGTTAACCCTCAGAAGTTTGGGTAACCTCGACCGACACCATGTTTGCCTTGAAGATGAGAGCAACTGGCGATTTGCTTAGGTCTGGGTAATTGTAATCGTTTCGATTCCCTTCTTTCATGATCCCGTTGAAGAAGTCACGAAAAAGAGTTGAGTCAATTATTAAGTCTTAAATACCAATAAGAGTAGCTCGGATTGTAGTCAGTGTTCATAGTGGACACGGTCAGACTCACTACCCTTCTTTTTAAAAGGCACTGAAGCACAGCACCCACTTTACTTGCTGTAAATGGGCTATTCATAATGTGCTGCTCCATTGCGAGCGGATGCTTTATCATTAGTGTGCCCGTTCCGAGTTTAAGCAAAATACCAAAAAAGTAGTCGCTTACCTGCTCATTACCAAGTGAATGCCCCACCCATTACCGATTGCGAATAACGTACGCCGCAGAGCCTTCTTACACATTTGCTAGAAGGAACTTTTCCTCTCGCTGGGTACAACTTGCTTTCTGACTTCGGCATAGCCGAATGTAAAACTTCATACTGTAGGATAGAAGCGTCCGCTAAGCAGCGCGGGCATAGACAGCGTCGGCTGGCGGCAATGCCAAAGCAAACTAAAGACATGGCGAAGACGCGGGAAGTCGCTAAATGCGCGGGCAAATCTGTGATGTAAAGGGAAACATGCGAATAATAAAAATGGCAGTGCCACAATGCCCACAGATCTGCCACTCCACTTCCGGTTTTGCCATCCATGGATCGGCCAACAACACCGTGGATGGAATACCACTAAGCACGGAGAAGGAGAAAGACGGCGAGGCAACTACCTCAGGATAGTGACGAAACTAACGGAGATGTTCAACTCTCCGTTAGTTTCGTCACATTTACCTTGTTTAAATTGGGAACCATGAAAACCAATTTAAGAGTGGCCGGTCTGGGTCTCGAACCCAGGCCTCCCGAATGCAAGGCAAAACTTTTTGCCACTAAGCCATCTTGCTCGGTCTATTTGGGTGGTTCACTTACGTGGATTTTTATTTCACTGAGGCGGATGACCAGGTCACCCTGGATATTCTTTACTACCCCCCTTCAATGTCGCTCCGGAGATGCGTTTGTCCGCAAGGTGTCCCCTGACGTCCTTGAGGATGTCCGCGAAAATTGGACCTCCTCCTCTAATTGTTGTCTGAGCGATTAAGGCGGAAAGGGTTAGTACAAAGTCGTTCGAGGTAAGCTCTGTAGAGCAGAAAGAGCTCCCCTGCGTAGAGCGATAAGACCAGGCTGCGCAGCCTGCGCTACTAGTACTGCAAGCACGCTTGGGGAAGGTATATAACAGAGGAGTCAAAGCGAAGCTAGCAAGAGCTGCTAGCTGCAGCGTCCGCTCTACAAAGTTCCTATGGGTTTCGAGTTCAAATTCGTGTATTTTGTGAGAAGGCCCGAACGCTGGCCGCACCGTGTTTCGGAGGAATTATCGAGGCTTTCCCAAGTCTCAGTAGCCTACGTGCAGTGCACATCTAACCGACGTGCAATGAACGTATAATATACGTACATTTCGTGTATCATTAGCGTGCAACCCACGTAAACCGATGTGTATGTTACGTACAACCGACTTGTAGCACACGTGTAACCGACGTGCAGATCACCTTGCCCGCACGTGAACAAAACGTATGATAAACTCGGCACGTGGGCCAAACGTACGACAAACTCGACTCAAAAACTCGGGCAACGACCGCCCAACGAGGCGGGCTGGAGGGGAGAACTTAGGTTAGACCCTCTCTCAGAACGTAAAGGAAGACCTCCTGCAGCACTGGCGGCCGAAACGGGAGTTACGTACTACGGCCGCGTCAAGAAGACAGACGAGTCCGTAGGAGGATCGTTTCCTGGGGTTTGATGAAATTTTAGAGACGAGTATGAAGCGGAAGTCACTTCTCGAGAAAGCGCCACCGGTACGTGTCGATAAAGATGACTGCCTAAAAGTGCGACTCTCGGAAGGACTCGGTTGTCGCTCGTCTTAGCATGCAAAGGGCACCCACGCGCGTGCTTGCGCTCGATTTCCTGATTTCACTAGGGTTTCGGCATGCGATGGGGGCTACGCCTCAAGGGGGTCCTCCCGCCGCCCTTCTCTCGCTGAGGATACTTTGCTCTCGCTGGGCACACTTTGCTTTCGGACTTCGGCATAGCTGAATGCAGGACGAGCCCATGCGACCAGCGTAGTCGCTTGTTTTCTTTTTTAATTATGTAGCACTGGCTACGCTATGATCTTAGCCAAATGTAAAGACTTAAGGAAGTCATCGTCCAAAATAGCAGTATATATTTCTGATCGAAACTAGCTAGGTGGTCTCATAAGTTAATCGTCGCACGTCTGGTTGTAGTAGTAAATCTTCTGTTGAGCGCTAAGGCAGAACACGGTGACACATTTTTATAAATTATTTATATAATTTCACAAATAATGTGTGAAAATGCATTTAACCAAGATAACTTTCGTTTGTTTTGTGTTAATCTTTGTTGCATCAGTCGGTTCGCTTTACTAACAGAGAAAAATAAAAAAACTTTTTGTGTTTCATTGACACAACTGAGGGCAAATATAATCGTTTTTCATTATAGACAAACCAAATGTAGAGCAACATTTAATTAAATGATGTATATATATGGCGCTATAATATATATATATATATATATATATATATATATATATATATATATATATATATATATATAAAATATTGTGATGATTTTTTAATCATTTACAATACGTTTGCACACTCGGCAGTGCTCGCCTTAATAACATTTGTGGTAAAAGGGTGTCACGTGAGGTTATGAATCAGCTGTCCGTGTCCTTGCTTGATGGTAGCCCCCGCTCTTATGGACACGGTATCCTCAAGGTTCCTTGCAACGTTAAAACGGTTATCTACATAAGATTCCTCTTCGTGACGCCGAGCCCCAAGAGCGTACTCGCAGATTCAGAGTCCCATACACCACTCATAGAGAACGTGATGAATCCAAATCTGCGAGGTTTTTGCGGGTCGGGGAGCGCCGCTCTTAGGAACTCGACGTCATATTTGGTGACTTTGTCCTGCCGCGTTTTTGCGAGGTCCCTGTTCGGGCCGCAATCCTCGGCATCTAAAACCCAGACCTCAGTTGGTGTTGTTATGACGAGGTCGGGCTTTAGACTCGGTGCGCCCGGTCGACGGAGTACTTGCTCACAAACCACCTCATGACCCCTCTCGCGGAGAAGACGCGCCACGCGGTCACAGACGTCGTCATGTCTTTTTATAGTTTGTTTGTGCGTTGTATCGCACATCTGAGCGACATGAGCCAACGTCTCAGGCGCATGACACCCGTGCCTACAACGTTTGTTGTAGCCCGGGCGTCCCCTGGCCAATATGGCACGCGTTGATCCTAAGCTTTAGTGGGTTTAAATACTCCTTACCAGATAGGTAGGGCATACCATTAATCCAGTTATGTACAAAGGGCGTTTCGTCTGCTTTTTTGTGTGCCCCATCGAAAAAAATGTGCCCCATCGATCGTGTTGTGTAGTTATTGAGACTAGTAATCGGTCTCTTGTGTAGCGGTCTCAATGGAGGTTCCCAAGCGCTCGCAAAGAAGTCTTGTTTTCGCAAGGTCTTTTTTGAAGTGCTCGGTGGTTGGCATCCATTGGACGCCACATCCCAGGGTGCGTGAAGTGTGGTAGTGCTGTCAGACGGGAGAGGCGAAGTCTGGGGATAAATGTTTTGAGGCGGGGGATGTCCAGACCGCCGTGTGCTGTGTGCGTGTACAGGTAGGCGTTCGGCACCGTGTTATCGAGCTCAAGCCATCTGGACTTAACAACCTTTCTGATCTCTTTATTTAGGTCGCTAAAGAGCCTGGTCTGGGACCGGAGACTTGTTTATATAGGAGGCTGGCAATGAGAAAGTCTTTCAAAAATATGAGTCTTTGGTGGGGTTTAAGGGGAGCCATCGTGAGTCTGTTGAGTAGATTAAGGAGTATATCTTTGGTGGAGTCAACTCTGCCATTGCTGTCAAAGTCGACTCCAAGATATCTCCATCGATCGCTCATACCTCTAGCTGGCAATTGCCGGTCTCCAACGTTAAATTCTGGTACGGTATAATAAAGCCTTTACCTTCCTTCTTATTAAATAGGTGGGAGATAGTAAAGCTTTTATGAGTATGAATTTCAAGGCCTCGGGATTTCAAAAGAGGTCCGCAATTTTAAGAAGCCGTTGGAGAGTAGATTTCGTGGAGGCTAGGAGAATGAGATCATCCGCAAAGACTAAGCCCATAAGGCGGAAGTCATCAGTAAGTTGGTACTCGATATTTTGTCTAGTTTTGAAAGAATGTCGTCGAGAACTAGATCAAATAAAAGGGGGGACAGAAGATTTCCCTGCCTAACACCCCTAGTTGGCCGAAATATGCGACATTCTGGTACAAATTTTATGAGAGTTTTAGATAAGAGGTACAAGCGTTCGAGATAATTAATGAATTTCTCCGGGTATCCGCGAGTCCGGAGTGACCACAGGACGGAGTCATGACTCACCATGTCGAACGCCTTACGAAGGTCGATTGAGGCGAGTCTGAGCTCACGTCCTGCAGACTTGGCATCCTTAAGGATACAATTCAGAACCGCAAGATTCTTGAAGGTATCATTATAGGGGAGAAACGCTCGCTGGATTGGGAGAAGCGTAATAGAGTTCTGGAGGCGTCTAGAGAGAATTTTGTTAAGCATTCGTTGTAAGTATAAACTAACAGATAAGGGTCGCAGATCGCTTGGGGATGTGGCATTGTTTATTTTAGGGATGAACGCTAAGCGAGCAGTTTCATGGGCTGAGGCAATATCACTAATTAATAGTATGTTAAGAATACATCAGACTACTTCTAACAGGAGTGTACGGAGGGACGAAAGGCAAATCCCGTCCAAGCCTAGTGCTATAGAAGGTCCGCGGAGAGCTATGTGGGTTTCATTTAGGGAGGTAGGGAGGGAAACCTCTAAGAGAGGCGGGAGTAACTATGAGGCGGGAGTAACTATGACTCTCTTGTTCGGAACACCTCCGGCGGAGCGGTGCCTACCGCCGCGAAACCGGGGGTGCGAGGATAAGTGATAGTCATAGGCACACGTGTCAGGCGCCTCCTCGTGGCGACCGCTGGAAACGGGTGCTTCGGCATGCCGGCTAAGATCTGACACACCCGGGAGTATCTATGACTCTCTTACCGGCCTGGTCTGCTGGTGCGCGACTTCCGCGCGCTGCGGGGACCTTCACGAGCCACTATGTAAGCTAGTCAGACGGTACAAACTCCCAAAACTGACACTCCCGTGTTTTAACAACTAACCGGGGGGCAAGGCATACGATAGATTTGGGTGTCAACGAATTTATATTGTCATCCTGTCGTGGCCCATTCGAGGGCTGTTAAGGCTATTGCCAATACGGGGGGACCGTTCTGCACGAGGACCCCCGGGCCGGACGGTGAATGCCCCGAGTGACACTCGGTGGTACCGTTCGGGACGCCTGCTGCCTCGGCTTAATAGGCAAAATGAAGAGCGAGTCGCCACATGAAGCGGACCACCGGTCGAGAGGACCGTCTGGCATAGTTTTTGCTATGTAACCCTGCCCTGGAGTGGTCGAGCACCCTGTAATGGGGGGTATTGTATATTCTGGGGTGTAACGCGGAATCGCGAGGTGATTGAATCTGATCGGTACGGTGGAGTAGTGTGGCACCCCCACAGATACCCTCGATAGGGGGGAAGGGTGGGTGGTCTGTCGGCCTGTCTATTCGGGCGCGGCGGGCACTCCCGTGTTCTGTCCGCGCGAAAATCGCGGGCGGCGGGAGTGTAAGTATTTCTCTCTTTTGATAGATCAGAGTTGGGAGTGTATACGGGGCAAGGGAGTGGTTCAGGGGGTATTTGTGTCATCGTGTTGGCACAGTGTTCTACAACTTCGGTGGCCAGCATGGTGTGTATGGCGTGCTTGCCGTCCAGCCCCTCATGAGCGCATTCGGCTCGGTTTAAGGCGAGCACTGCCGAGTGTGCAAACGTATTGTAAATGATTAATAAATCATCACAATATTTTCTATATATATATATATATATATATATATATATATATGTTATAGCGCCATCATTTTAGCGGGATGGATAACCTTAAGATAGTGCGATAATAGTAACAATATCAGCCAAACTGCTAAAATGATTTTTTTTTGCATGGGTTCATCCAGCCATACACCACGCCAAACTTTCGTACTTAAACTTCAGAGAAAGCGGCAGCTATAGGACATACGGAATGTCGTTTCCGCAATTTGTACAGAACTTCTCAAAGTTGCAATAAAATCCCACAATCTGTAAACCTGTTGGTGAAGGCAATGATCCTTTCACCAATAGATCTGTCCACGCATGGCGCATTAAAGCAACCTGCTACGCCAGTACACAGCCACAGTATTGAAAGGGTGACGGCGCTCAAGGTGAGAGCGCCCGTTCCTCCGCCTCATGGCAATCACAATAAAGGCAGGTTGGCGTCCGTCAACACAAATAACAAAGATAAAAAGCGCAAGCTATGTTTATTCTGCAAGGGTGTATTCCCTATAACCATCTTAATTGCAAGCAAGATAGATCACTAGATAACCGCAATAAAATTATTGATGAGGCGGGCTTATGTAGACGCTGTCTAAAATCGGGACATAGTGCTGCTTTCTGCCACACAAAGACCGTTTGTGCAAAATGCAAGTCAATTAATAATTTCCTCGTTTTGTGTTCTAGAAATGCTCACCAAGCATTGGCCGTTTTCACTGATTCTCGGCTTCCGCCTGGTCATGTCGTGACCGAAGACGTTCAAACAAAGAAGTACGTCACAGTCCGGTTTATCCATGACACGGGCTCTCAATAACGACAACTATACATAGCTGTTGCAGATGGGGCCCGAGGGACACGAACAGCTTTATGTTCATGTGTTCGGAAGAAGCAATGGCCAAATTTGAAAGTTCACGGCTGTATTGTTTGCCGCACGCACATAATGGGCGGGCTATTATTTTCAACACGCTGGTCATTCCAGATATTTCCACAACGTTACGACTACTAGTACTACACATGTGTGAGCTTATATGGACGAGCGTGGCTATATATTGGGCCAAAAAACCAAAAGGCCACTGGATATCTATGTAATGTTTATCGCTTTTTACATGTCACGCATATTATATGGTTGTGCCATTAAGAGGGTGAATGCCCACCAAGAGAGGGTTGCATGTGGGTATTCAGCCAACCGTGTTGTCTAAACCAAAGATAGAATTCAATTACTCCACAAACAGCTTTAAGAAACTCGGGATACGTCTATACTCGATGAGGCGAAACCTTTAAGCTGTGCAGCGCGTCGGGGGAAGGGAGTTTACAGCTTGATACCACCATGTGTTCTCGAGTGTCGTTCTGATACAGGTAGTAAGGCGAGACTGCTACGTCTCGATGCAACACGTCGAAAGAATTTTGACTGAACGTTTTCAATTGCAACAGTATGTTTCATTAAATACGGCCGCCAGATTTCACAGCTGCAAATGAATTTGGGAACTATAAGGCCATTATAAAACCGGATATAGAGCATTAGACATTCGATAATAAAACAACGAAATAACATATTAGATATTAAACTAGCAGAATAAATAATTTGCGTGATGTTAATGTTAAAAACTAGCTCCGGTGTTACCGTTACCCCAACATCGCAAATGCTGTTTACTCTGGGTATCTCTTGTCCATTAAGTATGTAAACGTCCTCCTTCAGACACACAAGGGTGCATTTAGGGAGCAAAATTATAATATCATTTCTGACGCTCTAATCGGAAATGGAGTCAATTGTTCTCTGTAATATCTCCCTCTCGGCTTTTGTGCCTGATGGTCCATAAAGTTTAAGATCATCTGCGTAGAGTTTGTGGTTAAAGGTTTTGGGTAAAACATGTTTAAGGTCTAATTGAATATATAGAATAATAATGGGCCTAGACATGATCCCTGAGGCATGCCGGAGGGACATACCCTAAACCGACTAATACTGCTAACCCGTACACAATATCTCCAATTCGTTAGTTAACTTGATATCCATAAAGCTGTGTGCTTCTCTATATTTAGGTCAGTTATTTACTGTAATAGTTTTTACTAATTTACTTTACTAAATGCTTTAGAAAAATCAAAGTAAATACAATAAAATGCTTTCTTTTTTGCTTATACCGAAGTTATCTATTAATTCATATTACTTTTTCTTTTTTTAATATAAATTGCCTAGTCTTAAGCCATTTTAACTAATTGCGTTGCTGTGGATTTACCCTTAGTAAAGCCATGTTGCTGCTCGGCAAACACTCACTCATACTGCATGAAGTTAAATATATGATTCACAAGTAATTTTGTAAATAATGTACACGCTATTGATGATTGAACCACATGTATATAGTTATCAACATTGCAATTAGATCCCTTTTTATATACAAGCGTAATTACGGATTGTCTAAAAAAATCAGGCACAACACCGTCTTCGTAAGAACTAGCATGAATTAATGAGAGTGGCTCAGTTATAACACGAGCTATTTTTTTGATAAAAAAAATGGAGTGATGCAGTCTAGGTTAAGGCAACATTTAAATGGAAGTCGATTGATTTTTATCTTTTAAATATACAATTCCGACACAAATACGCACACCTTGATGACATCGGCGAGAAGAAAATGAGTGCTTTCGTTGGACCTTCTTGGGCCACGTAAACAGAGGTAAATACATTTTAAAGGCATCTGCTTTTGATATGTCACCAGCGATAACCGCGTTACTTGTTTTTAGTGCCGTTATGTCCTCTTTTCCCTTTAGGCGCTCATTGGCGTACCTAAAAACGACTTAGAATCTTTAAAATCGAGATTGGATACTTCCAACACCCGAAGCCTTCTGCTTGCCTTATGCAGTTTGGTCACATACCGCGGACTCGCGTCATTTTCAATAAGTGATTCTAGGCTATAGAAAAAAAGGCTATAGATATACTTACGAAGTCTAGTGTTATTTTTTTAGACTTGCCGGTGCGAATGGGAATAAATGCTTTGATCACAGCCTGCATTTGATAAACAAAGCAATTATACATATTATCTACGGCATCACAGTTTAAGAATATATGTCTCCATGGTGCAAGTGTTAATTTTTTAAGATTTGGTTGTAATCACCCTAAAAGAAATTATACACTCCCTCTTCAATAGGAGGATATTCGGAATCGTATAAAAAATTAAAATAAATTGCGTTATGGTCCGAGGGCAACGGGGACTTAAAGACAGATACTACTATACCTGAATCGGTAGTAATAACTAGATTAATCAGTGTTCCTTTGGGGTCCTCATTTGGTGTAAAAGTTGAGCTTGTTTCATCCAACAGATGACTGTTTGTATGAATTGTTACATCACTTAAGTTTATAATATATCCTGGAATTGTCGATTCTTGTTTCCATTGGTGAACGCGTAATTTCAGTCACTTGCTAATGTAAACCTTTGTTATACAAGCATTTGTAAAAATAGCCTCTATGGTTTGAGAATCTAAAGCGGGACACATTTTGCCAGCAAATTCTCGGAAGGTTAAAATCGCCAACAATTAGAATTGGTTTAGCACTATCACATTAATATTCAAAATAATCGGATATTCTCTTTATGCAATACTTGCGCTCCGGCAGCGATCCAGCATTTGTAGCATAGAAACATGCCATCCTGACTGATCACGATTTTGAAAACACGTCCAGCGCTAATGCTTTAGTATCATCATCTAACTTGACCTCACAGAACTTAAACGTTTTTCTAACTAATATACAAGGGCCACATCCTCGAGAGCCGCGATCACACCGGACTACTGAATACTATTAATGTTGATTGATTTTATGCGGCGGTTATTTTCGCCTTGAAGACAAATTTTGCGAATCTCCTTACCATAAACCAGATTTTATGATCGGTATAGGGTCAGCTTTACTTATGCGATGTAGGTATCGCTGTACCCTGTTAGCGTATGCGCGATTGGCTAGGTGTTCGAGCACGTACTGTATCTTTGATTAATTCGGTGCAGTATACATTACAGTACAGAGGCTGTATGCTTTCGAGTGTATTTGCAAGTACTCATAAATAAAGCTATGTGTTTCATTCATTCATATACACGGTGGCCCGGCTGAGTTGTCTCCTATCATCGAGTCGGCCGCGGACATGATTAGGCGCCGCCTAGATTGTCGTGGTCCATAAGTGTTAACCACAAGCCGTGCAAAGTTGCTAGCTGCCTTGATTGCCTTCTCCGTGGCCGACGGCAAGTGTTCAGTACCGCAGATGCCCCTGTCTAGGGTGACCCCGAGGTACCTTACCTTGTTAGCGAGTGCGATTTTGCAATCTTCTAGACGGAGGAGAAGCTGCAGCCATTACCAGCTCGTCAATGCCAAGATGATACGCAAAATGCTGCAATATTCCCAAGGGAGCGTAAATCTTTCTGCGCGGGCTCTTCTACGAACCTTTCTTTTAAACGGCGTCCTTTACTCTTGTCCCAAAAATCTTGTACGTCGACAAAAATATGACAAAGGCGTCACAGCCTGGTCAGAGTAATTAATGAATATAAGGCCTTTTTTGGAGGCGCCGCTTTCACTTGCGTGTAGGCCAAGAATTGATGCAAACATGAATTGATGGATAAAGCTAGGGCACAGATCGATGCTCGCAAGCTCTCCATGAATTTTAATGTGAGCAGGGCTATTCCTCCGATAGCACAAGAGCGCTCGGCCATCTTAAATGCCTTCTCCCTGTCAACGGAGACCACGACGATGTGCTGGCCATATTTGCCAAGGTATGCAACATCATACGCAACGCGCAAGTTCCATAGGTTACAAGGAGCGTTATATGAGGCGGGTGGCTCATCGCTCTGGGAAAGAAAACTGGGGTATACCGACCTATAGTCATTGGCTGCATTCTGCATAGACTAGCCATAACGACCCTGCTTTCCCAGGTCAATTTGAAAATATGCCTGCAGGCCAACTTCCTTGATGCTCGCCAAGGTTGAAATCACGTTATCAGCCGGTTGTCAACAGGGATACGTACTGGTTTTTCTGCGTTTAGCCTGCTACTACATCAGTACGTCAACAGGTGACATCTATACTACCTCGACGATGGGGCCTCTCTTAACAAAGATCACTCGATGTTACTCAGAGACACCGAGGCTCTTAGAGAGTTTGAGCAATTGAGCGGGCTGTAGCTCAACCCTCTTTAATGCCATTTTATAGGATTTCAAAGACGTAATAGATAGCACGTGATCGCTAAATTTAACAGCCAGCTCAATGGTGTCCTTGTAAAAGACCGGTGCAGGTATAGCCTGCAGCGGTCCTTTACAAGGACGCCATTACGACGGACGACGGTACGGCGGTGTTTCCCGACATGATCGGCCCAGTACTGACCGAGAAGGTAGAACGACGCTCTAGGATAAAGGCATGGATGCAGGCAAGCCTACCGGTCCGGCTAGGTGGAATGGACAGTCGCACGGCCTTGGATCTTGGCTTGTCGACCTTCCTTGCCGCGTCACATAGCTGCGCTGCTGGCGGACTCATCAGCCACCAACAAGACGCCGTTCGACTCTGGAACGCACGTCAGTCTGGTCGTCCTTCTGAAGAAGAAGAAGTCACTAGGCAGAAGGGGTGGTACCAAATCGCAACTCAGGCTCCTCACTTAATCCTTTTGTCAGGCTGCGAGCTAGAAAATGTGGACGACACTCGACTAAAAGCGGGCTTGCGTGGCTCGACGTGTTGCCGTCCGAGCTCGTCGGCAGTAGGCTGACCGACGACCAGTTCCGTGCCTCAAATTTGACATTGCCATGTTTGAAAGAAAGGGAAATGCCCATGTGGTGGAATGGTAGATGAGCGCGGCCTGCGCACAGCTGCGTTGTAATGACGTTCTGTCTGACGTTTGCGGAAAAGATGCGCTAGACTAACAACATAGCTATGGAAGAAGCTCTTTTAGGCCATAGAGGAGCCAA
Source organism: Dermanyssus gallinae (assembly GCA_003439945.1). Lineage (NCBI taxonomy): Eukaryota > Metazoa > Arthropoda > Arachnida > Mesostigmata > Dermanyssidae > Dermanyssus > Dermanyssus gallinae. Next base: position 276,231 of record QVRM01002341.1, read on the forward strand.
AATAGACCTCATTCCTTCGACAAACACTCTCATTAGAACTACAAAGTGTTAGCGCCAAGATAATATTGAGTGGTCACAGACACTCGCGCAATAATACAAGCAATACTGTAAATAATGTATTGTCGTAATAGTCGAGGCAATCAAGCAAAAGGTGAACGACAACAAAATACAACGGCAAGTTGCGACAGCATGATAAGAGTTAAATAACTGAGAGGCTGGTTGCTGTTCAGAAGACAATGTCAACGGTAGCGACAAATGTCGAAGAAATGAAAAACATTCATGTGCGGAAAAAGGGTGAAGATAAAAGTCACACCGTTAAAGATGAGACAGTAGTGTTAGACTTAAGCCACAGTAGCGAAGAGGAAGAAGGTTCCGGTTTCGGTTTCGACCGGCGCGCATCGCCGCAGACTGCTCTTATCATTTTTTGGCGATTTTATCAGATTTAGTGATTTTTATAATTGTAGTTCAAGAAGTTTCCTGTGAGAGCGCGCACATCTTGTTGCTGCAGGTTTGTGGATATCTGCAGGTGCTAGCTCGACAGTCGCATCTTAAACTTTGCACTAGTCAAATTCTCATTTGTTTTAAATGTTTAGTCAGTTGTTATTCACATTTGTGTTTAAACCGTGGCATATTGTGTTTTGTGAGATTTTGTGTTTTTGGGATATCTTTGCGAAATGATGCATCAACTGAGGTTGGGTGTACTGCGAGAAACACCCCGTCTTACCCTGGACATGAGCTTTAACTTTGAAACGCCAACTGTTCAACACGACGGCGGCAACAGATCTCAACGCCATCAGTACAGCGTATTGCTCCAGCCGTCGCATGTATCTACTGCAGTGGATTGTTTAGTCTGGACTAACCTAAGTGCGATGAATTTGTATGCATTCATTGTGAGAAAATAATAATTGATAATGAAGTGGAAACGAATCTCTTAAACATTGTGGGTGACCAGCAGAATCAGAACAGCTGTGATAAAAACAATAATGTAAATACTGTGCTAACAAAAACTTTTTGTGCTTTTCAAAATGCTCTCGAGGATCTAAACAACGTGATTTTAACTGCCGACGAAAATTGTGCTGAAAAATTCTGGACCATATCTATTAAATTGGACAGTCTTAGCGTCTGCTGTAAGGCGCACACAGCTGGCCCCCTCTCCTCCCCCAACCAAGATGCCACCCGCTGTGGCCAGTGTAGCATCGGCTATTGTACAGAGTCCTGTCACTGTCGATCACGGAACTGCAGCAGTTGTGGCATCGAGCAGCTCCTACCGCTCTGCCTTTTTCCCGGCACGGGTGGCATTGCAAGTGAATGCGGACACAACAAGCCCTAAGTGCCGACGGCTGATGGAAGCGGTGGGAATGGAGAGATTGTGGAAGGTAGCGAGGAGAAAAATAGAGAGTGCAGACGACAACAGGAGAGTGGAAGATGGTGACAGCGAAACGTCGACGTGCAGCGCAGAAGAGGCAGGGGAAACGCGAAGAGCAGCAGAAATGTAACAGAACAATACAAGACGAATCAAAATCGAAGAGAAAAGAGACGAATAAGCAAAAAATATTTAATTCGAACAGCGCGCAGCAGCTAAAGAGATTGGAGCATGAACTGCCCAGAGGCGTTCTAGTCGTTGGCAGCTCGAATGTGAAGCGCGTTACATTTATGATGAACGCTATCGAGAATGACAGATGGTGCGATATTATAAGTCATAGAGAGGCAATTATGCGCACTACAATTAAATATGCTTTAGGTAAATTGCCGTGATACCCACCGCTATTACCTAGTCATTCTCCATACAGGATTAAATTATGTGAATTGTTCTGCACGTAAAGATTGCTCAATTTCCGAAGTATGGTTCGAGATTGAGTGCGCGCTTAACGCTTGTCAGTTTTGTTTATGAAAATAATCTTCGACTAATTGCGTGCTCCATTCCCATTGCAGTGGGATATGAAAAGGAGTGTAGGTATATTAACCAACAATTGAGCTGTAAATTTAACATGAGTAACATTGTTTGTAAATATTTTAGTAGACTTCATAAGACCCCGTCTGTTGCAGGACTTGTTGTCTGGTGCGCTGGGCAGCACGGCCGGTCGGCTAGCGGACGCCATTGCTAAAGTGGTGGATGTACTCAGGTGGGGCTCGCCCCCGTCTTGTCTTTTACCACTCATCTTTGGGGCAAGGATGTTTGCATTAAAAAAAATATGGCTCATTACGTCCAATCGCCTGGTCCTCAGTCATTCGCAGTCTGACGGCCAAAATCGGCTGCTACAATAATAGGGAAGCTGTTTCAGCAACTCTTGGCCAACACCAGCTAGGATTCGCTACCCCGGGGGGTACAGAGGTAGTAGTCCACTGTGCCCGTGCATTTTTGCAATCGCGCAAAGTGCCAACGGTGATGGTCAAGCTGGACTTCCGAAACGCCTTCAATAGCGTCCGGAGAGACCATTTGCTTCGAGCCGTCAAGTCGTGGGCACCATTACTGTTTCACCAGACGAACCTGGCCTATGGTTCAGAACCATCCCACCTGGTAATGCCCCACAAGGCTATGCTATCGCAGACATGTCTCCAGCAGGGTGATCCCTTTGGTCCTTCACTTTTTTGTTTGTGTATCAAGGAATTGGTAGATTCACTGCAGTCCTCCTTGAATGCCTGGTACTTGGATGACGGGGTTCTGGGCGGGGACCTCCCGACCGTACTTGACGACATACGGAAAGTTATCGAATTTGGTGCCATTAGCGGTCTGACATTGAACCCGGTCAAATGTGAAGTATATGTCACAGCTCACAGCGAAGTTGATCCATTAGATTTAACTAACCTTTTTGACTTACTTCCGGGCTGTCGCGTAGTGGACAAGGTTAACCTGGAGCTGTTAGGTTTCCCCTTGTTGCCGGAAGGCATTAGACAGTCGAAGAGACAAACTTAACTTCGCGGCGGGCAGACTACCTCAATTGGGGGCCCACTGCGGCTTATTCCTTCTTAGATCTTGTTTTTTTAGCCACTGTTTTTATCACGAGAGCTCTTACAGCTATTTAATGGACTTAGCTTAGACATTTTAGAGATCATACTGAATCTTAAGTTGACCGCTGCGGCAAGGGAACAGGTAATGCTCCTGGTTTCTTTAGGCGGCCTAGGTGTGCCCGACGCGGTCATGATGGCAGGACCTGCAATCGTGTCGTCATTGACCCAGGCGGCGGACAGGGTTAAAGCCTTATGGGACAGTGATGGGTGGGACTCCTATAACGGTAAACTTCAAAGACTGACCGACGAATTGTCGTTGCTATTTGATTTTCCTCCCGACGATAGGGCTAGCCAGGGCAATTGGACAACCCCTCTACAAGAAATGCGACTAGCAAACCTGATTGATAGAGCACCTTCTGCTGCTGATAAAGCCAGACTCCGAGCTGTTAGTATTCAAGGGGCTGGGGCTTGGCTACACGCCCTACCATGTCAGCGAATTGATACTCTGTTGTTCAACAGACCACGCGCATAAGCGCAGGGCTGCGGCTTGATGTTGACCTAGTCGTGCCCCACCGATGTCGTTGTGGTGATTTTTGTAGACGCGTTGGCCCATCATGGCCTGTCATGCGCTTTAAGTGCAGGCCGACGAGCACGGCACTCCGCTTTAAATGACACCTTTAGTCGCGCACTTCGCTCTGCCGGCTTCCTATGTGTTCTAGAGCCGAATTCTTGCCGCAGAAGCTGTCGCTCGACATTCAACGAGGAAATGCAGTGTCTGTTCGGGGCACATTGTTGAACTGGGCTGACCCTAGAGAACCTGTAATCACACGTTCGCGCGGAGACAATTGTCCACTCCAAAGTGCTAACATAGCGAAGTTATATAAATAAATCACCTTGTGGACTACTATTACTATTAAAAAATGTATATCCGCATTAATATTATAGTTGATGGAGCGCATTTTGGAATCCATGGTGCTTGGTTGGTTGCTCAGCATATTTCTCATGAGATAGCCAACTACCTGGACATAGCCGCCTAGTTTGATCTTGTACAACCATCATATGAAAACAGTCGTAAGATGACGGAACGAAGTTTTTATTTTCAGGACAATATAATGGATCCACAGTAACTGAAAATAAAGTCGAATTCTAATAATCGATTAGATCCCCGCCCCGGAACCTCCGGTCTACAATTGGCACCACTTTCTCCGTTTACCACCAAAACTAATTGCCACCAAACGAACTATATTTCAATGCACGCTCGATTGCAAATGATCCTCGCGTTTCGTTGCTCAATTCATATACCGTTTTACATAATAATGATTAAATATAGCTGAAACATAGTTAGGTGTAGGCGGAAGACATGTTACAAATAGTGAATTGAGCTGTGATAATAGTAGTAATCACAACAACATCGACGACGCGTCGTTGTTATGATTTTGTTTTGTCTTTGTTCGTTCTTCCGTGCTCCTTTTTCCTCATTGTTGCCTCTCCCTTGCCTTTCTTAGTTCTCACTCTAGTCGGGCCCACTGAGCGAGAAGGCTGCAATGTGCTTGCAGGCAGTCTATATACTTTTCTGTTTCTTCCTTACAGCAGAATACGGGTGGCGTATATGAGGGCTCACAAACAGTGTTCCTCCACCCCATGTGTATGCCAGGCGGATCTTGGTCGGATCTTCAAGTCCAGGTAAACGATAAAGGACTCACCCAGATGGTGAAAGCCAGCCCACACAATTGCTGTTGCTAGGTTGACTGATTTTCTAGTTATTGTCTTCCTTGCGGATCTCTCGTTAACATTCCGTAGAATGTGTCGCATATAAGGTGTTGAAGAGAAACTTAGGTGTAGGTTTAAGTATGCTGTATATGGGTGACAGCAGTGATTTTCCTTAAGAAGAGCTCTTGCGGAAATGTTGCGTGCAGTTATTTGTAAATCCGCAAGTTTGCGTTTATCTTCTATCGCTTTTCGGACAGCCAACTGCGATCGCATATATTTAGCGTTAGCGTTACGTTATTTATATTACGTTAATTTAATACGTTAAAGTTAAATTATTGAACAAAACGTATGCAGGTTGTAACAAGTATATATTACTGGTTGTATATAATATACATTTGTATATACAGACAAAGCGGTCTTCTTAATGTATCCTTACTTATATGCTTAGAATAATTTATACATAACGTAAACTTATTTCATTTGTGGTGCACCTCGGTGACCATACTAAGTAGTTTCTCTTGCGGAGGTAATTTTAACTCTTGAAAAAACTCGTTAGCTAGGCTCGTCAGATTGGATCGCCAGTAATTTACCAATAAAGGTATTGATTGTGTTTCTATAGCATTACCTTAAACACAAGCATTCCTGTGTAAGTGATCGTGTTAACTTTCAGCCTATAACAGCCCTGGTCTGCACTATTCGGCAAGCGATTCCATAATTGAGATCGCGTTTCCCCGCTGGACGTCAATGGAAAGTCTCTGGCGCAAAATTGCGCGGCTCTCTGAGAGTCATTCCGTCGGGACGCTTGCCGTCGTTTCTGGTTAGTCCAGTTGGTTTCAAAATACTTGGGTAGCCTGTTGTCCTCAAGGCTCTTGCTATTGTGTAATTAATAGCCGCGTGACGTAATCGACGATCTTCACTGAAGGCGCAGGATAGAGCGAGGTGAGCTGTAGTGCCCACCGGCTCCCCTTGCGCCAAACTAGCAACTATCTGGAGCTACTAGATGTGTTCGTTTGCCCCAAGAGGTTAACAAAGCGATCGAGCGCTGGAACACATCGCCGCTCGTTTACTTCGTCTGGGAGCTCATCGGAGATGAGCTTTCTCACTCAAGCCTTCTCTTCGTCTTCAATAATAATGCATCTTCTTGGAAAGCCTATTCGAGCCAAAAGCTTACAAACGTTCAACGAGTTGACACTGGTTACACTTGAGTCCCTGCTAAACTAATCTTTGCCACTCAACGCTTCAAAGGGCGCTTCAGGTGTCAGTATATACTGACCGTGGCTGGTCCTGCCATTGTCTTCATGAAGCTAAGTGCCTCGGTCCACCTTCAGGGGAATTTTGAGGTCCGGCCCGGGATAGGCCTGGCAAAATACTTTTCCAACGTGGCGGATCCTGAACCGTACGACCTCTATGAGGAGGACGACAGACGTCCTGATAGAATAGCACTAATAATAGGCGAATAGCACTCACCTAATGTATCTTAAGAAAATATACCTATAAATAATAGTGTTCTTATATATATAGATGGTGATAATGACTTATAAGTATATTTATTCAATGTAATCAATCATTCAGGGTGGGAACATGACATTTGAGTCCCTGCAAACGTGTGCACCGTTACGGGGGGTCCAGTGTAGGGACCAGCCATTTCTGGAGAGTGCCCCGAACCGAGGCCGCATTGCCCCGTTGCACATCCAGCGACAGGCGCTGTCTGAGAAAATCACCCGCTCGTTTGTCTCCGCTGGCTAGAATCAGGCGTTTCCCGACCTTTTGTAGCAAACTTCGAGTGGATGGACCGGGCCCGCCAAGGGTCTCGAAGGCAAAGGGATAAAACTTGTACGGGTACCCGATGTTCTGGTACTTTCTAACCTTGTTTGCCTCGGCGAGAGCCGAAGCATGACTAGCCCGGGCCGCGCCAGCACTGACCATTGAAGGGGCTAATGAGTCAGTAACTGTCGCGTCCCAAACCAGCATGCACCCGCTCTCGAACGGAGTTAAGGTCAGCCCGTCAGGTCTCTTGCCGCCCTCCCTGTCTAGCCCGACGGGTTCAGGGACGCACGGCAGACCACTGGATCGTAAAGCTCGACTGAAGGTTTCATTCAGGGCTTGGTGTCTTGCTCGCCTACCTGCGCTGACGATACAGGACAGCCCGTGGCGTCCGTCTGGCCCGACGACGTCTCCGCAGACGCAGGTGTGAGTGTATACAATGTCTGTTCCCAAACGAAGTCCGACGGCAATCCTTACCGACTCATCATCTAACAGGGTCCCGATCCGGGCACAGGGAATGGCGTGTAGCCATGCGTCCGCCCCCTTGGAGGAGACGGCGCGCAGCCTGGCCTTGTCGGCGTCCGTCGTGCATCCCGCAATGAGGTGTACGACCCTTTGCTCATATAGAGCTGTTGACCATTCTTTCTGGCGTCCAGCTTCGGCGGGCTCGTGGCCGCACAGGGCAACTGCTCTACGGTGGCTTGTTTCCAATCGGGCTTCTAAGTCTGTGAGGGCAGCCGAATCGAGGAGGGTTCTAGCCTGTTGCATAGACCTGTGTAGAGAAGCTGCCAGAGCTATTTCAGATAAGACAGTCGCATCAGGTAACCCTAGGCCACCCCAAAGAACGGGGAGTAGAGCTTGTCGGCGTGCACTCGTGGATAGACTGAGGTTCAGCAACGCCTCCACTGTAGCTAGCATGCTGTCGTTAAGTCGTTCAAGAAGTCCGGAAGCCAGTGAACAATCTGCACCTCAAGTGGTTGAGACGTAGGACCGAGAAGGAGGATCTCAGAAGAAAGAGGCCTCGATGAGAACCCACCAAGTGAATGCGTGACATCGCATCTTCTAGCTTGGCCAGCCACCTCTCGAGGGCAGCCGGAACTCCTTGCGGGAAAAGAGGTACGCCCAGCAACTCTAAATCCGTGCCGACAGTCTTGCACCCTGGGAGAGCCTCTACCACTTCAGAGTCCGCAGCACCTCCTACAGCATGGACCTCACACTTCGCAGAGTTTAGAGCCAGGCCGCTCCGTTCAGCGAACTCGATGATTCTGTGGAGATCCCTCAGAACTGCATCGGGGGCGCCACCCAGTACACCGTCGTCCAAGTACCATACGTTAAGCGGGCACTCGAGGGAGTCAACTAAGTCTTTGACTGCCAGGCAGAACAGCGGCGGGCCCAGCGGGTCGCCCTGCTGTACCCCAGTCTGCGACATTATGACACCGTGCGGCAGAAGAAGGCAGGATGGCTCCTTATAAGCTAGTTCCACCTGGTGGAACATGCTCGGGGCCCAAGCTTTCACCGCGCTCAACAAATGGTCCCTTCGAATACTGTTGAACGCGTTCCTGAAGTCAAGCTTGACCACAAGGGTAGCTTCAGAGCGTGACTCCAAAAAGGACCGAGTCGAATGCACTGCGGCCTCGCATCCTCCCGGTGTCGCAAACCCAAGCTGATGGTCACCAAGAGCACATGAGATATCTGCCTTGTTCTCAAAGATGCCGATTTTTGCCGCTAGCCTCCGGATTGCAGATGAGCATGCGATGGGCCTCACGCTGCCATCTTTCTTCTTGAGGGCGAAAAGTCGGGCCCCAAAGATGAGCGGTCGCCATTCGGAGAGCGGCGAGCCCCAGCGTAGAAGATCAACGACTTTGGCGAGGGCGGCCGCAAGGCGGTCGGCGACAGCTCCTAAAGCGGGGGACAGCAGGTCTTGTAGTAGCCGTGGTCTGATGAAATCAAGGCCCGCGGCGGAACTTCGCGAAAACGTTTTTATGGCGGATCGAACATTGTCGGCTGATGTGGTTGATGGCAAGGGCACTTGAGGAGGGCTGGGCCAGGACAGAGGTGACGGCGCGGGCGGGTGCTTATCCAAGAGCGAAACCGTCTCGCTAGGCTTCTGCGCCAGCGTGTCTTCTGAGATTAAGACCCTGGCCGCCGAAGAGACGTCGCCTTCCGAAAGCTTGGTAATGGCTAGCCGGACGGTATCAACTGTCCGCTGTCGGGGACGTATGTTTGAAAGAGGACTACTGCCATCGTCAAACCGTCTCCCCTGAGCAAAGTCGCGAAGGTTCTTCCGGACAATAACCGCCAATGACCGGTCATCCTTCCCACCATCGGGGAGGCGGAGGACAACGGGCGCGAAAGAGAAGAGGGAAAGCCAGGCCGTGTCGTCGTTGTTCTCTGCGACTGAGCACAGGACCTTAGTGAACTCTTCGGCTACTTGCCTACGCACTGACTTTGGCAAAATACGGACCAACCTCCAGCGGCAAAAGACGTCTTGAATAACGCCGATTAATCCATCCGCGGTGAACCGAGAGTTTAAGGGCCGTGACTCATCGTCAATGTTGTAGGCAACCCCTCCGTGCTTGGTCGTTATGTGTCGACGTAGACCTCTTCGTGTAAACGAAAGCCCGCAGATTGGGCAGGGGGCCCTGTTGGAGTCCGACTGCCCGGACCGCGGGCTGGCGGGCCCGCGTATAGGCGTGTTGTCGCCGTGGTCTGTCATTACAAGGCGAGACCTTTTAACTTGCCCACTACAGAAAGCAGTCCCATCAGAGGTCGCAACGCTTCCTCTAAAGACCTCAACACCGCAGATAATTCTGGTCTGATTCCCTGTAGAAGATCAGCTAGCCCTGAGAGCGACGAACCGGTGCCGGCGCTTGAGCGGGTCTTACTTGCTCTCGGGGCCTTTTTCGGGTGGTTGTAGCGACGGGTCCTGCTCGTTGGCGACCTATAGCCGCGCTTCTTCTTTTGAAGCTTCGGTATAGGTTTCGGCTTGGGTAGAACGACCTGCGGATCAACCCCAGCTGCTGGCGAAATCCCCCTAACCACGGTTGCGTAGGTGGGGCCCTGTACTGCGGACGACGGATCCTCTTGGGCGGAAGCCGGAGGACAACGTACAGCTTCGCCGATGACCGCCTCAGGGTAATCTGCTCTGACCTGCTGGAGCATGCGACCCTCCAACATAATTTTGCTTTTCTCACGCAAGTAAGCCAGCCGCGGGCAGAGAGCGGATCCCGCCCGGTGAGGTCCCTGGCAATTCACGCACTTTGGACTGTTACGACAGGACTCGGCGGTATGATCTGGGCCTCCACAGTTCTTGCAAAGCTTTTTTCCTAGACACTTGTCAGCGAGGTGTCCAGGTTTCAAGCATTTAAAGCAGATCCTTGCTTGGCTCGGCTCCAGGATAACTGGGTGAGATCTGTGGCCGAGAAAGACGGACGCGGGGGGCTGGCGAGAAAAGGTAAGGATGACCTTTGTCAGCGGCACCTTCCCGCTTGCGGACGAACGATATAGTCGACGCGCTTGAGTAACTCCGTGTTCCGCCAGTTCCCCGGCAATTTCGCCTTCGGTGAAAACTGGGCTGACCCCCTCAATCCTGGCGCTAAATGAGGTGACGGCCGGGCAAGCAGCCGATACGGGGCACCCTCCTAGGCTTGACACACAAAGTAGCGTATTAACGCTCTTTAAGTCTTTTACCCAGACCGCGATTGACTGGGTATCACCAGAAATTTTACACCCTGGTGACACGGCGTAGATCTCTTTGAAGATCGTAAGCACTGAACCTTCAGAAAATGACATAGCGTCCGACTCTACGGTTAGTTGTCTTCGAAAGGTTACCTTAAACAGGGGAATTGTCCCGGCTTCGATGTCACACCGAAGCTTATTAAGCTGTCGTTGCTCGCGTGAAATAGTGGCTTTCTCCTTCCGCAAAACCACTTTTGTGAAACCTTCGGAGTCCACTAGCCCGTGTGGTCCGCTTATTGTCTCTTCGATACCAGATTGCCTGCGCCGCTTGCAGCCAACGCGATCATGTGGTAACACATTACTGCCGTCGTCGTTGCCGGTGGCAGTGTACTCCATCTCACCGTCGGGCATGGGCGATGCAGGCGCCTCTGCTGGGTTGCCAGCTGCCGTCGTATTATTCTCAACATGCGCAGTAACCGCCCTCAGCCGTGATATATCCAGCGAATCAGGTGGCTTATCCTGACCAGTAATCACCAATTTCGGCATGCCTATGCCGCGACGGGTAACAAAATACAAAACACACTACCGCACTAAAAAAAAAAAAAACAAAAAAAAACAAAAATGTAAGCCACAGACCTGGGAATTGAACCCAGTCCTGCTAAGTGGTAGTCCGTGACACTGCCACAAGGCTACGGCGACCTGCGGTATTGAGTTAGTCCGTGAGCTACAAAATCTTGCGCCGCACGTAGATTCGCGATGACGTTAGCAAATCGAACACGGTCAGCTGGGTGATGAGAGTCAACACAGTCAGGGAGTCTGAAAGGGTTCGGATCCCTCAGACACGCGACCCAACTCACTTCCAGCATGCACTATTCACCAATAGAGTACTCGGCACACGCACATTCGTCAGTACAATTATCACTATCAAAATCGAAGTCGAACCTCACAAAACGTTCAGTTTTATGGGAGCCGACGAAAACACGACTGCACTCTGCCGAATCAAACCGGCAAAAAAAAAGATAGTGTTCTTTATTTATATATAATAACACTAGGTCAATTATGATCCTCCTCAGATTCCTTATATATAAGCAATTAGCATAATCTTATTTACAGAAAAACGTGGCACTTTATAAAGTCACAGACTATAATTGGTCACCCGTATACGAGTATATGCCGCTGTGTGGCTTCGGGTGCGGTGTAGCAGTCGGCCATAGTGGATTGCGGGACTCGAGAGGTCTCTGCGCATCATCTCCAGAAGCTTAGAATAATTTATACATAACGTAAACTTATTTCATTTGCGGTGCACCTCGGTGACCATACTAAGTAGTTTCTTTTGCGGAGGCAATTTTAACTCTTGAAAAAACTCGTTAGCTAGGCTCGTTACGTTTAATACGAGGGCCCGCCCCGGTCTTAGGACCGGTCACATATGCCACAATCATAGTTATGTACGTAGTTGTAAATGTACATGCATGTTAGATAAAGTATCATACTTAATCATGAAATTATGATCACAAGTGAAATCCATGGTTTGAGGGCCGGTGATGTACGATGAGGTGAACACCACAGAGGTGGGTCACTTGTTTCAAAAATCTTCTTCTTGATGGCAAAATATTTAATTTAAAGGTTATCATATATTTATAATTAATGCGTGTATCGTGAGACTATTGTGAACCAATATAAATTCGCAATTTCGATGACCAAGGAGCAGTTTGAAAACGGGAACATGCGCGAGGTCTTTAAGACTCTCATCGACGGTTTTGCACCGCCTGGACAAACGATCTTGTTTTATTACTAAACTACCTCAGAATGTTTAATTGTTGATTAAGCCATGTAAAATATATGATGAACTACCGCCAACACTGACCCGAAATTTATCAATCGTCTGCCAATACCTATTCGAAAGCGCTTGTGTACTCAATGTCCAGATTCGGCAGAAGGAAAAAAAGGAAAAAACATGCGTAAAACTAGTAAGAATTGTAGCTTTGACCTGAATCAACTCGGAACGCGGCTGATTAGTTTTGTCATTTGTGTTGGTGCTCTGTGCTGTCTCAGAAGCTCGGTATCAATTGGCCCATCCACCAGTAAAAGGGTCGAACGGCAAAACCGTCGGGATGCGGCCGAACCAATTACAGCGAATTTATGCTGTCGGTGGATTCGACGCTTGATCTGGTCCAGTTTCCAGGGATGTCGGGTCGTGAGTGCCTGAAACGTGTCATCTGCGAAGCTCACGAGAGTCTCTCACACTACGGCTGGATCGGTAACTTCGTCAGGCTCGCCGTTTCTCCACGACGCCATTCTACCTCGCGAAGACCACCTATGGAATCCTAAGCAACTCTACCGCGACGGATGACGGTCTATTAGTTGCATATAGACTTGCGGCCACTGTCAGATGGGCCCAACAGGAATGCCATGGTAGTAATGTATGCAAAACTCTAATACGGTTTTGGTTGTGGAGTCTCACCTTTCACCTGAATCAGCTTTCCGACATCTTGTAGTAACCAGAAAGAGGTGAAAAACGTGATCCCCAGAGATGCATTACTAACATAAAACGAAATAGACACACTCCATACTATAACGTATCAACCTGAGACATTCGTTTAATATAAAATTCTAAAGAACGTGAATTATGTTACACTGTTTGTTCAACAGCAATATATTAAATTCGGAATAGGTCGGAATAGGTTAATAGCACACTAAAGGTGAACTAAATAATGTAAACAGAATAAATACTTGTTCAATTAAATCCTAGATAGAGCTTTGAGTCCCCTCAGATTCCATATGTAGAGACAAGCAGCACAGTGTTATTTACGCAGGGAGCCTTGCTTCCCGCCAAGTACTTTAACACATTAAACTGTGGCTCTGTAGCTCAAGCCTTTCGTCGATGCGTGACAGATGCAGCACAGAGCACCCTGGCGACCTGACACAATTTTCTGAGTTTAAAATCTGCAGAATTGAAAAAAAAAAAATGAGTCGTCTGCTAGCGGTCGCCGTGAGCGGCCACGTTTGGATCGAGGTCCCGAAAATTGTGCAATTTTTAGTTAAATTCAGTGCTGTGGACAATTCGGTGTATTCGGAAGATATTCTTTATAACAGGTACTTCTGTGCAACTAAGCGAGACGAGTCGTTAGGCATTGCCTGGTGCTAAAGAAGAAAATGGCAGCATGCAACACCAACGGGTTTGACGATAGAGACAGCAAAAATTGTGAGACAAAACTGTGCGCCCAATGTGACAAGAATATAGACAGGGCCACAAGAGGAGTAAAGTGTTCTGTCTGTGACCAGTGCTACCATGACGAGTGCCTGCGAAACATAGGCTGCACGCTAATAGGCGCGCAACTACGAAAAGCGCTGCGGGAAAATGCGAGCATGAAATGGAAATGCGGCCGTTGTAGATTTGAAAGTGATAGTACAAACAACCCGTTACCGAATACAACCGAGCCAGGAGACAAATACCATCAATCTCCGAATATTGACACCCCAGTATCTACCGGGGTCATCAAAAAAAGGCCCAACAAAATTGATTTCTTCGGTATAAATGATCAAAATATTTTGATAAGTGAAACGGAAGATAATCTAGCGGAGGACAAGCTAGATCCTCAGACCGCCAAAAGCAAAACCGGCGCACATTGTAAATCGACGGCAGCCGCGGAGGAGACTGAAACCGACACACAAGCCAAGTCGACCCTACCGATACAGCAGCATCCGAAAAACAACATCGGGGCTGCTGAAGATGACGAGGCAGACACCCTTAATGAGATGAACGCAATTGAACAACGTCTCCTTCAAAAGATTAAAGACCTAGAGAAGAAGTTCGCGCAGGAAATGAAAGGGCTAAGAGCGGCTCTGCAACAAGCAAAAATAGAAGCAGAGAATTCACGAGCAGAGGCGCGCAGAGCGATGCAAATAGTCGCGAATATACGGGTAGATCAGCAACAGCACCAACAACGAGAAAACCTGGAAGAAAATGAGCAAATAGACAGGGATGCTATGGTGATGGAGAAGGCACTTGTTATTGGAGACTCCTGGGTCGGGAGATATAAGGATGCACTCTTGACGGAAATAGATGAGGATCGAAGTGTCGACATTCGCTATTTCGGCGGCAGGAAGGCCGAGGACATCGCCAACGAAGCAGAAAAGTGGCTTCAGGCAAATGAAGGCGCGAGAACGGTGGTATATCAAGGCGGACTAAACGATTTACTTAGCGCCACCGATAAGCACGAACAACAGCTGGCGCACATGCGTGTGAACAAAGAAGTACAGCGAGTAATAAACATGTGCGTCGAGCTAGGAGTGAACTTATCGATCTGTACAATACCGAACATTCCAAAGGTACGCGCACTCGCTGATGAACTTAACGAGCTCATCCGAGCTACTGTCAAGCAGGCGGACAGTCCGTTGGTGGAAATAATTGAGACTGGAATGGCTGCACAGTTTTTAGCAAAGGACGACGTCCATGTGAGCTCTGTTGGAGGGGCGATCATGGCGCTCGAGGTGGCCAAAGAGCTTCGTAAGCGCATGCAGATTAAACAGCGCACACCAAACGCTCCACGAGAGCCCCCACGCTACGTTACCATGTGGATGAGAAGGAATAGACAACACCAGCAAGGTCCGGCATGGCCTCAACAGCAACAAGGGCCGCAACCACAGAAAGGCGACAAGTATAAGACGATCGGGGTAACCTGGCGCACGGGGCAAGCAGACGTAATTGGAGAGAGTTACAGCGCCAACAATCACGTGGAGGAGAGGCATAACAGAACTAATCCGAGAACTTTTACGGATGGTGTTAATCAATATAATCGCCAGCAAAGAAACAAGTTTTTTCACGGCATTCGGGAAGACGACGGAGCAACAGACATGACAGCGGAGCAAGGGAACTACAACAGAGGAGGCTGGCAGGAAATCAACCGACAAAAATACCACAAGGAATACAACAGGACCAACAACTGGAACCGAGAATGCACCGAAGGAAGACAGGGAACCTACCAATATAACAACAACAGGACGACAGAGGGAGACGGGGAAGCACAGTTACAACAAAGGCGTGCGGTTGAATACCGAAAACCGTACGGGAGCAATAGTTGGGGAGGGAGATGGGGGAATAGGGACTGCTGGGGCCACGGGATGTGGGGTTGGAGGGCCCAAACCAGACCCACAGCAGTATAAAAAGACGCGTCGAGGGGGAAGAGGAAGAGGAACAAAGTTGAACGGCCGACAAAATCTAAAAATTGGATATTTAAACATACGAGGAGGACGAAAACAAGAAAAATGGGAAATGCTATACAGAATAATGAACGAGATTAGTCTGGATGTGTTAGCTGTGACTGAGACACACTTGCTTCAAGTAGAAACTCCACCGTTACATAAGGATGTAAGGTGGATAGGTGTAAACAGAAAAGTGTCACAAAACAGATTCGGAGGAGTTGGCGTACTGATAGGAAAAAGTCATCATGTAGAGGTTGTTGAGGCAAGTGAAGGAAGCGACGTAATAGCAGTGGAAATAGGGAAACGGCCAGGGTGTTTAAGAATTGTAGTTGGATACAGACCACCCAGCAATACAGAAAACAAAAACAATATATTTTATGAAACAATTAAGAAGCTTGTTAAAGAGAACATAAAGACCATAATTATAGGGGATTTCAATGCGCATCTGTTCTACTTTGATAAAAATACCGATGAGGCCGGTAGGGATTTAGAAAACCTGTGTAACCAAGCAGGTCTAAAGAATATGAACCTAAGCGTGAAATGCGAGGGAACGTTCACCTATACAGAGGCAAAAAAGAAGTCGACCGTCGACTATGTATTGGCCAACCAAAGAGCAGAAAACTGGATTGTAAACATGTGTATTGACGAAGATAAACAACACAATGTGGGGAGCGACCACAATTTGATAACTTTTAGCGGTCAGAATAGGCACCCGAAATTAAAGAGAAAACAGAACAAAACTACAAAACTAATAGACAAGAGAAAGTTTGCAAAAGGGCTAGAACAGAAAGGGCTAGAAACTGGGTAGGACTACTGTATGAAAAAGGTATTAGAATGGCAAAGCAAATCCTAGATATTTTAATTGTCAGTTTGGCACCAAGCCACACGATCAACTCTTGGTGGAATGAAGGTTTAAATAGAGGTTTGCAACAAAGAAGACAGCTGTCCAGACAACATCGAAAGGCGGTACGCCAAAACGACATGGATCAAGCAGATAAGCTGTGGAGGGAATACATGGAAGTAAAAATGAAACTAAGCGAGGATATAGCCAACGCCATAAGATTAGACAAACTTAAAGATTTGAAAAACATAACAAACAATAGCGCAGGGAAGAGGATGACGCTTTTCTGGGAATTAAAATAGCTAGAGATAACGAAAGAGGAGAGCAAAAAGAATACACGCAACAAGAGATAAATGAGGCACTAAATACTATGTTTGACGCTGAAATATATGAACTACAAAGTCAACAAACACATGCAGGAAGAGCGGATATTGGCTGGAGGACAAGTAAAGAAGAGATCGAACAGGTTATTAGATCAAAAGACGACAAAACTGCGT
Organism: Dermanyssus gallinae; assembly: GCA_003439945.1. Lineage (NCBI taxonomy): Eukaryota > Metazoa > Arthropoda > Arachnida > Mesostigmata > Dermanyssidae > Dermanyssus > Dermanyssus gallinae. The sequence goes on from QVRM01002341.1 coordinate 292,872, forward strand.
GTGGAGAGGATGGGGTATCGCTAAAATTGAATAAAAATATTGGCACGCCAATGTACGAATACCTGGCGGGTGAATTCAACAAGATTCTTGCTGGAGAGGAGATCCCTCAAGAATGGTTAACAGGAAGAGTCGCCTTCATACCAAAGCCAGGGGCGGAAAACACAAAATTGTCCAATCGCAGACCAATAACGGTAACAAGCGTTGTGTACAGAATATTTGCTGCTATTCTTAGAGACAGGCTACAGGACGAGCTGGAAGAGATGAAACTAATAGGACCATGGCAGAGTGGTTTTAGAACAGGCAGGAGAATAGAGGATAGTCTTTTCGTACTAACAGAAAGTATCTATTGGGCCAGATCTAGAAAACAGAATTTAGTTGCAACATTCCTAGATATCCGACGGGCCTACGATACGGTCGATAGAAACATTCTTTGGAACAAGAGGATTGAAGGTGGATTAGGACAGGAATGGGTCAGTATGTTTAAAGAAATATATGACAGGAGCTACATCTTTGCAAGAATCGGGTCGAACGCATCTGATTTCTACAGATTGAGGAAAGGATTTCGACAGGGATGTCCTTGCTCTGTGTCACTGTTTTTACTGTACATTGAGGAGGTGGCACGACATGTGTATGAATCGAATCTTGGTTTTAAAATGGTATATGCTAGAGGTGATGATATAGTATCCCTCCGACCGTGTGTCCTGTTGTTTGCAGACGATATGGTGATTTTAGCGGAAGGTGTTGACCAAATGCAAATAATGCTAACAACATGCGGAGAAACGGCGAAAAATATTGGACAGGAGTTCAACGAAAAGAAATGTGCAAATGTAATATTTTCCGGGGATATCAGAGAGATGCCGCTACAGATTCAGGGAAAAGAAATAGAATATAAAAACGCATACAAATACTTGGGAGTTATAATAGAAAACAGTTCAGATATTTTTCACGCTGAGCATGCAATAAGAAGAGAACGAGCTGAAAATGGACAAAAGATTGTAAGAAAGAAGGCTTTGTGGAGTGGCAATAGATTCATGGTGACTAAAGAGCTTTGGAAAAGCATGTTTGTGCCAACAGTGACGTACGCTAACGCTATTGTGAGTTTAGACGCAAGCATGGTAAATAGATTGGACACAATACAACGTGCAGTTGGCCGACATGCAATGCAATGTAGGTATACATTTGCAGCACAATTTATCGAAGGGGAATTCGGAGTCTCCGGCTTCTGGGCAAGGGAAGCACAAGCTAAGATATCGTATGTAAGCCGTCTAAAAAACATAGCCGCAAGTGAGGAAGAACAAAACTGGGCGGCCGAACTGCTCACAGCAAAACTAAGCGAAACAAATACAAGCAAATGGGATAGGCGTCTAAAGTTCCTTGAACGCAAATTTAAGTGCAATACGATGGATTTTGAAGAACACGAGGTGATAACAAATAAACAGATAACCAAAGATGTGAAGAAGAAAATTGACAAAGCAGCCGAAGAAAGGTGGAGAGAGGATATCGAGAGAAAGACATCCTTGCAATTGTACAGGCAACAAAAAAAGGAATACGGCCGAAAAGATATCATTTATTCGAACTCGCAAGCGTCCGGGCTGTTCGCTGACTGTAGGGCAGGTATGCTCAACACCCGACTGCTGGCGGCCAGATACTCGGAAATTGAGACCGTTCGGTGTAGAGCGTGTGATATAGAAGAAGAATCTATCGAACATATCGTGCTGAAGTGCGACGAGCTAGGAGGAGTGAGAACAGTGTCCCTAGCTGAGGCATTAGGTTTCGGTGATAAACCATTATGGCAAGAGATAAGTGAAACCAAACGCAGGCTAGGGAAATGGCACAGATTGTAAGGAACTATGGGAAGACGCCCTGCTAAAGCAAACTATTGTGTAATTAGGTAGTATTATAACCATCGTGATAATCCAATTAATATTATGAATGCACGATAGACGAGGATATTTGTTAAAATACATATAATTATACCATAGCAATAATATACAACTATATACGAAGCCAGCAGCACGCTGTATGACATACTACACAGCGAGCGCATCTGATTCAAAAGTTATTCCATAAGGAATGGTAAATAAAACTTACATATATATATATATATATATATATATATATATATATATATATATATATATATATATATAAATATATGTTAAAAGTTTAACGCACTTAACCATATATGTATATCTGGAAATAAGACTTCTATTTGCAGCGACGTGGTCCATACCGACAAACTCTGCGGAATGCTAAAAGGCAACAAGGCCGGCAACTGGAGACCCAACTGCTCCAGAAGACCAAACAAAATCCATATGGGTGGCTCCGTAACACTTAACAGAAGAAGTCTGCAGAAGTGGCGAAGTCAACTCCCGAGAAACAAAGCACCCGGGCCAGGTGGCATCTGTAATGAACAGTTGCAGCAGGCAGCCATAATGACTGCATACTGGATCGCGCTTTTCAATAGATGCATTTACAACGGTCGACTACCCGCAGGGTGGGGAGAGTGTCTTATTTCACTTGTTCTCAAGGGCAAAGGACCGCGGACCAAGCCCTCTTCTTGGCGGGACATCGCCAAGAAAAGCTGCGCTTGCTAGCCTCCTTGTCGCCCGTCTAACGTCGTTCGTCGAGTACAAAAAGACCAGACAAACAACATGGTTTTCGTGCGTTAATGTGTAATCCTTTTTGCAGATATGGAGCAAACCCCGGGCACGAAAAGGACAGTTTTTATTCAGCGTATTTGTGGATTTCCGAACCGCGTTTGATTCAGGCTCAAGAACTAGAGTCCTTCTTCAACTGGCCGAAATCGAGGTCCCAATACGAATGTTGACATTGATGAAGAACGTGCCACAAGTCCAACCAGATCATCTTGGACGACGGTATCGCGGAGCACTTCAGCATAGAACAAACGACAGGCTTTGTCTAGGGCGATTATCTCAGCCCTTTGCTTGCTTTTTCTCTACTGGTAGCCGAGTTACCAACACGTATACAGACCCGGCACCCAGCTGTCAAGATACTTATGGTTACCTACAATCTAGTAATACTCTACAAAAACAGCAGATATAATTTGCAGCAGGCAGAAGCCTGAACATTGCTCGCTTTTCGTTCGCGGAATCGCCCGAACAGGGTGCGTAGCTAAACACGGTTTTATACCACTGGAGCTTTCATTGGTTATTAGTCATACTAGGAGTCACGCGCCTCAAGATTCGTGAATATAGAGCGTAAACTTCAAACTACGGACACCGACTTTTAACAACGCATATCTAAATATTTTCGATGGGACAACTTTCAAATCTCCGATATGGCCCGACTCCCAAATCAGCGGATCACCGAACTATCCAACGGCCCACTGGCAAACAACAGCAGCATCAACAATGCCAAAACGCAAACCTGCCTTCAAGTCGCAACGTTCCTACTCCACGGCGCCATCGCTTCAACACTAGCCAACAACGCAACGTCGTAAGTGCACCCGGTAAGAACGACACGGCACTTGACAAATCTTGGCGCACGGTTGGAAGAGGAGGACGTATCATGCACGTAACGACAGGAACGAATAAAATGACTCAGCTAAAAGCTGTAGAGCTACTCAATATACCTGAACGTCCAAAAGTCAAAGCACTTTTTGTCAGCACATTAAAGTTATCGCACTCTGCAGACGCCCTCAAGGAGTACGTCAGTCGCATTGGTGGATCTGACACAGACGTGAACGTGACGAAGCTCGTCGGCATGAATCAAGCATATTACAACAGCTACCACGTACAAGTAGACGCTGATAAGTTTAATGCGCTACTGGACCCGTCAGTGTGGCCAGAGGGTAGATAGTTTGTAATCTTTCCGCGTGGTTCGTTCTGATATCCAAAATCTGCGTTTTTAAACTATTTGAACTACTCCAAACATTGGGTACAGCCAAGAGCATGACTGTAAGCTCTCGACAGCATTTCATGCGCTTGCGTCGCAGCATAAAGTGTATTTGTTCTTTAGATTTTAACGTTATTTTTATTTGCTTGTAGTTATCTACTGGGAGTGTGATAAATTCACTAATCAAAACACCTCAAAATTGCGTTTTTTGTTTTTTTCTGTTTTACGTTGACAAGCACCGACGCATGGGAAGGTTTTCCAGCATCCTATTGAGCGCGCTGTCCGTATAGTCTATCGTGGAGTCCATCTCATACAACGCCGTGACACCTCCTTGCAGTCTGTCTGTATTCTGTAGATTCCCTGGTGGCAACTGCCATTTGCTTTGCCATTGAGGTTCGCATTCAGGCAGAGCTTGCGTCCTTCGTCTTTACCATTCCTCTTTTATCGGGTGTGTTGAACCGTTCTGCAGTACACCTCCGGGGTGTGTCGGCGTGACCTACAGGAGAAGTACCTCCTTGCCATTCGACAGCTGCAGCGACTTTCCAACAAGCGCCAGGAGTATCTCGAAGGGTTGCTTCTAGACTTTCGTCGAGGCCAACCAAACCCCAGCAGCTCAATACCGTCACTGCTTTAGAGCAGAGCCGCTGCTTCTTTCCGCATGTCTGCAATTTAAGACCGCCTGGTCTGTGTCCGATCTATTTGTTACCATCAGCACTCTTACCTCTGAACCGTTAGGCCCACGACCGTAGTCTATGACGACTGATTAAAGCTTGTCTCGACCACTCCCACTGATGGCCTCGATATGTTTTTTCAATTTTGCTTTGTTATTCTCCGGGCGATGCGGTGGTCGCCTATGCTGCGGCGAACACCTGCGGCGCGGCGGGCCACCGATGGGCCACTGATTCGTATTGCTCATTAAACGTTGTGTGAAAACTATAAAAACGTTGTGATAAACTTGGTTGCCTCAGTAGTTGCCCCACGCCATATACATTATGTACATGGCTATGCATAACCATATACATCAAGGCTATGTGCTTAGACATTAATTTTGCAATTACGTTTATTTCACTCAAATTGAGTATAATATACATTTTAAAAGGTATTTTAATGAAGCTCTATCTTCTTCACGCTTCCGACGAGAGAAGTAGTGCAACGATTTTCGGTCCAGCGCTGTGCACTCCACTGCATGGTACTTGGCACACCTCTGCAGGGAGAACCGGCAGGTGCACAACTCGTACTTCTCGTGAAACGTTGCGTTTGAGCATACTAGGTAGTGATAACCATGCACTCTGTACCTGGTGTATACGTGGCGAATGTCACATGCAGGACCAGACCAAAGGTGCAAGGTATTGAAAACGTCCAAACCACCGACCTCCCGTCTGGCCTGTTCGACCTTAGCTTCCCACTCCGAAATAAAGCATTCGTAAGGTACTGTACGAGGCATCTTTAGCCTTAGTCGGATTGTTTCAGCAGCCGGTGGGCAGCCTGACATGATATACACAACGCGGGTCCTTGCTCGGATAGGCAAGCAAAGCACTCGCTTTATATACAATGAAGAACACCTTTCAAGCTGATTAAAGTTCGCCAGCGTGAGGTGGTTACCTGTCAAGACCATACATCAGCCCCGGAACAATCTTAAGCAAAGAATCTGCTGAGAAAACGGACAGTCTTCGGACATTGCCTACTTCCCCGTAAAGGGAAACAAGCGCTTTCCGTACTGTTTCGTTTATATGCGCTGTGAACGTCGTTCCTGTATAATGAACCCAAAGGCCAAGATACTGGAAAGAGTTAACAAACTCCAATGGTTGGCCGCAGCACCTCCACCCCTACATTTCATGGCTTTGGTCTTCCTGGCGTTTATTTCAAGTCCCTTCGAGACAAGGACCGCTTTTTCCTAGAGATAATGCGCTTGATGGCATCTAGGTCGCGATGAGCGACTACGATATCGTCTGCATACATCACCACTACGGCTTTTTGGTACTCCTGTCGGACGTAACCGACGAGGTCAGCAAGGAGAAGTGTAAACGAGACGCAGCTTAGCGGGTGTCCGTGCGGAGTCCCACATTTTGCTTACTCTCTAATACAACCTGCTCACCGTCTACCAACAAGGTGTCCTCCTCAAAGAAACTTGCTATTACACTCAGGAGAGAGCCACCTACTCCTGCTCGTTGGAATGCTTCAACCAGCAGATAGCGAGGAGCTTTGTCAAAGGCCTTGACGCAGTCAATAAAGACTGCATACAGATGACCTCAGGGTTGTGCCACAGCTCGCCCGATTTCAGACTGGAGAAAGTGAATTGCATCACGGGTGCCTCGGCCTCTTCTAAAGCCAAATTGCTCCGCTGGAAGTGTCTCTTTAGCCACGTGCTTAATCCGCCGAATAACCAACTTACAGAAATTCTTTTTCAATGTGCGTTCTGACGCCACTCCACGGTAGAGATTTGGATCCTGTTTGTCATCACCATGCCTACCCTTGAACAGAAGGAGAAAGCCTGGCGAAAGGCAGATTCATGCTGTGCTGCTCCAATGTAAGCGGATGCTTACGATTGGAGATACGGCCGCAACGTCACGATTGAATAAGAGATTGGTTAGGTGGCTCTTTACCTGTCCGTCACTAAGCGGATTCACCGCCCTACGAGGTTGCACGATGTAAGCTGAGGGCTCTCGTTCTGCTCTTTCGAGCAGCCGTCGTTCCTCTAGCCTTGCGTGTTCCCTTTATGATCATAGCAGAGTCTTATATAAGCCTTTCTACGCTCAAAGTAGTCTCGCCTGGCTTGCAGTGATGATGGTGCTCTGGCTCTTGTTTGGCGCAGGAGTCCGAGCACTTCACCGTGGGGGAGGTAGCAGGCTCGAGAGTACCACGGACGTGATCTCTTCTGCCATAACCTTTTCCACTTCACTGCACTTCTCATCGTCCTCTCCAGCTGGTCACAGGTGGTATCGAGAGAGCTTAGACATTAGGGAGGTAGGAAAACTTTTTATTAAATGTGTTATGCTAATAAGCTTATTTGCATTGGAAACTAAGTAGCGAAAGTTAACAAAATTATCTTCTTTGCATTGAAAACTAGGTAGCAAAAGTTAACAAAGACTCTGGCTTTTTTCGCGGGGCGTTCCACCATTTTTTACTAAGTTTGATCTTTATTCTTAGCTGGATCTTCCTTATTTTAAACTATGATTCATGGCTACAATTATGTACTTGTGACGAACCAGCCGCTGTGTTAGTAGGCTCATAGTGTCCTCATTGCTGGCGCCTGTTAACCACTTGAATTGAGCCTAATATTGCACACGTTTATCTTATAACGGCCGTTATAAACCGATCCGGTCGTCCCGGAATCCCCTCTTCTGATAAGGCTAACCCTCGTGCAGCGATTGTCAGTGGTAAACGTCCGCGAGCGCATTCCGGATTAACGAGGAAAGAACAGGCGATGCAATCTGCATTAGCGCCAATGTTAGTTAGTAAATGCTCCTAAGCTAATCACGCATTAGCGAGGTAACAAATGACAAACACCACCATGACCTATTGGAAAATATCAGCGGCCATGGTGCCATAAGGACTGTTAGGGAAACCCTAGATATCTTAACGTGTCCGGCCCTCGGTGCATTGAAGATTCAGATGACTCAGGTTAAGTTCCAAGCCCGTAGGGGACGGAGGATATTCTAGAATTAAATTTAAATAACAACAAACATTTAACTACGAAATATTATTTTAAAATATTTTCGAACGGCGTCGAGCTGGGTATCATAATTAACTGGCTCTCATGCGGAACTTTTCCCTACTTTTAGCGCTTACTTCTAAGGAGAAGTTAGCTTAAAAATCTGAAAATTTACACGTAATCTAGATAACAAGAATTTCATAAATATAATGAGTCACTACCATGTTAAAGCTCATGTACGAGGTGAGAGCAAATGCACTGGCCGTTGAGTTTAAGCCTTTATCTTCTGCACGCTCGAGATCTCGATTGAGTGTCAACGAATTCATATTGTCACTTTGTCGTGGCCTATTCGAGGGCTGTTAAGGCTACTACTACCTGACGGGGAAGGTGTGCTGCTCACCGTCCCCGGGCTACACGGTTAATGCCCCGGGAATTTAGCAACCTGGGAGTACCATGCAGAACGCCGGTCGGGAGAACCATCTGGCTCCGCAGCTGCCCTTCGCAGCGGTGGGACCCGCCCACCGCTGCGAAGGGCAGCTGATTCAGATATTTATGAAGACTTTGGGAATGCTCTCAGGGGTGTAAAAGTATATCTAACTCATATGAAAATAAAAATCTTACTCAAGGTTGCCAATCCCTTGACAGGGCCCTCTTGATCATAAAGGAAGAGCTTGAGAGGTTTCGCGTGCAAGGTTTCTACTGAGGTACCGTACGCGAAAAGGTAATGACCTTTAAGGCCGATTACCCCGACTGGGTACATGGGTTTCAGTAGATTACGGCTGATCTACAACAGCAAACGCAACAGTAGTGACATTTAGGCAGCTTAATTATAAACAAAAATCAATACTGAAAAATTATTGACATTTGTTACAGTATCATAGTTTCGGCATTGCCGTTCGTGGTCACTGTTGTTGCTTATTGCAATCCACGCCTTCAGCGCAGTGTCGATTTGAATTGACGACACCAGCAGAACACGTTAACGTGACGCAATCACTTCCGCCAATATGAGCAAGCATATTCACGAACACGCATCCGAAGCTTATATATAGATCGGTTTCGCTCCTTCATATCAGCTTATAATAATAATATAAGCTTAGATTGCAACCTCAGCAAAATGTATAAGCTACGAGTGCACACTTAGCTTTTAGTAGCAACTCCATATATGAAACAGTATATCAAATCCACAAATAACTAAAGTGTAAACCTTTAGATGACCAAAAAGTAATCTAGCTCGGAAATGGTAAGAAAAGTAGAAAATTGTGTTTATATGTATCTACCTTGTCCGGATTCATGGAGCGAAAAAAGCCACAGTAGAGCCTGAATTCCCTGTCCGGCATGTTTGCTACCATGTTAGAATCCTTATCACCTGCGTCGATGGTTAATTTGGGGTCTCCAGCTCCAGCAACAAAATGACCGCTTTATCTGCCGAAAATAGCAGGCCTTCCTTGCATCCGACGCTTGGATGAACACGGTATCCGCGTGTGAGAAGTACATATATCAGAAGATTCAGCGCGCTTTCAAACATTACTTCCGATATGTGCCTCCATAGAAAACCTTAAAAGCGCGAATTAATCCCACTGACACGTTAGGACTGCCTCATTTTATATATATATATATGTATATACCGTCTGCTACAGCGTTCGAAAGTATCACGTACCTGAGCAGCTCCGTACAAAACGTACAATTTGTATAATATAATCTCCTACATACCAAGTATATGCAAAGCTAGGAAAAGCGTAAAGGCGAGAATTCCGATGGATCCATACGAGGAAAAAACAGTGTACCATTTGTCAAAACTGTGATACGAGGATATGGAAACAGATGATGCATCAGCTCATATCATATCATATCATCAGCTGATGCCGGGGCGCGCGCGGGAAATTCAAACGCAGCGCTGCTGAAGCGGTTACTGGAAGCACAGAACATGAAAAATTTTAAATGAGTCATCTTCGGAAAATGAAAATCTCAGAAAATTGGTCTATACGCTGTCTGCCACGAATGCAAAGCCACATGCTCGCCTGATACAGCTTGAAACTCAACCAGCAAGAAAATCTCGTGCTCGTTCCGAGGATTGTTCCATTTCCCTGGTTCGGATTGGAACACATATAAAGCACGGGGTTCCTAGAAAGAAAGATAGGCAACTACATGCCCGTTCCGAAATGAAGACTAAGAAAGACATACATAAGAGATCCACAGCTGCCGAGACCAAAAGTGCCTTAATTAAGACTAAGTCGACAAAGTACTCCAGCTGATAATGAATTACAACCGCTACCAACCGTAAGAGCTCGAATCGGCGCCCGGCATTTTTATCCCCAACATGTGTTCCAGTGTCTCTGCTACACGAGAATACGAAAGAAGCCAACTCCTGAACTTCTGCGCCGAGTACAGACTCCAACAACATGTTACAGAAGCAACACGTGTTGGCAGTCAACGCGATTCTCTACTAAACTTTGTCATTTGCAACGATAATTCGGTGGACGAAGTTGCTGTGCGGCCAAACAACCTATCCTCTGACCATTGTTTGGTGGAGTTCGTCATAACGGAGTGCAAGCGCCCCAAGCAAACGCCAATAGCCAAATTGGATTATAAAAAAGGGAATTATGATGCCAGGAAGGTGAACCTTGACCTCACAAATTAGACTGCATTTTTTCAAGGTTGCCTCTCCATGTATACGAAAATGTATTTAGTTAGTGCACTTTCTAATCCAACTTTATGTGTCACAGCGAACCTACCGCACATCGTCAATTGACAGACTGCGTGCTCTTCAAGCAGCTCTTGATCGCGAGGTTAATGAGCGCATTATTGGCCAGCTTCAGAAAAAGCACAACAAAGCATGCATTCGACAAAGCTTGACATTTCGTCGATCGCTGAAAGATTCGCGTTAACGCATTAAGTTTTTTGACGTTATATACTTTGATTTTAAGTCTGCTTTGGAAACTGTAACACACAGTAAACTACTTAGTTGTAGTTCTGCCTAAATTTGGAGTGGGCATTAAAACAGTTGCATGGATAAATTATTTCCTACGTGAGCGAAATTTGCATGTACGTGTTCATGATACACTGAGAAGGCTAACGCCACCTCTGGTTGCCTTCAAGATGCCATTATTGCGCTACTAATGTTTATTCTTTACATTAATTCGCTTAAGTGTATTATTCCCAAAAAACGTGCAATATAAAATGACGTGAAAATCTATCTAAAACTATCGGTGACAAAGCACGTTGTACTTAATTTTGGTCACGGAAATGCAGAGAACAGTTACAGCATCGGTGACCATCCTCATGCTTCGAAAAAACTGATCAGAGACCTTGGCGTAATGACATCTGTTAATATGAAGTACACCGAACACATAACAGATATCGTTTTAAGAGCAACACAGAGAGCGAACTGGATTACACGCTCATTCATACTTAGCGATCTACATATATACAAAACTCAAAGCTATTTGAAGTGTACGTACTGCCTACTAAAACATATGCAGCCCCACTCTGGTATCCATGTCTGACGAAAGATCGGCGACTCCTAGACAAGTTCTGCAGCAAACATCGACGCAAGATTGCAAATACAAGTGTGGAATCCCAAGTGATGACGTCCAGATTCCCAACATATTGGAAAGGCTGCGGAAGATTGACTGTGATACTCTCGTAAATATTGAGAAAAATCATATAGACTTGATGTTAAAGATGTTCAATATCATCCATACGACGACGCGTCGTGAGAAGAATATTAAGCTTGTAGCGACAAAAAATACTAAATTATACCTATATGTTCCCATAGAGAGTAACCAGCCAACTCAATGGAAATTTGATGTTAACACGTTAAACATATCCTTGAATAGCGCGTATTCATAGGCGCCACGTACTGGCGAACGTGCAGTGGAAAGGGTAGATACGAGTAGGTACGAGAAACGCCCAAGTAGACGCTTCTATCGAATCGTCTACTTGGACCAAGACGAATCAACTGTATTCGAGGACAATCTGTGAGGCAATAAATACAGCTGACACATAATGCTGAAAAGAACTAATGAGAATGTAGTGACACTTTACAGGTGACCGCAGGCAATCATTCCTACGTACTCGGCTAGTCTAAGTTCAATCGACTAAGTCAGTAGATCAGTGTGTACAGTTCACGTACATATGTATTAGTGGCGACGAAGACGGGGTGGTCGTAACTAGTGCATACCTACGTCAATGTTCAACTACATATTAGTGGCAATAAAGATGGGATTCATGCGAGAAGACGAAGTGATTAAGAACTGACCAAGCTTTCTTCAAGTCTTACTTTTATTTTCGAGATCGACAGGGTGCCATTGTTCAAACGGCAACAGATTTACCTGCTACGTCAAAAGGACGTGCCTGCTACTGCTACAACTTCTACTACTACTTCCTTAGGCAGTGAGACCCGACGTCGGCCCTTTACTCGTGACAGTCGAGATCGAGGGTGCTGATGCTACAATGGAGGTGGACAGCGGCCGTGAAGCCACGGTAATGCCACCTTCTCGTTTCTCGGCGGTTTTGCCGAAATTCGTACACCATGAGCCAGACATTACGTTAAAAGTGGCAAATGGCAACGAGGTAAAACCATACTTTTTCATGGAAGTTCACGTAAAGTACCACAGTATTACAAAGTTATTGCGGTTCTACCTCGTCAACGACCCATAATTTCCGACGTTATTCGGTCGCGATTTATTGAAGGCGCTGAGTTCGAAGTTCATTGAGTAGAAAGCGAAGTGAGTGACATACTTTCTGCATACCCTAAGCTCACTGCGCTAGGAATTCGCACACTACCGGCAGTACACGCACTTACAGTTCAGTTCAAAAACCAGCCGAAACCAGTATACAGGCCTCGGAAAATACCTTACGCCCTCGCCGAGAACGGTGAGAAGGAGCTACAGGCAATAGAGAAGGACCTGAAGAAAGTTCGATTGCCAGAAAATACAGCGCTGGAGTTTAATACATTTCTTCAACGACTCGAAAATCAACCTTCGAAAGCTACAGGAAATAACCCTGCCCCCAATTCTTCGGTCGACAGATTTGCATATCCCAGCTAAAAGAGAAACGACAGATACCAGCAAAGCCGGCGGAGATGGTTTCTCGATTCACCGTGGGGGGGGGGGGGGGGGGAGTCTGTAGCAGTTCGAGACTACCGAAAAAGAAACAAGTGATCTCGTGTCGTGAAGACGATCTCGGAAGAGGGCACATGCTAGTGCAGTCAACCGAGCTCGGCACGGTGAAGAGACATTTCGATAGAGTTCAAAAGACGAAAAGGAAACGTGCTATTGTACACTGCACAAACCTTGGATGGTGCGGTCGATCACGGCGGCGAACAGCTAAAGCATTTAGGGCCTGCCGTAGCGAGACCATCCTTTATCGCTACGCCAAATTCTTCTCCAGCACCGAGCGATAACCTACAAAAGTGGAGCAGGAATTTTATACCGAGCCAGCTACGCCAGCGGATCCGATTACGTTAACATCCTTACAAGAGCCCACAGTTCTGCGACCAGGAACAAGAATAGCTTTTCGGGAGATGGCCGGAGAAAGCTATCGTCGCACGTAGCTCTAGGTATTACTACACATATACATTATTACATATTTCAAAATTAACGTGGGGGACTGTTGTGTCTGGCCAAGTTCAGGTGGACACATGACTGTCGGGACTAGGCGCCGCCTGCTGGCAAACGTACAGTGGAGAGGGTAGATACGACTAAGTACGAGAAACGTCCAGACGATTCGATAGAGGCGTCTATTGGGACCGAGACGAATCTACTGGATTCGAGAACAATCTGTGAGGCAATAAATACAGCTGACACATAGTGCAGAAAATAACTACAGAGAATGTAGTGACACTCTACAGGTGACCGCAGGCGGTCGTGTTTTATTCCTACGTTCTCGGCTAGTCGTCTAAGTTCAATAGACTAGGTCAGTGTGTACGGTTCACGTACATATATTAGTGGCCACAAAGATGGGATGGTCGTAACTAGAATATATATATATATATATATATATATATATATATATATATATCTGGCCAGATTAGCTACTTGTTCTGCATTGTGTGTGGGACGCGGGGGCGGCCGCTGTGTGAGGCCGATCGGGGAAGAAGGCCGTTACTCATATGATGACTTCTGCGGCGGCCTGGAAAGAAGGTATTGCCCACTTTGATGCAATCCTGTTCGCGAAGGCGGTCAAAGAGACTGCCAGGAGAGCTCGTCTTGGCATTCACATTGGCTCCGGTCAACAGGGGGAATCTGTAGACGAGAGGCGGGTGGGTGATAGGCAGGCGGACCGGGTTAGGCAAATACAGCAGATGATGACTCTCGACGCATCCCCAGGCGTGCGGGCTAGTTCCGTGCTGACCGTCGTTGAGAGCGGACGTCCACGTCTCGACGGTGTTGGTTTACTGAACTTTGGTGGTTTTACAGAGTGCTTAGTGCCTTCCACAAGTGTCTATTTTGTTCCATGTGTTGTGCTTCGTTGTCCGCACGTTGCTGTTGCACGTCCATTTCTTCTACTGTTTGACTTTGCGCGATCGCCGACCCTGCCGGCACTGCGAGTGGGTCCTTCCCTGCGTACAGGAGCCCTTCCTGCTGTAAGTCTTGTCTGGTTGGACAGCCGCGAACGATTACGATCGCCACTTGGGCGCCGGACGGCCGCTAAGGGGGCCACGTGCGCTACACGTATCGCGCGGAAACTGCACGTGTGGTTGCATTTAACTGCACGTGTAGTTGCACTTGACTGCACGTGTAGTTGCACTTGACTGCGCGTACACTGCGCCCTGACCAGACGTGCACTGCGCCCTGACCACACGTGCACTGCGCTTCGGCGACGTGCGTCGGATACTACACCCCCATCGACCCCCACCACCCGACTCGACCTTTTCTCCCCTCCAACATTCCTCTCCCATCTTCCCCTCTATAAGGGGGGGTGGCGAGTAGCGGCGGAGAACCACCACCGTTGACCGGCTTGGACCGCTGGTTTGGTAGTAGCCATTCGGTCTGATCTCCGTTAACATTACGGCTACGCCGCATTGTCCCACTCACCTCTTCACCCAGTTTATTATGTAGAGCGCGCTCCAAAATAACTAATACTGCGGCATCAAATGCCTAACGTTCGATATCGGAGATGTCATGCATAGCAGTGGCGATCGTGGGATCCGAAAAACATACGACGAGACGACAATAACCGTATTCCGCTCCGTCGTTTAGCGCATGCTGCAGCCTCCCAGTGCGGCTACCCAGAAGGCTCCATTTCTGTACATGGCCCGGCAGTGGAGAGAGCTGCGCATGCACAGAATGATGGCAGGAATCGTTACCCAGTCTACCTATAGTGGAGTTCTTGAAATATGTCACAAAGAACCTACCGCGGCTCCACCGACTAGGTCGCAGACGGTTCCCTCCTCTTCCCCCCTGCCCTGACCGGGCAGACATCGGTCAGAGTCAGGGTGGGAGAAGAACGAACATTTGCTGAAACCGTGCAAACCCTCAGGACACATTTGGCCGACAACAAACAACCAGAGTCAGCGGTCTGGTCAAAAACAGTGACGGTGACGTGATAATACGTCTTCGAGAGACCGTTCCGGGCCTTGGGGCACAGCTGGCTCATAACATAAGCAATGCCACCGCACACCAGGAAGACAGCCGGACAGGCGGGGCCTTGCGAGAAGTGGCCCCCTGGGGCGTCAACCTTCGTTGTGACTTAAAGAGGATCGGGACCGAGCTGCAGCGGCTTCTTGCTGCCCCCGAAAGGGTTCCGATCACGGTAGGCGAGCCGCGCCAGGATCGCGTAGGTACACGCTGGTGCTCGGTGGGTAGAGTTGCCACTCCTCTGGCCAAATGGCTCCAGTCGCGGCAAAGCGCATGATTGCGGGCAGCGCGTGCAAGTCTGAGGTCTGGGCGCGCCTCCCAACATGCTTAACTGCCAGAGACCGGGCCATACTACCGCTTTCTGCAAGGCTCAAGAATTGACTACACGCTTCTGCCGCCGATGCGGACCACAGGAGCATGCTGTCGCGGCCTGCACGACCGAGACCTCCCACTGCATAGTGTGCGAGGTCCGGTGCCATCGAGCGGACAGCATGGTATGCCCAACGTACGGGAAAAATCTACTGGAGTTGCGAGGGCGAGCGGATAAAGACCGGCCAAAACACGCAGCTCCAGCCGGCGGACTACTAGCACACGCAGAGACCGCGCAATCCACAGAGACACTACCTACGCCAGTCCCGCTGAGCCAGCGACGCTCTCCTCGTAAGATCGTCACCCAGCCGGCAGACGACGACGGCCCCATATACTCGTAGGCTCAGTGTCTTCGCATGACAAAAATTACCAAGATTCTGCAAATAAATCTTAACCGCTGCAGAGCTGCGCATGACCTGCTGGTGTCGTACGTTGTACAACATCAAATCGTCCTCTGCATTATTTCAGAGCCAAATGTCGCTCTCTCGAGGAATCTAACCAATGCATGGACAGATAATCCCTGCGACGCTGCCCTCTGGTGGACTGAACAGGATGCTGCACTGTCCGTCACCGGCCACGGCCAGGGGAACAAATTCTCATGGGCTTATCTGCCAGATCTTAACTGCGTACTTTAGAGTTACCTTCTCACAAACATGATGGTAGAAGATTTTAACAAACAGACGACATTAGCGCATCAATTGACACTCATCGATACGCTGGCCCTCATTGGTAGCCGCAGGCGACTTCAACGCACTGCACGTCACGTGGGGCAGCCGCCGCATCACGGACCGAGGACAGGTTCTTCTAGACTGGCTATCAAGCCGGGGCTTGGCACTTTCCAATAATTTTCAGGGGCGAGTGCCATCTATCCCGCTGTTGAGCGCACGGCTTTGCTTGTATTTAGCTCAAGCTCGTCCTCCGTTTTAGCCTGTGCCACAACCTCTAAGTCGTCAGCGTAAGCTATCACGTCTATTCCCCGGGGGTAGACCGGTTTGCCGCAAGACGTCATCATACGCTAGGTTCCATTGCAGTAAGCCCAGAATTGAATCCCGTCGCACGCTAGCTGTCATTGAGAAGACCACCTTGCCGTTTGAGACGAACCTTGCCTTATGGTTTTCGCAAGTTGCAGCAGATACTGTAATATCTGGACAGTATCCAAATATTACCTAGGTATGGCAGAACATTTGTTCTCATCGCGAAGGTAAAAGTTTTTGCATTGGCAGCTGTATGCTCTTTGAACAGAAACTATACTGCGGTTGGGGGATGCTGTCAGGGCCGGGGGCTTTTCCCGTCTTGAGCTTGTTGACCGCTAGGCAAACTTCGAACGGCTGAACTACCAGGAAATCATCTTTTGCTGTTTGTGGTGTTTTCGTAGGCAGCCCTCTTGAGCGAGTCGGAAGTCGGAAAAAGCTTACCAAGAATGTCGACTGTTTCCTGTTTGTCGATCAAACCCGTAACTGCGGTTTTCTTGTTACCGCACACAATTCTATTTGACTTTCCCCATAGGCCCTCTTGGACCTGGGATAAACGTTCTTTTGCTGTCGGCAATGGCGTCCTTTTGAATTGGGACTACTTTATCTATATTTGGTTAATGCCTGCATTGGCTCCTTGTTGTCTCGGTGGGTCTGCTTTAGTGTCCTATCGGCAATGACCTGTGTCCACCAGTGCTCCGGCGGTTTTCCTGGCCGTTTTGGGTGCGCCTTCACCATGGCAATTTTTACACACGCCCCTGCCGCAGAGCTGCCCCGGGGGTCTTAAGAAGATCGGATTGCGTGATTGTGTTCCCGATTTTTTTCTTAAACTTTTCATCTCAAATTTTGTTTAGTATTGCGTCGTAAGATTATTTAGCAGTTGTTTGAATTCCTCGCGTTGGCAGTTGGGGCTTATATGCAGTTGGCTTGCTAAGAGCGACTACGCCTGTATCTCTTCGTTGCGTCATTTCCCAGGCCATGCCGGGGTTGCCCGGCTTCTGTTACAGTTGACCTGGATTATGCTTGTTCTACATTATGAAAGCGTAGAGGTATTCTTCTATGTCAGTTTCCTTGCAGTGCCCTTAGGTCCCTGTGTTTTCCAGTCGAAAGGTCCCTTTAAGATGCTTGCTTCAGAATGTTGTTGCACCAAAGTCTCTCCGGACTTAAGCTCGGCCGTGAGCTTTGTCTTGTTTTTGCTGGCCTTTCTTTATTCCGCTCCTTTAGTTTTATCCGCAAGAAATTGAGATATATGGCACACGCAGTCGTGCAAGCTTTGTGTCCCTCTTCGCCGCAGTTGTAACAGCTGAGGAGTTCTTCCTGACGACGTTCTTGGTTTTGCATTCTTTGTATACAGTTCCTGATACTAAAAGCATGTAGAGAGCGTAATTCACTCAGCTCTGCAGCCGGTGCCTCCGACAGTTCGATTATTTCTGGACAAGACTGGCATGCCCTGGCCATCGGTAAGGTGACTAGGCACTGCCAACCGGCCCGGTTTTTGATTGGCCTAGGAGTTTCAGCTCTCTGTAGGAAGTCTCATGTATTCGGTGTTTCCCGCATCTCTTTATCGATCTTGTCTGCTGTTAGAAACGGGTCGATGCCTCGTAGAATGAGAGTCATGGTGGAACCGGTATATCTTCTGGTGTCTATCTCTCCTCCTGTTCCCTGCTGCAGCACATCCGCAAACGTTGCACCGCTACCTTGTTTTTCCTCCATAACTCTTAGAAGAATATCGCCGTCTCTACCTGTGGTGACTGTCTGTACTTTCACCCCTGCCTCTTGTTTGTGGACAAAGAGGCGTAGTTTTTCAATCACGTCTTGTGAGGAGCACCCTCAGTCGTCTTTATGCGGATAGATATAGTTTCTTTTTGCTCTTATGGTCGAGGCAAAGTGCCGCCTTGCGGACGGCGAAAGCAGTCTCTTATGATGTCAGCTTTACATCTCGTCCTTCTGCAGCATACTTCTATTGCATTTCTAATCGTATCTTCTCTCCATTCAGGGGAGATGTACAGAGCCAGGGGGTTTTGAGTTTGAAGACTGTCTTTTTCCCAATGTTTTTGAAAGAGCCTCTAAAAACCGTTTTGCTGTATCTTTGGGATCAACCACTCCAATTACTAATGTGTTCGACGAAGTTGCAGGACCAACCGTGGTTTCTTCGTCTTCTGCATCGTGTGCGCAACTTTTTTGCAAAACTTTTTAATTGTTTCTCTCTCAGGGGCTCTAACTTCTTTGCAAAAGTTTCTGCCTTTGCCTTTAGTCTGTCTTCTAAATTGTTTATCTCCCGCAACGTGCATCTGCGTAGTCTTCTGCTTTATAAACGCTTTATACCTTTTCCATTAGATATTCGTTATCTCTCTTCATCTGGCTTATTCTTGCTATTTGTTCTTCCCTGTTTTACTTGTGTTTTACTGTCAATTCCTAAACAACTTTATCTAGACGGATGATGACCACTTTTATGACCACTTGGTTTGTTTTGTGCTTTTCTTTTTTGTGCTTTTTATTTACTTTTTTTGTGCTTTAGAGGTTTGCACTACTGACACGTCTAACATAAAACGCACTCGAGAGCCCATTATGGTCTGCAGGGCAGTCGCCGTTGGCTGCTTGAGCATGGCCGTCTTTCGTCGTTTTGGGGTTTTCATAGACTTGACACAATCCAGCTGGGGGCTTGCTTGCCCCCTGAACGGATCCATGTGTTTTCAATTTTTGTTTCTTGTTTGTTTTTTGCCCGGTTCTGGCTTTGAACTCGGGTTTGCCTGTAATGCGTCCGCTTAATTGGCAGTGGCGCGACCTGCTCGGCCGCGCCCTCTGCGTAAGATCGAGAGCACTAAGTAAGTCATTGGCTAACCCCAGGTGATGTTAACAGTGATGATAACCCAGACGAGAATGGCAAAACAGCACAAAATGACAAAACTGTTGTGATAGCGACGACAGATCACTGCTTCAGTTGTGGAAACAATACAGATCTATCTGCCAGGATAACGTGATAATGCCACGTACGCATTCACATATACACGCCAGGATGGTGTTGAAGGAACTCAAAGGAAGAATGCCAGGCGTGTGGATGGATAAGCCACAAGTACGGGCCGAAAAGTGTCCGACAAAACGAGTAAGATACCGAAAGTAAATGAGCAGCACCGGTGAGACGTAGTTGGACCAACGGCGAATGCCTGGAAGCGGCGGAGGATGCGCACCATGGGATGGTGAGGGCAGTAACACGTTCTGGCGGCTGATGAAGACAAAGTTGGATGAAGTCTCGGCCGAGGTAACACCTAACCAAAACCTACAAAAGAGTAGGCGAAAACAGAGCCAATGGAGAAGAGCACGCAGACGAAAGAAAGACGGCAGTCAAAACACCAAGTTAGTGCCCTACGACTGGGTCAGAATGTCGCTGCAAAGGGGGAGAAGTATAGACCACCGACTAATAAGACAGTCGGTCAGAACATGTACGAGCACGAAAGTGGTAGGAGATCGCACAGAAACCGGTTGACGCGTGCCGGCTAACCTCGAGGAGCACGGGCGGCGCAGAGGCCAGCCTAGAAAGACGAGGTGCGCTAGGCGAACAATACAAAGACAACAGCGCGCCGTGAAGGAAGAAACGCGCACCGAGCCGGCTACGGGAGTTCGTGAATGGAAGATGCCGCCACCCCAATCGCAAAGACGCGGCAAGTCACGAAGTACGCTGGCAGATCTGTGATATAAAAGCAGGCATGCGAATAAATGAGTCGTTGTTAGTGCGAGCCAGGCACAGGACATGCGTTGTTCGAGCGAGATAATGGCAAACTTAACGGTCGCCGGCCAGTCATGGCGGTGGTGATATCTTCTTAATTTTTGCCAGGCAGGCAAAGATGCGCAAACACGCTGTTTGAGCGCCGCCAAGTAGTAGTTCTACTCGTAGCTTTTAAAACGATCTGATGAGCGGAGCAAACTGCTCAGCGCGGAGACACTGTTGGGGCAAGTGCCTTTAAAATCAGCGAAGTTGCAACATTCTCATAACTACTGTAACCTGCTAAAGGATACTCTAAGGTATTCCGGCAGATTCAAATTTAACAGTATCACTCCGAAGGCGAACATAGACTGGGGTTGAAGTTTACGCTCTAGGGCGCGTTACTCCTACTATGACTAGTAACCAGGGAAAGCTCTCGTAGTAAAAAGCCATTCTTTGGCATCGGACCCTGTGCGGGGGCAATTCGGCGAACAAAAAACAAGCAATGTTCGTAGCAGATGTGCCTGGAACACGGGTATGAATCTGCCCCTAGGGCTACAAATAATACCGCAGCTGTATTCCAAAAATGGCGCAGTATTTCCTGTTACAGATCGCTATGTTTTTTATATGCATCATCATTAGCCAGCCACAAAATTAGTATGTATAAAAGTGTACCGCAAATGAGGTTACATTTTACAGTTAACAAAATATAATATGTTTCTTTCTGAGTCAACAGGTTATACAAATATAATAAGTTTCTTTGTCAGTCAACGAGTTGTACGTACGGGTAAGAGCCCTTTCGTCAGCGCATATGTATATGCGCAGATTTGAGAATTTTGCCGCGTTGTGTACCCGGCCAAGAGCGTAGCGGAAGGAACTATCGTAGGTGGCATTAAGCTAAATTCTGGATATTGCTTGAATTTAGTCTTCGGTCCGTATATATATATATATATATATATAATATTGCGATGATTTATTTATCATTTACAATACGTTTGCACACTCGGCAGTGCTCGCCTTAATAAAAATAGTGGTAAAAAGGTGTCACGTGTGGTTAAGGATCAGCTGTCCGTGTCCTTGCTTGATGGTAGCCCCCGCTCTTATGGACCCGGTGCGAGCGGTATATCCTCAAGGTTCCTTGCAACGTTAAAACGGTAAGCTCCATAAGATTCCTCGTCGTGAAGCCGAGCCCCAAGAGCGTCCTTGCAGATTCGGAGTCCCATACACCACTCATAGAGATAGTAATGGAAACGAATCTGCGAGGTTTTTGCGGGGAGCGCCGCTCTTAGGAACTCGACGTTATATTTGGTGATCTTGTCCTGCCGCGCTTTTGCCAGGTCTCGGTGCGGGCCGCAAACCTCGGCATCTAAAACCCAGACCTCGGTAGGTGTTAATATTACGAGGTCGGACTTTAGTTGGGCCGGTCGACGGAATACTCGCTCACGAACCACCTTATGGCCCCTCTCACGGAGAAGACGCGCCACGCGATCACAGACGTCGTCATGTCTCTTTATAGTTTGCTTGTGTGTTGTATCGCACATCTGAGCGACATGAGCCAACGTCTCAGGCGCATGACACCCGTGCCTACAACGTTTGTTGTAGCCCGGGCGTCCCCTGGCCAATCTGGCACGCGTTGGTAGTGCGTTGATCCTGAGCTTAAGTAGGTTTAAATACTCCTTACCAGATAGGTAGGGCATGTGTGATCGCGTGGCGAGTCTTCTCCGCGAGAAGGCTCATGAGGTAGTTCGTGAGCGAGTATTCCGTCGACCGGGCGCACCGGGTCTAAAGCTCAACCTCGTAATAACAACTCCTACCGAGTGTGGAGGAGGTATTAAATGCAGTTACGCACTATCGCTACGAGTCTCTATCTCTAGCAGTGTGGGACTCGACCCCAACGGTTGGATGTTACTCCATTGAGACCCATACCCACTAAACGCACCTCCCCCCTTAAGCTTCACTCTCTGATAGCCCAGATCTTCATAAAAAAACTATACTATGGACTATCGGGAGAAGTGGCGAGCGCCCTTTCAGATCAATTGGCTGGGGTCGCCCAGAGGATCCAGCACTTGTCTAACACCTGCGAGCCCGTTTTCTTCGAGCTGCACTTCTCTATGGATGCTTTCAGGTTGAAGCCGCAGTTGTGCCTGTCTTTCTTTGCACTTTCATGTTTCTCCTGGAGGACTTCTTTTGCCGTCGCTGCTCCTAGTTTCTAGGCCAGCTCACTGGAGACAATGTATTCTGTAAACTTTATTAAGCTGGACCGAGGTGGGTCGCTGACCTCGTGGTGTGGGTCTCCCTCCCTGGCCCATTTCACTCGGACGAGTCTGCTTGCTTTTTAACCGCGCAGCCTCCCAGGCCGAGCACTGTAGCAGTGTGTGACCTGGAGTGTCCTCATGCGCCTCTTGGCAGAATACGCATATCGGCGACGAAGCCTTTCCAATTCGGGACAAATACGAGTTGAAGTTTCCGTGTCCTGTGAGGATTTGGGTGAGGTGATAGGTGAGGTCTTCCCCAGGCTTCTCTATCCATGCCTTTATATCTGGCAGCAGTACGCGCAGGGATCCTTCAGGACCCCCGGGGTGGATGGCGTCCCACTTCTCCTGCCATCTTTTAATTGTGTCCTTTCTCTCACTGTCTTTTTGCGTTTGGGTAGGGGTAACTAATTCTCATAGTCGCTTCCTTTCGAGTGCCTTAAGATCCCAGGGGATCGACCCTGCCAGAGCAGCATTCGTGCTGACTGTGCGGTAGCCCTGGATTACTTTCAGGGCTGCCACCCTCTGGGTTCTCCGTAGAATCTGTTTCGCTTTCTTCGTCTTGAGAGTTGCTCTCACCCAAACTGGCGCTCCAAATATTGCAATTGATTCCGCGACCGTCATTAGCAGTGCCCTTGTGCGGGCCCGGGGGCCATGGATGTTCGGCAGAATCTTAGCTATAGCACACACAGCCTTGGCTGCTTTTGTCGTTGCCTTTTTATGTGGCTGAGGCCATTCATCGCAGTATCCAGTGTGACCCCGAGGTAGCGGACT
Source organism: Dermanyssus gallinae (assembly GCA_003439945.1). NCBI lineage: Eukaryota > Metazoa > Arthropoda > Arachnida > Mesostigmata > Dermanyssidae > Dermanyssus > Dermanyssus gallinae. The sequence continues at coordinate 316,028 of QVRM01002341.1, forward strand.
TTCTTTACAATTTTGATATTCTCGCCGTCAAGCTGTAGAGTGAGCGGACGGATCCTCTTTCTCCCTGTGAGGAGTATTGCTTCGCTCTTTTCAGAAGCCAGTCTGAGTCCCGCTGCGCTCATCCACTCTGACGTTAGGTAAACAGCTTTATTCATATTTAGTTCAGGTTCGTCGGCAGTTTAAGCCTGCACGACTATCGCCAGGTCGTCGGCATAAGCTACTATGCCCACTCCTTTGGGCAGGCCTGTCAGACGGAGGACGTCGTCGTAAGTTGAATTCCAGAGAAGTAGGCCATTTGGAAGCTGACCTGGCCGTTGACAACTGTTCGTGCTTTGAGGCAGCTGGAAATTACATTTACCAGATACGAGGAGACTTTTTTTCGTATTAGTGTGTCCAGAATTGTTTTCCATGGTAGACTGTTGAAGGCGTTCTTAACGTCTAGGGGAGCGACTAGAAGGAGCTGCCGTGCCTGTATGGTGGAACTTCGTAACGAATCCGCCCTACTTGCAACGCGTTGAATTGCAGTTAGAACTGACCGGTTCTTGCGGAAGCCGTATTGTGTGTCCGAAAGCAGGTCGTGTTCCTCTGCAAAGAGCCTCAGTCTTTCCTCAATTATGGCCTCGTATTTTTTGCCAGCGCACTCAGCAGGCATATCGGCCGGTATCCCCCGTTTCCCTTGGGAATGAGGACGACTTCAACACGTTTCCAGGATAGCGGAAAAATGCCGCTTTTGAGTAAATTATTGAAAGAGTCCGCTACTATCTCAGGGTGCTCCGTAAAGAGAAATTTCACTGCCTCAGGGGGAACCCCGTCTGGTCCGGGAGCTTTTCCGGTCTTTTGCCTGTGAGCTGCGCGTAGAACCTCGTATGGTTGAATAGACGGAAACTCGCCCTCACCTTCCAGCCTGGGAATGTTCTCATAAATAGCCCTTTCGAAAGGTGCGTGGGTCGGGAACAGCTTAGTTAGGACCAACTTGGATTGCGGTTCGTCCAGGGAAATAAAGGTATTTTTTCTATTCCCCCTGACTTTCTTGTAAGGTTTTCCCCAAGGATCGTCCTCGACTTCGTTGAGGAGTTTTCTGTGGCCCCTAGTCGTACTGTCGGCTATGGCTTGCTTGAGTAAGGCCCGGCTTCTCCTGTACTCTTGCAATTCTTGATTGCGTGCGTCTGCGTCTCGTTGTTTTAGTTTGAAAGCACCCCTCGCTTTGCAGCACTTTTTTCGTTTGTCTGCGATCTTTTGCGTCCACCAATATTTAGGGAGAATGCTTCCTCGCCTGGGGTGAGCGCTGTTGGTACACGTAGTCTCGCACACCTCTACAGGGAGTGCTTGTAGATTTTCTGCAGTTATGGGGGGGGCTGGATAGGGCTTTTATTTTCCTCCCGAGTTCTTCCTTGAACCTTGACTCGTTTGTAGTCTGAATCGCTTCTTAAGGGGAGGAACTAATCGAAAGTTTTGAATCCTCAGTCGAGTCTTAATGCAGAAATGGTCGCTCAGGTTTTTTTTCGTTCACCAGAACCTTTTATCGGCTCGAGGTGCTCCCCAGACTTCTGACGCTGAGTTAAAATCCCCGGTTATTAGCACTCCGTTTCCGGCTTTTGTGTCGCGTATCGATTCTGCGAGGTCATCTAGAAAGCGCTCGAAATCTTCGTGATATATCTACTGAGACGGTAAATTCACCAATCAAAACACCTCAACAATTGCGTTTCTCGTGTTTTTTTCTGCTTTACAATGCCAAGCACCGACGCGTGGAAAAGTTTCCTAGCATCCTATTGAGCACGCTGTTTGTATAATTTATCGTGGAGTCTATCCCCCATATACATCAAGCTTATGTGCAAAGATTAATAAGGAAACTTTTTTACTATATGTGTCATGCTAATTAACTCACAAAACTTTATCTTTATTCTAAGCTGGATCTTGACTATTTTAAACTATGATTCATGGCTACAATTATTTACTTGTGACGAACCAGCCGCTGTGTCAGTAGGCTTATAGTGTCCTCATTGCTGGTGCGTGTTAACCACTTAAATTGAGTCTAATATTGTACACGTGGTATAGACGACTGCTATTTTCTGTTGCCTTCTGTAGCGCTCTAGCGAAGAAAAACAACATGTGGGAGCAGATAACGGTCCAGCGTGAACCATCACATTTATTTAGTCTGTTTATCTTATAACGGCAGTTATAAACCGATCCGGTCGTCCCGGAACCCCCGCTCCTGATAAGGCTGACCCTCGTGCAGTCCATTGTTAGTGGTAAACGTCCGCGAGCGCATTCCAGATTAAGGAGCACTAGGCAGGCTGCATTAGCGCAAATGTTAGTTAGTAAATGTCCGCAAACTGAACACGGATTAGCGAGGTAACAAATAACAAAAATCACCATAAATTATTAAAACATAAATCTTAAATGACAACTAACATTGCTAAAATAATATTTCGTATACTAAGAAAAAATAATTTTGAACGGCGTGGAGCTGGAAATCATAATTAGTTGTGGTTCATGCGAAACGGTTTCTCACTTTCAGCGCTTACTTATAAGGTGAAGTGTATTATGTCACTACCATGTTAAAGCTCGTGTACGAGGTGAGAGGATTTGCATTGTTTGTTGAGTTAGCCTTTATCTTCTGCACGGTTGAGACTCGAGACTCAACTTCTTATAACTGACCATTATATGACTTATACAGTCTTCTTTCTGCTGGTGCATAGCGGCAGTTGTAGCGGCGGCGGACTGGGTCGGAGTCTCTTGTGTCAATGTTGTGGACGATGAGATTGGTACGCCTCGGTGCTGCTCCGTCGGCCGGAATCAAATCTGCGAACGATGCCACTATGCTTCGCACCTTTTGTCGTTCGTGGTTGGGTAGGTCGGGGTTGATTGCCTGTTTATCTGATCGTGGATGGACGGTGAGGTGGTCGATGATTGGACTGTGCGGTGACTCTTTTGCATCAGTTGTGTTATCTTCGGTTGGTTGTCTTTTGCTCTCGATGCGCTGACCGATCGCAACGGTCATTCCTCCGGGTAGGATGATGCGGTTCTGTGTGTAATTGTCTATTAGCACAGCGGTCTGACCTTGCCGTAATGAGTCGTGAGTGCCGCGATTAATAAGAGTGTCTTCTTCTCGAACGATGTTGGTGTCGGTTCTAGTAGTAGGATGCCGGTGGTTGTTTCGGAGTTAGTTGTTGCTGTTACCCGGGTGGCGGTTTGAGGTGGGAGGATGGTGGTAGTCAGCGTGTGAAATTGATGTTTGGTGTGTTGTGTTGTGACTGTGGGGTGGGGGTCGTTGCGTGTAGAACACTGAAAGGTGCCTAGTGTGAGCTTGTTGAACTGTAGGTGGATGGTAGCCAAATAGGTGCGTAGGAAGTCTTCTCCCAAACCAGTGCCACCACTGCGCCTGAACCCGCGACGGAGATGCGGGGATTCTATTCCGCTAAAGTTTCGCACTTGGTCCGTAGGTTAGTCTTGGTGGACCATAAATTACTTACCAAACCTGATAGCAAACCTCTGTCCTGACAATCGTGAACACGCACAATAACTTTAAAACGGTTGGCTCACTGGCATATTTTTAAAGACTTGGCGAATGCTCTCTAATCAATCTAGGCGCGACGATCGAACATAGCGTATGCTTATAGCTGTAAATTTTAGACACTGACAAGAACTTAATGGTTTATTTCATTATAACGAGTAAGCTTCTGCTCTACTTACTACAATCGCACTTTTTCCCGTGGTGGTGGAACTAGTTTATACCATTGAAGTAGTTTAAACCAAACGTTGAAGGCATTTTTGATCTCATCAACGCAATGAAATTCACCGTTGATACAGACCTCCCAGTCATCTGGAAAGCATGTAATGATTGTTCTTACTTTGTGCATCTTTGTGGTAGTACAAACTCGGGGATCCAAAAGTATATCTAACACATATGAAAACAGTTTTCTTACCAACGGATGCAGTTCCCTTGATATGATCACGCTGGTCATAGAGATTGAACTTAAGACACTCCGCTTTCAAGAAGTCTATTGAGGTAGCGTACGCGATAAGGTAACGATCTTTAAGGCGGATTACCCAGACTGGGAAGTAGGGGTTCATTAGATTTTTGCCGATCTAAGGAAACACAACCGTAGTAACATTTAGTCAACTTAATTTGTTACAAAAACATTACTAACAAAATATTGGCATTTGTTACAGTATCGTAATTTCGGCATTGCCATTCGTGGTCGCGGTTGTTGCTCATTGCACAATACACGCCTTCAGCATATTCACTGTGCAAAAGCATATTCACGAATACGCATCCGAAGTTAATATATTGATCTGTTTCGCTGCTTCATATCAGAAAAGTATAGAAGCTAAAATTGCAACCTCAGCAAAATGTACAAGCTAGGAATGAATGCACACCAATATGAAGCGGATCAAAATCTATAAATGTAAACTTTGATGTCCAAAAAGTAAACTGGCTCGAAAATAGTAAGAAATGGTGTCTATGTGTATCTATCTACCTTGTCTGGTTTCATTGGGCAAAAATAGCCACAGTAGGGCCTGGATACCGGGTTCAACATGTCTACTGCCATGTTAGAATCCTCCTCATCATCATCATCACGTGTTGAGATGGTTAATTTGGGGCCTCCAGTTAGCAACAAAATGACAGCACCCTCGGTCATAGTCGAGAATAGCAGGCCCTTCTCAATCATTCTGGCCCGTGAATGACATATGCTTGTGAGAAAAACAGATATCAGGAGATTCAGCACGCCTTCAAGTTTTACTTCCGTTATGTGCCTCCTTAGAAAACCTTAAAAGCCCAAATTCGTATATATATATATATATATATATATATATATATACGAAACAGCGTTAACGTAAAACATAGGAAAAAACAACATATCAATCTTTTATGACTTTTTTTTAAATCTGGTTATTCGTTTTTCGCCCCGCAGGCTACTGAAGTGTCTTCCGTTCTTAACTTAACTTTTTCTCTCCTAAACAATCCTCCTCCATTAAAAAAAAATACGTTCATGCCGAGTTCTGCCAAACCTCGCAATAAGTACATAACGATATGAATGACACACCAACATTATAACCAGATACTAATTCAGATATATATATATATATATATATATATATATATATATATATATATATATATATATATATATAATATATATATATATATATATATATATATATATATATATACATATATATATATAAAGTGTGTTGCAAAAAATTAGCAACTCATGTTTTTTGGCGATAATTTCGGCTTGGTTTATTTGAATGGCTTGAAATTTTAAGCGCATGATTTACACGACGAAACATAAGTATAGTGTTAATTTCATTGCAATCTCAAAATCGGTTCATACAAAAAATAAAAAGTATGAAAAAACAGTGTTGCAAAATATTAGCAACAATGACATGCTAACAACACGGCTCTTGTTTGTGAAGGATAGTCGATACTACAGCTGACATTCGATCCCAGGGATCAAATGTCAGGAATATTGTCTAGCTAAATCAATCGTTATATAGCTGCAAAATATTCTACAGCTTAGTCGTTGTTCCGAACTAACGACGAATCTTATGTTTAAACCATGGGTCGTACAAAGGATCTTTCGGATAACGAAAAGACAAGAATTGAGGCATATGCTGAGCTCGGGCATACAGTAACTGCTATAGCAACCAGATTAGGACGGCATACGAGCACCATCAGCAGGTTCTTACACCCTGGAATGAACCAAAGGTGCAGATCTAACAGTGGGCGTAAGCCAGTTTTGACTATTCGAGATCGGCGAAGGATCATACAGTTGGCTACTCATGACCAAATGTCTTCTTCCAGGATCAAGACTACTTTGGGAGTGCCAGTGCACCGATCCACAGTGTACCGAGTGTTAAGTTCTGACAAAAACGTGCGATACGCGAAAAGGAAGCTTATGCCGCAACTGCAACCGAAGCACATTGTCGCACGGCGTGAATTTTCGCATAGATACCAAACTTGGGATAACGAGTGGAAAAACATCGTCTTCTCGGATGAAAAGAAATTTAATCTCGATGGCCCTGACGGCTGTCAGTACTATTGGCACGACTTACGGAAGGAACCTAAATGGTTCTCGAAACGTGTGGCCGGTGGTGGCTCTGTGAAATATTGGGGCGCGTTTGGATATAATGGGAAGTCTGATCTAGTCGAGATTGTGGGCCGAAACAATTCTGACATGTACCAGCGCATTGTCGGTTCCCAGTTAGAAGCCCACTTCAGAAGAATTGGGGGACCTGACGCAGTTTTTCAACAAGACAACGCCACGTTTCATACCTCGGCTAGCACTATAGCCTTTTTTCAAGAACAAGGAGTGCCACTTTTTGACTGGCCGGCATTAACTCCAGGCCTGAATCCTATTGCAAATCTTTGGGGACATTTGGTAAAGCAGATTTACGCAAATGGTCGACAATATAATCATTTGTCGGACCTCAAAGAAGCTGTCCAGCAAGCATGGACTAATATTCCACTTTCGTACTTACAACAGCTCATTAATTTCATGAAAGACCGAGTTTACGATTTGATTCAGAAGAAGGGACGAAAAACCCGTTTCTAGAGTAAAATATGTAGTTTCAAATGAGTCATACAGCCCTGCTAAGAATCGAATACGCTGTAAGGCGCTATTGTTGCTAATATTTTGCAACACTGTTTTTTCACACTTTTTTATTTTTTGTATGAACCGATGTTGAGATTGCAATGAAATCAACACTATACTCATGTTTCGTCATGTACATCATGCGCTTAAAATTTCAAGCCATTCAAATAAACCAAGCCGAAATTATCACAAAAAAACATGAGTTGCTAATTTTTTTTATATATATATATATATATATATAGACCCCACGCGGGCCAGATTAGCTATTGTTCTGCATTGTGGGGCCGACCGGTCAATAGGGTCGACTCATATGATGACTTAAGCGGCGCACTGGAAAGACAAAAGGCCCACTTTGATGCAATAATGTCCTCAAAAATGGCCAAAGAGACTACCAGAAGAGCTCGTCTTAGGGTCTATTTAAGCTCCGGTCGAGAAGGGAAATCTGTAGACGGGAGGCAGGTGGGTGATAGGCACGCGGACCAGGTTGTGTCCGTCCCTGGCACAACCTTGCACGTGCACTGCGCGTTAATTACACGTGCGAATCGGCGACGTGCGTCTGATACTACCCCCCCCAACAGACTCCTTTCCCCTTTCTATAAGGGGGGGGATGGCGAGTAGCGGCGGAGAACCACCACCGTTGACCGGCTTTGACGCTGGTTTGCTAGCAACCATTCGGTCTGATCTCAGTTTACATTAACCTTTCGCTTGTCCCTCTCACCTTTTTACCTGGCTTATTCAATGTATAAGTTGAACCTAGTATATTCAACGTATAAGTTGAATGACCCTCTGGGGCATCAACCTTCTTTGTGACTTGAGAATCGAGACCGAGCTGCAGCGGCTTTTGCGAAGGGGTCCCGATCACGGCAAGCAAGCTGCGCCAGGAACGAGCAGGCACACGCTGGTACTCTGTGGTTAGACTTGCGACTCCTTTCACCAAGTGACTCCAGTCGCAGCAAAGCGTCATGATTGCGGGCAGCGCGCGCAAGCCTGACGTCTGGGCGCACCTCCCAGCATGCTTGAACTGCCAGAGACCAGGCCACACTACCGCTTTCTGCAAGGCTCAAAAAGTGACAGCATGGCATGCCCAAAACACAGGACAAATCTACTTGAGTTGCAAGGGCGAGTGGATGAAGACCGGCCAAACCACGCAGCTTTAGCTTGCGGACTACTAGCACAGGTAGAGTCCGCGCAATCTACAGAGACACTACCTACGCCAGCCCCGCTGAGCTAGCGACGCTCTCGCCTTAAGATCGTCACCCAGCCGGCGGATGATAAGCGGCGACGACTGGCACCATGTAGGGTCAGTGTCTTGTCATGACAAAAATGACCAACATTTAGCAAACACGTTTTAACCGCTGCAAAGCCGTGCATGACCTGCTGACGTCGTACGTTGTACAACAATATTGAATCGCCCTCTGCATTATTTTAGAGCCAAATGTCGCTCTCTCGAGGAATCAAACCAATGCCTAGACAGATAATACCTGCGACGCTGCCATCTGGGGGACTGGACAGAAGGCTGCACTGTCCATCACGGGCCACGGCCCGGGGGAACGGGTTTACATGGGCTTATGTGCCAGATTTTAACTAAGCAACTGCGTACTACACAGTTGCTACTTCTCCCCAAACGGAACGGTAGACAAGTTTTTTAACAAGTTTTTGACGACATTCGCGCATCGATAACACCGATCGCTACGCTGGCCACTCATTGATAGTCGCAGACGACTTCAACGCACTGCACGTTACGTAGGCCATTCGCCGCATCACGAACCGAGGACAGATCCTACTGGACTGGCTGTCGGGCCGGGGCTTGGCACTTGCCAATAACAGCGACGTGCCAACGTTAGCGCGTCGTGGCCAGATATCGCATTATATAGCATTCAGGACAGGGTGGTACAGAAGGCGAAGGAGAGTCAACCATCACCGCTACATCACCTTTCAGATAACGCCGCAAAACAGACATTACCCGCGTCTGCTGGACTGTCGCCCCCCCCCCTCACTATAGAGCAAATACGAAACCTAGTCACCGCCCTCTTCCCCCGTCAGCCAGCCCGCCCCCCGTCAACATCGAGGTGGACCCTCACCAGATCCCGGAGGTAAACTCCGAAGAGATATATATATATATTATATATGTATATATATATATATATATATATATTGTAATATATTAATATACATATATATGTACATATATATATACATATATATAGATATAGAATCTATATAATATATATATATATATATGTATATATATGTCATATCTAATATATATATATATACATATATATATATATATATATATATATATATATATATATATATACATATATATATATACAGGTAGTTCAATAAGTTCTTAGAATGAGCTTTTTAGAATTCGAATTTTGGCGCGCTTCCACCGCTATTAGGAACTGCAACTTTTCGACTGCCAGCAGTCAAAATATTATGGTGATTGGCCGTTGCGATTTCGTTTGATCGCTTTTCCCGTGCAACGTATCGGCGTGATTTTGAAAAATGGAGATAAAAGAGTTTCGAGTGGTTATCAAGCATTTTATTTCAAAGGTTGGAATGCGACCCAAGTGAAAACTGAGTTAGACGAGGTGTACGGTGACTCTGCGCCATGTTTTGCCACTGTTTCCAACTGGATTAATGAGTTAAAAAGAGGTCGCAGGAGCACCATGATGAACTACGTTCAAAACGCCCAAAAACGGCAACTGATTAGGAAAACGTGGAAAAGGTGCGGAAAATCGTTGCCGCAGATAAGCGAGTGAACATTAGGGAGATAGCAGAGGCCTTGGGGATCAGTTTGGGTAGTGTGCATTTCATCCTGCACGAAAACTTGAAGATGAAAGAGCTCAGAAAAAAATGGCTGCCGCATTTGCTCAACCAAGGCCAAAAACGCGCCTGTTTTCGCTTCACAGCAAAATTTGGCCAAGATGTCGAACAATCCGTCGGATTTTTGGCGCAGATTCATGACCTTCGATGAAAGCTGGGTCCATCACTACACTCCCGAGACCCAAGAGGCATCTTGCCAATGGTGTGCACCTGATGAAGGACCTCTGAAGAGGGTGCGGACAACGGCATTGACCGGAAAGGTGATGGCTACAGTTTTTTAAGACCAACGTAGAATAATGCTGGTCGATTACCTTGAGAGCGGTAAAACGACCACAGGAGAATATTAGGCAATACTGTTAGACTGCCTTTAGCAAGAACTCATCGTAAAACAGCCCGCTTTGCAGAAGAAGGTTGTCCTTTCACCAGGACAATGCTCCTGCACACAAGTCCCGGCAAGCATCGGCAAAACTGGCCCAACTGAGGTTCGAACTTATTGAACAACCTTCCTATTCTCCAGACCTGGCCCCCTCTGATTATTTCCTCTTCGGACATTTGAAGAATAGTCTCGGTGGAAAGCGTTTTTCCAGCAATGAAGAGGTTAAGGCTGCTGTCAATGCCTACTTTCAGTCTAAAGACGCGGAATTCTACTTAAGAGGTATAAAAGCTCTGAAATCTTGGTGGGAAAAGTGTATTGAGCATCTCGGGGAGTATATCGAATAAGATAAATTTAAAAACATGATTTGAAAAATTATTGGTTTTCATTCTAAGAACTTGTTGAACTACCTGTATATATATATATATAGGATGACAGGCAGTCATTAACATGGACGCATGGTGTGACAATTTCAAATATATTTTTGTGTGAAGGCTACGAGTAGGAAAATTCGGTTTCCATCTCAAACTATCTGAGACTCGACCCCAGCGCATGGATGTTACGGCGCTGAGACAGATACCCACTAAACGCACCTCCCCCTAAAGCTTCACTTTCTAATGGCCCAGTTGTGCTATGGGCCATCAGAAAAAGTGGTTTGTCAGCTCCGATTTTCCAGCAGAAAAGCTTTGTCAACAAACCCGGGATTTACTCCTCGAAACATTTCAAACAATTTTGCGGCGTGTTCAGAATTTCAGGATGAATTGTTCCAGCTTTAAACCATTTTTTCGCGTATGTGTCTGATTGGGCCATTCCTTTTCGATAGAGGTATGATTGGAAGTTCCCATGCCCGGTGAGAATCTGTGTCAGGTATAAGGTTAGGTCTCATTGTTATCCATGCCTGTATGTTTGACAGCAGTTTGGTTAGGCTCTCTCTGGGAGCACCGGAGGAAATAGCGCCTCATTTTGCTTACCACTTTTCTAAAGTGGCTCTTCTCTTCTTTCTCGTTTTTTATCGCTTTTTGTAGTGATAAAATGTGCCAATGTCCCACAGGCGCTGTCTCTCGAACGCATTAAGGTTTCAGGGAATATCTCCGATAAGCAGCAGTGATTTGTGCTGATCATTCTGTAGTCTTGTTTTATCGATCGCCTGTTTTATAACCCTAGACGCCCTTGTTTTATAACCCTAAATGCTGCAATCCTCTGCGTTTTGCTTTCTTTGTTTTAAGTGTCATTCTGGGCTATACGGCAGCTTCAAAGAGCGCGATAGATTATGCTACTGCCATTAGTAGTTTTTTTTGTGCGAGCCCGCGGTCTACGCACGTTTGGAAGCATCCTGGCTATAGCGTTGGCAGCCTTAGATGATTTTTCTACAGCCTTTCTTTTTGTGGCACAAGCCCGTCATGGACGTGTCCAGCGTCACGGTCCAGGGTCAGCGGGCCCAGGATTGAGCCCCGTCGCACGCCGGCTGTCATTGGGAGGACCACTTTGTTGTTTAAAACTGACCTTTTCTTAAGGTATCCAGATATTACCTTAACTAGTATGCACCTGCTCAGCTCTACTGAGCACCCTGAGGATTGCCGTTAGGACCTTGTGCCGGTGACAGGAGTCAGCGCTCCTCCGCAAACAGCCTGAGCCTTTCATCAATAATGGCTTCATACCCCATTGAACATGATAGCCGGTACCATCCATTTGCTTTAGTAATAAGAACTACTTTTGTTTCCATGCTGGTGGGAACCTTCCTGTTCTCTTCGCAGAGGCAAGGGTTTCTGCAATAGCAGCTGGAGGCTTTTTGAACAGAAACTTTACTGCAGCCAGGGGAATGTTGTCAATGCCGGTGGCTTTTCCCGTCTTGAGCTTGTCGGCCGCTAGGCGAACTTCAAACGGTGAATTATCGGGAAACCATCTTCTGCTGCCTGTGATGTGTTTTCGTAGGCAGCCCTCTCGAACGAGTCGAAAGTCGGAAAAAGCTTAGCAAAGATGCCGACTTTTTCCTGTTCGTCGATGAAACTCGTAACGGCGGTTTTCTTGTTACACAATTCCGTTGGACTTTCCACATGGGCTCTCTTGGACCTGGGCTAAAAGCTCTTGCCAGCACTTTGTTTTACTGTCAACAATGGCGCTCCTTAAAATTGGTCTGCTTTCTCTATATTTGGTTAGTGCCTGTATTCGCTCCTCGTTGTCTCGGTGGGTCTGCTTTAGTGCCTTTCTGGCTTTGTTGCATTTTCTGCGCTCATGGACAATGACCTGTGTCCACCAGTGCTTCAGCGGCTTTCTTGGCCATATTTGGTGCGCCTTCTTCATGGCTGTTTTGGCACTCTCCTCTGCCGACAACTGCCTCGGGGTCTTGGGAAGGTCTGATAGCGTGCGTGTGTGCTTTATTTATTTCTTGACTTTCTTCATTTAAATTTTGTACCGCTTCCTCTGTTGCTGCGGCAAAGAAACGGTTTAGAGATATGGAGTCTACACTGAGATGATCGCTAAGATTTTGTGGCGCCGGAAAGTCGCTTCTTCTGTCGTTGATAATGTATAGGTCGTTGACCGCTGCCCATTCCAAGAAAGCTCTCCCGCGCTTGTCTGTTTGCCGGGAGCCCCATGTCTCTGCTGCCGAGTTAAAATCTCCAGAGATTATTAATAGTTGTTCGAATTCCTTGTGTTGGCAGGTGGGCCTCTATGCAGTTTAGTTCGCTGAGAGCGACTGTCCCTCTTCGTTGCGTCATTCCCCAGGCCATTTCGGGGGCTGCCCGGTTTCTGTTACAGTTGATTTGGATTATGCTTCTTCTGCATTATAAAAGCGTAGAGGTATTTCTGTGTCAGTCTCCTTGCAGCGCCCTTAGGTCCCAGTGTTTTCCAGTCGAAAGGTCCCTTTGGAATGCCTGTTTCTGAATGTTGTTGCACCACAGTCTCTCCGGACTTAAGCTCGGCCGTGAGCTTTGTCTTGTTTTTGCTGGCCTGCCTTTTTTTATTCCGTTCCTTTAGTTTGGTCCACAGGAGATTGAGATATATGGGACATGCGGTCGTGCGAGCTTTGTGTCCTTCTTCGCAGTTTTAACAGCTGAGGGTTCCTTCCTTGCAGTCATTAGCGAAGTGTCCCTCCTTGCCGCATCTGTAGTACCCCTGTGTGACGGCGTTGGTTTTGCATTCTTTGGCCGTGTGTCTCAGTTCCTGACACTTGCAGCATGTTGAGATCATAATACACTTCTCAGCCCTGCAGTTGGCGCCTCCGATAATTAGATTGTTTCTGGGCACGAGCTGGCATGCCCTGTCCATTGGTAAGGTGACTGAGCACTGCCAACCGGTCCGGTTTTTGATTATCCAGGGAGCTTCAGCTCTCATGTAGGAAGTCTCATGTATTCGGTGTTTCCCGCATCTCTTTCTCGATCTAGTCTGACGTTAGAAACGGGTCGACGCCTCGTAGTATGAGAGTCATGGTGGGGCCGGTATATGTTCTGGTGTCTATTTCTCCCCCTGTTCCCTGACGCAGCACATCCGCAAACGTTGCACCGCTTTCTGGTTTTTCTTCCACAACTCTCATGAAATGATCGCCATCTCTACTTTCAACCCTGCCTCTTGTTTGTGGACAAAGGGACGTAGTTTTCTAATCATGTCTTGTTTGTGAGAAGCACTCCGTAGTCGTCATGCGGATGGATATAGTTTCTTCTTGCTTTTCTGGTCGCGCCAAAGTTTGAAAATTTGAAAACTGTGATTTCTTAATGTTTTAGAGACAGCCTCTAAAAACTTTTCAGCTGTATCTTTAATTTGTGCTCGACGAAGTTGCAGGGCCAACCGTGGTTCCCTCGTCTTCTGGGTCGTGCTCAACTTCGGCATGGTCCAGTTCAAGCTGTGCACGTTTTTTAGAACTGCAACTACCAGCCTACAGACTGGAGGTGTTTTCGGCTAGCGGAAAGTGCTCTGTAATTTTTTTAACATTGCCTTGTCTCTTTCTGGTGACAAGCATTACTCAGACGCCTTTTGAGTAGTTATGCTATCCAACAATAAACATGTTTTGGGATACAGGCTGAGGCAATTCCTTCTTGATAAGGTCAATGAGGTCTACCAGCATTTTGGCAATCTGGTCCTCGATGTTCTTTGCCCTGTCCAGCCCGTATTCTAGCTTCTTCGGGCAGTCTTTACATCGTGATTTATCTGATTTGGGAGTTTCTAGCACCTCCTAGAGGGCCATTTTTATTGTGCATGGACGCCGACTTGATTCGTCTACAACAGAACCCGTTGGCAATAAACAAATTATCGACGCGGCGTTTCCGAGTAGAGTTTCAACTGATTTTCTTTGTAGCAAGAACTACCATGCCCTTCTATCACCTGTTGACGCAGCGACTCTGGGTCCCAGCTCAGTTAGAAAGCTCCTTGTGATTTTTCCTATTGGGCCTAATATCTCGAAGGCGATTGGCTGAACGATGAAGTTTTGCTCTAGTTCACGGTACTTTGCCAACTTGCGATCTTCAGCGAGCGGCTGCTCCGACCTCCCGGCTGGTATTGCGAGCATACGAAGCGGCCAACGTGCAAGACACGGTGACGTCGTAAACGAGGCAACGACCTTCATTCCATAATACTAGAGTCAGGCTGTCCGGACGCAGTTGAGTGTTGGCTAACAGATCGACCGGTTTTTGGACTGCAGGTATGTGGGCTGATTGCATTGCCCGGTGTATTACGTCGATCAGCGCCGAATGCCTTGAGAATCTACCGGCGCTCCTCTTGCAAGCCAGGGCATGCTCACCCGTAGAAGACACCGGTAGGTCACATCTTGCACAGTTTGCGAAGCAGACTGATTCTTCTAAACGCAGGCCGGAGACGATGCGGAGTGTGGTATTGTCCAGCATCGTCTCCAGCTGCGGTGAGGGAATGGTCTGAAGCCATTTCCGCTCATCGGATCGATCAGGGCTCTATGTGTAGGCATTTGGTGGTGCGATCGGTGCGATCTCTGACACCCAAAGTCTCTGTGTCCTTTAGAGATCCGATTTAGGGAGAAAGAGCAATCTGGGAAGCCATGCGAATCCCTATTCTTCCTGAGGACGTTGGGAGCGAAGGTTGTAACGCGAGGTTTGCCTAAGCTGAACGTTTAGTATACCCTGAAGGGCACTTTGCCATGTTTCGTCAAACGATTAAAGCAGGTCCGGTTCGGCATACGCTCGTAAGCACCGTAAGAAATACATTAGCCTTAGAGTTGACAAACTCACGCGAGGCAGGAAGAGGGCTATTCGAGCGTCCAAGAGTCGCAGTCGAGAGCACCAGCGAACAAGGTCAGGGCCCTTTTTAGTTAAAAGATACGCCAATAGATTCGTCAAAAATTAGCGCCTCTAGAAGCTCGAGCTCGTGATCAACAATCAACCTGGCAGCTGGAAGAAGTTCGCGCACCATTTGAAGCATGGAGCTGAGATGAGGGGCTCTTTGAAAGAGGAAGCAAATTTTGCATTTGCGTCGTTCAACGCAACTGTCCTGAAACCGCCTCGAACTCTATTACCTCGGCAATGGTCTCTGCACCGCCGTGACGTATCCAGCGAGAGTTCCGTCGTCCAGAACAATCGAAGTTCGAAAAAAAGGCGTACATGAAGTTCATAAATAGCATTGCAAAATAAAGCGGGGCCACGGGAAGCGCTCTGTTGAACACCGAAGCATGACTCGATAAATTCTCCCTGCCAAATTAACGTGCTTCAAGCCTGTACATCTGGTATACAAGCGGGTAAAGTCGAGGAAGGTAAAAGCGCACAGCCTTAAGCAGGTGATCTCGCCTGAGCATGTTAAAGGTTTTGATGTATAGCTTGACGAGCACCTTGTTTGGAGCACTCCTGTTGTGGTCAACGAATGCCAGAGTTGCATGGACGGCCTCTTCCACACCCCCTCGTATTCCGCAGCCGAGCGGATGCGGAGAGACTATTGCGACGATGTCTGGCATGCTCTTCCTGATTATGATTTTTTCGACTAAGCGGCGCAAGGTCAGACCGACGGCAATGAGTCTAATGCCACCATTTTTTTTGCGCAAGGCAATAAGCGAGGCGCCGTAGAAAACAGGTAGCGCAAAATCAGGCAACTTACCATTAATAGCAAGATCGACAAAGCGTACTAGGCTTAGAAGAAGTCTGTTCTTCTCGCCGTTTCTGCCGATAAAGTCATTTAAGTGACGCGGCCAAAGGCCATTAGGGCCGTCGCCTGAGCTATTGAAAAAGCTCCGGATGGCTTTGAGGACATCCATCGCAGACACTGATCTCATGGGTCGCTCCGGCAGATGCGGGAGGCGGGAAAAAGATTAGCTGGACTTGGCAGATGTTTGTCCACGAAAGCCAGCCTTGTTTCGGCAGAGAGCGGCGGTTGATAAAAGGACCCTTGCTGTGGAGGAAACATCGCCGAGAGCGAGTTATCCCTGCACAACACGAACCATCGCAGAGTTGGTGTGCGACGAACATTCTTGCCGGCTAAACAATGTTGAAGTATATGGGTTAGTTTCAGAACCATTTCCCGCCCGGAATCGGTTAAGATTCTCGCGTAGTACCAACGTGAGTGTGCGGCCGCGTTCGTTCTGGGATGGTATGCAGAATAGTGCAGTTGGGAATTGCAGTAGTCTTTTATAGGAATCTCTGCTTGCCGTTGAGCAGACCTCATTGATCAGAGTTACAGGCTCCAGAGACATGTTGTCGCGAATACCCCGGGGTACACAGGAAATCAACTTAGATGCGCTCTTGATTTTAGGCGTTATGAGGATAACGTCATGCAGCGACGTCTGAGCCGGCGTTCTTGCAACTGAACTTGCATGGGGTCTTGACAGGTCACTTCTGTTGGGCCCGCTATCGGATCCCCAAACAACCTCACCGCTGGCCTGCGCATTAAGCCTAAAGACGCTCTGTTGTCTGCTGTCGCTTCAAGTTTGACTGGCTTGCGTGCACTCGAAACTGATCCCGCGTTGACAGCGACCTCCCCTGTTGTCGCGGGCGACACCGCACTGGAGTCTCCTCCGGCATCACAGTAATATCACAACAAGACATTCGCAGATGGGCCGTATCCACTACCTTGCGGTGGAGCGATAGCATTCGGTACGAGCTGCTTAACATCTCCCCCTGTCTTTTGGAGCTGTACGGATCGTGAAGGAGCCTTAGCCCAATTTTGCAGAGAAAGACCGTTTGGGTAGCGAGGCCGATGGCTGGACATTAATACAGTTTTGGACAACCGCAGAAAAAAATCGTTTAGAAAAAGATGCCGACGGCTGTATGTCGGGTGAGCAGATTTTCACCGTGGGAGCGGGGCGTTTTGTTGAATGCGTAGTGGGGCTGACCTCCTAACTATTCCATCCGGTGAAGGCGATGAGGCACGATCCCCAAGTAAACTGGTGAGACCCCTTACAGCACTTTGGGGGTTGAGTCCACTTGGACTGTTTTGTGTTTTTCTTTTTGTGCTTTTCTTTTAAGCTCTTGAGATGTTGGACCACTGCCTGGAAATTGGCAAGTGCATCTTTCTCATGTGCGGTAAGCTCTGTATTCTCACATGTTTTTATTGCGGCCTTTATCTTATGACACGTGCAAGGTGTGCCGTTCTCTCTCGAACTAGGACCTTCCGATTCCAAGATCCTACCTAGCACACAAAATCAATTGACTTCAGTCTTTCTAAAACTGTCAGATTACCATTGCCGCTTATTGCTTAAAACCTAAAAAGCTTTCTATTCCTTACGATCCCCGCAGGTCTTTTTTTTGTGTACCTGTCTTTGAAGAATCTCTCCGCAGCATACCATTGTCTTCCCTTTCCGTTCCGCTAGCGATTTTACGCTCCTTCCCGACTTCTGTTTCAGTATTGTCATCTTATTTATCTTCACCTTCGGAGGTTTGCACATCTGACACATTTAACATTATACGCACCCGAAAGCCCAATATGGTCTGCAGAGCAGTCGTCCTTGGCTGTCTCTGCTTGAGCATGGCAGTCTTCCCTCGTTTTGGGGTTATCATGAACTTGACTCAATCTTGGTGGGCTCTTGCTTGCCCCCTGAACGGATCCATTTGTATCCAATTTTTATATTTGTTTTCACCCGGTTCAGGCTTTAAACTCGGGACTGCATTTCACCCGGTTCAGGCTTTAAACTCGGGACTGCATCTGTGTAAGATCGAGAGCACTAAGTAAGCCATTGGCTAACCCCAGGCGATGTTAACGGTGATGCTGACCCAGATAAGAACGGCAAAACAGCACAAAAGTGATGTTAACGGTGATGACTTAGATAAAAACGGCAAAACAGCACAAAATGACAATACTGTAGTGATAGCGACGACAGATTACTGCTTCAATTGTGGAAACAATACAGATATATCTGCCAGGATAACGTGATAATGCCACGCACGCATTCACATTTACAGGCCAGTATGGTGCCGAAGAAACTTGGTAGTTCAACAAGTTCTTAAAATGAGCTTTTCAGAATTCGAATTTTGGCGCGCTTTCACCGCTGTTGGAAACGGCATTTTTTCGAATGCTAGCAGTCAAAATATTATGGTGATTGGCCGTTGCGATTTCGTTTGATCGCTTTTCCCGTGCAACGTATCGGCGTGATTTTAAAAAAATAGAGAAAAAAGAGTTTCGAGTGGTTATCAAGCATTTTTATTTCAAAGGTTGGAATGCGACCCAGGTGAAAACTGAGTTAGACGATGTGTACGGTGACTCTGCACCATGTTTTGCCACTGTTTCCAACTGGATTAATAAGTTAAAAAGAGGTCGCAGGAGCACCGAGGATGAACTACGTTCAGGACGCCCAAAAACGGCAACTGATGAGGAAAACGTGGAAAAAGTGCGGAAAATCAGTTTGGGTAGTGTGCATTTCATCCTGCACGAAAACTTGAAGATGAAAAAGCTCAGAGCAAAATGGCTGCCGCATTTGCTCAACCAAGGCCAAAAAGACGCGCGTGTTTCCGCTTCACAGCGAAATTTGGCCAAGATGTCGAAAAATCCGTCGGATTTTTGGCGCAGATTCGTGACCGTCGATGAAAGCTGGGTCCATCACTACACTCCCGAGACCCAAGAAGCATCTAGCCAATGCTGTGCACCTGGTGATGGACCTCCGAAGAGGGTGCGAACAACGGCATCGGCCGGAAAGATGATGGCTACGGTTTTTTGGGACCAACGTGGAATAATTCTGGTCGACTACCTTGAGAGCGGTAAAACGATCACGGGAGAATATTATGCAAGACTGTTGGACTGCCTAAAGCAAGAACTCATCGTGAAACGGTCCGCTTTGCAGAAGAAGGTTGTCCTGTTTCACCAGGACAATGCTCCCGCACACAAGTCGCGGCAAGCAACGGCAAAACTGGCCCAACTGAGGTTCGAACTTATTGAACAACCTTCCTATTCTCCAGACCTGGCCCCCTCTGATTATTTCCTCTTCGGACATTTGAAGAATAGTCTCGGTGGAAAGCGTTTTTCCAGCAATGAAGAGGTTAAGGCTGCTGTCAATGCCTATTTTCAGTCTAAAGACGCGGAATTCTACTCAAGAGGTATAAATGCTCTGAAATCTCGAGGGGAAAAGCGTATTGAGCTTCTCGGGGAGTATATCGAATAAGAAAAAATTAAAAACAAGATTTGGAAAATTCTTGGTTTTCATTTTAAGAACTTGTTGAACTACCCGGTAAGACGTAGTTGGACCAACGGCGAATGCCTGGAAGCGGCAGAGGATGCGCATCATGGGATGGTGAGGGCAGTAACACGTTCTGGCGGCTGATGAAGACAAAGTTGAATGAAGTCTCGGCCGAGGTAACACCTAACCAAAACCTACAAAAACGAGTGCGAGTAGGCGAAAACAGAGCCAATGAAGAAGAGTACGCAGACGAAAGAAAGACGGCAGTCAAAACACCAAGTTAGTGCCCGACGACTGGGTCAGAATACGGAGACCGGTCGCTGCAAAGGGGGGAGAAGTATAGCGACTAATAAGACAGTCGGTCAGAACATGTACGAACACGAAGGGTGGTAGGATATCGCACAGAAACCGGTTGACGCATGCCGGCTAACTTTGAGGAGCACGGGCGGCGCAGAGGCCAGCCTAGAAAGACGAGGTGCGCTAGGTAAACAATACGAAGACGACAGCGCGCCATGAGTTGCTAGTTTGGCGCCAAAAAGCGCGGACGTGTATCGACGGAACTCCGAGAGTTTACGCTTGCTTGTGTGAATACAGGCCGGTAAACCTAGAGAGTGGCATACCATAGTGATGTGTGAAACTCAGTGACTATTTTGATGTGTTGTGCATGGCCGTGAAACGGAGTGGTAAGGAGCCAGTGTGCTGTGAAGTTTTAACAAAACCTTTTCGGTAGAGTGAAGCAAAACGAAACCACCCGCGCAGCGGTTGAAGGGCTCAGAACGGTCCGCCGCGGATTCAAATTTGGATTTCTAACGGCTGCACAACTATAGGACGGTGTCGCCTGTGCGTTCGCCGACCTCCGAGGCTGAGAGACAAGTGACGCAGGCAAGTTGGAATTTCGGCCACTAAGTGGCGCTTCCGTCGGTGAGTACCCTTGCCCAATGGGCGGTGCTTCCAGGATTTGATCGCGCCCTCTGCTGGCCTCCTGCGACCAGTGTTGAGGCTGCAACACGACAACGGTCCCACCTTATATAATTACCCGTTGGGCCAGACGCTCTAGGAAGTCTCCTGTTTGGTCCATGGAGAGAGGGATTTGGTCGGGAGATACGGACGGTGAAGGCGCGTTAGGGCGTAGGGTTTGAGCGACCTTGACTTTGTGTCAAGCTCAAACACGATGAGTTCCCAGGGTGGGGACAATAGGCGAAAAATGCCGGCGATATTCGCCCCCTCGGGGCTGACGCAAAGGACGCCAACCAAGGGAATGGAGGCGAAACAACGGGAATGACAGAGACGAGCGAGGGAAGAATAAAAGAGAGCCAACCGAAGAGAGCTCTGGGGGGACTGTTCATACACACCCCCAGCTCAGAGGATGACGGCGGGGAGGACGTGAATACGCAGGTAGTATTGAAGGAAGACCAAAACTGTGCGGGAGAACAGACAATAAACAACGAAATCTCTTTCGTTGTCCATTGCCTGTTTTTCCTCCTCGTTTTCTTAAACGAGGAGGAAAAGGGAAGAGCGAGAAGATCACGGAAAATATGTCGAAACAAACCCCGAAGCGAAGACGAAAGACTGAAACACCTGCAGACGCGAGCGATGATGAGGGTAACGAGAACGTAAAGTCACTCGAGATCGAGCTATCAGAACTCAGGCGGACATTCACGCAGGCTTCAGGTAGCAATGTGGCTGACGCCTTACGAAAGACTAAGGCCGAGCTCCAGGAAGAAGTCCGAAGAGCTTGCTGGGGTGAACAAGGTGCTCGAGCTGCATGGAAGCTCACTGTGTTCGAAATGCAATCAGAAGCTCGATAAGGAGCAGATCGAAGCGAAAGAGGCCGAGACGGATGCAACGATCGACACGGCCTTGGAAGCGGCAACCCGAAACAACGACGTAGAGGAGACGGCACGCATAGTGTAAAAGGGATGGCCAGAGAGTTGCTTGAAAAGGGTGAAGCTAACCCATAGGGGGATTGGGGAGCCCTAGAGAAGCGCGAGGACTCATTCTGATGAAGGGATCGGAGAGAGACAGAACTCATCCAACATGTGCTTCCTCAGTTTCCCGGTGCGGCAGCGCTTGCCGACCTTAAACCAGGAAAGGTGGCGGCACTTACTGCAAAAGCGACTTCGAGGTCACCAGAGTCCCCTGAAGGCGTCACGAACGCTAGTGGCCGGGACAGTCCCCTTGGGGGCGACCTCGGCCGACTTAATTTGGCTTTTTGTCTACTCCTGCATACCCTTAATGTAGATAGGCGGGAGGAGGCACCAGCTGTGGCTGTAACCGAGGAGCTGGACTACACGATCCCTCAGAACCTTAAGGCGTGCTGTCGGGTACTCGACTGTAATGTCGAACTCATTGTTATACCACCGCCAGCGGATCGAAGCTCACCAAAAGAGGCAAACGCCTCAGACCAGACGTGGGCGACCCATACCACTGTCCGGGTAAGGAAGATTAAATGTAAAACTGCAGCCGAAACGCTCATGAGCGTTTGAAAAAATGCAGACTTCAGGGCGGCGGGCCTGATATTGGCCGCGCGCGGAGGACTAGCCACGATCGAATGTGAGGACATTCTCGTTAGAAGTACCGGCACAAAGGCATCAACAGGCACATTTGCTGAGACGCTAGCACGATCGATCAACACAAATGTTGATTGCCGAGACTCTGGGGGACCGCCAAAGACGATCGTACTGTGAGACGTGGACCCGTTTGCGAACAGCGACAGCATCGAAAAAAACGATCAGGGGAGAGTTCAGCATGCCGGCAGATATGCGCATGCGCACAGAGGACCCGCGGTCCGGCAGGACAGGGCGATATCAGTGTCTTGTCGTTCTCCTGACTGCGGCGGCAAAACGACTAGTCGACATGAAGCACCTGCAGATCGGTAACACCACGTGCCGAGCAGAGGATTGGTTTAGCGTACCAACATGCTTTAACTGCCAGAAGCAAGGCCACATGGCTAAAGACTGTTAGGAGGAGAAAGCGCGAAGGCCGACGCTGTTACCGGTGCGGCGACGTCGGGCACCTCCTTAGTGCGTGCACTAGCGAAACCGGGCATTGCTATATCTGCAAAGTCGTACGGGCACTCGGCTTCGTCGAGCAACTGCTGCTGGTACAAAAACCTAAGGAGCTGAAAGAGGCTGCTCGTAGGAGTAACCTCGAGAAGTTTGAAGGTGAAAGGAAGCGGAGAGAAGCATCCGAGCAGGAGGCTAGGGCGCGCCAGGAAGCGCTCGAAAAGAAGCGACAGCGCAAAGAAGCTAAACAATTGACTACGGACAGCGAGGGTTACAGCAGAAGAGGGCGTGCTGCCATCAGCGCCGCTGTCGCTGGGGCCGCAGCCAAGGGAGGGGAAGTCAATGGTACTTCTAATGATTAGAATACTTCAGGTGAACCTCAACCGGTGCAGAGCTGCGCACGACCTGCTTACGGTGATGACGGTCCGGGAGAGGGCATAGCATTATGCCTCCTTTCGGAACCGAACAAGAAGCGAATGAGAAAGAAGAGCTCTATAAATACCGATGAACGCATTGATGCGGCAACCTGGTGGACAGGAGAGGACAACGCCAAATGGGCAGCACGGGCTAAGGAGAGTGGCGGAAGTGGCTTTGCGTGGGTGGAATTAGACGGGGTGCGTGTTCTCTACTCGTGCTACTTTTCACCTAATTGGGAGGTAGGAGTTTCAGGTTTTCCTGGGTCAACTAGGCCGTAGCTTAGGCACGCACGAGGGAAAACCATTGATTGTTTTTGTAACACTTCGGAAACAGGACAAATCTTACTTGGATGGCAGAGCAGGGGCTTATGGCTGTCAACGACAGGGGACGTTCTCACGGGCAATGAGGGAATCCTACGTAGATCTCACGCTTGCCAACGAACGGGCATTCACGGCGATAACCGGGTGGAGGGTCGATACGGTTCATAACCACAGCGACCACCGCTACATCTGCTTCGAGGTACGAGCCCCAACCGCGACGCTTCCAGCATCACCTACCCGGGGCAGACGGTGGCAGATGAGACAACTAGAAAAGAAAGCGCTAGTAAAGGAGATCGACGCGAGGTGTCGGACAATGGAAGTAGGGAACGGTGTATGAAAATCGACTCATTGAAACACTCATTGCCGCATGTACAAAGGCTAGCATGCCCCACCCGAACGGCAGAGGTGACCGACGGCGCCGGTCCATTTACTCGTGGAGCAAAGAGATCAGAGAAGCGAGAAAGCGAGGCACAAGGCTAAACAGGGCGTATACTAAGCAACGCAGCTGGCTGAGTGGTGAACCGAGGGGAGAGGGGGCTATACGTTGACGAGCAATCGACCACACTCTTGGGAAGTTACAGAGCCGTCCGCAAGGACCTTCAAGATCTCATCGGGAAGAGTAAGGTACAGGTGTGGAAACAGCTGGCAGAGGACGTGGAGAGAGACGTGTGGGGGTTAGCGTACCGAATCGTTATGGACAGGCTTCGTGCGTTTTCTCCGAGACTCCCGCCGGATGTTCTAAAGGATCAGGTCCATAGCTTGTTCCCGGTCCACCTGTGGAGAGGCGACGGGGAGGAGCCTCTGGTTGCTGAAGAAGATATTCCCGAGGTGACGTTGGAGGAAGTCGAGAGAGCATGGCAGCGATTGACACCCGGTAAAGCACCCGGCCCGGATGGAGTACCCCCTGGAGGGGCGAAAGCTACTGGTGCAGCGATGGCCGAAGCTGTTTCAAGCACTGGTGATGCGCCTTCTAAGAGAAAGGGCGATTTCCGCGGCTGTGAAACATGGGACTTCGTTGTGCTCGTCCTCCTGGACGTCAAGAATGCCTTTAACTCTATGAGCTGGGAGGTGGCCATGGACGCAATGCGGCGCAAGGGCATCTCGCCATACATTCACCGGATAATTTCGTCCTGCCTATCGGAAAGAAAGCTGTCGGCCGGCGGCCAGGAGTATGAGATCTCTGCGGGGGTCCCTCAGGGGTCGGTCTTAGGGCCGATTCTGTGGAACCTAGCCTATGACGGGGTCCTCGAGCTGCCGGACCTACCGGCGGGTGTTGAGATGGTGGCCTATGCCGATGACTTAGCGCTGGTTATCACGGCACGGGAAACTGGGGCCCTGGAGCATGCCACTAATGAAGCCTTGGAGCAGGTGGCAGAGATGATGGAAGACCATCCTCTAAGACTGGCCCCGCACAAGACGGAAGCAATGTACCTTACAGGCAAGAAAAAAACCCGGAACATCCGTCTGCGTCTAAACGGTCATTCTGTCAAGCTTGCTTGGACAGCAAGATATCTCTGAGTGGTGCTCGAAAAAAGTCTTAATGGATCGGCGCATATCCAGCATGTGGCTGGTAAAGCCCACAACACAAGGCCGCGGCCGGCCTGGCGCGGTTAATGCCCAGAGTCGGCGGCTGCACAGAAGGCAGGCGGCGCCTGCTGGCCAGTGTAGCAGAGTCGGTAGCGCTATACGCGGCTCCAGTGTGGGCAGACATGGCGCTGAGGACACAAAGAAACAGGAGAGCGCTTCGATCGTCACAGCGGCCGGTAGCCATTCGTGTCTGCCGGGCTTACCGCACGGTGTCGACCGCGGCCCTCTTGGTCCTGTCTAAGATGCTGCCATGGGATCTGCTGGCAAGTGAACGGGCCGAAAGATGGAAGGATGGCGATCTAGACTTAACAACAGCTAGATCGAGGACAATCGCCTGGTGGCATGAAGAATGAGTCGCAGTGCAGCCAGGAGACCCTTGGAGGCCGCTCGCGGGGAGCTGGACCAGAGACCTCATCCCTGACCTGAAGGCGTGGTACGACTGCAATCCACGGTGAGCTGTCTTATGGTACGACACAGGTGCTGACCGGGCACGGCCAGTTCCAAACGTACATGCTAAGAATTAACAAGGCGAGTGTCGACATCTGCGCGTTATGCAGATTGGGTGAGACGAACGATGTCGAGCACACAGTTCTGCGGTGTCCGGCCCTCCAAGAAGCCAGAGACGCGGGCGCGATCACAGTGAGAGGAGAGCCGATTAAGAAGGTTGTAGCACACATGCCGACTTCGGCGAAGGCGTGGAAGGAGTCCTGTGCCTTCTTCGATACTATCATGTCCCTTAAAGGTGGCCAAGGAAACTGCCAGAAGAGCCCGTTTCAACAATAGCCCCCGATCCAGTCGAGAGGGAGCGCCCGTAGGTAACAGGGAAAGAAGGGGAAATAGGCAGCAAAGGCAAACCAGCCTTGGGATTAGGCAGGGACAGCCAGGGACACTCCAGGCGATAACTCTCGACGCATCCCCAGGTGGCGGAGCTGTGGAAGGCGTTAACGGTCTGGCTGACGCGTCCTGAGCTGCACCAAGGCAGACATGAGACGATGGATGATGCCAGATTGGAGTAGAATGTAGGAGTTGGTGCAACACCACTCCCATGGATTTAAAGCAATGCCTACGCAGTTACCGATCCCTGGGCGTGGGGGGGGAAGCGGGTTTACTGGGTTTACGAGTCCTAGACTAGTCACCACGGCTGGTGTGGCGCATGTCTGTCTGGATTCCCGTAATCCCCCAAAGTAATGCTGAGAGGCTTCAGCAGTAAAAAAAAAGCGCTGTGAAGGAAGAAACGCGCACCGAGCCGGCTACGGGAGTTCGTGATAGAAGACAAAACGGAAATCAAAAGCCTTTAAGCAGCGCGAGCGTAGACAGGGTCGATTGGCGGCAATGCCGAAGCAAACTAAAGACATGGCGCCTAATGGAAGATGTCGCCACCCCAGTAGCGAAGACGCGGGAAGTTACGAGATACGCGGGCAGATCTGTGATATAAAAATAGGCATGCGAATAAATGAGTCGTTAGTGCGAGCCAGGCAAAGGACGTGCGTTGTTCGAGCGAGAAAATGGCAAACTTTAACGGTCGCCGGCCAGTCATGGCGGTGGTGATATCTTCTCCATCTTTGCCAGACAGGCAAAGATGCGCAAACACGCTTGTCTGCGCGCCGCCAAATAGTAGTTCTACTCTTAGCCTTTGAAACAATAGGATAAACGGAGCAAACTGTTCAGCGCTAAAGGACATTCTAAGGTCCTTCGGCAGATCTAGACCTAACAGTTATCAATCCGACGGAAATTATAGTCTGAAGTTGAAGTTAACGCTCTGTACTCACGAGTCTTGAGGCGCGTGACTCATTCATGACTAGTAACTAAAGGAAAGGTCTAGTGGTAAAAAGACATTATTGGCTACCTGTGCGGGCAATTCGCCGAACGAAAAGCGATCAATGTTTCTAGCAGATATGCCTGGAACATAAACAGAAATCTGCCCCTAGGGCTACAAATAATTCCGAAAACGACGCAATATTTCCTGTTACGGATTGATATGTGTTTTATATTCATCATCTTCCAGCCAAAAAGTTAGTATGTATAGAAGTTTACTGCAAATGAGGTTGCATTTTTCAGTTAGCAAAGTATAATATGTTTCTTTGTTAGTCAACAAGTTTATTTATAGGTGTAAAGTTTATACAAGTTATACAAATGTAATATGTTTCTTTGTGAGTCGAGTTATACGTACGGATAAGGTACTTTTCGTCAGCTAATATGTGAACGCGCAGATTTGAGAACGTTGCCTCAGTATCCACCCGGCCAAGAGCGTAGCAGAAGGAAGAATCGCGGGTGGCATTAACCAGAATTCTGGTTATTGCTTGAATTAAGGCTTTAGTCCGACTTTCCTTAGAGACCGCACTGAGAAAGTGTTTCCTTTCGCCCGATTCCCTATGATACATTTGATTACGCTAAAGGTATTAAACTTATATATATATATATATATATATATATATATATATATATATATATATATATATATATATATGGTAGTTCAACAAGTTCTTAAAATGAGCTTTTCAGAATTTGAATTTTGGCGCGCTTTCACCGCTATTGGAAACGGCAACTTTTCGAATGCTAGCAGTCAAAATATTATGGTGATTGGCCGTTGCGATTTCGTTTGATCGCTTTTCCCGTGCAACGTATCGGCGTGATTTTGAAAAATGGAGAAAAAAGAGTTTCGAGTGGTTATCAAGCATTTTTATTTCAAAGGTTGGAATGCGACCCAAGTGATAAACTGAGTTAGACGAAGTGTACGGTGACTCTGCGCCATGTTTTGCCACTGTTTCCAACTGGATTAATGAGTTAAAAAGAGTCGCAGGAGCACCGAGGATGAACTACGTTCAGGACGCCCAACAACGGCAACTGATGAGGAAAACGTGGAAAAAGTGCGGAAAATCGTTGCCGCAGATAAGCGAGTGAACATTAGGGAGATAGCGGAGGTCTTGGGAATCAGTTTGGGTAGAGTGCATTTCATCCTGCACGAAAACTTGAAGATGAAAAAGCTCAGAGCAAAATGGGTGCCGCATTTGCTCAATCCAAGGCCAAAAAGACGCGCGTGTTTCCGCTTCACAGCGAAATTTGACCAAGATGTCGAAAAATCCGTCGGATTTTTGGCGCAGATTCGTGACCGTCGATGAAAGCTGGGTCCATCACTACACTCCCGAGACCCAAGAAGCATCTCGCCAATGGTGTGCACCTGGTGAAGGACCTCCGAAGAGGGTGCGGACAACGGCATCGGCCGGAAAGATGATGGCTACGGTTTTTTGGGACCAACGTGGAATAATTCTGGTCGACTACCTTGAGAGCGGTAAAACGATCACGGGAGAATATTATGCAAGACTGTTGGACTGCCTGAAGCAAGAACTCATCGTGAAACGGCCCGCTTTGCAGAAGAAGGTTGTCCTGTTTCACCAGGACAATGCTCCCGCACACAAGTCGCGGCAAGCAACGGCAAAACTGGCCCAACTGAGATTCGAACTTATTGAACAACCTTCCTATTCTCCAGACCTGGCCCCCTCTGATTATTTCCTCTTCGGACATTTGAAGAATAGTCTCGGTGGAAAGCGTTTTTCCAGCAATGAAGAGGTTAAGGCTGCTGTCAATGCCTATTTTCAGTCTAAAGACGCGGAATTCTACTCAAGAGGTATAAATGCTCTGAAATCTCGGTGGGAAAAGTGTATTGAGCTTCTCGGGGAGTATATCGAATAAGAAAAAATAAAAACAAGATTTGGAAAATTCTTGGTTTTCATTTTAAGAACTTGTTGAACTACCAAATATATATAATTTGCAATACTTTGCATACTCGGCAGTGCTCACTTTATTAAAAATGGTGGTAAAAAGTTTTCAGTTAAGATCCAGCTGTCCATGGTTTTGCTTGTTAGCAGCCCTAGCTCTTATAGACTGCGCGAGCGGTATATCCCTCAAAGTCCCTTGCAATAATAATAATAATAATTAATAAAGAGACAATTGTTACCTCTAATATTTAAGCAAAACAAATTTGTGATAAATTCTATTCACTATTGCGCCAATAATAATAATAATAATAATAATTAATAAAGAGACAATTGTTACCTCTAATATTTAAGCAAAACAAATTTGTGATAAATTCTATTCACTATCGCGCCAAAAAAAAAATATTAATTATAATAATAATTAGCGACATCGTTTTCGAGAGCCCAAATGATTCTGAGGGTCTAAAAAGTTGGAGTTAACTGAAGATTTATACTAAAATAAAGGCAACTATACCTGGCGCGCATGCTCGTTTCACAACACAGGGTAAAGTTGCGATTCGGATCGCGCAGCCAGAGGACAAAACGGTGGCTAGGGCACTTACAAGCGTATGCGGAATAACAGTGGCTCCGCTTACCAATAAGAGTGCATTCTGGGGACGCATCAGCGGAGTAAACACACAATTCCAAGAAGATGATCTACTAGAATGCCTGAAAGAGCAAGGCGTAGGTGAAGTAAAACGAGAAAAATACACGGCCGCAGACGCCAGCGACCAAAATAATGTTGCCAAAGTATGGAAGAACTCAGGAAGGGTCCGACTCCAATTTAATAGACCTTCTGTGCCGGAGGTGTTTATAGCAGGTGAACGCTTCTAAGTTACGCTATGTGCAGGCTCTCCTCTACAATGCCTTTCATGCCACAAGTTTGATCATAAGGCTGCAGTGTGCACTAAAAAAGCTAGCCCGACATGTAGGCGATGCGCCAAACCAGGACACCAAATGTGGCAATGCCAAGAGAAAGCACACTGCTGTGGGGGTACCCACTCAGCAAACAACAACAGAAACGGAAAAATCTGTACGAGAGAGTTTCCACGCGCCTGCAGGTCTCAACATCGACTGAAGACTTTCCTGCAATGAATACGGAAAGTTCCCCGCCACCAAACAGCACCGATAAACGTAAGTCATACGCTGATGTAACAAGAGCTGCCGGCAAGCCTATTATGGGTAAAGATGGGAAGACGGTTGTGTGCCATCTCCCCACGCCCGTGAAACCCAATACGGCCGACAACAAAGCAAAACAGGTTTGTGAAGATGAACCCAGGCGCCAATCTTCTAAAGGTGCTACACAACAACATACGCCGCGATCAACGGCTTTTTAAAAATACTTGAAATATGTATGCCACTAATTTCTGAATGGCTAAAGAAGAATCCAGTTGTTGATAACCTACTTATTTTCTAGAGTGAACCAGGAAAAGCGTTTCTGACCTCTGTGTTCGAGGGCTTAGACGTAAACGCCCTTCCCTCTCTTCCAGAACTTAAACCAACGACTAGTCTATCATCGAAATAACCAGTCAACCTTTACGTCATTCCGAAAGCGTAGATAACCGGGATATTCAGCAAATTCAGCGCGTAGGACACAGCCAACCCATACATGCGAGCAATGTGAACGAGTGCTACGAACGTTGCAGGGCCTACGAGCATACACGACACAGATTCATAGTCCAAATCCAAGTCCGGACTGACCTATAACAAATGAACAGAGCGACAGACAAACCAGACTCCGGCGGATCTCCCACGTGACTTGTCATTCAGCCCTGCACTGAACAACGATGTCTTCCTGCAGCTTCTGGCCTAGAAGCTCAAACACCTTTGGTTGATACGAAGAACACCCAGGGGCGTCAGGGAACCATGCGCAGCAGCGTTTGCAAGAGCACTGGATGACTTCAACCGAAAGAAAGACGTAACATCATGAGTAAAACTCTTGTCGATACCAACGCTAACCTTTGCCCTTCCTAGACATAACACTGTTGACTTCGATAAGCTACTTATGCTTTCTGGCATTTGTAACGCTTTGCCAGTTAATCCGACGTAACATAACAAGCCTTGAAAATACTAACCTTAAGATGTACCTTACAGAAGATACATATACAACAACGCACAGAACAAAAAGCAATAAAGACCACCGCGTAGGCCTCGCAGAGCGCAAGCTGGCTGAAGGCGACATACGAGCCGCAATACGTGCGCTGATGTCTCCTGACGTTATCGCCCCCGTCGACCACAACACAGAGGACGAACTTAAGCGCAAGCATCCTCCGCTTGATAATATTAGCAGCGATAATATAGAAGCAATGAATGAGCCTACAATGGATGACCATAAACCTGTGTCACCCTTCTAGTATTGGAGGCAGTGGAATCTTTCGCAAGAACACGCGCAATGACCACAATATTAGAGATTCTACCTTCAGCGAGACAACTAGAGAAAGCTGATATGGAACTACTAGGAGCCCCATTAGGCAGGCAAACAACCCCTCAAGTGCTAAACGACTAAACAGCCTCTATCGAGGGCGTATCACCTTTGCTCAAGCGAATGCATCCACAAGCGGCAATGTGCCTGTGGAAATGCAGCCTGGGAGCACCCCGTTTAAACTACATACTTCGTAGTGCACCGACAGATCTCTGCCCAGATGAACTTGAGGCATATGATTCTTCCTTCAGAGAGATCATGAGCGAGGTGCTGAACGTCAAGCTTAACGACGAGATATGGAAGAGAGCAAGTTTACCTATCAAGGAGGGTGGACTTGGCTTAAGGAGTGCAGTAGACCTGGCTCCAGTATGTTACGCTGCTTTGCTGAACCAGTTCGGATCTCTGTCAAAATCGTTGGTAAGCCACGATGTGCAACAGCTAATTCACAAACATAGGTGGACGCTGAATGTAAAATCAGGATAAAAATGGACACCGGCCCAATTTGGTTGGAAGAGCAGATAGTAGCAGAAAGCTCGCAAGAGACATCCAAGACTGTTTGTGTACGTGCCGTGAACAGGCGGTTTTCCGAGCCGCCAGAGATATTTCTAGTGGAGGCTGGCTCAAAGCCCTGCCATCTTCACATTTAGGCACCATGCTGGACCTAACCTACTTTCCGCATGGCTGCTGCTATCAGGATAGGAGCTCTAATTTGCGAACCCTTTCCTTGCGCAGCATGCGGAAATGAAGTCGATGCCTACGGTCTACACCCACTGAGCTGTCCAAGAAGCTCTGGAAGGATTTCACGGCACATGCAGTTAAATGAAATCATCAAAAGAGCTCTTAAGAAGGCAAAGTTGCCAGCAAAACTAGAAACGCGGGGCCTCGAATAAGACAACGAACGACGAGAGACCTGACGGCGTTGCCATACCATTAGGGTCTCACGGCAAGTGCTTGGCCTGGGATGCTACAGTGTCTTGCACAGTAGCTCCATCGTATCCTAGCCATAGCTCTGTAAGCACAGGATGGGTAGCAGAGCACGCCGAACAGGAAAAGAGACGCAAATACGCAGACCTTGAAAACAGTCTTCACTCCGTACCGGTGGCTATGGCAACATTAGGGACCCATTAGCAGTGGAACAGCAAAATTCATTCGGGATCTGGCCAGAAGAATGGAGTTAGAATTAAACAATAATATTAATAATACTTTTTTTTGAATATATGTTACAACCATTTTCAGCGGAACTACTTTCGTTTTACTTCGTTGAAAATGGAGGTTCTTCTATGCACTCCGTTCGTAGCTGCTCCCTTCTAGTGTCGGTTATCGGCCGCTGTTCCATCTCTTAGTCGCCTCATCCTCTCAGCTCGCTGTCGTTCCAGTTCGTTCCTTCTTCTCATTATACCTTCCACCAATAGCATGCCCTGCTCCCATTTGGATTCGTCCTCCAGCATAGCGGAGACTAGGTCTGTCACCGTCATGTCTGAAGAAGTTATTGCTGGTGAGTTCTGTCGTATGTCTTCGAATGCCGGGCACCGGAGGATTGTATGAGTCACGTCATCATCCTCGCTTGTGTCGCACGTAATGCATTTGGCGTCCGGAGCTTTGCCTATCTTATGCAGGTATTTTTGGAAGCATCAGTGTCCCGTCAATACCTGCGTCAGGCAGTACGGTGACCTCTCCATGCTCTATTAAACCATTTTTCGAGGTTGGGGATGACTTGACGGGTCCAGGCTCCTGGTATGTGTGCTGGTTTGCTGATCCATTCCTCGTTCCACTCCTTAATTGTCTGTCTCCGGGCCTCGGTTTTTCGTAGGAATCTGTTTGATTTCCGCCGTGTTTGTTCTTCGATCATTCTAGGCCATGATATTAGCCTTGCTATCGCGAGGATGCTTATTGTTTCTACTGTTCTATATGCACTGGCGATTCGTATTGCCAGTTTACGTTCCGCTTTCAGCTTTTTCTTTTTCCTCTTCAGTTTCATAGCGTTCGGTCCCCACGTTGCTGCGGCGTATAGGACGGTAGACTCTGCCACTGAGGCAAGAAGTCTTCTCTTGCCTTCAGTTGCGCCGCGTGTCCTCGGCATAATCTTAGCTAGGCTACTTGCTAGCTTTTCCGCCTTCGCGGTTACCCTGTCGATTGCCTGAGAGAGCCGTGTCCATCATCACACCCAGATATCGGGCTGACCTGTTGATCCTTGTGCTCACGCCGTTCAGAGCTAGACTAATGTTTCAGTGTCTCTTGCGGCCCGTGAGAAGTACTGCTTCGCTCTTTTCGGGCGCTAGCTCGGAGGCCGTGCCCTACCATCCAGTTGTTCACAATCTCAATGGCCGCTCGTGCTCTTGCTTGCAGCGTCTCCGCTTTCCGCGCCGTGACCAAGATGGCAAGGTCGTCCGCGTAAGCTATTGTTTGTATTTCTTCCTAGTGCATATTATTTACATCTAACTCGCAGGCCTACAAAAGAGTTAAGTGGGTAGCCTGAGTGGCGATGTGGTCCTACCCCTTCTGTCTAGTGACTTGTTCCTCAGAAGGACGACCAGACTGACGCGCGTCCTAGAGTTGAACGGCGTCTTGTTGGTGGCTGATGGATCCGCCGGCAGTAATGGCCACTGCGGAGGTGCAGCTATGTGACGAGGCCAGGAAGGCGGGCAAAGCAAGATCCGTGGCCGAGCGAATGCCCATTCCGACCCAGCCGGACCGGTAGGCTTGTCTGCGTCCATGCCTTATCCTCGAGCATTAGGTCAATAATGTTTTCCAAGGCCTCTCCCCACCTGGTCGTCAAGATCCAAAGTTTCTGACGGCAGAAGGAAGGCAGGTGAAGTCCGTAGTACGTACAAGACCTTTTGCACTCCCATTGCGTGCCGGAGCAGAAAATAGGCTTGGTGTCTCCTAAGATATCCCAGCCGCTGGTAAAGCCGAGAGAGTTGTTCTCCCTTCTCGGCCAGTATCGGTCCAATCATGTCGGGGAACACCGCCGTACCCAGCAGGTCCAGCTCACACCGGTACTTTACAAGAATGCCCGGGAGCTTGCCGCGATTACCTGCTGTTTTTCTTTCTCTTCGAAACCCTAAAGAAAAGCTCGCATTTAGAGGGGTTGAGCTGCAGCCCGCTCCATTGCTCAAACGCTCTAACATGTTTGATGTCTCTGAGTAACACCGACGGATAATAAAAATAATAATAATAATGGTAAAGCCGAGAGAGTTGTTCTCCCTTCTCGGCCAGTATCGGTCCAATCATGTCGGGGAACACCGCCGTACCCAGCAGGTCCAGCTCACACCGGTACTTTACAAGAATGCCCGGGAGCTTGCCGCGATTACCTGCTGTTTTTCTTTCTCTTCGAAACCCTAAAGAAAAGCTCGCATTTAGAGGGGTTGAGCTGCAGCCCGCTCCGTTGCTCAAACGCTCTAACATGTTTGATGTCTCTGAGTAACACCGACGGATAATAATAATAATAGATAAAGGACAATTTTGTGCAGCACTTTTTTTAGATCTAAGACGCGCCTTTGACAGTGTTCGTTCAGATATTCTCTTACTCAAATTCAAGCACCTGGGCTTTGACAATCACGCCATTAGACTGCTATCAACGTACTTCCTCGGGCGGGTTTCGCTAGGTATACCTCAGGGCTCGTGCATTGGCCCACCAGCCTTTCTCTGCTTTATAAATGATATGGAAAATATCGCACGAGGAGCCGCTATCATTTATGCTAATGACAGCACTTTTAAATATGTTGGGCAATCTGGTGAGGGGTACACCGGGTGATGATGCAGGATGTCACTGCCCTCAACGCTTGGTGTGCAGCAAACCGTATTGCTATCAATGCAAAGAAAACTCAAGTGGTGGTCTTCGGACAGGGTAACGCCATTCCTCGAATGCCACCTGTAATCATAAATGGCCACCTGATACAACCCAGCGACTGTGTCAAGGTCCTGGGTGTAACAGTAAATGCAAAACTCTCTGGCAACGCGTATGTAAAGACCCTTATCCGTCAACCTTGCTGTCATCACAAACTCATTAAGATACATCAAGAACCAAATTAGAGCATCTTCATGCAAGCTGCTCTACAACGCCTTTTTCTCTAGTCACCTTTGCGTTTGATCTCGAGTCATCTGGCGTTTGGAGCAAGGATGCACTCAAACTGACGAAAGAGCTTGGGAAGAAGCTCTTTAAGGCTACTGCGGAGCCAAGGTCGACCGCGTTTCTCCGACAGAAAGTGTCATTGGAGCTTTCGAGAGGCAACGCCAAGATGATGTTGAGTGGTCAGCAACGCTCGAGCAATAACAATGATGTTATATAATTAGTATATTAGTAATTGTGATGCATGTTCATAATGATAATAATAAAACCCTGTTTCAAAAAAAAATATTATAAAGAGTTACGATTTTGTGGGTTCCATCTGGCCTTTAAATGGAAGGGGAGGGGGCTAAAATGTCCTCATTATATTCGGCCGGGTGGGCATGACGAAAGTTAAAGTAAGACCTTATTTATGATTAACAGCCTTTAAGTACAAGATGGACATCTATATTTTGGTTGGGAGACGCGTGAAGTACTAGGGGGTTTAAAATTATTATGAGAAGCAAGAGTGTTATTTTGTGTGGAACTTATAAATCCTTAGTCTAATTGGTTTTGAGCTGGGAAGGGAGCAGGAACTTCTCGTTGATTGTGCTTTTGTGGCTCCCGAGGCCTGCGCCAGATTTACATACTTGCCTGCAATTCTGGCAGCTAGTCTTCCGGCGGTGTTGTTGCCGTCTTGTGATACGATCGTTGTTTCGGCTCACAGCGGTGGTAAGACTACCTTAGAAGTTTGCGGTAAACGGTGACCCGATTTTAAGCAGATGTTGTTAAAATCACCATATAGCGGTCTTTTAGAGTTTGTGGAGGCTAGGAGAACAAGATCGTCCGCAAAGCCTAAGCCTATAAGTCATTAGTAAGTTGGTTAAGTTATATGTACATATCTAAGCCTCCAATTATAACTCACCGATTTTTCCAAAGAAGCGCAATCAACATGTAAGCTTGCACTACAGCAAGTAGCCCCGAGGAAACTTCATTATTCTGTTTTAGTCTAAAAGGTGCCTTTTCGTCGTCCGCGAACTCGAATGATTCCTTTATCCAATCGGGTGGAATAGTAAGCTTCCCTTCCCCTATCAGACCCTGTTTTAACAACTAAAAACACAATTATTTTATGCTTAGTATTAAACGTGGCAAATGTTTTGGCGATACTTTCGAGACAAACTTCAGATTGTAAACCGGGCGCGGATGCCTAACGAATTGTATAATTCAAAGTTTTGCAAGCTAGTTATTCCAGAGCGTACATGCACTCTATACAAGCTAGTTCTTGCAAACTGACATGTTTGACAGCATATTCTACTTCCCCATGGTTACTGGTTTTTCAGAGTCATTTACCAAATCTTTTATCTGGCTACATTTATTAGCGCGTTGAGACATCAGATTGCGACTCAACATTGCAACATTTAATATGAATATTATAATAATCTCATGCCCAGTGGTTGACTGAGGCGCGTTGATAAGAATAAGGTTCGGGTTGGTAGTGCTGTTATGAAGAGCCGATGTTGTATGATGATCCAAATTATGCGCGCAATCGCATTGTACTAATCAAAACCCGAAAAATTTTGCATGACCGTTCGCCTCGGAACTACATCGTATGCACGAGGGATAGCATACAGGCAGTCTGCTCTCGTGGTTGTAGGCGGCGTTGTAATGACTCAGGTCGTCATCAGAATGCCCCTTACGACGTTTCTAAATCTCTGAAATGCCACATCCATCATAATAACAAGTCCGTCGTGCTGGAGAACGCACAACCTGGAGACCTACGTTAGTATAAAAGCAGTCTCTAGACAAGTGTCATTTTAACAAACGTTTTAACTCGGGTAGCAACATCATTGTGTATATAGTCTGCCTTAAATATAAAGAACGAGGTTATTCGTAGCAAGACTCCGCTAGAACGCCGCTTAGGTAACAAACAAGAGGTCGTTATGCAACACGAATACTGCTTCTAGCAAATGTAAACGAGAAAATTCCTAAAAAGAATGCAGTATGCCCTGACGTGTTGGAGAAGTGAGCTGCCCCAACCTGAGCTTCCGAAAGGCTTAATTCTACAAACACCTCCTGAAAAAGAAGCAATACGAGAAACAATCTGTACTCGAAAATGTATGGCAACACCAATATCTACACAGGCAATGCACCTTGATTATCAAACTACGGCTCAGTTTATCTGTTTTAAATAACTGTAATACAGCGATACAGATAACGTTAGTATAATAGCAGTCTTTAGGCAAGTGTCATTTTAACAAACGTTTTAACTGGGTAGCAACATCGTTGTGAATATAGTCTGCCTTGAAAATAAAAGAAAAATAATTCGTAGCACAACCCAGCTAGAACGCCGTGTAGGTGACTAACGAGAGGTCGGTATGCAACACAAACGCTGCTTCTAGCCACATTTGGCTCATTCTGAAAAACATGTTTTACCAAATGCAAACGAAGAAATCCCTAAAAACAGCGCAATATTCCCTAATGAACATAAGTAGGCTAGCTGCTTCTTCGTATTGGAGAAGTGAGTTGCCCCAATCTGAGCGTCCGCATAGCCCACCTCATCAAACTCCTGAAAAAGCAAGAA
Source organism: Dermanyssus gallinae (assembly GCA_003439945.1). Taxonomy (NCBI): domain Eukaryota; kingdom Metazoa; phylum Arthropoda; class Arachnida; order Mesostigmata; family Dermanyssidae; genus Dermanyssus; species Dermanyssus gallinae. The sequence continues at coordinate 353,514 of QVRM01002341.1, forward strand.
ACAATACGAGACAAAAGCTTTGTAGCAAAACCCAGCTAGAATGCCGCGTAGATTACTAACGAGAGGTTGTTATGCAACAGGAATGGTGCTAGCCACATTTTGCTCATTCTGATAAACATGTTTTACTATATGCAAACGAAGAAATCCCTAAGAACAGCGCAATATTCCTTAATGAACGTAAGTAGGCTAGCTGCTTCTTCGTATTGGAGAAGTGAGTTGCCCCAATCTGAGCGTCCGCATAGCCCACCTGTTCAAACTCCTGAAAAAGCAAGAAGCAATACGAGACAAAAGCTTTGTAGCAAAACCCAGCTAGAATGCCGCGTAGATTACTAACGAGAGGTTGTTATGCAACAGGAATGGTGCTAGCCACATTTTGCTCATTCCGATAAACATTTTTTACTATATGCAAACGAAGAAATCCCTAAAAATAGCGCAATATTCCCTAATGAACGTAAGTAAGCTGCTTCTTCGTATTGGAGAAGTGAGTTGCCCCAACCTGAGCGTCCACATAGTCCACAAGTTCAAACTTCTGAAAAAGCAAGAAGCAAAACGAGAAAAATAGCTGTACTCGAAAATGTATGGCAACACCAAGATCTACCCAGGCAATTGCACCTTGATTACCAAATTACGGCTTAATTTATCTGCTTTAAATGCAAAGATGATAACGTCAGCATAATAATAGTTTTAAGACAAGTGCCATTTATACAAACGTTTTTTTCGTGTTTTAACAAATGCAAACAAAGAAATCCTTAAAAACAGCGCAATATTTCCTGATGAACGTAAGAAGGCTAGCTGTTTCTTCGTGTTGAGGAAGTGAGTTGTCCCAACCTGAGCGTCCGAACAGACCATATGTGAAAAAGCAAGAAGCAATACGAGAAAAAAAGCTGTACCCGAAAATGTATGGCAATACCTAGATCTACACAGGCATTCCACCTTGAGTACCAAATTGGCTCAGTTAATACGTTTTAAATACAGTGAAGATAAAAGAAAGCACAACATTTGCAAAATAATAAATATTAATTAGCTCAGTTGGCTATCACCTAGCTATTTGTTGAAGCGCTGAGCAAACCTTTGAGCAGCCCTTGTTTTTGAAATCATCCGCCAGAAGCAAATGTTCCGGTTGTTAGAAGCACGCGCTCGCTAACAGTGAAATATGCTAGTAACTACACTCTGCGGGAACTGCGCTATGCAAGGGGTAAAGTTCAATAGGCCTATATGCCAAGACGGCTTTAGTGTTATGAGCATGCCGGTTCCCTAAATAGTTCATGCTACTCAAGAGCCTTTCTATAATTTTGGGGTAGTTAAAGAGAAAAAATGTGCGACTAGATATTTCGAAAACTGAAGCAACAACGATAAATTAGTTATCTAAAGGAGCTACAGTCCAGTAAACTGTAAGAGATACCAACAAAACAAAATGTTTAAAGCGTAAACTAGAACAGTTTATATCATATGCGTGCAAATAGAAAGTTAAATGTGAAAGCCATTAACGGTAGCTTGTTGTACATGTGTTACAAATCACACTACACGATGAAACTCTTTAATCAACGTCCACCCTTTTTGTTATGTTTATTAACTCATCTGCTTGTAATATGCGTGTGTAGTGACATAATTGAGAAGTGCTCATACCTCTGCTCCTCCGTGGATTCTTAAATAAGGCGTAGGTTGATTTGATTGGATGTCGGGCACCCGCAAAGACCTCCGCCGACGCTTGGCCAACGGCTAACAAAATCAGGGATACATAAACGACAAACATCTGTTATGATGAGACAATGATAAGGCTTTTTGTGGGCCGGTCTCGATCCCATAGGACAGTTATTTAAACTTCCTTAGACCTAAACGTTATTGACACTGGCCTATTTTTCAAACCCATCCTAGTGAAACAAAGCAATTTGTTCCTATGTTGAAGAAAATATGTAGTTATAGAAAATTTGTCGCTATGATAGTGAAACGAAGCATTTTATCGCTATGATAGTGAAGCTGATACCTTTTGTCGCAATGATGGTAAAACTAAGCCTTTTGTCGCAATGATGGTAAAACTAAGCCTTTTTAGAGCATTTTGTCTACACATGCGATTTACAACACATCTTTGGTGCGTTGTGGTTCCGTAGAGTTAATAGACGAACGGCTGCTATACGCAGCTCCATTCTGAGGGGACATTGCAATGCGGACGGCGAAAAACAGAGGGGCACTAAGGTCGACCCAACGAACGCTGGCAATCAGGGTAAGCCGGGCGTATCGAACAGTCTCGACCGCAGCTCTCCTGATTCTAGCCAAGATGCTGCCACAGGAGCCTCCTAGAGGCTGAACGAAATAAAAATTTTCTAGACGAAGGCCTGGATCTCACCAAAGCCAGGAGTGGTGCACCATATCAGCCTGCCATGAGGAATAAGTGCAGGTAAAGCCTGGTATGACCATAGGGAGCTGGACCAAGAGTCTAATACCAAACTTCAGGGTATGGTATGACCGCCGACACAGGGAGCTTTCTTACTGGACGACTCGCCCCGAACAAGGCCAGTTCCAGAGCTACGTGTCAAGGATCACGAATATCTGCGTACTGTGCGACTCTGGAGAGACTGACAACGTGAAGCATACTGTTCTGCGGTGTGATGCTCTCAGGAAAGCACGGGAGGCAGCACCAACCGCTGTGAGAGGCCGACCCATAAAGGAGGTGGTCGCCCATATGATGACTTCGGCGGAAGCATGAGGGAAGGCAACGAACTTGTTCGACGCCGTTTTCACAGCCAAGGAAACGGCCAGGCGGGAGAGGTTTGAGCGGGTCTCTTGGGAGAGTGGTCGAGACGAAAAGCCGAAGGAGGGTGGAGGGGGTGGGAAGCAGCCGGGCCCTCAAAGTCTTGACGCACACTCGGCTTCGAAGTAATGCCAAAGTAATACCGAGCCTTGGGGGGGGGGGAGGAATCCGGGTTCCCGAAACATCCCAGAAAATACAGCATATCTTTTGTGGCTCAGCAAAAATATCAACATTTATAATGAGCGGAATGATTGAACTATGTACTTCGAAATACAGTATTACTTTACTGTATTCCGTCAGGCATAAACTTTTTTGGATGAATAATTACTGGCTAATCAACGCCTTCCTAAATGACCGACGCCAGAACTGATTAGCTAGTGAAGTTAACAGCTAGTTTAAACAAAACATTTACAGTTACGAACATTCATAGAACAAACGCCGCGATTTAGCATAAGGACTGACCCAGCACTACATATGCTGCATATTGGAAGGCCGCGGGTAGAAGTTTGTATTTGCGCGCCATGATGATGATGATGATATGTGCCCGGTAGCCACAACCCGCCACTGCACTGTTCGGCCACAACCCTCCACTGCACCACTGCACTGTTGGCCACAACCCGCCACTGCACTGTTCGCGCACTCACGAAGCCGGTCGCCGGCTGTATAAAAAGGGATGCGCGCCATTTTATCAACCCTTGCTAGGCTGAGCGTTCGGCGTAACGTGTACTCTGCAATTCCCCAGCCCGGCGGCGACAGGGACGTCAGACGGCGGGGCAGCGACAGCGGCGTGAGCGTGGCAGTGATACTGCCCTAGGGTGGTGAGTGATCGTGGCTAGCAGGCGCAGGTAGATTATTATATAAACATATATACATTTAGCTGAGTGATTGTTATATCTAGCGCAGCGGTATTGTTAAGAGTGTACTGCGTGTGAGTTCTGGCGGCGAAACAACTTAGCGCTAACGGCCAGGACATAGAGTGTAAGTTAGCTAGGCAATAATACGAAGAGAGGCGGCGCTGCCGTCTTGCTCTCTGTCGTATCGCGAATATAATAAATTCAAATTAGCGTCAGTAAACCCGCGCATTTTCGACTGTCTTTAATTTACGGTTCCGTTGGCAACATATTGCATCTTGGCGCCCAACGTGGGAAACGACGTGTAGCAAGAAGCGTAGAAGTGACCATAGCGGCAGCCAGGATGGCTGCGTGTGCTGGTGTCCAATCTGGACACACCCCGTCAAGTCGTTTTGGCCTGATGGCCAAGAGCCTCCGTAGTTTGCGCAGCAGAATAAGAAACGCGTCAATGGCTGGCTGATAACAGCGGAGGACTACAAACGAAGGTTAGATAAGCTTTTTTCGCCGTAGCTGGCGAGCTTAGTGATGAGGAAATGAATCTAGAAGTAGGTAGATCCAATAATTACACGGAGACGTTGTCCCGTGCCCAGGGTGGTCTAATTAGCCAAGCGACGTAGCACTCTAGCCGCCGCCATGCCGTCGGGCGGCCTGGACGTGTCTGCAAGGCTAGAGCACCGTTATCAAAGAGGCTGTCGGAGCGCGTTGGCCCCGGTAGTCAAGACTAGTTCAGCGCTAAGCCCAAGTATAAATCGACAAATCGCGTTTCAAGAAATCAACCCAGCGGGCGGGGCAGCGCTCCCCGTTGCCAAGCTAAGAAGTTCAACGGTGGTCGAGAGTTCTTCCATCTATTCATAGAAGCCATCCGAGCCATCCGAGTCTTTATCCACGAAAGAAAAGGAAGTGATTGCAGCGAGATCAGCAGTGCATCTCGTAACCAAGACCGCGGAGTTCCTGAAGAAGCCGTCGACGCAGTATCCCGCCTTCCAGCCGGGGCAGGGCTACGAAGAGCTACCTGAGATTCGGGTGTTTGTTGCAACGTGCGAACCCCCGCTAATAGACCCAGCGGGGTGTTCAAGCTTGCGCAAACTGACCCGAATCGTCGCCACCGTCGCCCGGGCTGGAAGGTGGTTCCATCGGTATGATCCGAGTTGTCAACTCACGGCGAAAGAGCTCGCGTGGGCGAAGCAGCACCCGCTGTGTGAGGCCCGGCAGCCGTGCTTGAGGGAGGACGTCGCGAGTCCCTCTCATGTCGAGCCGCCCGAAGGCGAAGGCCTGGCAGAAATGAATCCCAGACTAAAGAATTTAAAGACAGAAATGGTCATGAACGTGTCGCGAGGAGGTGAAACGAAGATTTAGGACGCGATAGTCACATGCGCCGCGATCGGAGCAGCTCGTTGTGAAGGCGGTGGCGCGCCGAGGATCTGCTGGTCCTGACGTTGGCTCTGCGGCGGCCGAAAGACCCCAGTGTCGAGCCGTTCGTCGGGAGCGCCGTCGTAGTACTGCTGGAACAAGGAGTGCTGCGGGCATTTTGGTACCTAAGTCGTGTGGAGAAGCCGCTAGCGACCAAGGATGCCGTGAAGCGTGCCTACCGGGTGCACCTCGATGGGGACCGCTACGTCAAGAGAGCTGGACGCCTGTTGGCGAAATTGTTGTGAACCAAAGTTGATCTCGCAGGGTGCCACATAATAAATGTTAAACACAGCCAATGTAACATAGGTATTTTTGAGGGGCTACCGCAGCCCTCAAAACGGGGGAGGAGTGTTTCATATTGGAAGACCGCGAGTAAGAGTTTGTATTTGCGCGCCATGATGATGATGATGATATCCACAACCCGCCACTGCACAATTGGCCACAACCCGTCACTGCACTGTTCGCGCACTGTCACGGTGCCGGTCGCCGGCTGTATAAAAAGAGATGCGCGATTTTATCAACTCTTGTTAGCCTGAGCGTTCGGCGTAACGTGCACTCTGCAATCCCTCAGCCCGGCGGCGACCGGGACGTCAGACGGCGTAGCAGCGACAGCGGCGTGAACGTGGCACTGATACAGCCCTAGGGTGGTGAGTGATCGTGGCTTGCAGACGCAGGTAGATTAATATATATATATATATATATATATATATATTTAGTTGAGTGATTGTTAGATCTAGCGCAGCGGTATTGTTAAGATTGTACTGTGTGTGAGTTCTGGCGGCGAAACAGTTTAGCGCTAACTGCCGGGACATAGAGTGTAAGTTGGCTAGGCAATAATACGAAGAGAGGCGGCGCTGCTTGATTGCTCTCTGTCGTATCGTGAAATATAATAAATATAAATCAGCGTCAGTGAACCCGCGCATTTTCGACCGTCTTCATTCGACGGTTCCGTTGGCAACAACATTTGTCGTTGGTGAATAGTGTCTGCTCACCCTTTTAAGAAAACTTCTTTGTCGAATGACCCAAGGATTCTCCGATCCTTCTCTTGTAATTGCAATTGGTGCATCCGGTAACGTAGATCGCGTTCCTCGTCCATTGCCTAAAAAGTGCGCAATAACGGTGTATATAGTATTTTTCTGATTGACAGCAAAAATATACACTGTCAACTTCAGTCCTGTAGAAGCAATGTCGACGATCATTTACACATACGCGCATAAAACAATGATGTGCACATACACGATTATAAACATACACAGTTATACAAATATACAGTGGTCCGCTCAAATTGGCGCGTATAAGTGGCTCGAGTTTTTCTTTGTTTGTTTATAACCTTGAAAATTTGTCCTTTTAAATGTGTTTTTATTCCTGGAAAGCCAGGTACGACGGTTAGGGAGGTCGCAGAAATAAAGCGACTCAGTAATAATAATATTAATAATATTTTTTTTCAAAGGTCTCAAATTATTTATATGTACATGTATAATAGTACTAATATAATCATAAAAAAACATCTACAGTATTTTTTAGTTTTTAGGAAACCACTGGTGGCACGGAACTGGTCGTCAGCCAGCTTGCTGCCGACTAAATCAGACGGATACACGTCGAGCCATGCTCCGGCGGCGTCGGATGAAACCGATGTAAAAGTACCCAAAACACGCGTAGCTCGTGCGTCACGGGCAACAACGCTGAAAAGAGATATTTAAGAAGCCAGATCCGGCAAGTAGGGAGGTCGCAAAAATGAAGTCACTCAAAATTAATAATGATATTAACATTTTTTTACTCTCGTAGCGGCCTATAGATTGCAGTAGCATCCGGTGCGGCAGGCAGAACATCAGCGGAGCCCCCTCCCAACGCGCTATTATGGATCGAAATGGGGGCTACCATTCTAACTCGTAAGTTGACAGAAGAGCTACGTAGCCACCTGAATCGAAATGGAGGCTACCATTCTAACTCGTAAGTTGACAGAAGAGCTACGTAGCCACCTGAATCAAAATGGAGGCTACCATTCTAACTCGTAAGTTGACAGAAGAGCTACGTAGCCACCTGAATCGAAATGGAGGCTACCATTCTAACTCGTAAGTTGACAGAAGAGCTACGTAGCCACCTGAGTGGCCATTTGATCACACCCGTTCCGCCTAGTGACCTGTTACTCAGAAGAACGACACATTTGGCGAATAATAATAATAATAATAACTTTCATCATCGTATTCATTTCACTCATATTGAGTATGCATATAACATGAACAATTATACAATTATACACTCAGCTCCTCGCGGCATGTTATACGAGAGAGGCAGTGCAGTGATCTCTTCGCAAGAGCCAGGCAGGCAGATGCATGAAACTTCGTACACGCCTGAGAGCACAGTCGACAGACGCACTCGGTGTACTCTTCGTGGAAGCTCGTATTCGAACAAACCAGGTGATGATAGCCATGAACTATGTATCTGGTATAGACGTGGCGATTGTCACACGCAAGGCCAGACCAGAGGCCCTGAAAACATCCAGGTCTCCGACCTCTCGTCGGACTTGTTCAACTTTATTTTCCCATTCCGAGATAAAGCTCTCGAATGGTACTGTACGCGGCGTCTTCAACCTTAATCGAATGATCTCAACAACTGGTGCACAGCCTGACATTAGGTACACAAAGCGGCTCCTTGCCCGCATTGACAGGCAAAGTACTCGCTTCATGTACATTGTAAAACACCTTTCAAGCAAACCAAAATTTGCCCGAGTGAGGTGTTCCCATACTCTGTCAAGACCATACATCAGCGCCGGAACAACCTTGAGGTAGAAAAGCGCCACTGCCGTCGGGACGGACAGTCGCCGGACATCGCCTATTTCTCCATAAAGAGAAATTAGGGCTGTGCGCGCTGTCTCGACGATGTGAGCAGTGAAGGTCGTCCCAGTATAATGAAGCCGAAGCCCCAGATACCGGAAAGAGTAAACGAATTCCAAGGATTGGCCGCCGCAACGTATAACGTCTTTAGCAGCCAATCGACCTCCTCTTCTGAATTTCATAGCCTTGGTCTTCATGGCGTTTATTTCCAGCCCTCTTGAAACAAGGAACACCTCCGCCAGAGAAGTGATGCGCTTGATGGCACCCAGGTCGTGATGAGCGACCACTATGTCATCTGCGTACATCACAACTGTGGCCTTCTGGAACTCTTATCAAATATATTCAACAAAATCGGCAAGCAGAAGAGTGAAGGAGACGCAGCTCAATGGGTTGCGGGGTTCCCACATTTTGCCTTACCTGCAACACTTCCTGCTCACCTTGTACCAGTAAGGTGTCCTCATCAAAGAAACTGGAAATTACGCTAAGAAGAGAGCCACCAACCCCTGCGTATCGGAATGACTTCACCAGGAGATCTCGAGGTGCTTTGTCGAAAGCCTTGACGCAGTCTATAAAGACTGCATACAAATGGCCTCCGGGCTTTGCCACAGCTCGCTCTATCTCTGACTGAAGCACATGGATTGCATCACGCGTTCCTCGACCTCTTCAAAAGCCGAATTGCTCCGGTGGAAGGGTCTGGTCGACAACGTACTCGATCCGTTTTATAACCAATTTGCAGAAGATCTTCTTCAGCGTCCTTTCAGACGCTAAAGATAATAATAATAACTTCATGACGATAAAAGGCCCGACGGTGTCACTATTCCGCCGTGGAAAAAAGGCAAATGCCTGGTTTGGGATGCGACAGTCTCCTGCACATCTTATGTGTGCCACAGCGTTATTGAGGCGGGATGGGTGGCCGAACACGCAGAGAAAAAAAGTGGCTTAAATACACAGAATAAGGGTCTAGATACAATTTCGTGCCGATTGCAATGGAGACAATGGGCCCAGTTAGCAGAAGAACAAAGACATTTATTAAAGACTTAAGTGATCGAATACAAGCAAACACCGGAGATGCACGCGAAGGCGACTTTCTGAGACAGCTGCTTTCATTGGCAGTGTGCAGAGGAAACTCCGCGTCGATATTAGGTGCGATGGGCTGACAACAGCAAGGAAGAAACTCTAAAATAATGAGGATACACATTCACACCTCACAACTGTATTGCTCTAAGACATATTAAATAAATAATAATAATAATAATAATAATAATAATAATAATAATAATAATAATAATAATAATAATAATAATAATAATAATAATAATAATAATAATAATAAAACTAATAATAATAATGTTGCAGCTTTTGTGAGTCAGTAGCGGCCGTTGTATAAACTAATGTAATGAAAAGAGAAAATTCTTGAACCCTAGTCGATTATTGGCGTGGCAAAAAGTGAGCGAGAGGCCCTGATGTTTAGTGCGGACTAGTCACTTGCTCATAATCTTGTGCTCAAAAAACTAAGCTCAGTTTTACACGACATTAACAACCAATTTGGTGTACATAAAATTTACATTCCGACAGTCCACATAAAAGCTAGTTCAAAAGCTAGTTTAGTTAATCCCATGACTTGAAATAGGAACAGAATTTTTTTTTTTATAATCGAGCTAAACGTTTGACGGCATTAATATTACTAAACACAAGCACAGTATCAAAAACGTATGGCCGAAGGGGACAGTGATCTCAATTTAAATTTTAACACAAAACAAATGTCGTACTCCCAATTAAAATAAATAAAAAACAAACTCTTCATAAATAATAAAGATTTAAATAAAAACTAATTTTAATCTTAATAAGCTTACACTATTTGTCTAATTAGGTCGTGTATATACTCTTTATAATTAAAAATGATAAATAAAAACTACTGCAGTATAAACGAAGCTTGCAATAGTTGTATAATTCTGCCGTTCCACTAAAAACTTTTTATATGATATCCACTCAGTTTACATTATATCGAATACACTATTTTGTCTAGTTAATATAAATGTTATCACTTCCATCCGTTTGTACTAATAAGAATTTAGTATTTCGTTAAATTAAACCTGAATTCGCCGGTCTAAACTCAAATAAAGGAATGGTTAAATAGAGGAGCAACATGGAGGGAGTAACTATGACCTTTTCCGCCTAGTTAGCTTCCTGCGCGCGAGTTACGCGTGCTTGGGCACCCTCACGCGCAAACAAAAAGTTGTTAAACTCCCAATAGTAACATTCCCTAGGCCTGTTGATCTGTTCCGTAGTCCTTTGGGAGGCAAGGCATACGATTAGATTGCCTGGCAACGAAATCATACTGTCATGTTGTTGTAGTCTATTCGAGGCTAATAGATTACGAGAGTCTGCTCACCGACTCCACTCTTTTGGTAAGTAATTTCTCTTTGTAACAAAGTAATCTCTTATTTATTAGCGAAGCTAACAAATGAGAAAACATTTACAATCCCGCCTATATATATATATATATATATATATATATATATATATATATATATATATATATATGCTTATAACTTCTGTTGCATAGATTTTCATAAATTCCTACCTGCCTGGCAGCCGTGTCGTGTCCCAGTGTAGTGCGAGGAATTTTCTCGGCGTCGAAATAATTGCGAAGATTTTGACATTTTGTTGTGCATACTTTCGTTGTTTTAGGAAAATCGCTTGGCACAAATTCGCCTATATATATATATATATATATATATATATATACAAGGTGTGGCAGAAAAAATTGAAGCGCGATATGTGGAATTGTAGAGCTCGTTAAAGCAAATGTTTTTTTTTCCAATAGAACATAGTCTCTGAGAAGTCTTGTTTCGGAGTGAGAGTGAAATTACTACAATTTGTAACACGAGTGAAAGTGAAATTACTACAACATGTAAACGAATATACAAGGCCGGTCAGAAAACGCCCCATAGTCGCTTAGAAGAAAATTCGCCAAAAATGTAGTTCTTTATTAGCGTTCACTCCAAATACTTCAAAATCATAACCCTACAACCACTTACAGCGCATGTAAAATGACTGTGTGGCGACGTTTACTACCGCCGACGTGTCGCGCGACAGCCGCAGCGCGTCATTTTTCATGCGCTTAATCTGGACATCCCGCCGAAAAATCGTAATTACTCCGCAACCACAGCTCGCATGGACATATGTTTGGTACCAAAATGATCGCCATGAATTGCGCATTGGCTGAACATGTCAATTTGAGCGCTGTGAGTGGTTGTAGGGTTATGATTTTGAAGTATTTGGCGTGAACGCTAATAAAGAACTACATTTTTGGCGAATATTCTTCTAAGCGACCCTGGGGCGTTTTCTGACCGGCCTTGTATATTCTTCAGATGGAGCAGAATCTTATCACGAACACGAAGGTGTGCTTAGTTTCTGTCTAGACTGGTTGTCTCGCAACAGCACATTTTGTGCTCCTATGTTGGGCAAAAAGACCAGTGTTACAAATTGTAGTAATTTCACTCTCACTCCAAAACAAGGCTTCTCAGAAACTATGTTCCATTGAAAAAACATTTGCTTCAACGAGCTCTACAATTCCAGATATCGCGCTTCAAATTTTTCTGCCACACCCTATATATATATATATATATATATATATACAAACCCAGCATGTTGTCGCCTAGATTCGTTATTATTTGCAATATATATTGACTCATGTAGTATGCTACCTCTTCTAATATGTGTACAGAACATTTCTCTATAAAAACAAACATATATAGAGGTTTTATAGCGATTGTTTAGAAGTTTTTTTAGATATTAACTGGTAATAGTCATGGTGCACACTGGGCGTCGTTGTTAAAGCCACAGGAATGCGGGACTTACAAAACCACTTAAATTCAGTCGCTCTTTAGGGTCTTGTCAGGGACAGCCGCAATACTGTCTTCTCCAATATTACTTTACATCTTAAATAAATCATTCAGTTTATTCACCATATAATTGACAGTTACAAGGTATCTGCACGGGTTAAAGTTCAGTGTTCGAACTAAGCAGGTAATTCACACGTTCCTGCAGTGATTGTGCGTTGATTGACACACATTCGTCAATTTCGTAACACGCTCCTTTCATACATATATAATGGTGATAACCATGCCAAGTTATCCTGCACAATAAAATCCGATTATTTGTAGAGCTTTTTTCCACTTGTCTGTGGTGAACGCTGGTCTTTCTGTATAGTTCTGCATTACAAAAGTAATGTTTCTTTCTTCTCTAAACTCTAGGTATTGGTCCAGAACATCTGCACTAAATGGTATTTCGTCAGATATGAGGTCCTCTGTAAAGGTTCTCTCTCGACATAGTGCTAGCGCTAGTGTCGCCGACACGTTCCTAGGTAGTCCAAGTACACGCTGTATAAAGCAATTTTGAACTCTGTTGATGTTCTTGATGTCTGTCAGCCTAAGGTGAGGCGCGATCACTTGTAAGCTATATCGGAGAATTAGTGCGTAGATTAGTAGTAATCTTTATTTCGAATCGGTTGACGGCAATCTTTAGGTCAGTGTCACGAAGTTCTCCAAGACGCATTATAGCTGCCGTCGCTTTGGCCCGTTTTTCTTCTATGTGCTTCCCAAACGAGAGCCTTGAAATTAGAGTTACTCCCAAATATGGAAAATAACTAACTAGCAGGGGTGCTGTTTATTTTTATAAGGCGATTTGCAATGGTGTATGCTCCTCCACGACTGAAACGTAGGACTTTGGTCTTGTTTATACTTTTTGTCAGTTGTTTTTTCATTGCACCATTTTGCCGATTCGCTAAGATAAAACTGAAAGTGGTCTCGGAACTTTGCGAGAACTACTAGGTCATCAGCGTAGAATGCATGTAGTGCTTTTACGTTTCGTAGGACTTCCATCAGACCTGTCACGTGTAGAACGTATAAAAAACGGGCTTAGAGAGTCTCTCTGGGCAACACCGGTTGTCTGTATGATTGGGTCCATTTCCCCTTGAGCCTGTCGTTCTTCTACGTGGTCCAGTACAAATTTCAGAGCGTCTGCAGTCGAGCGTTTTCAAAGAAATCCGTAATGTTCGGTTGGAAGTTGATCAATTGTGTACTCGTAAAGTCTCGAGGCGATGAGTGAAGTGAGCACTTTATATATCACGCTTGTTAAGAAAATGCCTCGGTATGATTTTGGGTCCGTAGCATCTCCTTTGCCCTTATATATAGGCTGTAGGTAGCTCTTTCTCCATTCATCTGGTATTTTACCCTCGCGTAGGCACATGTTGTAATGTTTCGTTAATGGGAGCATAAAATACTTATGTTACCCGTTAAGTGCTCGTACACGATTTGATCTGACTCCGCTGCCCTGTTATTTTGCTTTAATGTGACTGCTAGTTTTGTTTCAGCTTCCGTAAAAGAGGGTAACTCAGATCCAGGGTCTCTCCTTGGAAGGGCCGTCTCACCGCTGAGAAGATTTGTAAAATGTGTCGTCCATTCTATGTCATTAATTAGTGGATTACCTGTGGCCGAACGTGTCGGGATGAGAAGCCACGGCCTATATACGCTGTCTCGCACAAGACGCATTATTTGTGTTTCTTCGAGTCGGAGCCTTTTTTTCTTTTTTCACGGCCGTAAATAATCATTTTAGGAGAGCTAACTGTTGTAAACCTTCCTGGCTCATGTCATTATGTGTACATACTGTCAGATGGGCTATATACACTAGATAATAGTCACAAAGTTCAACAATAACCTGGCGGGCGGTACATTTAATTTGACGCGTTCATTCTGATGTCCGATCTGCTATTGTCACACCCCATTTTGGCCGTCCATATCCCTGTGGTTTAAGCGCTAGCCCGTGAAACGCCTTATGATTTGGAAATGTAATGCGTGTCATGTCGGTTAAAAAGTCTCTGTTAAAAACATAATATTGGGCTCACTAAAATCAGGACGTCAGGAAAAAACGATCTCCTGACGTCTCGTACGGTGACGCTAAGTCTACTACGTTCCATATGAGGCACCTCGACTGACCGCTTAGTCTTGGCGAGTTATTTAATCGGGAGTCCAGTCACATTGGAGTGTGCGGCAAGAGCTCATCTTCTCCAACGACCGACTCTTAGTCTGTATACTCTATATGGTTTAAGTTGGCCACGGTACGAAAACGGCTGCCTTCGGACCAAACCGCGGGATCGAGTATCTTGAACGTGAAAGCTGTTGTAATATGCTTGGTTCAACCCAGCCAGTTTTGTCACTTTTACTTCCCCGTCGGGGCCTACGATACGGGTGACATATTGCTGTAGTTCTTCGCCCGAGTGTGAGAGTGCGATGCGTGTTAGGAATAATGCTTTCAACCTTGGCCGTTCGGGCACGTCACGATCGTTTACGACTTGCAAGTCCGTCACCTTGTTTATGCCTGTCGTGCACAACCCGTCCGCGCTTTCCTACAATGTTCCACATGTTGTCGCGTCTTGCTTGTCCGTCCTTTGGTGTGTTTACATTCTTGCGTGGATCGCCGTTGAAGCCAAGACGACGTGGCGTGTTTTGTGATGTGGATGCGGACGTGGGCCGTGCTTCCGCCGCTGTCGTTGCTGTCCTTGTTGTTGTTTATGTTGCTTGACCTGTTGAGTTGAGCGTAGGTCAGCTGCTCGCACCGTAGTATAATTGTTACTTTTGAGCTCTTAGTCTTTAGTCTTAGTCGGCAGCTTTATTGGCAAAATATTATGCAAATCTCCTTACCGTAAACCGTTTAGGGTCGTACTGTGTTTGAGATAAATTCGGTGCAGTATACACGGTGGCCCGGCTGAATTGCCTCCCATTGCTGGTTTAATTTTCCAGAGCTAACTGGAAAATGTGGTTGCACACACAGTCACCATTACGTGAAGCTCTCTGTAAGCGTGGGCCAGTAATGTGAGGCCACCCAAAACCGTGGCTCCCCAGCGTTCATTAAAAGAGATAGAACTGCGTGATGCTCCGTTCATGCTAGAAACCTCTGAGCAGTGTGATCTGAGGTGTTCTTCGCTTCATAGCCGCAGCGGACGCACTTAAGGCTGTAAGCCTTCCCTATTCGGAACAGGGTTACTCCCCCCGCCACTTCAGCCAGTTTTTAATGTTAGGGTTATGAGTAGGGTTTGAAGACTGGAGCATCCTTTTGTAATCCTACGTATCCTGCCAGAGGCCAATTGTATACCGACGCTCCTCGTCCTTCATGCAGTGGTGGTTACTTCATAAGAGGCGGCGTGCGGCTGCTTTTAGATTCTAGAAGATCGTTCTAGCAAGAACGAAAGCCGCCGCTGCACTGACCGTCCCGTACACCGCAATTGTTCCTTCTGGGATATACGCAGGCGGGCCCTGTTAGAGGCAAACTTCAGGGTGTCAGTGGGCTAGGACGGAGCTCCATACAGGGCAACTGAGTCGGCCGCAAACATGATTATGCGCCGTCTAGATTGTCGTGGTCCATAAGTGTTAGGCACAAGCCGTGGAAAGTTGCTAGCTACCTTGATTGATTTCTCTGTCGCCCACGGCAAGTGTTCAGTACCGCAGATACCCCTGTCTAGGGTGATCGTGAGGTGCCTTATCTTGTTAGCAAGGGCAATTTCGTGGTCTTCTAAACGGAGGTGGAGGGCCGGGAGAGCAAGTCTAGCGGCTGATGTCGGCAAGTCTCCGGGCCTGAACGGTCGTGAACGAGGTCGTGAAGACTAGGGGGGTTGACCTAGGAGGAAGGTCTCTTAACCGCAGCGCATCGTCAAACGTTATGTTTAATAGCAGGAAGCTGAGAATAGAGCCCTATGGCACCCCTGCAGCCATGATAAAGCTGGTTTTGCAGGACTGTATTGTCCGGTCCTGTAAGTGGTTTGGGATGATTCGGTACAGGTAAAAAAACGTTCTTCCTGTGGGAAGTCTCGAAAATGATTCTCAGGTGGCTGAGGCGAAATAAAAGCTCCTAGCCTCGATGGCCGAATCAACGGCGCTATACGCAGCCCCAGTCTAGGAGGACATGGCAATGCGGACGACGGAAAATAGGAGGCACTAAAGTCGGCCCAACGAACGCTGGCAATCATGGTAAGCCGGGCGTATCAAACAGTCTCGACCGAAGCTCTCCTGGTCCTAGTCAAGATGCTGCCATGGGACCTCCTAGTGGCTGAACAAAGTAAAATGGGGGCCAGGAGTGCCACCATATATGCCTGGCATAAGGAATGGGTGCAGGTAAGACGCGGTGTGACCACAGGAAGCTGGACCAAGAGTCTGATACCGGACCTCAGGGTATGGTATGACCGCCGACACGAGGAGCTTTCCTACTGGACGACTTAGGTTCTGACCGGGCACGGCCAGTTCTAGAGCTACATGTCAAATATCAAGAAGGCCATCAGCGATATCTTCGTACTGTGCGACTCTGGAGAGACGAACGCGTGAAGCATACTGTTCTGCGGTATGATGCTCTCAGGGAAGCACGGGACGCAGCACCAACCGCTGTGAGAGGTTGACCCACCAAGGAGGTGGTCGCCCAGATGATGACTTCTACGCCACTGACTAGTGGCGCATGTGCATCATGCATTCCCAATACCTCCCAGAAAAAACTATGATAATGCTGGTTTTGTAGGAATGTATTGTCCGGCCCTGTAGGTTATTTGAGACGATTCGGTGTAGGTAAAAAGAAACGTTATTCCTGTGGAGAGTCCCCGAAGCTGTTATCCACGGTATTCTGTTAAAAACATTTTGGACTCGTAGAGGGGTTCGGCCTATGGAAACAATATGTAGGGCTTTCTGCTGGAGCAATGGACTGTCTCAGCTAAGTCGCTCGCTTATTCATGCGTAAGGCCGCCGGCCTTAAAAATTTTCTCACAACTGATTTTTATAAAATTAACCCCCCTCCCATAAACTCTGATCATCATGCCCTACGTTTTGAGATTGTATTTGTGTTTAGCGATCGATGTTGCGCTCATAGCGAGTTATCTAAATGGTATTAACTGGGCTACCTTTTACGTCCGAATGTATATATCAAGAACGCCAAATCGGTTGTTCATGTCGTGTAAAACTGAACCTAGTTTCTTGAGCGCATGAACATGACAAAAAAACTTTATTTGTATCTGATTACACACTAAATATTAGGGACTCTCTTTCACTTTTTCGCCACGCTTCTCCCTTCAGCAACTGCTACTGACTCACAGAAAGCTGCAACAGTCCACATTGCAATGAATTAATATTATTATTGAACTTAGCGGCTGCTTAACGCTCAACCAAAATGTTAAGGTTAGAAAGTCTAATCTATCCAGCCGCTCTCTTTTCCCTCCCTCTTTACCAGCTACTCATCAATGCCAAGATGATACAAAAAATGCTGCGGTAACTCAAAGGGAGCGAAAGTCCCTCTGCGTGGGCTCTTCCACGAATCTTCCTTCTAGACGGCGTAGTTTACCCTTATCCCAAAAATCCTCCACGTCAACAAAAAAAACAAAGGTACCACAGCCTGGCCAGAGTAATCAATAAATATGCGACTCTTTTTTGGAGGCGCCGCTTTCACTTGCGTATAGTTTAAGAATTGAAGTAAACGTGTAATGATAGATAAAGGCCAGGCATAGATCGATGCTCGCAAGCCCTTCATGTAGACGGACAACGGAGCGAAGGCAAAGTTGCGGACGCGTGTGGAATGGCTCCCGGAAAATATCGTCAGATACCAGTACGGAAGACCCTTTCGTTCGTTTCTCTGTGCGGAACCGATACACTTGGTGACTAGCAGTCCTTTCTGCATAAAAGGTGAACTCTGGGTAAATATTCGTGGATCTGACTCCCGAAAGGTTCGCCACGAGGATCACTTGGGTCCAGCTTAGTCACATGTGCAGTGCCATCGCCAGGAAACTACGAAAGCGACACCGCTAAGTATCCGTCCCATTTCTTTCTCGGGAGTGGGTGAGTTACATGGTTTACGAAATCTCTGTGGTGTTCTCGAGACACTTTTGCACCTACCATAGAGCAGTGCAGCGTGCGCGCCGCCATCTTGGTTTTGCCATACCTAACAGCGTGGCTTAGCCAGCGGCTTCTCGCCCCAGCTGAACGCTGTGTGTGAGAGTAGAAGTGCCGGCTGCCAAATCCGACGGACAGTGCAGACAGGCGAGTACTTTCCGCACATTCAGTGCAGACCGGTTAGGCGGTCCGCCAGCGTTCGGACCAGCTCGCCGGAACTAGTTCGCACTGTCTACTTGGCGGACCGCCTAACCGGTCTGCCAAGTAGACAGTGCGAACTAGTTCCGGCGAGCTGGTTCGAACGCAAGACTTTCTAAAAAGTCTTGCGTTCGGACCAGCTCGCCGGAACTAGTTCGCACGGTCCGCCTCTCCAGTAATAACCAGCCTGTACATCTGTCGCGCTTTTCGCCACCGAATTTGGCTGAGATAGGCTATAGACGGTAGAAGGGTCAAATAAAGGAGAATTATGTCGTCGTTCCGGGAAGCCGCCGGACAAGGGAGTAGGAGTAGCAGAGGAAGAAGAGATCTGGATGGAAGTCAATGTGGACGCCGTTGTGACGGGAGAAGAGGCCGCGGATAACGTGAAGCAGACGGATAAAGGGAAGGCCGCAGAGAAAGGAAAAGAGGACAAAGTGGCCGCGAAGCCAAAAAGGGGAAAGAAAAAGGAGGAGAACTGTTGATAATACTATGGGACCGAGAGTGACCCACAAGCACGAGTCTCATCATAACAAATGTTTATCGTTTATGAAGCCCCGATTTTGTTAGCCGTTAGCCAAGCGTCGGCGGAGGCCTTTGCGAGTGCCCGACGTCCAATCAAATGAAGCTACGCCTTATTTAAGGATTTGCGGAGGATCAGATGTGAGCACTTCTCAATTACGTCTCTACACACACATATTACAAGCAGACGAGTTAATAAACATAACAAAGAGTAGACGTTGATTAAAGCGTTTCATCGTGTAGTGTGATTTGTTAACAGGTACAAGCTATCGTTGATGGCTCAAATGTCTAGGTGGCTTCCAAAATGCACATGTACGCTACTCACTGTTTAAAAATAACCTATACATCAATATGGTTTAAACATACTGGCAGCTTATTTAGCGTTTTGTTGGTGCAGGGAACGTGCTGTTGACGTCATTTTGTGCACCCAAACGGTATTACAAACAAATATTCACATTTAACCTTCTATTTTCACGGAAAGTGTTTGCGGCATGCATATGATATAAACTGGAACAGTGTAGTAGATGCTATCAGACGCAACCATGCTCTTGATAGCATCTATTAAACTGTTCTAGTTTACGCTTTAAACATGTTTGTACGTGTTTTTGTTGGTGTCTCATACAGTTTACTGAACTGTAGCTCATTTAGATAACTAGCTTATCTTTGCTTCCGTTTTCGAAATATCTAGTTGCACATTTCTTATCTAAGTACCCCAAAAATTATAAAGGCTCTTGAGTAGCATGAACTGATTCAGGGAACCGGCATGCCCATAACACTAAAACCGCCTTGGCATATAGGCCTATAGAACTTTACCCCTTGCATAGCGCAGTTCCACCAGAGTGTAGTTACTAGCATACATCATCGTTCAGGAGTTTGAACATATGGGTTATCTGGACGCTCAGGTTGGGGCAACTCACTTCCCCAACACGAAGAAGCAGCTAGCTTACTTACGTTCATCAGGGAATATTGCGCTGTTTTTAGTGATTTCTTCGTTGGCAATTAGTAAAACATGTTTATCAGAATAAGCAAAATGTGGCTGCAACATTCGTGTTGCACAACAATCTCTCGTTAGAAATCTACGCGGCATTCTAGCTGCTTTTTGCTACAACTAATTTTTCTTTATTTTCAAAACAGACTATATACACAACGATGTTGCTACTGAGTTAAAACGTTTGTTAAAATGACACTTGTCTAAGACTGCTATTATGCTAACCTTATCTTCGTTGTATTTAAGACAGATTATATGAGCCGTAATTTGGTAACCAAAGTGAATGGACTGTGCAGATCTTGGTGTTGCCATACATTTTCGAGTACTGCTTTTTCCTCGTATTGATTCATTTTCAGGAGGAGCTTGAGCATTTGGATTGTTCGGACGATCAGGTTGGTACAACTCACTTCGCCAATACGAAGAAGCAGTTAGTCTACTATGTGCATTAAGAAATATTGCGCTGTTGTTTAGGGATTTCTTCGTTTGCATTTGGTTAAACATGTTTATCAGAATAAGCAAAATGTGGTTAGAAGCAGCATTCGGGTTGCACAACGACCTCTCGCTAGTCACCTACTCGGCGTTCGAGCTGGGTTTTGCACAACAATCTCTCGTTAGTAATCTACGCGGCATTCTAGCTGCTTTTTGCTACAAATAATTTTTCTTTATTTTTAAAACAGACTATATACACAACGATGTTGCTACTGAGTTAAAACGTTTGTTAAAATGACACTTGCCTTAAGACTGCTATTATGCTAACCTTATCTTCGTTGTATTTAAAACAGATTATATGAGCCGTAATTTGGTAACCAAAGTGAATTGACTGTGCAGATCTTGGTGTTGCCATACATTTTCGAGTACAGCTTTTTCCTCTTATTAATTCTTTTTCAGGAGGAGTATTTTTGTTGTTTGGACGCTCAGGTTAGTACAACTCACTTCGCCAATACGAAGAAGCAGCTAGTCTACTATGTGCATTAGGAAATATTGCGCTGTTTTTTAGGGGTTTCTTCGTTTGCATTTGGTTAAACATGTTTATCAGAATAAGCAAAATGTGACTAGAAGCAGCATTCGAGTTGCATAACGACCTCTCGTTCGTCACCTACGCGGTGTTCTAACTGGGTCTTGCTATCAAATGTTTTTTATTTTTTATTTTTATGGCAGACTATATATACACAACGATGTTGCTACCTGAGTAAAACGTTTGTTAAAATGACACTTGCTTACGTGTATGAAGCTACGCCTCATTTAAGAATTTGGGGAGGAGCAAGGGTATGAGCACTTCTCAGTTACGTCACTACTCACATACACACACATAGTGCAAGCAGATAGTTAAGAAACATTAAAAAGTATTCGCGGCGCGCACATGATATAAACTGGTACAGTTTATATAGCTTTTACATTTTAAAGGTATATTACTCCCTAAATCTAGTATTATAACGAGTATAATCTAATAGTGAAATACACATACTTGAAACATAACAACATAATTGAAGAACTATAGATGCTATCAAGCGCATACTACTATTTTTGTGTGTATCTCTATTGCTTTTTCAGAAAACAAACTTTGCTTTGTTTAAGTTTTCGAAATATCTAGTCGCACACTTTCTCCCTTTATCTACCCCTTAAAAGTACAGAGAAACACTCTTGAACTTGAGTAGCACTGAAACTGATTCAGGGTAGCGGCATCCCATATATAAGATAAATAAAGGTGGGAACCGGCATCTCATAAAGTAGATCTAACACTGAAGCCACCTTGGCCTATAGGCCTGTAGAGTTTACCCTTGCATAGCGCAGTTTCAGCAGAATGTAGTTACTAACATACTTCTATGCTGTTAGCGAGTGCGTGCTTTTAAGAACCGGAACATTGCTCCTGGCGGATACTTTCAACTGCCAACTAAGCAAAATAATATTTTTTTTTCTCGTATTCCTGCTTTTTTAGGAAAGAGTTTAGACAATTGAGCCATGGGGAAGCTCAGGTTGGGACAAATTACTTTCCCTTACGAAGAAGCAGCTAGCTTGCTATGTTCATCAGGGAATATTGCGCTATTTTTAAGGATTTGCTCATTTGCATTTGTCAAAACATGTTTATCAGAATGAGCAAAATGTGGTTCGAAGCAGCATTCGGGTCGCATAACGACCTCTCGTTAGTCACCTACTCAGCGTGGTCTTGCTAAGAATTCGTTTTTTATTGTTAAAACAGACTATTACACAATGATGTTGCCACGAGTTAAAACGTTTAAAATGATTGCTTAAAGACTGCTATTATACTAAATCTTCACTGTAAACAAATTAACTGAGCCGTTGTTTGTTAATTAAGGTGCATTGTTTGTGTAGATATTAGTGTTCCCATGCATTATTAAGTAAAGGCTTCTTCTCTCATTGCTTCTTGAGTTTTCAGGAGTTCAGTTATCGAATAATGGGACGACAACAGGCCATGGTTAGGACAACTCACTTACCCAATACTAAAAAGCAGCTAACTTATTTATATTTATCAGAGAATATTGCGCTGTTTTTAAGAATTACTTCGTTCGCATATAGTTAAACATGTTTATCAGAATAAGAAAAATGTGGCTCGAAGCGGCATTTGTGTTGCATAACGACGTCTCGTTAGCCACCTACGTGGTGTTTTGCTAAGAAATAATTTCGTAGCAAAACCCAGCTAGAAGGCAGACTATATACACAATGATGTCGCTACCGGAGCTATAACGTTAAAATTACACTTGCCTAATGTCTGCTATTATACTACTAACGTAGGTTTTCAGGTTGTGCGTTCTCCAGCACGACGGATTTGTTATTATGTGGTATTTCAGAGATTTAGAAACATCGTAAGGGGCATTCTGATGACGACCTGGGTCATTACAATGCCGCCTACAACCACGACCGCAGACCGCCTGTATGCTATTCATCGTGCATACGATGTAGTTCCGAGGCGAGCAGACATGCAAAATATGCCTAAGTTTGCCGTTTACAGCTTTTCGCGGAGGTTAAACTTGTCACTGCAACTTTCTCTCTGCATTGATAGATAACAGCTACGTTTGTAAGACTAGACCATTTTTTGTCTTGGGCATGAAGCCTTACCTTACGCCAACGCTTTACTTTGTTTCGGGTCTTGATTTGCACAATGCCATTGCGCGCATATTTTGAATCATCATACTATATTCCATAACAGCACCACCAACTCTAACCTTATTATCTTATAAACGCGCCTCTGGCCATGAGATTATTATAATATTTTTTAAACATTAATAGGTGTAATGTTAAGTCACAATCTGATGTTTCAACATGCTACCTAGATAAAAGAATTGGTAAATAACTGAAAAACCAGTAACCATAAGAAGTAGAATATGCTGTCAAATATGTCATTAATAAAAAAAAAAGTTCTTACATATACCCCCTGGAATAACTAACTTGCAGAAAATCTTGAGTTATACAATTCTTTGGGCATCCGCTTGGTTTTGTTTTGCTCAAAAGTATTGCTAAACATTTTACCACGTTTAATACTAAGCATAAAACTATTTTGTTTACAGTTGTTTAAAAATGATCTAATAGGAGATGGGACTACTATTCCAAAAGATTGGATAAAGCCATTATTCAAGTTCACGGACCACAGTGACATACCATTCGGACAAAAGTCGACAAATAACGTCTCCTCTGGAGTAATTGCTGTAGTGCAAGCCTATATAATAGTTTCGCTTCTTTATAGAAGGTGAGTGATTATATATATATTATTCGAGCAGTGCGGGACTCTACCCTGGCGGTTGGATGTTGGTCCGCCAAGACCCCAACCCACTAAACACACCTCCCACTTTAAGCCTCACTCTCTAATGGCCCAGATATCCATAGAGCAGTACTATGGGCCATTAGAATGCCCAGTTCCTAACGGATCAGTTGGCCGAGGTCACCCAGGGTTCGTTTAGTACCACTACTCAAGTCGTCCTAAGTCCCAAGGTGAGGAAGTAGTTAGTACCAGGGCTGCGGTAGGCGTGCAGGATTTGGGCGCCGCTGTTTTCTGCGTGCTTCTTAGGGCCTTTCTTGCCGTCCTCGTTTTCAAGGTGTTCGGCAGCCAGACTGGCGCCGCGAAAAGTGCAATTGACTTTGTAACCGACATTACTAGTCCTCGCTAATCCTCCCGTGGCCCGTGAAGTTTGGCAGGATGTTGCCTATCACGTAAACTTGCCTATCGCGTTAGCCGCTTTAGCCGCCTCGACCATGCACTTCCTAATGTGATAAGTGCTCCTGAGACCCTCGTCTAGTATGACACAAAGGTATTTGGCCTTTGTTTTATATATATATATATATATATATATATATATATACCTGTATATATATATATATTTTTTTTTCTATTTGCATTTTATTTAAGGGGGTCTAAGGTCCCCCTTAATAATGCGCGGGAATGCCTGCCTGATACAAACTGGCGGGCATTCCCGCGCCACATAACGCGGGAATGCCCGCCAGCCCTAATAGGCAGGCTAGCGCATCCCCCACCCTCCCCCCTATCCGAAGTTCGGAATGTAGGCTCCACACTACTTCGCCCTACCGATTAGACGCGATCACCTAGCGGTTCCGCATTACACCTCAGAATTTACACTACCCTCCCGAAGGAAGGCTCGACCACTCCAGGGCAGGGGTTCCCCACCGCTGCGAAGGGCAGCAGCGGAGCCAGATGGTTCTCTCGACAGGCGGTCTGCGTTCGCGTGGCTTACTCGCACTCATTATGCCTATTAAGCCAAGGCAGCAGGCGTCCCAGACGGTACCCAAAGGGCGTTAACCGTCTGGCCCGGGTTTCATATGCAGCACATTTCCCCCGTATTGGCAGTAACCTTAACAGCCCTCAAATGGGCCACGACAGAATAGTTTGTTGTCATCCAACCGATACCTTTGGCCGAAGCGGTAAGCCTCTTGGGAGAACCCCAACCATATCTCCACTCAGTTTCCAGCGGTCGCCACGTGGAGGCGTCCAACCCTGCAACTATAACTCCCGTCTCTTTACCCCGAGGGCGTCATTGTTTGGTCCGTCAACGAGGCATCTGAGAGAGAAGGTTAATCAGAACAGAACGGATTCAACGACTTTACGAGCAGCAGGAAGAAGACAGCTGCTTACAGAAGACCGGGTTCAAAGGTTAATGGGCAAAGCGTGTCGCTGAGGTGGGGAACCCCGGGGTGACCACGGCCGCTTGATCAGATTGGCACGAAGATCCGAACTGACAGAATGTGGAGCTTAAGGGAGAGGTGTGTTTAGTGGGTATGGGTCTCGATGGAACAAGATCCAGCTGTCGGGGCAGAGTCTCACACTGCGCGGGTAGGCTCCCGTGCTATGCCCGTTGCCCCAGTGCGTTAATGCATTTTACCCTCCTTAAAAAAAATAATAACATTTAATATTTTTCCGTAATCAAATATGCAGCAAGGACCCATCGGGCGAAAGGGAACACCTTCTCGAATCGGTCTCTAAGGAAAAACGGAACAAAGCCTTAATTAACGCAATACTCAGTATTCTGGTTAATACCACTCGAAATGGTAAATTTTGCTAAGCTCTTGGCCCGGTGGACAAATATGCAACGTTCTCAGAAGTGCGCGTTTTCTCAATACCTGACGAAAGAGCCCTTGCCCGTACGTATAACTCGTTGACTCGTAAAGAAACATACATTTTGTTAACTGTAACATAAATCTTATTTGCGGTAAACTTCTATACTTTTTTATGGCTGGCTGATAATGATGAATAAAAAAATCGATCCGTAACAATAAAAAACTGCGGCATTAATTGTAGCCCTAGGGGCACACTCATGCCAGTGTTCCAGGCATATCTGCTCTGAACATTGCTCGCTTTTCGTTTGCGGAATTGCCCGCACAGGGTGCGCAGTTAAAGAACAGCTTCGTACCACAGGAGCTTTCATTGGTTACTAAGTAGGAGTCACGCGCCTCAAGACTCATGAATGCAAAGCGTAAACTTAAAAAACTCACACCAATTTTTGGCGTGGTGTGCCGGCCCCGGACGCCGCCGGAGCGTAAGAGAAAGCGTATTATAACATGGCAGAATTACCATGGCACAGAGGTGCATACACTTAAGAAAAAATAATTATTTTTTTTTGTTTTTTAACTTTAACGTTATTTTTATTTGTTTGTATACCGGCCGATGAATTCGGACGATGAAAAATTCGTTTTTTGTTTTTTATTGCTTTACGTTCCCAAGCACCGACGCGTCGGAAGGTTTGCCAGTATCCTACTTATGTTTTTTTTTGGAGGGACAAACTGGGAAATGCGGTTCGCACACACGGACACCACGGCAGGAAAGCTCACTGCAAATGTGGGCCGGTAGTGTGGGGCTCCAACCCACTAAAAACCAGTCATGTCCCCATCCCCACACTAAACTGGGAATTGCGCAGGCAATACTTCAAACAATTGAGGGGGGTGAAAAGTAGCGTCCTTATCTTAGCTGCCCTGGAGTGCCTCACGGGGCCTTGTCAAGTAAAAGGATTTTTATCTTCTTTGGCGTGCATAATACGTTCGATTGTTCGAGCTATAAGATTCCAGTCATCACGTGAGTACATAAGGTGTGCCAGCTTCTTAAGACTGCCGTCACTTGCTGTGGTTATGTCCTTGCGTAATGGAGCCCACGCCGGGCGCAGCAATATTGTGTGTTCCGGCGTGTCCTCCGTTGTTCCTTCACAGTGCTTGCAGAGTGGCGTATCTGCTTTTCCTATTCTATAGAGGTAACTCTCGAAGTTTCCATGCCTTGTGAGCACTTAAGTCACGTGGTGTGTCAACTCGCCGCCGGGCCGGTTAATCCACGCCTTAACGTCAGGGATCAGAGCCTTTACACGGGCCCCAGGTGCCCCGTCCTGTATGGCGTCCCATTCATTTTGCCAAGAAATAAAGTTTTTTCCCTTTCTTCTTCCTTATTGCTTGTCGGTTCCGCCCACAAGCGACGACGTTCGTCGGCCTTCAGGTCCCAAGGAATCATACCAGCCAGTACAAGGACAGCCGCCGTGTTGACAGTCTTGTAAGCCATCGTAATCCGTAAAGCCGCGATTCGTTGGGTCTTGCGCATCAGCGCCCTGTTGCGGGTTAGAGTCAGTGTGGTTAGTGGCCACACAGGGGCCGCGAATAACATAATAGACTCGGCAACCGACATAAGAAGGCGTCGCGTTGATTCTCGCGGTCCGAATGTATTCGGCATCAGCCGGGCGATGTCGTGTGAAACTTTAGTGGCTTTCTCTGCAGCCAAGCGGAGATGAGGTGTTCCTCGCAGGCCGCTGTCCAGGCACGTTTCCAGATAGCGGGCTGATTGAACAACTCGAATATCCTGGCCGTTCAAGATTAGCTTTGGGAGAGCACACCCTCCTGGGCCAAGGAGGATGACTCCCTCGCTTTTGGTAGGGGCCAGCGTCAAACCCGCTCCCCTCATCCAGACGGAAATCTCGGTCAGGGCGTCATTGGGTCTAAGTTCCAGTTGCTGGGGGGTGCCGCCCTGTACTACAACTGCTAGGTCGTCCGCATACGCAAGTAGCTCTGTCCCTTCTGGTAGGTTACTTAAGCGTAGGATATCGTCGTAAGCCAAGTTCCATAAAAGAGGACCCAAGATGGAACCCTGGGGAACTCTAGCTGTCATTTCAAATTCGGATCCCTCATTGTCTACTCGCCGTTCGTTCAGGTAGTCAGAGACAATTTGACAAAGGTAGTTCGGAACTGTTTTTCTCTTGAGCGTCCCCAGTATCACCCTCCAGGGTAAGCTGTTGAAAGCATTCTTAGCATCCAGCAGTACGACAACGATAAGATTCCTGGACCTTGCCGGGGATTGTCGTAGATCTTCCGCCTTAGCAACGACCCGCTGTATTGCGGTCAGGCACGAGCGGCCTTTGCGAAATCTGATTCGGTGAAAGAAGGCCACGTTCTTCTGCGAATAATCGCAAACGGTTTTCTATAATCGCCTCAATACCCTTGGCCAGTGTACTGACTAGGCAGATTGGTCGGTAGGTGCCGTTCATTTTGGGAATAAGCACAAGGTCGGCCTTCTTCCAAATCAGAGGCAAGCGTCCGGATCTGAGTATCCGTGTGGCAACGTGGGAAACTACTTCAGGAAACTCTTTAAAGAGAACTTTTACGGCGGAGGCCGGTATACCATCAGGCCCTGGTGCTTTTCCGGCCTTCAGTCTCTCTCCCGCTGCACCGACCTCCTCTAGAGTCACCTCTTGGACTGGTCTCTCGTCCGCACCCGCTTAGAAAGGGTTTGAGTTGAGGGATGGATGTCGAGGGAAAAGCGTTTCTATTACCTGTCGGCGTTCGTCCGGGGAAAGGTTAGCGCTCTTTCTTGCTTTTGTATTGCCACGGATCAGCTTGTACGGTCGTCCCCACGGGTCGTTTTCTATTCCCGACAAGAATTCCTTATGGCATCGTTCCTTGCTTTAATCTATAGTTTTGCGTAGAGTGGCCCTAAAACTTCTAAATTTGTTTTGCAATTGCGCAATGATTATGTTATTCCTTCTACTGCGCCTTGCCCTGGTGAATCTTCGCCTGGCGTAGATGCAGCGTCTGTGAGCTTCCGCGATCTCTCCGTTCCACCAATACTTCGGCGAAACTGGACGTAGTCGCTTTGGATGCGTTCGCCTCTTGCTTGGCGTCTTGCACGCTTCCTCCAGAACGTTCTGGAGCTCTTGAGCGGTGTCAGGTTCACCCTTTAAGTATTTTTGCCAGCCTCCTTTGCAGCTCCCTGTTGTCAGGTGGCTTTAGCCGGGTTGGTCTAACCGGGACAGAAAGGGCTGCTAATGGAGTGGTTCCTTCGACGTCAAATTCTACAATACAATAGTGATCGCTAAGGTTCTCTTCGTCAAGTAGTATGGTCCAATTTGAAATCTTAAAAACGTGGCTTCGCTTACAGATCGTCAAATCGATGTGCGACTCAGTTTCCCCGCGGTGGAAGGTAGGGTCGTTTCCTTTATTGAGAACAACAAGGCCATGCATTGCTAACCACTCAAGAACAACTCTGCCTCTTCTATTAGTGCTGGTTGCCCCCCATGTTGTCGAGGCTGCGTTAAAATCTCCAGTAAAGACCACTAATCTTTCGCTGACGTTGTCATCTCCTCGAGCAGGCCCTCCAAGTCGTCCAGCGCGCCGTTTGGACTGCTGTAACATGAGTAGAAACGACCGACGCCGTCCACGTCTATCCATGTAAAATTTGATCCTCTTCCACAACCCGTAACTCGGAGACATGAGGGCAGATTATGCACAATGCAGGTACTGGTCTGAGCATCCACAACCCAGGTCGTCTGGTTCTTTTTTGTCAGTTTCACATTAGGCTCGCTAAGCAGAGAGAGTGCTGTGCTCCTCCTAGACACTATTTCGTCTAGCATTAGATGAGCTCCGCGGCTCCTGTTACAGTTTAGTTGAATAACCTTAATTCGCATCATTTGAGTGCTGAGATTTGGCTAATCGTTGATCATCAGTCGGGGATTGCTGTCCTCTTTTGCAGTTCTTTCGCGAGATAACCGGTCTAAAGCCGTCTGCGTCGACAGTAGGCGTATCCGCAGGAGGGCTTTGCCCGCTCAGCGCCACGTCTTTCGTGGGTTCAAGGGTAGGTGGCGACTCCGCTTGTGGAAGAGGACGGATTTTCTTGGTCGTTGTTAAAGGACAGTTTTGCATTTCCCGTCGAGGGCCTGCTTGGTCCAAATGGCGCCTGGCCTCGGCGATCTTCATCCTATATCCCGGGTAGGCTGCAGAGTTAGCTGCATGCCCGGGTACCCCGCAGTTATAACATGAGAGGGACCCCTCGCAATCTTTTGCGACGTGACCCAGGGCGCCGCACTTATGACATCGTTTGACCGTGACTTCTTCAAATGTACAAGATTGAGCCTGGTGCCCAACTCTCTGGCATTTCTGGCATGTCGGAACGCTGACCCATTCAGAGATGGGACAGGACGACCAGCCAATCTGGATCCGTCTAACCCTTATCAGCTTTGCGAAGTCGGATGAGTTCATTCGGGCCAGAGCCGACCACCGGCCGTTGGCTCCTTTCTGTGGTTCTTCTACAAGCAAGAGGCCAGCAACGCTGGCGGCATGTCTAATTGCTTGGTCGACATCTTCCCGTTTTGTACCTTCGAGCAGATTCCTTACTATAATTTTTTTTGTGCAGAGTGGTCAGTCGATACATTGGCGTCTCCTTGCGTGCCAGTATCCTACTGAGCACGCTGCCCGTATAGTCTATCATGGAGTCTATCTCCCACAACGCTGTGACGTTAACCTGCACTCTGCCTGTATTCTGTAGATTCCCTGGTGGCAGCTGCCACTTTCTTTAGCCTTGATGTTTGCATTCAGGCGTAGTAATGCCCCTGCAGTGCGTCTCTGCCAAAACATTTTCCCAATTTTAACTCTGACTGTGGCCCTAATTCTTTGCTCCACCCGTAAACGATGCGGGTTTGATGTCTGTATGCCATCTATCTATGATTCTTGAACGAACTCCAAACGGAGATCTGCCTTCTAAATTGTTCAAGGCGGCCATAGTGTACTC
The DNA here is from genome assembly GCA_003439945.1 of Dermanyssus gallinae. Classification (NCBI taxonomy): domain Eukaryota; kingdom Metazoa; phylum Arthropoda; class Arachnida; order Mesostigmata; family Dermanyssidae; genus Dermanyssus; species Dermanyssus gallinae. Next base: position 383,484 of record QVRM01002341.1, read on the forward strand.
AGTGCACAAAAAGGGAGATACAACATGCGTTCAAAATAAACGAAATGTTTTACTATGTTTCACTGACATGCACCCCGAAGTTGTTCGAGAGTTTTATCGGAATCTGTCGGAACGCTGGAACGCTGACTTACAAAATCTGATTTGTAAAGAACAGTTCGTCTACCGGCCTGGAAGTACTGTTCTACGGCTATTGATGTGTGAGCAATTGGAGAAATGATGAATCCAGCAGATTGCTTCTACGTGCTGTACTTTGACTTTGGAGTCAGCTTTCGAATCCACCACACACACTAAGACTGTTGACTGTATATCCCGACATGACGTGAGACCAAAAATTCTACGTTGTGTAGGAAGCCTTCTGACTAATAGAAGCTTTTTTTTTAAATAAACGACTGTTTCTCAACTCCCGCTAAGATCACCTCAGGCTGTTCGCAAGGAACAGTTCCTGGCTGCATATGCTAAATGTTGTATACAAACTCTTCATTTATTCATGAATATAAAATGTATATAAAATTAACAAAATGCTTTTGACACCTGACATGAAATCGGTGTCGAAAAATCGCGCCTAAGACGACGAAAAAATTAAACTGGATCCTCAGATAATTCATTGTTAAAAATTCCCATGAACGAAAAATATAGGTGACTACTGAGAGGTGTGATCAATAATATATATATATATATATATATATATATATATATATATATATATATATAAATCTAACTTGTCAGTACGTTTAATTTGGGTTTTTGAGGTTTTCTACGGACGAACCTAAAATATTTAAGCCCGCTGAATCTCCTGATGTCCGTCCGTCTCACACTCGGATGGGCAGCTTTCCGCAACTAGGACCTGCTCTCTTTGGCAAGGCAAATTGTCGTTTTGTTGCTAACTGGAGGCTACAAGTTCCAAGTATATGATAAATCTGGAAGACTGGACGTACACGAATATTACAGGATTCCCAGGCCCTGCTGTGGTTATATTACTGCATGGCTCCCCCCGGGCATAGAGGTAGATTTATATAGACACAATTTCCTTTTCCTTCCACTTCAGAGCTATTTATTTGTAGATTCGATATAATGTTTCATATTAGTTGCTACAAACAACTTATTATGCACTTTTAGCGTATATTTTTTGTTGCAATCTAAGCTTATATATTTTGCTGATAGGGTAGCAACAAACCCGATCAATATATAAGCTTCGGATGAGTATTTGTGAATATGTTTGCACATACTGGCGGGGATGTGATTGCGCCTTAATGTGTTCTGCTGGTGTCAATTCAAATCGACACGGCGCTGAAGGCGTGATTGTGCAATGAGCAACAACAGTGACCACGAATGGCAATGCCAAAATTACAATCAAATGTCCGTACTTCCTTTAGTATTGATTTGTTTTATAGTTAAATTGTTACTATGGTTGTTTGCTGTTGTAGAAAAAGCTTCATAACCCCAGGTACCCATTCTTCGTAATCGGCCTAATAATTAAAGATAATTGAAGAAGGCGAAGAAAAAAATCGTTTCCTTATCGCGTACAGCACCTTAATGGGAGCCTTCGAAATGAGGATTTTCAAGCTTCACGTCTATGACCCAGTGTGTCAGGTCAAGGGATCGGCGATTTTAAGTAAGAATTTCATTTTCATGTGTTAGATATACTTCGTATTACCAGATGCACCACAATGTAAGAATAACCATCACATGCTTTTTAGGCGATGGTTTAGTCTTTCTCCATGGCAAATTCGATCGCTCTGAGGAGATAAAACGTGCCCTTGAAGTCTGGTATCGGAGCCGCGGCCCGGCAGGTAAGTTTAAGAGCAGGAGTATACTTGTTATATTGAAATCAACCATAATTTCAGTGTCAGCGTCTAAATTTTACAGCTCTAAACATGCGATATGACGAAAAATGTACGAAAAAACAGGCGAAGACTGTTGAAAAACATAAAGGCCATCGGTGGGAGTAACCGAGACAAGATGTCGTCAGTCGTAGTAGACTACGGCAGTGGGCCTAACGATTCAGGGGTAGAAGTACCGATGCTAACGAATAGATCGGACGCAAGCCAGATAATGCAGACATGCCGAAAGAAACAGCGGCTTCCTCTATAGCAGTCACGGTAAGCTGCTGGGGTTTAGTTGGCCTCGACGAAAGTCTAAAAGCAACCCTTCGAGATACTTCTTGCGTTTGTTGAGGGGTCGCTGCAGCTGTCGAGTGGCAAGACGTCACCCCTTCTGTAGGTCACGCCGACACGCTCCGGAGATGTACTGCAAAACGGCGCAACACGCAGGCACCCAATAAAAAAGGAATGGCAAAGAAGGACTATAGCTCCAGCTGGAATTTTGCCTTGTTGAACACATTAATTGTATAGTTTTGTCACAATAGGGCATAAAACGTCAATAATAGACTTCAGGTGTTCATTAAGAATACGATTTGAAGCCAGCATTTCTCAAACGTGTCCTGGGGCTGCACCGCTCAACACAAAAAAGATTAGTTTACCTTTTGGGTGACACGCCACTTTTTATAGAAGATCTTAAACGACGTTTCGACCTTCAAACTACTTCAGCTTACTTAAAGTGTATTAGCTTATGGGAGCGGAAGATGGCAGAAATCGACCCTGAATTCTATGATACGGGTGCAATGACCAACGACGCATGGAAGGGACTTAACAGGACCGGTAGGCATATAGTAACACGTTTTACAATTCATGGGTATCACCACATTCTCTGCGAAACATTAAATTTTTATGTCCCGTGTCATACCTGTATTTGCAGTAAATGAGGGAACTTTTGCGCCAGGTACCACGCAGCATCATGCCCAGAAGTGACTTCGCTAGGGAGTCTCGCTCTAATGGAGGGGTCCCAATGGCGTATTATTTTGACATGAGTACATCGGAAAGGAGATTGTCTTCGATGTATATTTGGATACGGAACAGTTATGTGTAAGTTTTACAATGTACCTAACAAAGAACAAAGGTGATAATAAACATCATAATTTATAAAGAATACAATCAGGTCCTGCTGATTTCCCGTTTTGCTTCGATATAATTGCCGCTTTGATTTTGTCCTCAGTAAAATCAACAATATCTTCTAAAAAATCCTGATCTGGCAATATGACGTCTCTCGTTAATAAATTTGTAAAGTGGGCTACCCACTCTTCGCCATTTATCAATAAGTTTGAAGGCACTGGTCTCCTTGGAAGAAGTAGCCATGGTTTCCGCACGCTTTCCGAAATTAGCCTAATGCGTTGTTGTTCCTCGTAATGCCGTCTTTTTTCTTTCTTCATATTTCTAAATATTCGTTTTAAATCCGTCAGTTGTAGGAGTTCAGTTGACGTTGTGGGTTTATACATACAAATCGCTTCCTTCATTGGTCGACACTCCTTGTCAAACCGCGGCTTGCGTCTCTGCAGTCTCACTGTAATATCGAGTCATTTGTATGTTTCCATTTCATCATCGTTATTATCGTTGTCTTCGTCTGGCCTGAAGCGCTTGGCGCCAATGCTAGCTCCCGTCTCGTTTACTGCATTAAATACTTTATACGGCTTTAGCTGTCCGCGGTACGGTCTGTACGCGGTAAATGTATACCCTCTGGCCACACTGACGGGTCCAGTAGCTCATTAAACTTATCAGCGTCTACCTGTACGTGGTAGCTGTTGTAATATGCTTGATTCATGCCGACGAGCTTCGTCACGTTCACGTCTGTGTCAGATCCACCAATGCGACTGACGTACTCCTTGAGGGCGTCTGCAGAGTGCGATTACTCCAATGTGCTGACAAAAAATGCTTTGACTTTTAGACGTTCAGGTATATTGAGTAGCTCTACAGCTTTAAGCTGAGTCATTTTATTCGTTCCTGTCGTCACGTGCATGATACGTCCTCCTCTTCCAACCGTGCGCCAAGATTTGTCAAGTGCCGTGTCGTTCCTACCGGGTGCACTTACGACGTTGCGTTGTTGGCTAGTAATGAAGTGAAGGCGACGTGGAGTAGGAACGTTGCGACTTTAAGGCAGGTTTGCGTTTTGGCATTGTTGATGCTGCTGTTGTTTGCCAGTGGGCCGTTAAATAGTTCGGTGATCAGCTGATTTGGGAGTCGGGCCATATCGGAGATTTGGGAGTTGTCCCATCGAAAATATTTACATATGCATTGTTTTAAGTCGGTGTCCGTAGTTTGAAGTTTACGCTCTGTATTCACGAATCTTGAGACGCGTGACTCCTAGTATGACTAGTAACCAATGAAAGCTCCAGTGGTATAAAACCGTTGTTAGCTACGCACCCTGTTCGGGCAATTCCGCGAACGAAAAGCGAGCGATGTTCAGGCTTCCGCCTGTTGCAATTATATCTGCTGTTTTTGTAGAGTATTACTACATTGTAGGTAAACATAAGTATCTTGACAACTGGGTGCCGGGTCTGTATACGTGTTGGTAACTCGGCTACCAGTAGAGAAAAAGCAAGCATAGGGCTGAGATAATCGCCCTAGACAAAGCCTGTCGTTTGTTCTATGCTGAAGATTGGACTGTGGCACGTTCTTCATCAATGTCAACATTCGTATTGGGACCCCTTTTTTAACCAGTTGAAGAAGGGCTCTAGTTCTCGAGCCTGAATCAAACGCGGCTCGGAAATCCACAAATACGCTGAATAAAAGCTGTCCCTTTCGTGCCCGGGGTTTGCTCCATATCTGCAAAGAGGATTACACATTGACCTCTGCACACGAAAGCCTTGTTGTTTGTCTGGTCTTTTTGTACTCGACGAACGACGTTAGACGGGCGACAAGGAGGCTAGCAAGCGCAGCTTTTCTTAGCGATGTCCGGCCAAGAAGAGGGCTTAGTCCGCGGCCATAAGACACTCCACATCCTGCGGGTAGTCGACCGTTGTAAATGCATCTATTGAAAAGCGCGGTCTAGTATGCAGTCATTGTGGCTGCCTGCTGCAAATGTTCATTACAGATGCCACCTGGCCCAGGTGCTTTATTTCTCGGGAGTTGACTCCGCCACTTCTGCAGACTTCTTCTGTTAAGTGTTACGGAGGCACCCATATGGATTTTGTTTGGTCTTCTGGAGCAGTCGGGTCTCCAGTTGCCGGCTTTGTTGCCTTTTAGCATTCCGCAGAGTTTGTCGGTATGGACCACGTCGCTGCAAATAGAAGTCTTATTTCCAGATATACATATATGGTTAAGTGCCTTAAACTTTTAACCTATATATATATTAAACTTTAATATATCATGTATATTTTTCAATTCTGCAGATTTTAAACTCAGAAAAATGTGTCAGGTCGCCAGGGTGCTCTGTGCTGCATCTATCACGCATCGACGAAAGGCTTGAGCTACAGAGCCACAGTTAAATGTGTTAAAGTACTTGGCGGGAAGCAAGGCTCCCTGCGTAAATAACACTGTGCTGCTTGTCTCTACATATGGAATCTGAGGGGACTCAAAGCTCTATCTAGAATTTAATTGTCCAAATATTAATTCTGTTTACATTATTTAGTTCACCTTTAGTGACTGCTATTAACCTATTCCGACCTATTCCGAATTTCATATATTGCTGTTGAACAAACAGTGTAACATAATTCACGTTCTTTAGAATTTTATATTAAACGCATGTCTCAGGTTGATACGTTATAGTATGGAGTTTGTATATTTAGTTTTAGGTTAGTATTGCATCTCTGGGGATCACGTTGTGCACCTCTCTCTGGTTACTACAATATGTCGGAAAGCTAATTCAGGTGAAAGGTGAGACTCCACAACCAAAACCGTTTTAGAGTTTTGCATACATTACTACCATGGGATTGCCGTTGAGCCCATCTGACAGTGGCCGCAATTCTACATGCGACTAATAGACCCTCATCCGCCGCGCTAGAATTGCTTAGGAAAGTGGTCTTCCATTCCATAGGTGGTCTTCGCGAGGTAGAATGGCGTCGTGGAGAAACGGCGAGCCTGACGAAGTTACCGATCCAGCCGTAGTGTGAGGGACTCTCGTGAGCTACGCAGATGACACGTTTCAGGCACCCGACATCCCTGGAAACTGGACCAGATCAAGCGTCGAATCCACCGACAGCATAAATTCGCTGTAATTGGTTCGGACGCATCCCGACGACTCCGAAACAAACTGCCGGTGGACACAGCCGAGAGCGGGTTGGAGATCCATTGCATCCTGTAGGTGAACAGAGAGGCCATTAAGGTTAAAGTCCCGATGACGACCACACCCAGCAGGGCCATGTTGCCAAAGTTGATATTCCGAAACTTTCTTGTGTTCGGATCCGTAACCCGGTACAGTGACTGAAAACAGCGGCACCGAGAACACAAATGCTGCGTTAGTGCTTTGCTCAAACAGGTAGGTATCGAAGAACTCGGTTTTGCCGCTCGACCCTTTTGCTAGTGGATGGGCCAATTGATACCGAGCTTCTGAGACAGCACAGAGTACCAACACAAATGACAATTATGCATCCTTGCGTTTCAGCCAGATCTACACTTCAAAGAAATTGTTTGTTTTTCCTAGGCTCGAGCGACTCAAGAGTGTGCAAAGCAAACATAGGGAAGGAATGGACCTTGCTTCTAAATGCGCGAAATTTATACTCAATAAGGCGACCCCTTTAGGCCGACATGCAGCGCGTCGGGATGAACGGAGTTCACAGCTGGATACCGCCGAGATGAAACTCCGCTCATCCCTCTAATCTGGGATGAGATCATCGAACTGCTACCACCAACTGCGACTAATCAGCCGCGTTCCGAGTTGATTCAGGTCAAAGACAATCCTTACTAGTTTAACGCATGTTTTTTTTTCATTTTTTTCCTTCTGCCAAATCTGGACAATGAGTACGCAAGCGCTTTCAAATATGTATTGGCAGACGATTGATAAATTTCGGGTCAGTGTTGGCGGTAGTTCATCATATATTTTGCATACTTAATTAACAATTAAACATTCTGAGGTAGTTTAGTGACAAAACAACATCGTTTGTCCAGGCGGTGCAAAACCGTCGATGAGAGTCTTGAAGACCTCGCGCATGTTCCCGTTTTCAAACTGCTCCTTGGTCATCGAAATTGCGAATTTATCTTGGTTCACAATAGTCTTAGGACACACGTATTAATTATAAATATATGATAACCCTTAAATTAAATATTTTGCCATGAAGAAGAAGATTTTTGAAACAAGTGACCCACCTCTGTGATGTTCACCTCATCGTACATGACCGGCCCTCAATCTATAGATTTCACTTGTGATCATAATTTCATGATTAAGTATGATACTTTATCTAACATGCATGTACATTTACAACTAAAGTGTGTTGCAAGAAATTAGCAATTCATGTTTTTTTTTGTGATAATTTCGGCTTGGTTTATTTGAATGGCTTGAATTTTAAGCGCATGATGTACATGAGGAAACATGAGTATAGTGTTGATTTCATTGCAATCTCAACATCGGTTCATACAAAAAAAAATAAAAAAGTGAAAAAACGGTGTTGCAAAATATTAGCAACAATAGCGCCTTACAGCGTATTCGATACTTAGCAGCACTGTATGACTCCTTTGAAACTACATATTTTATTCTAGAAACGGGTTTTTCGTCCCTTCTTCTGAAATCAAATCGTAAACTCGGTCTTTCATGGAGTTAATGAGCTGTTGTAAGTACGAAAGTGGAATATTAGTCTATGCTTGCTGGACAACTTCTTTGAAGCCCGACAAATGATTATATTGTCGACCATTTGCGTAAATCTGCTTTACCAAATGTCCCCAAAGATTTTTAATAGGATTCAGGTCTGGACTTAATGCCGGCCAGTCAAAAAGTGGCACTCCTTGTTCTTGAAAAAAGGCCATAGTGCTAGCCGAGGTATGAAACGTGGCGTTGTCTTGTTGAAAAACTGCGTCAGGTCCCCCAATTCTTCTGAAGTGGGCTTCTAACTGGGAACCGACAATGCGCTGGTATATGTCAGAATTGTTTCGGCATACATTCTCGACTAGATCAGACTTCCCATTATATCCAAACGCGCCCCAATATCTCACAGAGCCACCACCGGCCACACGTTTCGAGAACCATTTAGGTTCCTTCCGTAAGTCGTGCCAATAGTACTGACAGCCGTCAGGGCCATCGAGATTAAATTTATTTCATCCGAGAAGACGATGTTTTTCCACTCGTTATCCCAAGTTTGGTATCTATGCGAAAATTCACGACGTGCGACAATGTGCTTCGGTTGCAGTCGCGGCATAAGCTTCCTTTTCGCGTATCGCACGTTTTTGTCAGAACTTAACACTCGGTACACTGTGGATCGGTGCACTGGCACTCCCAAAGTAGTCCTGATCCTGGAAGAAGACATTTGGTCATGAGTAGCCAACTGTATGATCCTTCGCCGATCTCGAATAGTCAAAACTGACTTACGCCCACTGTTAGATCTGCACCTTTGGTTCACTCCAGGGTGTAAGAACCTGCTGATGATGCTCTTATGCCGTCCTAATCTGGTTGCTATAGCAGTTACTGTATGACCGAGCTCAGCATATGCCTCAATCCTTGTCTCTTCGTTATCCGAAAGATCCTTTGTACGACCCATGGTTTAAACATAAGATTCGTCGTTAGTTCGAAACAACGACTAAGCTGTAGAATATTTTGCAGCTATACAACGATTGATTTAGCTAGACAATATTCCTGACATTTGATTCCTGGGATCGAATATCAGCTGTAGTATCGACTATCCTTTACAAACAAGAGCTGTGTTGTTAGCATGTTATTGTTGCTAATATTTTGCAACACTGTTTTTTCACACTTTTTTATTTTTTGTATGAACCGATTGTGACCAATTATAGTCTGTGACTTTATAAAGTGCTACGTTTTTCTGTAAATAAGATTGTGCTAGTTGCTTCTATATAAGGAATCAGAGGAGAATCAAAACTATATCTCTTACATAATTGACCTAGTGTTATTATATATAAAAAAAGAACACTAATATTTACACTTAGGAAGAAAGCTGAAAGAGGAAGAAATGCAGTAAGGTGTAAGAGCCTCTGGGGGTTTAACAAATATATAGTAACAAGGAATATATGGAAGGCCATGTATGTGCCAGGATTGACCTTTGCTAACGCCTCTCTGGTCCACAGCGCGGGGTTAGGAAAGAAGTTAGAAACAATACAAAGAGAAGTGATAAGATTTGCATTGGGTTGCCGTTTTAATTGCGCTAGGGAATTTCTTGAGGGCGAAGGAGGAATGTCAAAATGTATACAAAGGGAAGTACAAAGTAAGCTAAGATTTAGTGTTAGGATTAAAAGTGTCACAAATAAAAGATGGGTTAAACAGATGCAGCTGGTAAAGACGGCACTAAAGATGAAAACGAAGTGGGATCGCAGAGTAGAATTTGCAGCTAGGGAGATTGGGTACAATAGTCAGCAATGGGTCAGAGCGGGAATATCGGAGAAGATGGTGAAATTGAGGGTGAACAAGTCATATACAGGCAAATGGAAATTGGCGATGGGTTCCAGATCGAGTTTGGCAAGTATATATGGAAAGGAAAAGACGGAAAGGGGCGGGGTAGAATGGGTATACGATAATTCAAGAGCGAGCGGGCTATTGGCAGATGCCAGGGCAGGGATGTTGGATACAAGGATACAAAGAGCTAAATATATGGAGGGACAAAGTACAGAATGTCGAGCATGTGGGCTAGGGAATGAGTCAATTGAGCATATTGTTAAAGATTGTACAGCCCTAGGGGGAAGCAGAGATATAGAGCTGTCGGATGCCCTAGCTCTAGGACCAAACGTTAGAAAGGACCTGGTCGATATTACAAAGAAGAGGCTGTCCCAATGGAAAGCAAATACTCAGTAGGTATGGAAGTGTACATTGATTATTTAGATGCATAGGTAACATATATGCTGCCGCTCTAAGCGCCCCTGATAAAAAAAGGGTGACATGTGTATTTAGGTATGCATGCCAAGCGAATAATAAATCAATCAATCAATCAATATTTATAAGTATATTTTCTTAAGATACATTAACTGAGTGTTATTTGCCTATTATTAGTGCTATTCTATCAGGACATCTGTCGTCCTCCTCGTAGAGGTCGTACGATTCAGGATCCGCCACGTTGGAAAAGTATTTATATAAAGTTAAAGGTATATATATTATATAGTATATATATAGCGTATATATATATATATTAGATTATATAGTATATAGTATATAGTATATAGTTATATATATAGTAGATAGTTATATAGTATTAGTTTATCTATAGTATATTAGTATATAGTAGATAGTCGTATCTCGTAGTTCGTGTAGTTTCTCTCTCTCTCTATAGTATCTTGTTCTCTCTTCGTATACATCTCTATCTCTTCTACTCTAGATCTAGATCTCTCTTTTCTCTTCTTCTCTAAGTCTTTCTAGTCTTCTTCTATTTTCTATATCTCTTCTTATTCGTCTTTATCTATCTCGATCCTCGATAATCTCTTCTTGGTATATCTGGTATTTACTTGTCAGTCCTCCGTAGTTCTATCTGTCCGTATTTTCTCCGTCTTTTCACCTGTTCAACTACCTGTTATATATATATATATATATATATATATATTTCTATCTATATTTTTTAAAACCTGTTTAAACTACCTGTAATATATATATATATATATCGTCCAGGTAGTTTAACAAGGTTCTAAAATGAGCTTTTCAGAATTCAAATTTGGCGCGCTTTTACCGCTGCTAGCAGTCAAAATATTATGGTGATTGGTCGTTGCGATTTCGTTTGATCGCTTTCCCGTGCAACATATCGGCATGATTTTGAAAATGACAGAAAAAAGAGTTCGAGTGGTTATCAAGCATCCTTATTTCAAAGGTTGGAATGCGACTCAAGTGAAAACTGAGTTAGACGAGATGTGACGGTGACTCTGCGCCATGTTTTGCCACTGTTTCTAACTGGATTAATGAGTGTAAAAGAGGTCGCAGGAGCACCGAGAATGAACTACGTTCAGGACGCCCAAAAACGGCAACTGATGAAGAAAACGTGGAAAAGTGCGGAAAATCGTTGCCGCAGATAGGCGAGTGAACATTGGGAAAATAGCGGAGGCTTTGGGGATCAGTTTGGAAAGTGTGCATTTCACTGGAAGATAAAAAGCTCAGAGCAAAATGGGTGCAGCATTTGCTTAACCAAGGCCAAAAAGACGCGCGTGTTTCCGCTTCACAGCGAAATTTGGCGAAGATGTCAAAAAATCCGTCAGATTTTTGGCGCAGATTCGCGACCGTCGATGAAAGCTGGGTCCATCACTACAATCCCGAGACCCAAGAAGCATCTCGCCAATGGTGTGCACCTGGTGAAGGACCTCCGAAGAGGGTGCGGACAACGGCATCGGCCGGAAAGATGATGGCTACGGATTTTTGGGACCAACGTGGAATAATTCTGGTCGACTACCTTGAGAGCAGTAAAACGATCACGGGAGAAGATTATGCAAAACTGTTAGACTGTCTGAAGCAAGAACTCATCGTAAAACGGCCCGCTTTACAGAAGAAGGTTGTCCTCTTTCACCAGGACAATCCTGCACACAAGTCGCGTCAAGCATCGGCAAAACTAGCCCAACTAAATTTCGAAGTTATTGAACAATCTTTCTAATCTCCAGACCTGTCGCCTCTGATTATTTCATCTTCGGACATTTGAAGAATAGTCTCGGTGGAAAGCGTTTTTCCAGCAATGAAGAGGTTAAGGTTGCTGTCAATGCGTATTTTCAGTCTAAAGACGCGGAATTCTAGGTAGTATAAATGCTCTGAAATCTCGGTGGGAAAAGTGTATTGAGCTTCTAGGGGAGTATATCAAATAAGAAAAAAATAAAAACAAGATTTGAAAAATTCTTGGTTTTTATTTTAAGAACTTGTTGCACTACCGGTATATATATACAGGTAGTTCATTAAGTTCTTAGAATGAGCTTTTTAGAATTTGAATTTTGGCACGCTTTCACCGCTAATAGGAACTGCAACTTCCTGGACAAAGGAAACCGACCCGTGGCAGTATTTCTCGATCTCTCACGTGCATTTGATACCTTACCGCACAACCGTCTCCTAAAAAAGATTTCAAATATGGGAATCACTTCGCGAGCATTAAACGTAATCGCCACGTATCTTCACTGCAGGAAACAAACTTATTCATATAATAGTGATTCTTCAGAGATAGATCTAAGACCCTTCGGGGTCCCCCAGGGAAGCGTGATCGGGCCACTGCTATACATACTGTACTGTAATGATATTTTCCACTTACACGACGGATCAACCAAATATATGTTCGCAGACGATACTGCACTCGTATATAGACAAAACCTTTATCACGACCGACACCACGTTGAACAAGGGCTGAGGCAGGTAGGAAACTGGATGAAAACAAACGGGCTTGTAATAAACCACAACAAGACAAAATTTATGCACTTTAATTTAAAATGTCGCCGCAACCTGACTGTACCTGACAAAATCCAACTACACAATCACATACCAAACACAACATGCAACTGCCCATTTATACAAAAAACAGACACAATTAAATATCTTGGAGTGATAATAAGCAGTAATTTAACATGGAACTCACACGTAGACCACACCGCCCGCAAAATCCGAAAAGGCATTGCAGTCCTCAGTCAAATACGTTCGTCTGCTACGACTAAATTCAAACTAGAATTATATAAAGCACTTATTGAAGCTTATTTTAGATACGCAATCGTCGTGTTTGGTGGAACCTTCCCTACTATACTGAAACCGCTGATGATCTTGCAAAAAAAAGCCGTGCGACTAATCGCCGGTGTTAGCGCCATAACTAGTGCAGCTCCCCTGATGCAAACACTCAAAATAATTCCTTTTCGTCAGCTCTACGCCGAATCCGTACTTATTTTCTTCCTTCTTAAAGAAACAGAAACCGGGTGTGAAATCCAAAATAGAAATAGACCTACACACAGCTATTCAACGAGAAGACGGCAAAATGACAAAATTAACATAGAATACACACGAACGGAAACAGTGCGCCGAACAGCAATTCACCACTTCATAAAACTATTAAACACCTGCCCCACAAACATCCGTGAACCACCAAATGAACGCCACCGACTGTTAAAACTCGCCATACGAAAGCACATCGCAACGCTAAGTGACACTGACATAATTTCTCTCCTCGAATAGAAACTCCTGGCGACCACGCCGCTGCCAAGACAACGATGGTGCTGCTGCTGCCGTGTGGGGATGATCAGCGGGAGGCATGAATGAATGTGTGTGTGAACAGAAAGAGATACCCAAACTGCCTATGCACGTGGCCCACGTGTGCAGAAGCATGTGTACGCTTCTAAACATGCACTAAACTGACTAGATGAAGTATTGCTAAGCTCGGCTGACAAAATGAAACTAGATGTTGTTAGTTAGCACATTGCAAAGTGTCATATGATTATGAAGAGCAAATGTTGCACATTTGAAAAAAAAACGTATCATTACGCACTAGATATATAAAATAAGTACAAACATGTTTTCTTATTTATTTATTATTGGGGTTAGCATAATATGAGACTTCTGATAATTTAAATTATGTGTCACTATTTTGGCTTCCTTAGGTATATTTAGGTATAATTAGGTAGAAACATGCAAGATACGTGTGTCTACACACAATATTTCCTTCCTTTGACAATGATGCTTGGATGTATCAGTGCAAAACCGTACACGGGCATTAGCCTTACGGAAAAACAAATGAAGTTATGGTCATCGCACATGTTATTAATAAAACGCACTTATATTAAAAAAAAAAAAAAAAAAAAAAACTTTTCGACTGCTAGCACTCAATATATTATGGTGATTGGCCGTTGCAATTTCGTTTGATAGCTTTTCCCGTGCAACGTATCGGCGTGATTTTTAAAAATAGAGAAAAAAGAGTTTCGAGTGGTTATCAAGCATTTTTATTTCAAAGGTTGGAATGCGACCCAAGTAAAAATTGAGTTAGACGAGACGTACAGTGAGTCTGCGCCATGTTTTGCCACTGTTTCCAACTGGATTAATGTGTTAAAAAGAGGTCGCAGGAGCACTGAGGATGAACTACGTCCAGGAGGCCAAAAAACGGCAACTGATGAGGAAAACGTAGAGAAAGTGCGAAAAATTCTTGGCACAGATAAGCGAATAAACATTAAGGAAATAGCGGAGGCATTAGGGATTAGTTTAGGCAGTGTGCATTTTATTTTACACGAAAACTTGAAGATGAAAGAGCTTAGAGCAAAATGGCTGCCGCATTTGCTCAACCAAGGCCAAAAAGACGCGCCTGTTTTGGCTTTACAGCGAAATTTGGCCAAGATGCCGAACAATCTGTCGGATTTTTTGTGCAGATTCATGACCGTCGATGAAAGCCGGGTTCATCACTACACTCCCGAGACTCAAGAAGCATCTTGCCAATGGTGTGCACCTGATGAAGGACCTCCGAAGAGGGTGCGGACAACGGCATTGACCGGACAGGTAATGGCTACAGTTTTTTAAGACCAACGTAGAATAATGCTGGTCGACTACCTTGAGAGCTGTAAAACGATCACAGGAGAATATTATGCAAGACTGTTGGACTGCCGTTAGCAAGAACTTATCGTGAAACGGCCCGCTTTGCAGAAGAAGGTTGTCCCGTTTCACCAGAGCAATGCTCCTGCACACAAGTCCCGGCAAGCATCGGCAAAACTGGCCCAACTGAGGTTCGAACTAATTGAACAACCCTCCTATTCTCCAGACCTGGGCCCCTCTGATTATTTCCTCTTCGGACATTTGAAGAATAGTCTCGGTGGAAAGCGTTTTTCCAGCAATGAAGAGGTTAAGGCTGCTGTCAATGCCTATTCTCAGTCTAACGACGCGGAATTCTACTCAAGAGGTATGAAAGCTCTGAAATCTCGGTAGGAAAAGTGTATTGAGCTTCTCTGGGAGTATATCGAATAAGAAACATTTAAAAACATGATTTGGAAAATTCTCGGTTTTCATTCTAAGAACTTATTGAACTACCTGTATAATATATATATATATATATATATATATATATATATATATATACGGCGAATCAATACCTAATGGGGTGACGATTGCAATAAGGTAACATGGGGAGTCCTTAGCTTGGTATACAACAGTTTTGTGCACAACCGCGACTTCCTATGTACATTACAGCTCAGTTGAGCCGAGATGAGTAGCAAAGCACCCGGACGCCGGAAGACGTGAAAAATACGCTGGGAACAAGATATATGCATTTTGTGGTTATTACTATGAATACACTAGGTCCAATCAGCAAGCAAACCGAAGTATTCCTTGCATGATTAAGTGAGCAAATTAAGGAGGTCATGAGCGACCGAAGAGAGGGCAGTTCTTGAGTCAAACGTTGTCTTTGGTCGTTTGCAGAGGGAACGCGGCATCTAGTTTAGGTGTCATGGAGTGAGTGTAATTATTTTAAAGAATTGCGATCATATGTTCTGACCTCAGAACCGTAACATTGTTTAGCATGCAATATATATATATATATATATATATATATATATATATATATATATTTATTCCTTAAGTTCGACTTCTGAGAGTACCCCTGGGCAATTGCGAGTATTGCAAAATGCAAAATGAAAATGTCACCAACACCCCTTAGATAAGGTCTCGCGTGTAGTGTTGGGTTCTCATCAACGTATCGCTCGGCTGTTAAACCTCTAACCTATATGCGAAGTCCAAAAGTGGGGACAATAACAACAGATTCATCAAGGAGCGTTGATAAAACAAACTAATCTCACTGTGCGATATTGAGTTCACAGCTTTCGTCACGTCATCTACTGGTCGAAGGCTTTTCATAAACGCTTTTGTGCAAATTGTGCTAGAGTATGATGCTGGTTAATGTGTAAGTTTTGTGATCCTAGCGCGCCTGACAACCGTAGCGTGTGTGTCCGTGTTTATTTAGGATGCATACCTGACTGCCAATGTTTATATTTTCTAGGTGCGATTTTACCCAACTTGATGTAAAAGTAAATGAACGATAAATGAATATATATGTATATAAATGGATGTGTATATGCACACGTAGTACAGTTGGACAGCTTGACTGCTGAGTCTCGTGTTGCAGACGAACGATGCGGACGCATGTGAGATCGGTCCCGGAAAATATCATCGGATAGTAGTACGGGAGACTCCTTCGTTCGTTTCATTGTGTGGAACGGATAAACTTAGTGACTGGGAGTACACTGTGCACAAGAAAGGAGTCGTTGGTGAGTTGTCTCAAATTCTGTGAGTTTCTTATTCTCGTGCACGCCACAAAGTAACACAGCACTGCGTGGGCGCCGCCATCTTAGAACAGTGTAGGCTTGGCTTACAATTGCTCTGGCCGAGCGCTGTGTGCGAGAGAAGACGAAGCCATCTCGTCTCCGCGCGCAGTCCGACGGACAGTGCGGACGAAGACGAAGCAATCTCCTCTCCGCGCGCTGTCCGACGGACAGTGAAGACGAAGACGAAGCCGTCTCGTCTCCGCGCGCAGTCCAACGAAGCAGACCTGTGAGGCGATTTACCAAGTAGGCATTGCTTAGTCTAGCACGCCCGAGAAAAAAAAACAACAAGATATGCCCGTACGCCGGTCGTCGGGCCATGCGAGGCCGCCGCCAGATCCTCCGCTGCCTACCAGCAAGGAGATAAGGAGCGACCTTAACGTTCCTGTTGAGGAACCGGGCCGTCCTGCCATTGACGTCGATGGTGTAGAATCTCTAAAGGAGATGGACCAGTCGTGCGCCGAGCCTGTCGGCATTAGAAAACGCCCGGCGGATACATCCCCGACATGCCTTCGCTCCGACAAGAAACGCATCTCTGACGTCGGTGACCAACACACCGTGACACTCAAGACCTCTGCGACGGAGGCGACGGACTGCGCGGAGGCTGATCGTAAACGGGGCTTTGACGCAGAGGCGGCATACGGCCGGGCGTTAGCGGTCCTCAAGGGAGATGTTAAGACAGTGGTAGAGGCCTGCAAGTTAAGGAATACCAGGATGGAGCTAAAAGAGGTATCAGAGAAACTGGACCTGGATCTCCGCAGGGTCGAAACTGCGGTGGACTCCTTTAAGGTTTCTCTGCGGACCTCGCTGGAGGACGCGGAGGAGGAGATCGGGAGCCTCCGGGCCTTGTTGGAGGCGGCACAGAGGGAACGAGATGAGTTGCTGGCGCGGCCTCCTCAATCTTCGGACCCTTCAGCAATCTGCCTGCGCTGCGCCCCGGCGGATCCTGAGGCTGCCCGCGTGTATCTGGAATCGCGTATCGCGGCGGCGACGACGGCTGAAGACTTTGCTAAACTAACGGGCCTATTCTGGCCTCTGAGCTCCCTTCGGCAGGTTCCTCCATCTTTCGAGAGGATCACTTCCCTCAGAGAAGTGAGGGGCGTGCTGGTCGTCCCGGGGGCAAAGGCTGACTCGGAGGCACTCGCCGGTCTCGCTAGTCAGTTTCCCTCTCTACCGCGGCTGCTTACACAGCCCCCAGGTACGGCGGCGGTGTTGCATACCACAGACACCTGGGAGACCCTCGCTGGGTCTCCAGGCAACGGAGGTGAAGATCGCCACCTTGTAGTAGGCATTTTACATCCCAACAAGCCCTGCGATGAGGCTGTTATCACTCTGTTCCGCTCCGTTATTGATCGCATGACCCAGCTCTCAACCTCAGCGAGCACGGAACCCCCTCTCCTATACGTCGCCCACCAGTGGCGATCAGAGACGACGCAGCGGATTCTGGCGGCTCTCGTGGCCCAGTCATCACGAGATGGCCTTATAGAACTTTGCCGGGCAGACAGGCCGCAAGCAGGTCGGTCGCCAATGAGTGCGAGTAAAGCCCCGCCACCGGCCCCAGTCCTGGCGGGACAATTGTCTCTCAGGGTCAGGGTCGGAGAGGGCCAGACCTGGGCCGACACAGTGAAGAGTCTACGAGCTCATCTGGCCGACAACACACAAGTGGAGTCGGCTGTTAGCGGCCTCGTCAGGAATAATGACGGTGACGTCATTATCCGACTACGGGGCATCACCCAGGATCTCGGGGCTCAGTTGGCAGAAGACATCAGCAAGGCAACTGGCCACCAGACTGACAGCCGAATCAGTGACGGCTTGCGAGAAGTGGCCTTATGGGGCATTCATCCTCTGGCCAGTGCTAGAAGGATAGAGACAGACATCCGTCAGCTACTGGCGGCCACTGAGGCGGTTCCTATAGTGGCTAGTGACCCACGCCAGGGCCACACCACGACCCGCTGGTACACGTTGCTGAAGGTGACGGCCCCTACAGCCCGGTGGCTTCAGGCCCAGCGATCTATCCTGATTGCGGGCAGCAGGTGCAGGCCCGAGGTCTGGGAGAGGTTGCCCACGTGCTTCAACTGCCAGAGACCCGGCCACAAGGCTGCTACCTGCACGGCACCCAAAACGGCCGCCCGCCTCCGTCGTCGATGCGGATCGCCAGACCATGCGGTGGCTGCGTGTAAAGCCGAGACAACACTGTATTGTGTGCGAGGTCTCGGGCCACAGAGCCGACAGTATGGCCTGCCCGTCATACCGCACACAGCTACAAGAATCACGTAAGCGGAGGGAGTCTATTTCACATGGAGAGCCAAAAACAGGTGGCGCCCTAGCAGAAGCATCCAGACCCGCTGAACACGCGTTGGGTCGAGGGCGGCGACAATTTTGCCGTAGGACCCTCGCGCCGACGGAAGACTGGCAAACGGCGGGCAATGCCTCCCAGGTTGAAACCCCCCAGGAAGAGTAATGGTCAGGTTTCTCCAGGTAAACCTCAATCGGTGCCGGGCGGCCCACGACCTACTGAACGCATACACCACACAACACCACGTAGGCCTTTGCCTCTTATCAGAACCAAATGTGTACATCTCTCGTTCAACACCTAACATGTACACTGATGCACAAAGCAATGTGGCCATCTGGTGGACACGTCAAGACGCGACGCTCTCCCTCACCGATTGGGGTCATGCTGAAGGCTTCGTGTGGGCGTACTTTCCACACAATAATATCGTTGTATATTCGTGTTATTTTTCGCCTAATAAAACTCTGCATGACCTGGAGGGCTACCTGGATAGGCTATCGGTGTCAATAGCATCTCACCGATACCCAAAACACTCACTGCTTGTCACGGGGGACTTCAATGCGGTGCACACTGCCTGGGGGGGTCACCGTGCCACCGACAAAGGCGCGACTCTTCTTGACTGGATGTCCGAGCACAACATGACCCTGGCCAACCATGGCGACGTTCCTACGTTCGCGCGCCGAGGTCAAACATCGTTCTTAGACCTCACCTTTGCGGACCCGAGCGCCCTACGACGGATACAAGACTGGAAGGTCCAGGAGAACGAGGAAACCTTGAGCGACCACCGCTATCTTACGTTTGAATTGCTCTCGCCGATCACGCGTTGTCCCGATACGCGGAGGCGCACGTGGCAGATGCGATACATCAACAAAAAGGCTCTTCAGACCTTCTTTAGAAACCGGTTCAATCGCTTGGCGGACACTCCATTAGACGCGGATACCCTGGCTAAAATCCTGGCGGCTGCCTGCCGGGCGGCCGGGGGCCCAGCCAGACGTGGCGGCACGAGAGCCCGGCCTGCTAAACCTTGGTGGAGCTCGGTTATTCAGACAGCCCGTGTAGACTGTTTACGCGCGAACCGCACACTGACACGTGCACGCTCTTGGCTGGCGAAACGAAGACGACAGGGGCACAATGTCGACCCTCTGGCAGATGCCACTGCCAGGGTTGAGCGCCTAGGGGACCTTTATCGTACGCATCGACTCTACTTACGAAAGCTCATTCAGCAGGCAAAAGTCGAATCCTGGAAGGCCTTGGTGGATTCGGTTGAGGTGGACGTGTGGGGTCTTCCCTATCGAATCGTTATGGGCAAGCTCCGCGCACCACCACCACCTCTCCCGGCAGAAGAAATTCGCCGGGTAGTTCTCAAGCTCTTTCCGCAACAACCGGCCCGCGTTCATACCAGCATTCCCGTTGACCCTGAACAGATCCCGAAAGTAACAACAGAGGACATAATAGAAGCGGCGGAGCGGCTAGCACCGGGTAAAGCCCCGGGCCCGGACGGGGTCCCACCGGACGTGGTGCGACTGCTGGCACGATCCTATCCCAAGCCTCTTGCAAAGCTAGTGTCACGCTTGCTCGTAGAGGGTCGCTTTCCCACCCAGTGGAAACGTGCCCATTTAGTACTGATACCGAAGCCGAACGCCTCAGCCGGCTCGTCAGCGCATCGCACCATATGCTTACTCGACGCTGTAAGCAAACTAGTCGAAAACGTGCTCGTTCGGCGTTTAAACGACGAACTGGAGGCGAGAGATGCCCTCTCAAATAACCAATACGGATTTCGCAGGGGCCGATCCACCCTTGACGCCGTGGAGCGAGTCATAGAGGCGGCTCGCGCCGAGCAGCAGCGGCCACTCTGGTCACGCAACTACGTGCTATTGATATTGCTGGACGTCCGCAATGCGTTCAACACCGCCAACTGGTCGACAATAATGAGTGCGCTCGAGCATAAGGGGATCTACCCGTACCTGCGGCGCATACTATCATCGTACCTGGAGGAGCGGACACTCCTCACGCAAGGCGAAACCCATCAAATTACGGCGGGGGTGCCGCAGGGCTCCGTACTCGGCCCAGTTCTATGAAACGTGGCATACGATGGTGTCTTGCGGCTCGACGACCTGCCGAATGGGGTGGAGACAATCGCCTACGCGGATGATCTTGCACTGGTAGTCACCGCTCGCACATGGACTATCCTGGAGGCCAGGGCAAACACGGCTCTTGACCGGATAAACAGGTGGATGACTGAACATCACCTGGAGTTAGCACCACAGAAAACCGAGGCCCTTTTTCTAACAGGACGCAGGCGGATAGGGCCTATGTCTCTGGAGCTCAACGGGCACGCTCTCACGCCGTCCCGCCACGCCAGGTACCTAGGGGTGACCTTGGACACAGGTCTAACTGGCCTGCCCCACATTAGGCAGGTTACGCAAAAGGTGGCAAGAGTATCGGCCAACCTGGCCCGAATACTACCCCGGGAGGGAGGCGCGTCCGATCCCAAACGGCGTCTACTAGCTGCTGTTGCAGAAGCGGTCGCGCTCTATGCCGCGCCAGTGTGGGCGGACTTAGCACTCAGGACGGACACGGCCCGCCAGGCTCTGCGCCGCTCCCAACGGGGTGTGGCAATTCGGGTTAGCCGGGCGTACCGGACGGTCTCCACGGACGTCCTGCTTGTTCTCGCATGCCTGCTTCCATGGGACATGCTGGCGGAGGAGAGGAGTAGGCGGAGATTAAACGGAGAGATATCATGGACCGAGGCTCGAGAGGCCACACTCGCCGCTTGGGCGGAGATGTGGACCCACCCGCCTGCCGGAGACACGAGAGGCACGTGGACACGCTTCCTCATCACGGACTTGCGCAAGTGGTATACGGCACAGGGACCAATGACATATTACGCTGCCCAGGCGCTGAGCGGACATGGTCAGTTTCAGGCGTACATGATGAAGATCGGAAAAGCCGCGACGGACATATGCGTTCTCTGCGACGCCGGAGTGCCCGATGATGCCGCGCATACAATTGAGACATGCACGGCGTTGTCTGCGTACCGCGATAGCTCACCGTTTACCCTACGGGCATCTACCGCGCAAGTGATCGTCACGCACATGGTCGACTCAACGACTAATTGGGGTGCTGGCCTAAAATACCTCGACGGGCTCATGCGCGAAAAGATCCGGCTGGAGAATCATCGCCGGGCGCGATTCGTCGCCCGGAGCCCCCCTGATTTAACCCAGCAGGACTTACCTGCTCGGGATGCACCTACAGACTAAGGAAATGGTTGAAGCGTGAGACTCCTCCCTCCTGGTCTCGAGGTAATGGTTCACAATTCCGAACCAGGAGGGGGTTCCGGGGGGGGGTGGTTTTTAGTGGGTAGTACGCTCGGATTAGAGTGAGTCGCGTATTCCCCCTCCGAGCGTCTAGCCCCACACTACCCGTCATTATATCGGCGGGTGTGCGTAAATGCATTTTCCACCCCTTAAAAAAAAAAAAAAAAAAAAAGCTTGACTGCTGCTGCTGCGAATGTTGCTGTGGGCCGTCGCTTCTTTTATGGTCATAACCGTGATCGTAATCATTAGCCAGCTAACGTTTGGTGACCTGTTTGGATTATCGTCACCTGCCACAAAGATAGAGGGTCAAGGAAAGGCGGTTGATTTTGGAGTGAAGCCGCCTGTGTTATCCCACGAATGTCGGTAACACCAAACACAGGCTCTGTCTGTGTGGGCTACGCGCCCCCTCGTTTACTTGTACGCTTACGTTCCTTTGCCGACCCGGTAGAATCGTTGTCGTCGTCGTCGTGATTTCAGCGGGATCAACTCATTTCATTCCACGGGGGTTTTACAGACGCAGTCGCACTCAGCATCGCGGGGCTCAGTTGCACAACTGGCAGAAGAAGCAAGGAGCGTCATTAGGGCTTCACGGCTCATCGGCGACGTCGAATTAGCCCGCCTGGCTCGAAACGCCGACCCAACACTGCTCTTCAGATCTTGCCCCGCTCGGCTTTACCGCGTTCGCCGTTACCCCGTCCCCAGCCTGGCGAATTCGAACGCGAAAAGAAGAGCCCAAATAAGGAAAGGGAGCAGAATGCTAGGAAGAAGAAGTGATGAGCGCAATGAATAGCATTTCACTGTTCGAGGCTTGGTTGGTCCAAGCCAGCTGGCGGACGGGTTATAGTAACAACGATAACAGCAACAAGAACCAGAAACTTCTTTGTGAAAAATCTGGTTTCAACAAATAGTAGAAAATAGATATATATCTTTAACAGACCACATATCGCCGCTTGTGGTAAAACACGACAATTTGGGCGGACCCACAACGTTCAGTTCGTTTCGTTTCGCCAACACTTGACAGCCGAGGAAGCCAGCAAACCAATGAATTGGGTTGTTATTACATCCACAACATCTAAACATGAATATGTTTGTCGCAGAAAGTACGTGCATACAAACGGTTCACAACAAAAGTGCGTATTAATTTTGTTTGACATATGATCATCATAATATAAACCCAAAATAGCAAATCCTAAGAAAGATCGCATCGAAATAGTATGTGTCGCCCGACTCCTCTGCCAAGGTCGCTGGCCATTTCCTCAATTTCATCCCGTCGACGTCCGATCGAGGGATTCTTGCTAGGGGCTCGCACGGTATTAAAGAATCCCACACCTATTGACACAAAGACCTCGGGAAAGTTAACTCCGGGTTTGAAGTAATCCTTCCTCTGTGTAGCGATTTGAGCGGAATCAAAATGTAAATTTAATATCGTTGCCGACGTACAGAACTCATCATTGAAATGAACGTACTTTTTGTTTTGCAATACAACAACATATCTCAGCCTAATTTGCCTCGTGTAAACATCAAATTACCATATTACGATGCTCTGAGCTAAGGATATATATATATATATGTGTATGTATATTAAATGTTCTTTTGTTCACTCAATCGACATCTTGTTACTGTGTTATCGCATCTTTGACATTTTTTGTTTTTTTTGTTTTCCCGTGCCGAGTTGCTCCCCATTGTTCTTCTTTAGATCTCATTGAAGAAAAACAAAGGCCGCTTAGATCGAACGAGCGGGTGGGATAGGTTCTTTAGAGTCGAACTGAAACTGATGAGTTTCGGTGAAGAGCACCAGTGGCGGACAGGAGATATAGCCTATCTGTCCCGGGGGAGCGTTCAGGGGATTTTACTCGCAATGCGCTGCTTGCGGCCATCCAGGGGCTTCGATCATAAACGAAACGGCTTTAAGAAAAATATGACTCTCGCCGTTCCAGCGGCTAAAGCCATCTTTTTCTGCTTCCCTCCGGTATCACTGGCGCCGTCGTAAAGTCTGTCGCGCATTAAGTTTTCATTTGTACCTTTCGAAAGGATCCTCCTGGAATTTTTTGAAACAATCCCACTACACACGAGGCACAATGTGGGTTTGATTGCTTTCTCTAGCACGTTAGACATATGCCATTATATGTCATATTAACAAACGTTCTTGGCCGTGTCCTCTTTCATACAAGCACTTGCTCGTGAAAGCATCCTGGCCACCCATGGTTTACTCACTCAGAAAAAAACTGCATTCCCATCTTGGTTATGTGTTGAGCACAACTTTATTCAAGGGACCTTTATGCATCTTTCTTTTAATATGCATGCATTTTGCAAGCAGTGATATATATATATATATATATATATATATATATCTAATCACAAACAGGTTGCCCGCAATGGCGTGATTTAGGCGACTAATGTGCTAGCCATGGTTGTCTTCTACCGGGATGTCGCCGGCTCGATCACTGTTGTTGATCCAATTTGTTTTGAGCGATGCTCATAGAGAATAAATGTTAAACCATACCGCTGAGAGTGAGCGGCCATGCTGCCATAAGGACTGCTGGGGAAGCCCTAGATATCTTAGCATGTCTGGCCCTCGGTGCATTGAAGATATACCTCCGGTTGAGTTCCAAGCCCGTAGGGAACGGAGAATTGTCTAGAATTAAAAACAACCTCCTTAAAAAATGTTTTTAATTCTAGGTTGTGCGCAATAGTATATTTTTTTACTTGCAGTCAGTTAATCAACAGTGCTTATTACACATGATTGTAAAATAACTGAATGTAAAAAAACTGGCAAAGCCCTTCACGACGAAGGACGGAGTTAAATCTGTTGACTTAATAATAAGCTGTCTCGACTCGCCGTGGTTAGGCATACCGTGTTGCGATTTCTCTGGCGTTGGTCTCGGTGCTGGGGTTCGTGCGCTGGGTTTCGTGAGTTACAAGATACATGCATGTATACCTGTGTGTGCGTATTTATAGCGGTATTCTCCTAATATGCAAGTAGCATCTAAGAAGATCCTAAATCGTTTATATGAATCGTTTATTGAAGTAACTTGGTGCATACAATACAAAAAAAAGAAGAGGATCGGGTCATATTTTATATATTATACACAAGCAATTCGAAAGGGCTATTGGCGCTCAACGAACAACCGATCGCACGCGGCTAAGGCTTAAGGTAAATTTAGTGTCTCGGCCTCAAATGACTTACAATGATAGTATATATCTAGTTAATTGACAAGCATAAACGTCGGTTTGCTCAATGCGTTGCATTTATTGGGGAATGATACTATGGTTGGTGACGATGAGAGATACTGTTATTTCTGCCGTAGCATCCACGACTTATCGAGGCTCGTCGCGGGGTTCCTTTCGCACCAGAAGCGCTCTGGGGAGCACACACAAAACCAACAGGTGCACATAGACAATAACTAAAGTGATGACAAGGATCCCACTGCGTGGATTGCCAAATCGTAGAGCATATGTACTTAATTAACAGTTTTTGATTTAGTTTAACATTCGTTTTTTTTTTATCTAACCTTACTTCCGTTTGCAACCCAAACAAAATCTATTTCGGTAAAAACTCTGCAAGTAGTTCGCTTTATCTTAATAATAAAGGGTTTCCGCACCGTGAAGAGCCTCATTGCTGAGAGAACGGACAGTCTTCGGACATTGCCTACTTCCCCGTAAAGAAAGTCAAGTGCCTTCCGTACTGTTTCGTTTACATGCGCTGTAAACGTCGTTCCCGTATAATGAACCCGAAGGCCAAGATACTGGAAAGAGTTAACAAACTCCAATGGTTGGCCGCAAGACAAGATGGCGGCGTCCAACCGTGCGCTGTGTTTTGTATGTAGCTCCGTGATAAAGAGCTCGTGTGAGTGGACCCATTGTCCTACCTGTTTTGTGGGTGTAGCCCATGTGAAGTGCTCATCACCGCGCACCGATGTAGGGGCAAACCAGCCCGCTCGGTGCCCTGGATGTCCTGAACTGGAAGGCAACCGCCCAAACGACGCCTTGCTTGAGACCCTGCAGCGGATTAGCCGTCTCGCGGCGGCAAATACCATCCGAGCGTTAGAGCTTGAACAACTGGTCTCCGAGCTTTGTTCCCGTCCCACCGGGAGCAAAGTAAGTACATCGGGAGTAGAAATCGAGACGAAGAAGCCGGTGGCACAGCACAAGGTGGCACAGGGCACTGGCGGCAGCTCAAAACTTGCCGCCAAGCCCGTAATTGTTTTGAACGTCTCAGATGCGCCCACCGCGAGTGAAAGTGGTGGATCGACCAGCAACAGCCCAGAGAAGCAGGATGGACGTCTGGGTCCGAGGCCGAGCGATGCCTCTCAAATTCACAAGCAAACAGCGGCAGAAAAACGCGAAACTAACGCGAATAGGAAGCACCGTCCTCTTCGGACAGGAAGTGCTGAAGTAGACCTGGGTGAGCTAACACTGTGTAAAAACCGTGTGTTGCCCATAAGAGCTCTCCGTTTGGAAGGCTTCAGCCGGAAAACGTCGGCAGAACTGGCTAACCGGGAGACATACTGTAGTGCGTGCTATTTGGAAACTCAAAGTTTCCCGGCCGGACTCAAGCTTCTACGTGGCCTTTGGTGATAGTGACTTTAGTAACGTTTCAAGTAGCGCCTTCTGGCCGAAAGGCGTGAGTTTCCGGCGCTGGCTGGGGGCTCCGCCGGCTCAGGCTAGGGTATGCGAAGAGTTTACTGACGGGCATGGTTTAACAGCTAGACAGCAATGACGCCTTCTGTCAAGGCAGCTGCATGCTGCTCACAGCTGCAAATTATTGCTTTGGAATTGTGAAGGTTTATCTGGGGCTTTACAGCTAGCACCAGAACGTTTGTTCGAAGGTGTGGACATTGTACTCTTGACGGAAACGTTTATGCGAGTGGAACTGCATTTCAACAAAATGCGAGGTTTCCACCTGCTAGCGAGTTTTCCAGAGGGAGGGCGGGGAAGACCAGTAGGTGGACTTTCAATCTATTTACGAGCAGGGTCACCCCAAATGCAATGTGTGTGTCGAGGTGAGTGTTGTATGACACTCACCTCAGGTAGTTTCAACCTCGCATTGTTCTACCTGCCACCTCATTACGATGGTGTTGACTTTGCCGATGCGATCAGTGCTGGACTAGCGGGACTAAACCTCCAGCTACCCACTCTGGTCGGCGGCGACTTCAACTGTCGGATTGATAGTGGCGCCACCGACAGGAAGGGCGATGTGCTTATTAAGCTTCTAGAAAATAGAGGCCTGCATTGCGCAAATAAGCGTGATAAATTCACGTACGTTTCCCAGAGTGGAAGAAGCACTATCGAGCTCCTGTTTCACAACCTTCAACATCCGACGGAATTTCAAGGATGCGAGGTACTTAATATTCCAGCACGGAAGCACCTGCCGGTGCTGGCGTCCTTGTGTGTGCCTGGCCAGGGACGCGCCTCTAGTCGGCAGCCGACAATGTACTGGTCTAGGCAGCTAGATTTGCGTGTATTGACGCGCGAGTTAGAGCTGCTGAGATCAACTTCTGACATTGAGCAAAGCAACCACGCTTTGGAGGCCACTGTAAAGGCGGCTGTAGTCAAGAAGAAGTTCAGACAAAGACGGGCGCGGCCCTGGTTTACACAGGCCTGCTACTTAAAACGTCGGGAAGCCTTGGAGCTCCTGCGCCGAGCACGGGCTCTACACTCCGACCCCCAGATAGTTGCTGATCGTAGGGCGCTATATGGCCAACATAGACCAACCTACAAGAAACTGCTTGTGGAGAATAAGCGCCGGCATGATGAGGAGGAGGAGTTTCGTTTGCTTGAGAGAGCAGAGCGCGAACCCCATGTCAACATTGTTCGCCGGCTGAACAAAAGCATGCACAGCATGACAAAGGAGCAGTTGCGGCAGCAGTTTACTGCCCTTCTGCTCGATGCAAACGCCCCCGCGCCTAACCCAGTTATTGAGCAACCGCTTACTCTGGAGCAACACCACATGAATTCGCTGTTTACGGTGGAAGAAGTTGTGCAGATCTTGCGCGGGCTACCCAAGAAAGAGAGTAGTGGTCCTGATGGGATCTATTACGAACATTGGGCTGAGTCGTCCGATGTTTTAGCAGGGGAGCTTTTAAGGCTGTTTAATCAGATACTCAGCGGGGGACACATACCCTAGGTTTGGCACGAGGCCATACTCTGCTATTCAAGGGCAAAAACGGTGACAATGTAGACAATCCAAATCTCTACCGGGGTATCGCGTCGGAACGCACTCTCAAGAAAATCTTCGCTAAGTTGATTATCTCGAGGGTGCTTCCAACTGTGGAGAAGGCCTTACTTCCGGAGCAATTCGGATTCAGGAAGGGTCGAGGTACACAGGACGCAATCCACTTACTCCAGTCGGAAGTTGAACGGGCGTTGGCTGTGCCTGGGGGTCACTTGTACGCCGTCTTTATTGATTGTGTCAAGGCCTTCGACAGAGCTCCCCGTCACCTACTAGTCGATTCATTTTGACATGCTAGGGTGGGTGGTTCTTTTCTACGAGTGCTCTCCAGCTTCTTTGCTGAAGACCGCCTTGAAGTAAACGTAAGGGGCGAGGATACCTTGCAACTGAGTCAAAACGTAGGGACCCCTCAAGGGGACCCTCTCAGTTGCCTGGCATTCTCCTTGCTCATCGCAGACCTAGCCCGCCATGTACGGGAGGAGTTTAGAAACGCCGTCGTCGTCATGTATGCGGATGACATCGTAGTGGCCCACCGGGACCGCGGTGCCATTCGTCGAATTGTCGGCGACGTAGAAAGTTACCTTCACCGTAAGGGTCTTTAAATAAATTCGCGGAAGACGAAAGCCATGAAGTTTCGCCGTGGGGGTCGACTGGCTGCCGCAGACATAATACCCTGTGGCCAACCGCTGGAGTTTGTCAACTCCTTCCCGTATTTGGGTCTGAGACTACACTATACGGGAACAACCTTTACCCAGCACATCGGCGACAGAAGTCGGGCGGCTGTTGCCTCTATTCACACAGAGGTGAGAGACCCTCGACGACTGTCTCTGAGTGCGGCCGTGCGTCTTTTTGAGCTTAAGATTGTGCCAATGTTGAGCTACAGCCTTGGCAGGGTGTGGGACCATCTCTCAGCGGCAAATTTTGCGCAGCTAGAGAGATGTTTCACAATATGTATATAAAGCGGGTTCTTTGCTTGCCGCGGGCGGCAAGAAGCCGCTTCGTGTACCTGCTAGCGGTTTGCGGGCCGGCAGTGGAAACAATCAGAGTCAGGCTTAGGTCACCTATTACAGGACCACTTCAGCATTTTTTGTTGAAGTGGCAGGGAAAAGTGACCGAGGCCTCGGCAGAAGTCGCGCAGTTAGATATGTACCTCGCCAGGGAGCTTTAGGATGGAATGGTATGCACTAGCTGGCACGTGTACACAAGGTACATTGTGCACGGCTATCATCACTTGGTATGTTCGACCAAAGGATTTCACCCAGTTAGCGATCAATGTCGTTGCCGGTTCTGCTCGCAGATAAGCGCTAAATACCACGTAGCGAGCTGCCAGGCCCATCGGCGGTCTTTGCACTTTTTCGCCCGGTGGGACGGTCGCTAAAGTGTTCAAACTGTATATAATGAACTGTATTGTAATTATGTAACATCTTGAAATGCAATGTTATTGCGAAATAAACAAATATATATATATATATATATATATATATATATATATAATGGTTGGCCGCAGCAACGTATAACGTATCTGGCAGCCAGTCGACCTCCACGCCTGAATTTCATGGTTTTGGTCTTCCTGGTGTTTATCTCAAGTCCCTTCGAGACAAGGAACGCCTTTATCATAAAGGTAATGCGCTTGATGGCACCTAAATCGCGATGAGCGACCACGATATCATCTGCATACATTACCACTACGGCTTTTTGGTACTCCTGTCAGACGTAACCGACGAGGTCAGCAAGGAGAAGTGTAAACGAGACGCAGCTTAGCGGGTCTCCTTGAGGAGTTCTCACATTTTGCTTAATCTCTAATACACCCTGCTCACCGTCTACCAGCAAGGTGTCCTCCTCAAAAAACCGACTTGGCGGCCTCTCCTAAAACCGAATTGCTCCGGTGGAAGTGTCTCTTCAGCCACCCGCTCAATCCGTCGAATAACCAACTTACAGAAAATCTTCTTTAATGTGCGTTCTGACGCCACTCCACGATAGAGATTTGGATCCTGCTTGTCATCACCATGTCTATACTTGAACAGAAGAGAAAGCCTGGCGACATGCCAGACTTTAGGCATCCGCCCCCTTTTTATAATTTCGTTAAAGAAATCACAAAGAGTTTCTGCCAAGAGAGGAAGTGACGGGATCCAATGCTCATAGCAGACCTGATCGCGCCCTGAGCTCTTTCTCTTCGGGAGTGACCGTAGGACCTGACACACCTCCTCCACCTCGAAAGGCAGATTCATGTTGTGCTGCTCCAGTGTAAGCGGATGCTGTACGATTGGAGATACGGCCGCAACGTCACGATTGAATAAAATATTAGTTAAGCCGTCGTTCCTCCCGCCTTGCGTGTTCCCTTTTATGATCATAGCAGAGTCTTATATACGCCTTTCTATGCTCAAAGTAGTCCCGCCTGGCTTGCAGTGATGGTGGTGCTCTGGCTCTTGCTCGGCGCAGGAGTCTTCTTGGCATGGTCAGATTTAACTCTGAAAGTCCAAAGCTCACCGTCTCAGCAACCTCCGCAGAATCGAATGTGGACGGGAAATTAATACAGCGACGTTTACCCTCCCAGAGGAGAGCACTACGCAGTATTCATCTTTCCTGACGCATTGCATCGGTGGTAAACGTTTATGTAGGTAGATAGATAACCCACCCACAGGTCTTCCCCGACCTCCCGCAGGTAAAACAGCCAGCTGGTGAAACCCCCGCATATCATTGATATGTAGTTCGTCCCGCTGAAATGTCTCCGTAAAGAGTGCAATGTCAACCAACTTAAACATGTCATCACGTGCAAGGTCCATTGCCCCCTTAAGTCCCTAACAATTCCAGAGAAGCACTCGCAGAGGTATGTTTGCCACTACGCTTGCTGTTCTAGAACTGGTCAGTCACTTACGGGGGCTTGGACCACCAGGCGCACTAAAACTCTCCTTAACCTCCTCTTGAAGGGGACGTCCCCAACCCAGCGACGGAACAGGCTTCCCTTCGGCCAGAATTCATTTCTGCAACAGTTTGCTTAATCTTCATCACGCACCACTACACAGAACACAGCATCACTACCATGCGTATGTAGCTTCCACACCGCTTTCACAGTTATGCCCCTGCCAGCTAGCCACGCTTGCAGCCCGACCGCCGACGTGTGCGCTGCCCCTCTGCATTCGATGTTTTGTCTTGTTGTCTCGTCGTTTACGAACCACAACAAAGCCATCGTCGTCTGCCTTCTCCTCCGGTTGTGGATCAGCTGGATCTGCTGTCGGTGTTGTTGTTACCGCAGCTGGTGACGCCGCTGTACCACCACCCGGTGGTTCCATCTCAACAACAATGCCGTTTAAGTTGCAACTGTTATTACTTAACTCTGCAGACGCCGAGCTTCTCTTGGTGCCTGCACGGTTGTTGTTGCCCTCTCCAGGTGACGTCACCTCCTTATCTGCTGTCTGCTAGCCGTGCTTTCTTATTCTTCCGCGTTGTCCGCATTCCGCCGAATTTCTCCACGCTAGCTTTGTCACTTAGCGTGGAGTTCAAACCCCCTGTAAGCGTGAGAGGTGCGGCAAACTGTTCTTGCGGGATTGCCTCGATTTTGGCAACCCGCTCCTGCAGTTCCGTGTGTGCTAATCACAGTTTTACGAAGTTCCACTGTAGTTCATTCAAACGGCCGGTCAACGTACCTTGGCTTGGTTCCTGAGTGTCACAGGCTCCACAGGGAGCCGAGTGCGCATCCTTGGGGAGCACGGGGCATCAACCCCCGTGAAACACTTTTGAGCAGCCTTGGCCGCACACAACAAGTTGTTCACCCGTTTTTAACGGGAGCGCACATTTCGAATATCCGAACATCACGACTGCTAGCAGACAACTTATGCAATAGGAAACAATTGCCATACAACAGTTCAAGTTTACCATAGAATGACTGGATAGCTTTATTGGATTTCGTGAGTTGAAACAGTTAACCAGTCCACTCTGGTGACACTGTTTTCAAACTTTTAAGGGAGGTCTTTATCAAATCTCTTCTAGACTCGAAGTGATCAAGCTTAGTTTCGCTGTCAATAAACGATAAAAGTAATATTGGATACTGCCATCTGTCTTGCAGACACATTATTGTGAAGCCGGTGCAGTCCCGGACCATAAGTCTTGAGTCCGGATCGCATCCTCTCATCGATGAGCTTCTCTGCCATTCAATCTGCTGGCCGGTGGCTAGGTCTCTCTCTCTCACATAAAACATATTGGGGTCTAATCCAACCTTGCGCTCGAATTACCCCGCCCAGGATGAGATCTACATACCTTATCGTGCCTTAGACCATTGTCTCACACCGCGGTTGACGTGGGCGCCTCTGTGCTTGAGAGTATGACAGGTCCGTTTTGCCTGTTGTGTAAGGCTCTAAAGGCATCTCTAGAAGACCCTTGCCGCAGGCTCTCTACAGCACAGCACAAAAATACAGGGTTGTTGCGTGTTTCGGCGTTTGGGGTCATCTCGCCTTTTTTTACCAGTGTCTCCAGCATTAGTGGCAGTTGGCGGTCCCAGTCCTTCATTCTCCGGCCTCTTCGTCCCCACGACTAGAAAACGTTGAGTGCGTCTGAGCTCTTGGGAGAGCTCTGCTTGTCAAAAACTGGCTTGCCAGCTTTGCCAGCATTTTTCCCCAGAGCTCCTGGTAGTCACGATCACCCACAATTGTCGCTGCTTGGATAAGCCCGGGTTGACAGATTGTCACTTGGACCTCCCGCTGCTTGTACAACATCCCCGTGTTGATAGGTTTTTCCTCTAGTACTTTAATTCTTTCTCTGCAATTTTCAGCTGCTAAGTACTGGCTTCTAGTAAATACCTTCACCTTTTTCCGCCTCTGTAAGTTCGGGACGTTCCTCTGCATTGCGGCGCGGCGCCCCCGCCCATTTCTATACGACCCCTCTATGCTTATTTGTTCTCCTGTAGTCCGTCCTTTCCGGCTTCTTGTGGCCAGTCTTCAGATAGATAGATGTTAAAATATTGTTGATCGTCACGGTTCTATTAGAGCGTCTTCTGATATTCCTTGAGTGTAGCGAGCTCCCTTTCCACCTACAGCCAGAACCCTCAACGCGCCCTTCTTATTGTCTTGCTGGCTGTGCTTATCCTATATTGAGCCTTGCTCATACTCTGGGCAAGCTCTTTGAGCTTCAACTTGCCCAGGCATAGGTTGCCTGTAGAAAAGAACGATGACTGTCTCGTACCCCAACCTTATGCTTATATAGATATGCATTATTGCTTGTCTGTGTTATTAGATCTATACAACGACTATTTTTATACGTATATATGTAGTCTTACACTCTTATGCATACACCCTATTTGATGCGTTATGCTATGTTATCTACGGCTGTGCGGCCGGATATATTATTGGATTTAGTCATGGTCATTTGACATTTTAATACCTAAATGTACAATTTACTCTTTGTATAGTCCCTTTAGTTAGCGGGTTTTGCAGGTTGTATTTGTCTACCTGGGTGATGTTGTTGGCGTGAGTTGGTGCTATAATGGCACGAGCCTGTACGACGTACTTGACGCCGTTGAAATCAGCCTAGTAAAAGCCGAAAGCACCTTATTGCACTCAGTGGTCCTTTTGCAATAGAAATGTTAAAAATGTTTTACACACTGAACCTTGCGATTTTCGGTGTTTTGTCGAAGCTTCGCCTGCAGATAGAAACCAAGACTAAAACTAGGGGCTTCTCATTGAGTCCAACATATCTTTTTGTACTCAATATATCTATACTAACCATATTTTGTGTACTCTCCTTGGTTTTATTAGCAGTTAGTTAGGCTGGTCGCCTATATATATTGGGACTCTCGGAAAAACTCGGTTGTCGCTCGTCTTAGCATGCGAAGCGTGCGAACCCACGAGCGTGCTTGCGCTCGATTTCCTGATTTCACTAGGGTTTCGGCATGCGATGGGGGGTTTGCCTCAAGGGGGTCCTCCCGTCGCCCTTCTCTCGCTAAGGATACTTTGGGCCCTTCTCTCGCTGGGCACACTTTGCTTTCGGACTTCGGCATAGCTGAATGCAGGACGAGCCCATGCGACCAGCGTAGTCGCTTGTTTTCTTTTTTTAATTATGTAGCACTGGCTACGCTATGACCTTAGCCAAATGTAAAGACTTAAGGAAGACATCGTTACTAGGATAGCAGTATGTATTTTTGATCGAAACTAGCTAGGTGGTCTCATAAGTTAATCGTCGCACGTCTGGTTGTAGTAGTAAATCTTCTGTTGAGCGCTAAGGCAGAACACGGTGACACATTTTTATAAATTAATTATATATTTTCACAAATAATGTGTGAAAATGCATTTTAAAGGAATCGCATTACCGAAATTTGTTATCCTCTTATTTGTTATTTGTTAATATTATCGTTGATCCTCGAGACTCTGTTTACCAACATTTGTAGCACAATTTAACAACCAAGATAACTTCCGTTTGTTTTGTGTTAATCTTTGTTGCATCAGTCGGTTCGTTTTACTAACAGAGAAAAATAAACCATTTTTTGTTTTTTATTGGCACAACTGAGGGCAAATATAATCGTGTTTTATTATAGACAAACCAAATGTAGAGCAACATTTAATTAAATGATGTGTATATATGGCGCTATATATATATATATATATATAAAATATTGTGATGATTTTTTAATCATTTACAATATGTTTGCACACTCGGCAGTGCTCGCCTTAATAACATTTGTGGTAAAAGGGTGTCACGTGAGGTTATGAATCAGCTGTCCGTGTCCTTGCTTGATGGTAGCCCCCGCTCTTATGGACACGGTATCCTCAAGGTTCCTTGCAACGTTAAAACGGTAATCTACATAAGATTCCTCTTCGTGACGCCGAGCCCCAAGAGCGTACTCGCAGATTCAGAGTCCCATAAACCACTCATAGAGAACGTGATGAATCCAAATCTGCGAGGTTTTTGCGGGTCGGGGAGCGCCGCTCTTAGGAACTCGACGTCATATTTGGTGACTTTGTCCTGCCGCGTTTTTGCGAGGTCCCTGTTCGGGCCGCAAACCTCGGCATCTAAAACCCAGACCTCAGTTGGTGTTGTTATGACGAGGTCGGGCTTTAGACTCGGTGCGCCCGGTCGACGGAGTACTCGCTCACAAACCACCTCATGACCCCTCTCGCGGAGAAGACGCGCCACGCGGTCACAGACGTCGTCATGTCTTTTTATAGTTTGTTTGTGCGTTGTATCGCACATCTGAGCGACATGAGCCAACGTCTCAGGCGCATGACACCCGTGCCTACAACGTTTGTTGTAGCCCGGGCGTCCCCTGGCCAATATGGCACGCGTTGATCCTAAGCTTTAGTGGGTTTAAATACTCCTTACCAGATAGGTAGGGCATACCATTAATCCAGCTATGTACAAAGGGCGTTTCGTGTGCTTTTTTAAAATGTGCCCCATCGATCGTGTTGTGTAGTTATTGAGACCAGTAATCGGTCTCTTGTGTAGCGGTCTCAATGGAGGTTCCCAAGCGCTCGCAAAGAAGTCGTGTTTTCGCAAGGTCTTTTTTGAAGTGCTCGGTGGTTGGCATCCATTGGACACCACATCCCAGGGTGCGTGAAGTGTGGTAGTGCTGTCAGACGGGAGAGGCGAAGTCTGGGGATAAATGTTTTGAGGCGGGGGATGTCCAGACCGCCGTGTGCTGTGTGCGTGTACAGGTAGGCGTTCGGCACCGTGTTATCGAGCTTAAGCCATTTGGACTTAACAACCTTTCTGATCTCTTTATTTAGGTCGCTAAAGAGCCTGGTCTGGGACCGGAGACTTGTTTATATAGGAGGCTGGCAATGAGAAAGTCTTTCAAAAATATGAGTCTTTGGTGGGGTTTAAGGGGAGCCATCGTGAGTCTGTTGAGTAGATTAAGGAGTATATCTTTGGTGGAGTCAACTCTGCCATTGCTGTCAAAGTCGACTCCAAGATATCTCCATCGATCGCTCATACCTCTAGCTGGCAATTGCCGGTCTCCAACGTTAAATTTTGGTACGGTATAATAAAGCCTTTACCTTCCTTCTTATTAAATAGGTGGGAGATAGTAAAGCTTTTATGAGTATGCATTTCAAGGCCTCGGGATTTCAAAAGGGGTCCGCAATTTTAAGAAGCCGTTGGAGAGTAGATTTCGTGGAGGCTAGGAGAATGAGATCATCCGCAAAGACTAAGCCCATAAGGCGGAAGTCATCAGTAAGTTGGTACCCGATATTTTGTCTAATTTTGAAAGAATGTCGTCGAGAACTAGATCAAATAAAAGGGGGGACAGAAGATTTCCCTGCCTAACACCCCTAGTTGGCCGAAATATGCGACATTCTGGTACAAATTTTATGAGAGTTTTAGATGAGAGGTACAATCGTTCGAGATAATTAATGAATTTCTCCGGGTATCCGCGAGTCCGGAGTGACCACAGGACGGAGTCATGACTCACCATGTCGAACGCCTTACGAAGGTCGATTGAGGCGAGTCTGAGCTCACGTCCTGCAGACTTGGCATCCTTAAGGATACAATTCAGAACCGCAAGATTCTTGAAGGTATCATTATAGGGGAGAAACGCTCGCTGGATTGGGAGAAGCGTAATAGAGTTCTGGAGGCGTCTAGAGAGAATTTTGTTAAGCATTCGTTGTAAGTATAAACTAACAGATAAGGGTCGCAGGTCGCTTGGGGATGTGGCATTGTTTATTTTAGGGATGAACGCTAAGCGAGCAGTTTCATGGGCTGAGGCAATATTGCTAATTAATAGTATGTTGAGAATACATCAGACTACTTCTAACGGGAGTGTACGGAGGGACGAAAGACAAATCCCGTCCAAGCCTAGTGCTATAGAAGGTCCGCGGAGAGCTATGTGGGTTTCATTTAGGGAGGTAGGGAGGGAAACCTCTAAGAGATCAGAGTTGGGAGTGTATACGGGGCAAGGGAGTGGTTCAGGGGGTAGTTGTGTCATCGTGTTGGCCCAGTGCTCTACAACTTCGGTGGCCAGCATGGTGTGTATGGCGTGCTTGCCGTCCAGCCCCTCATGAGCGCATTCGGATCGATTTAAGGCGAGCACTGCCGAGTGTGCAAACGTATTGTAAATGATTAATAAATCATCACAATATATATATATATATATATATATATATATATATATATATATATATATGTTATAGCGCCATTATTTTAGCGGGATGGATAACCTTAAGATAGTGCGATAATAGTAACAATATTCAACCAAACTGCTAAAATATTTTTTTTTTGCATGGGTTCATCTAGCCGTACACCACGCCAAAATTTCGTACTTAAACTTCAGAGAGAGCGGCAGCTATAGGACATACGGAATGTCGTTTCCGCAATTTGTACAGAACTTCTCAAAGTTGCAATAAAATCCCGCAATCTGCAAACCTGTTGATGAAGGCAATGATCCTTTCACCAATGGATCTGTCCACGCATGGCGCATTAAAGCAACCTGCTACGCCAGTACACAGCCACAGTACTGGAAGGGTGACGGCGCTCAAGGTGAGAGCGCCCGTTCCTCCGCCTCATGGCAATCACAATAAAGGCAGGTTGGCGTCCGTCAACACAAATAACAAAGATAAAAAGCGCAAGCTATGTTTATTTTGCAAAAGTGTATTCCCTATAACCATCCTAATTGCAAGCAAGATAGATCACTAGATAACCGCAATAAAATTATTGATGAGGCGGGATTATGTAGACACTGTCTGAAATCGGGACATAGTGCTGCTTTCTGCCACGCAAAGACAGTTTGTGCAAAATGCAAGTCAATTAATCTTTTCCCTGTTCTCTGCTCTAGAAATGCTCACCAAGCATTGGCCGTTTTCACTGATTCTCGGCTTCCGCCTGGTCATGTCGTGACCGAAGACGTTCAAACAAAGAAGTACGTCACAGTCCGGTTTATCCATGACACGGGCTCTCAATAACGACAACTATACATAGCTGTTGCAGATGGGGCCCGAGGGACACGAACAGCTTTATGTTCATGTGTTCGGAAGAAGCAATGGCCAAATTTAAAAGTTCACGGCTGTATTGTTTGCCGCTCGCACATAATGAGCTGGATATTATTTTCAACACGCTGGTCATTCAAGATATTTCCACAACGTTACGACTACTAGTACTACACATGTGTGAGCTTATATGGACGAGCGTGGCTATATATTGGGCCAAAAAACCAAAAGGCCACTGGATATCTATGTAATGTTTATCGCTTTTTACATGTCACGCGTAATATATGGTTGTGCCATACAGAGGGTGAATGCCCACCAAGAGAGGGTTGCATGTGGGTATTCAGCCAACCGTGTTGTCTAAACCAAAAATAGAATTCAATTACTCCACAAACAGCTTTAAGAAACTCGGGATACGTCTATACTCGATGAGGCGAAACCTTTAAGCTGTGCAGCGCGTCGGGGGAAGGGAGTTTACAGCTTGATGCCACCATGTGTTCTCGAGTGTCGTTCTGATACAGGTAGTAAGGCGAGACTGCTACGTCTCGATGCAACACGTCGAAAGAATTTTGACTGAACGTTTTCAATTGCAACAGTATGTTTCATCAAATACGGCCGCCAGATTTCACAGCTGCAAATTAATTTGGGAACTATAAGGCCAATATAAAAGCGGATATAGAGCATAAGACATTCGATAATAAAACAACGAAATAACATATTAGATATTAAACTAGCAGAATAAATAATTTGCGTGATGTTAATGTTAAAAACTAGCTCCGGTGTTACCGTTACCCCAACATCGCGAATGCTGTTTACTCTGGGTATCTCTTGTCCATCAAGTATGTAAACGTCCTCCTTTAGACACACAAGGGTGCATTTAGGGAGCAAAATTATAATATCATTTCTGACGCTCTAATCGGAAATTGAGTCAATTGTTCTCTGTAATATCTCCCTCTCGGCTTTTGTGCCTGATGGTCCATAAAGTTTAAGATCATCTGCGTAGAGTTTGTGGCTAAAGGTTTTGGGTAAAACATGTTTAAGGTCTAATTGAATATATAGAATAATAATGGGCCTAGACATGAACCCTGAGGCATGCCGGAGGGACACACCCTAAACCGACTAATACTGTTGCTAACCCGTACACAATATCTCCAATTCGTTAGTTGCCTGCGGTCGGGTCGTGCTCGAGCGAAGATGTCGCCAAGGCACTTCGTACCTTTCCATCTGGAGCGGCGGGTCACGCCCGACCATCTAAAATGCCTTCTTCCTGCCAACGGAGATCAACCACAACGATGTGCTGGAAACACTTGCCTAAGGTATGCGACATCATACGTAACGGGCAAGTTCCGGAGGCTGTGAGAAGCGTCATATATGGCGGGTGGCTCTACGCCCTGAGAAAGAAAACCGGGGGATACCGACCTGCAGAGATTGGCCACAAATACCCTGCTTCCCCAGGTCAAAGTGAAAAACTACCTGCCAAGGCAGATAGGGTACGCCACTGATAATGGGGCGGAAATAATTGTTCATACAGCTCGCAGCTTTCTCGAAAACAACGAGGAATGTTGCCTCTTAAAATTAGATTTTACGAATGCTTTCAACTTAAACAAACGGGGGCATTTATTGACAGAAGTTTCCAAGCAGGCCCCAGCCATCTATCCAATGATGCATTAGGCGTATAGCAGGCCGACTGGCCGA
This sequence comes from Dermanyssus gallinae, assembly GCA_003439945.1. NCBI lineage: Eukaryota > Metazoa > Arthropoda > Arachnida > Mesostigmata > Dermanyssidae > Dermanyssus > Dermanyssus gallinae. The sequence goes on from QVRM01002341.1 coordinate 423,077, forward strand.
GAAGGAAAACAACTCTCCCGGCTTCACCAGCGGCTAGGGCATCTCGGGAGACACCAAGCCTACTTTCTGCTCCGGCACGCAATGGGAGTGCAAAGGGTCTTGTACGTACTACGGACTTCACCTGCCTTCCTTCTGCCGTCAGAAACTTTGGATCTTGACGACCAGGTGAGGAGAGCCTTGGAAAACATTTTTGAACTAACGCTCGAGAATAAGGCATGGGCGCAGGCAAGCCTACCGGTCCGGCTGAGTGGATTGGGCATTCGCTCGGCCACGGGTCTTGCTTTGCCCGCCTTCCTGGCCTCGTCACATAGCTGCGCTTCCGCAGTGGCCATTACTGTCGGCGGATCCATCAGCCACCAATAAGACGCCGTTCGGCTCTGGGACGCGCGTCAGTCTGGTCGTCCTTCTGAGGAACAGGTCAGTAGACAGAAGGGGTGGGACCAAATCGCCACTCAGGCTACCCACTTAACTCTTTTGTCGGCTTGCGAGTTAGATGTAATTAATATTAGACTAAAAGCAGTCTATCCGACGCCGCTGGAGCGTGGCTTGACGTGTTTCCCTCCGAGCTCGTAGGCAGTAAGCTGGCCGACAACCAGTTCCGTGACGCTAGTGGTCTTAGACTTAGCATTGCCATGTTCGAGGAAGAGGAATGTCCATGCGGTGGAACAGTGGACGAACGCGGCCTGCACCGGCTTGGCTGCACTAAGCTGGCGGGGCTTACCCAGGGCCGCCACAATGCCATCCTCGGGCGCGCTTTTAGGCAAGCCGGCTACCGCGTCACGCTGGAGCCTGGTGGATTGCAGAGGGACGACAGGCGTCGACCGGATGGCCGTACCAGCCGAGACTGGGACCGTAATCGGCCGCTGGCGTGGGACGTCACTCTCTGACACGTACGCCCTCTGATATCGTGTACTAGCCAGCGCGGGCGTCGGCCACATCATTCACCAACGGGAGATGCACAAACGGCGCCTATACGCGCATCTTCTTGAGGACCATGTGATAATGGCGTTTAGTCTCGAGTCATCTGGCGTTTGAGACAAGGATGCACTCAAACTGACGAAAGAGCTTGGGAAGAAGCTCTTTGAGGTTACAGCGGAGCCAAGCTCAACCGCTTTTCTCCGACAGAGGGTGTCACTGGAGCTCCAGAGAGGCAACGCCAAGATGATGTTGAGCCGTCAGCGAAACTCGAGCAATAACATTGATGTTATATAATTAATATAGGCGAGGCGGGCCCTCACCAGCTTGGCTTTGCTGTACCAGCCGGGGCCGAAGCCGCGTTCCATGCTGCCCGAGCTTTCATTGACTCACGCACGTCTCCTGGGGTCCTCGTGAAGCTTGATTTCAAGAACGCATTCAACTCCGTAAGACGGGATCGCCTTTTGACGGTGGTCGCGACACATTGCCCCGAGCTAACGCACCGCGTCAGTAAGCGTATCATACGATTTCCTACCTGGCTTTCCCAGACGATCTTATGGCTTTAGCCACGGGGCTTCAATAGCCTCCCTCTATTTTGCCTGAGTATCAAAGAGCTAGGTGACTCTTTCAAAAGCCCACTAAACATCTGGTATCTGGATGACGGCGTGCTGGGGGGCGATGTAGATATGATTGCCGACGACGTTCGGCGCGTGCTTTATTTTCATAACCCTCCCCAGTCTTCCCTTGAGAAGATATGTCCGATACTGTTGCTGTTAAGCCCCCACTTTGCATCTTCGCTACTTCACTCTCCTTCCTTATCACTTTCTCTCTCCCCCCACCTTCAGGACGCGAGAATAGACTTTCTAGGCGCTCATTATTATTATTATTATTATTATTATTATTATTATTATTATTATTATTATTATTATTATTATTATTATTATTATTATTATTATTAAGATCTGCTGCTAATGTTGCTAAGAGTCACGACCTTTGATTGGGAGACGCGTGAAGTACTAGGGGGTTTCAAATTATTATTAGAAGCAGGAGTGTTATTTTGCGTGGAACTTATAGAATCATTAGTCTGATCGGTTTGGAGCTGAGGAGGGAGCAGGAACTTCTCGTTGACTGTGCTTTAGTGGCTTGCGAGGCCCGCGCCAGATTTGCATACTCGCCCGCAGGTCTGGCAGCTGAGTCTACCGGCGGTATTGTTGCCGTCACGTGATGCCATCGTTGTCTTGGTCCACAGCGGTGGTAAAATTACCTTAGAAGTTTCGTAAGTGAACGATGACCCGATTTTAAGCAGATCTTGTTGTTGTTAAAATTGCTAAAATGTAGCGGTCTTTTAGATTTTGTGGAGGCTAGGAGGATGAGAGCATCCGCAAAGGCTAAGCCTATAAGTCATCAGTAAGTTGGTTACGTTATATGTATGTATAGAAACCTCCAATTATATCTTACCAATTTCTCCACAAAAGCTGAACCAACGTGTGAGCTTGCACTACAGCAAGTATTCCAGTGGAGACTTTATTCATCTGTTTTAGTCTAAATGGTGCGGCTCCGTAGTCCACCGACAAGAATGATTGCTTTATCCAATCGGGTGGAATAGTAGTCGTTGTCTTACCTATCAGATCCTGTCTTATTAACTAAAAGCAATTTAGTTTTATGTTTAGTGTCGAAATAGTATTAAACTTCGTATTGCAAACCGGGTACGGATGCCTTAAGAATTGTATAATAAAAGGTTTTGCAAGTTAGTTATTCCAGAAGGTTTATGCAACTACGTACTATACAACAGCTAGTTCTTTTGAACTGACATATTTGACAGCATAGTCTACTTCCCCATGGTTTTACTGTTTTTTCAGAGTCATTTACCAATTTTTTTATCGGGCTACCTTTATTAGCGCTGTTAATACATCAGATTGGGACTCAACAGTGCAACATTTAATATAAATATTCTAATAATCTCATGGCCAGTGGTTGACTGAGGCGCGTTTGTAAGAATAAGGTTAGGGTTGGTAGTGCTGTTATGGAGAGCCGATGTAAAGCGTTGGCGTAAGCTAAGGCTTCATGCCTAAGACAAGAATTGTCTAGTCTTACAAGCGTAGCTGTTAGAATATATCAATGCAGAGAGAAAGTTGCAGTGATAAGGTTAACCTCCGCGGCGAAAAGCTGTAAACAGCAGGCGCAAGCATATTTTGCATGACTGCTCGCCTCAGAACTGCATCGTATGCACATGTAGTTCCGAGGCGATATGCATCGATAGCATAGAGGCAGTCGGCGGTCGTGGTTGTAGGCGGCATTGCAATGACTCAGGTCGTCATCAGAATGCCCCTTACGACGTTTCTAAATCTCTGAAATGCCACATCCGTCATAGTAACATCATAACTCGTGCTGGAGAACGCACAACCTGAAAACCTACGTTAGTATATTAGCAGTCTTTAGGCAAGTGTCATTTTAACAAACGTTTTAACTGGGTAGCAACATCATTGTGTATATAGTCTGCCTTGAATATAAAGAACGAGGTTATTCGTAGCAAGACTCAGCTAGAACGCCGCTTGGATAACTAACGAGAGGTCGTTATGCAGCAAAAATACTGCTTCTAGCAATTGTAAACGAGGAAATTAAAAAACAGTGCAATATTCCCTGATGAAGATAAGTAAGCTAGCTGCGTTTCGTGTTAGGGAAGTGAGCTGTCCCAACCTGAGTTTCCAAACGGCTCAATTGTTCAAACTCCTCTTAAAAAAGAAGCATTACGAGAAACAATATGTACTCGAAAATGTATAGCAACACCAAGATCTATACAGGCAATGCACCTTGATTACCAAACTACGGCTCAGTTCATCTGTTTCAAACATAGTGAAGATAACGTTAGTATGATAGCAGTCTTTATGCAAGTGTCATTTTAACAAACGTTTTAACTGGGTAGCACATCGTTGTGAATATAGTCTGCCTTGAAAATAAAATATAATTCGTAGCACAACCCAGCTAGAACGCCGCGTAGATGACTAACGAGAGGTCGTTATGCAACACAAAGGCTGCCTCGAGCCACATTTTGGTCATTCTGATAAACATGTTTTACCAAATGTAAACGATAATAAAAAATAATTTATACGGTTTGGGATTACGTCAACAGACACGTCCCCTGCACCAGCAAAACGCTAAATAAGCTGCCAGTATGTTTAAATCATATTGATGTACAGGTTATTTTTAAACAGTGATTAGTGTACATGTGCATCTTGGAAGCCACCTAGACGGTGAGCCATCAACGGTACCTTGTTGTACCTGTTAACAAATCACACTTCACGATGAAGCGCTTTAATCAACGTCTACTCTTTTTGTTATGTTTCTTAACTCATCTGCTTGTAATGTGTGTGTAGTGACGTAATTGAGAAGTACTCATACCTCTGCTCCTCCGTGGATTCTTAAGTAAGGCGTAGGTTGATTTGATTGGATGGCGGGCACCCGCAAAGACCTCCGCCGATGCTTGGCCAACGGCTAACAAAATAAGGGGTACATAAACGACAAACATCTGTTATGATGAGACTTCTCGTTAAGTCAATGATAAGGCTTTTTGTGGGCCGGTCTCGGTCCCATAGAAAGATAGACAGTTATTTAAACTTTAACTTAGACCTAAACACCATTGACACTGGATTATTTTTTAAACCCATCCTAGTGGAACAAAGCAATATGTTCCTATGTTGAAGAAAATATGTACTTATAGAACATTTGTCGCTATGATAGTGAAACGAAGCATTTTATCGCTATGATAGTGAAGCTGAGCATTTTGTCGCAATGATGGTAAAACTAAGCCATTTTAGAGCATTTTGTTTACACATGCGATTTATAACACATCTCTGGTGCGTTGTGGTCCCGTAGAGTTAATAGACGAACGGGGCTATACGCAGCCCCAGTCTGGGGGAACATGGCAATGCGGACGGTGAAAAATAGGGGGGCACTAAGGTCGACCCAACGAACGCTGGCAATCAGGGTAAGCCGGGCGTATCGAACAGTCTCGACCGCAGCTCTCCTGGTCCTAGCCAAGATGCTGCCATGGGACCTCCTAGAGCCTGAACGAAGTAAAATGTATCTAGACGAAGGTCTGGATCTCACCAGGGCCAGGAGTGCCACCATATCGGCCTGCCATCAGAAATGGGTGCAGGTAAGACCTGGTATGACCATAGGGAGCTAGACCAAGAGTCTAATACCAAACTTCAGGGTATGGTATGACCGCCGACACGGGGAGCTTTCTTACTGGACGACTCGCCCCGAACAAGGCCAGTGTCAGAGCTGCGTGTCAAGGATCACGAAGGCCATCAGCGGTATCGGCGTACTGTGCGACTCTGGAGAGACTGACAACGTGGAGCATACTGTTCTGCGGTGTGATGCTCTCAGGAAAGCACGGGACGCAGCACCAATTGCTGTGGTCGCCCATATGATGACTTTGGCGGAGGCATGGAGGGAGGCGACGAACTTGTTCGACGCCGTTTTGACACTCAAGACAGCCAAGGAAACGGCCAGGCGGGAGAGGTTTGAGCAGGCCTCTTGGGAGAGTGGTCGAGACGAGGAGCCGAAGGAGGGGGGTTCTCATGGTCTCGACGCACCCTCACAGGGCGGATTACAAAATGGCATCCCCCTATCCAACCGCAGGCAGACATGCGGATGATAGTCAGGGATAGAACTGATTGAAGACGAACGGCAGAGACGCCTCTCCCACAACTTCGAAGTAATGCCAAAGTAATATCGAGCCTGGGGGGGGGGGGGGGGAGGAATCCGGGTTTAGTGGGTTTGCGAGTCTCACACTAGTCACGCAGGCTGCTAGTGGCGCATGCGCATCATGCATTCCTGAAATCTCCAAAAAAAAGCATATCTTTTGTGGCTCAGCAAAAATATCAACATTTATAATGAGCGGAAAGATTGAAATATGCACCTTGTATTACTTCACTGTATTCCGTCAGGCATAAACTTTTTAGGACGATTAATTGCTGGCTAATCAACGCCTCCTAAATGACTAACGCCAGAACAGATTTTCCGCTGATTAGAGTTATGTAATCGGCTAGTGAAGTTAACAGCTAGTTTAAACGAAACATTCACAGTTACAAACATTCATAGAACAACCGCCGCGATTTAGCATAAGGACTGACCCAGCACTACATATGTCGTTGGTAAATAGTGTCTGCTCACCCTTTTAAGAAAACTTTTTTGTCGAATGACCCAAGGATCCTCTGATTCTTCTCTTGTAATTGCAATTGGTGCATCCGGTAACGTAGATCGCGTTCCCCGTCCATTGCCTAAAATGTGCGCAGTAACGGTGTATATATAATTTTACTGATTGACAGCAAAAATATACAAATATTCCAGTCCTGTAGAGACAATTTCGACGATTATTTAAACATACGCGCATAAAACAATTATTTGCACATACACTATTATAAACATACACAGTTATACAAATATACGGTGTTCCGCTTAAATTGACGCCTATGAGTGGCTCGAGTTTTTCTTTGTTTGTTTATAACCTCGAAAAATCGTCCCTTTAAATGTGTTTTTATTCTTGGAAAGCCAGGTACGGTGATTAGGGAGATCGCAGAAATTATACGACTCAGTAATAATGATAATAATATTTTTTTACAAAGGCTTTATATTATTCATATGTACATGTGTAATAATTACTAATATAATCATAAACACATCTACAGGATTTTTTAATTATTAGGAAACCACTGGTGGCACAGAACTGGTCGTCAGCCAGCTTGCTGTCAACTAAATCAGACGGATACACGTCGAGCCATGCTCCGGCGGCGTCGGATAAAACCGATGTCAAAGTGCCCAAAACACGCGTAGCTCGCGCGTCACGGGCAACAACGCTGGAAAGAGATCTTTGAGAAGCCAGATCCGGCAAGTAGGGAGGTCGCAAACTTGGCTGTTTCGAGAAACAAGCTGCATCATCATGTCCGGACGCGGAAAGGGAGGTAAGTCAAAGACGAATGCGAAGACCAGGTCTTTGCGCGCAGGGCTTCAATTTCCTGTTAGACGTATTTATCGTCTTCTCCGTAAGGGCAACTATGCCGAGCGTGTGGGAGCAGGTGCGCCCGTCTACCTCGCTGCCGTTCTTGAGTATCTGGCGGCTGAGGTCCTCGAGTTGGATGGTAATGCTGCCCGTGACAACATGAAGACCAGAATCATCCCCCGTCATCTGCAGTTGGCCATCCGCAACGACGAGGAGTTGAACAAGCTTCTCTCTGATGTGACGGTTGCCCAGGGTGGTGTTCTGCCTAATATACAGGCTGCTCTTCTGCCCAAGAAAACTGACAAGTCCTAGGCTTAAAGCAAACCGTCCTCTTCGACAAACAAAGATAATAGTAATAATGATATTAATATTTGTTTACTCCCGTAGCGGCCTATAGATTGCAGTAGCTTCCAGTGCGGCAGGTAGACCAGCGGAGCCCCCTCCCAACGCGCTATCATGGATCGAAATGGGGGCTACCATACTAACTCGTAACCCGACAGAAGAGCTAAGCGGCCACCTGAGTGGCCATTTGATCCTACCCGTCCCGTCTAGTGACCTGTTACTCAGAAGAACGACAAAATTGGCAAATAGTTAGCAAAATTATTATTATTATTATTATTATTATTATTATTATTATTATTATTATATATTTTTTGGATACAGGGTTGTATTATTATCATTATGTACATCTATCACAACACTAATATATTAATTATATAACAACATTTTTATTGCTCGGGTGTCGCTGACCACTCAACATCATATTGGCGTTGCCTCTCTGGAGCTCCAATGACACTCTCTATCGGAGAAACGCGGTTGATCTTGGCTCCGCTGTAGCCTCAAAGAACTTCTTCCCAAGCTCTTTCATCAGTCTGAGTGCATCCTTGTCCCAAAGGCCAGATGACTCGAGACCAAACGCCATTGCCACATGGTCCTCACGAAGATGCGCGTATAGGCGCCGTTTGTGCATCTCCCGTTGGTGAATGATGTGGCCGACGCCCGCGCTGGCTAGTGCACGATATCAGAGGGCGTACGTGTCAGACAGTGACGTCCCATGCCAGCGGCCGATTACGGTCCCAGTTCCGGCTGGTAAGGCCATCTGGTCGACGCCTGGCGTCCCTCTGCAATCCACCAGGCTCCAGCGTAACGCGGTAGCCGGCTTGCCTAAAAGCGCGCCCGGGGACCTCATTGATGGCATCGTGGCGGCCCTGCGTAAGCCCCGCCAGCTTAGTGCAGCTAAGCCGGTGCAGGCCGCGCTCATCCACTGTTCCACCGCATTCCTCTTCCTCAAACATGGCAATGCCAAGTCTAAGACCACTAGCGGCACGGAACTGGTAGTCGGCCAGCTTACTGCCTATGAGCTCGGAGGAAAACACGTTGAGCCACGCTCCAGCGGCGTCGGATGAGACAGCTTTCGACGCCATCGTACCCAGCAGGTCCAGCTCACACCGGTCTTTTACAAGAATGCCCGGGAGCTTGCTGTTGAATTTCGCGATTACCTGCTGTCTTTCTTCGTCGTCGAAACCCCGAAGGAAAAGCTCGCATTTAGAGGGGTTGAGCTGCAGTCCGCTCCATTGCTCAACCGCTCTAAGATCTTTGACGTCTCTGAGTAACACCGACGGATCGTTGTCAAGGAGGGTCCCATCGTCGAGGTAGAACAGAGGGACCCTGCATTTCATATGGTTGACGTACTGATGCAGAAGCAGGCTAAACGCAAGTGAAGCCGCTACGTCCCCTGCTGACAACCGGCTGATGACGTGATTTCAGCCTCACCGAACATTAGGGGAGTCAGCCTGCTATACGCCTGGTGCATTATTATATAGAGGGCTGGGGCGTGCTTGGAAACTTCTGTCAATAGCTGCCCCCGTTTGTTTAAGTTGAAAGCATTCTTAAAATCTAATTTTAAGAGGCAACATTCCTCGTTGTTTTCGAGAAAGCTGCGAGCTGTATGAACAATTATTTCCGCCCCATTATCAGTGGCGTACCCCATCTGCCTTGGCTGCAGGTAGTTTTTCACTTTGACCTGGCGGAGCAGGGTTTTTGTGGCCAATCTCTGCAGGTCGGTATCCCCCGGTGACAAATGCAATCGTGTCATCAGAATGACAAGATTCTAATGGCGCTTCGCACATCAAAATCCATGGAGAGCTAGTGAGTTGCAATCTGAGCACGGTCATTATCCGTATTTGCACGTTTGCCTCGGCCCTCGGCTTCTACGCGATTGAGATCTGCACCTCCGAAGAGAGCCACCTTTTCCTTGACCACGCTGGCCAGGCTATGGTCTCTTTGAACTTCTTTGTCGACGTAGAGGACTTTTGGGGCGAAAGTGAGCAGCGCGGTCCTGCTCGATTCGTCATTATTTTTCACAACATCTTTAAGCAGACGGTGGAAAAGCTTGCGCACAGGGATTCTGGCTCCCTTTGGAATCCTGCGCAGCACCCGGTGAAGAGGAGAGGGAGAAGAGGGCGGCAGGCGTTGGCTAGGTGACGATCCGCTGGTTCGCGGTTCGCTGGCGGTTGGCTGGTGGAGTGAGAAGAAGGTTCTACTAGCGGAGCACGAGAAGAAATTAGTGGCTGTGAGATGCTTCTATTAGTGGCGATGGCCTGTTGGAGCGTTGCTGACCTAATAGAATCGGCTATCTTCTTCTTATGAGTCCTTTCTGCGTGAATTTGGATACCCCTCTTCGTAGGAAAGCACTTGGAACACCACGGACATTAGAACTCAATAGCCATTGCAATTGCTTCTCATGTGAAAAAGGACTGTTACTACTGCTGTGGCTGTCAAATGCTTGCCTTTCCTAAGAAAACCGCCGTTTTCATTGTCAGCGTGATGAAATAGTAATAATAATAATAATAATAATAATAATAATTATTATTATTATTATTATTATTATTATTATTATTATTATTATTATTATTATTATTATTATTATTATGCGAGTTATTCCTACAGGGTTTCCAGAATGAAGAGAGACACCAGGTGATTGCAGAATTTAACAGCAACCTCCCGGGCATCCTTGTAAAGGACCGGTGTGAACTGGACCTGCTGGGTACGGCGGTCTTCCCCGAAATGATCGGCCCGGTACTGGCCGAGAAGGGAGAACAACTTTCCCGACTTTACCAGAGGCTGGGTCATCTCGGTAGACATCAAGCCTACTTTCTGCTTCGGCACGCAATGGGAGTACAAAAGGTCCTGTATGTACTACGGATCTCACCTACCTTCCTTTTGCCGTCAGAAACTTTGGACCTCGACGACCAAGTGAGGAGAGCCTTGCAGGCAAGCCTATCGGTCCGGCTGGGTGGAATGGGCATTCGCTCGGCCACGGACCTTGCCTTGCCCGCTTTTCTTGCTTTGTCGCATAGCTGCGCCTCTGCAATGGCCGCTACTACCGGCGGACTCATCAGCCACCAAAAAGACGCCATTCGGATCTGGGACGCGCGTCAGTCTGGTTGTCCTTCTGAGGAACTAATCACTAGGCAGAAAGGGTGGGACCAAATCGCCACTCAGGCTACCCACTTAACTCTTCTGTCGGCCTGTGAGTTGGATATAGACGGCATTAGACTGAAAGCGGTTTCATCCGACGCTGCCGGAGCGTGGCTTGACGTGTTTCCGTCCGAGCTAGTCGGCAGTAAGCTTGCTGATGACCACTTCCGTGCCGCCAGTGGCCTCAGACTTGGCATTGCCATGTTTGAGACAGAGGCATGCCCGTGTGGTGGAACGGTGGATGAACGTGGCCTGCACCGACTTAGTTGCACTAAGCTGGCTGGGCTTACGCAGGGCCGCCACGATGCCATTAATGACATCCTCGGGTGCGCTTTCAGACAAGCCGGCTACCGCGTTACACTGGAGCCTGGTGGACTACAGAGCGACGACAAGCGTCGACCAGACGGCCTTACCAGCCGAGACTGGGACCGCAATCGGCCGCTGGCATGGGACGTCACCGTCTCCGACACGTACGCTCTCGGCTATCGTGCACTAGCCAACGCGGGCGTCGGCAACATTATCCACCAACGGGAGATGCACAAACGACGCTTATACGCGCATCTTCTTGAGGACCACGTTGTAATGGCGTTCGGCCTCGAGTCATCTGGCGTTTGGGGCAAGGATGCACTCAAACTGACAAAGGAGCTTGGGAAGAAGCTCTTCGAGGCCACAGCGGAGCCAAGATCGACCGCTTTCCTTCGACAGAGAGTGTCATTAGAATTACAGAGAGGCAACGCCAAGATGATGTTGAGTGGTCACCGACACTCAAGCAATAAGAATAATATAAGCAATATTGTAGATATTATATAAGTAATATATTGATAATTGTGATACATGTACATATTGATAAAATAAACCCTTTTTCAAAAAAAAAAAAATTATTATTATTATTATTATTATTATTATTTTTTTTTTCAATAACTATTATTAATTATTCAATTCGTAATTGTGTTATCAGAGTACAGTTATTAATATTATTATAAAATGTTTTTTACAGGGGCCAGGAACAAAAATGCATAACGCACACCCTTTTGTCTGTGTAGTGTGGAACTCGCAAGCCCACTAAAAACCTGGTGACCCCCTAACTTACATGACCGGGATACTTGTGGTATTACTTCAGTGAATGTAGGGAGCCGCTAGTCTGGCTCTCAATCTTCGGTCCATGCGTTGCCGCCTTTCTTCCGTCAGCTTTATTTATCTTCGCTCTCATAACAGTCTCTACAAAATCAGAGTTCACCTCCCAGCTTTTTTTTGAGCTGAGCAACCCTGAGAGTAGATCTCTCGTCGTATTGCACTGCACGTCTAGTCTTGAGCGGGTTGTCTGTCTCGTCATCTCAAGAGCTCAGCATGCGTGTGTGATCCACGTCGTCGTTCTCGCCGGCATCGCACAAGAAACATATGTTTACCTCAGTCTTCCCAATCTTCACCATGTAGGTCTGGAAGCTGCCATGACCGGTGAGAATTTGGGTTAGGTAGGACGTCGTCTCCGCGTACTCGCATCGGTATCATTTGATGAGATCTGGGATAATTGACCTCGTCCACGATCCTGGTGCGTCTCGTTTTGCCCTACTCCACTCAGCTTTCCAGCTTTCCAGAGTCTTTTTCTTACATCGTATTTTCTAAGTGTCTGGTCCCGGTATAAGAGGATATTCTCCTCTATCCGTTTTGGCCAAGGTATCATGCGGAAAATTACCAGCACAGCGTCTGTAGACACCGTCCTGTACGCTCTGGCGACCCTGATGGCCAGCACTCTCTGCGCCTTTCTTAGCTTTTTCTTATTCTCCTTGGTCTTCAGTGCAGCTGGTCCCCACACTGCTGACCCGTAGAACAGAATTAAATCAGCAACTGATGCTAGAAGACGACGCTTTTTCTCCGAGGGCCCCTTTGTTTTTGGCATTAGCCTGGCGAGCTTGCTTGAAACCTGATGCGTTTTGGCCGTTGCATAATCAATGTGGGCTGCACAGCTTAAGTTTCTGTCGAGCATAACACCCAGGTATTTGACTTGCTTGTGTATCTGGATCATGTGACCGTCCACACAGATATCCAGCTCCCGGCAGTGCTTTCTACTAATAAGCAAAACCGCCTCGCTCTTTTCCGGTGCTAGCTAGGTGCGACTTCGTCCACCGGCTAACCCCACCTAAGGCGTCATTTACTCGGTCCTCCAACAGCTCCGCATCTCCTGCGGTTGCCAGGTCGTCGGCATAAGCGACGAACTCAACACTGCGAGGCCTGCTCATCTTTAGCACGCCGTCGAACGCTAAGTTCTATAGCGTAGGTCCTAGCATGGAACCTTGTGGTACACCTGCAGTCATCGCGTACTCTCTGCCGTCGTAGCTCACACTTGGTTTGGCCAGATATGACGCTATCATACGCCGAAGTACGCTGGTACTCTCTTTTTCTCCACCGCATTCAGGATCACCCTCTAATTTGCGCTGTTAAACGCATTCTTTACACCTAGCAATATCAGGAGGCAAATATTACGAACTCTGGGGCTTTTCTGTTTCTCCTCTTCGGCCTTAGCGAGTATCTTGCTAATGGGCTGGAACGTGGACCTTCCCTTACGAGACCCGTACTGATTCTCTGAGAGCGAGATTTGCTCTTCCCCGATTGCGTCATTGAATCAGCTCGCGAGTATTGACTCCACGGCCGTGGCAACTGTGTCAAGAAGACAGATGGGCCTGTAGGCTGAGGCCGAGTATGGCTCCTTCCCCGGCTTTGGAATAAGAGCCAGGCGGGCCTTCTTCCATTCCTCTGGAAACCGTCTCTGTCTTAGAAGTGCGTCTACAACCGTTTGAAAGGCCGATAGGCACTCCTTCATTAGACATTTGATCTCCTCCGGAGGTATGCCGTCGGGTCCTGGGCCATGCCCTCTGACATCCTTTCAGCCGCTCGCTGGACCTCCTCGAGCGTTACAAAAGGAATATCCTCCTTATTCACTGTAATAGGGTCTCTGCCTTCCTCCGTCTGCATCGGATAAAGGTGAGCCACAATCGCTTCTACGAGATCCGGTGGGATCGTTAGAGCTCTCTTGCCCGGTTTGTCTATCACAATTTTGTAGGGCTTTCCTTTTACACGTCCTGCTCGATCTCCTTGATCAGTTGGTTTCAGCACCGAAGCTTACTCTTTCTGATGGTGGTCTTCAGGTTCACGCGTGTTGCCTTGTATTCGGACCAGCAATCATCTGCTTTATCCCGCCACTCCTGCTCGGACAATTCCGTTCTCATCTTTTTGGCCTTCCCACAGGCTCTAGTGAATCGGCGCCGGGCTCCAATGCACTCTCTCCGTGCGGCGGCCACCTCGGAGGACCGCCAGTACTTTGGTGCAGCGTTTTTCCGCCGCTGATGTACTGGAGCTGGTATTGCCATCTCACATGCTTTACGGATAATTTTGCCTAAGCTTTTCTCGTTGAAGGTGTCCTCTAGTTCGTTACAGCCCCGAACTATTCTTCTCGAAGAAGCTTCTCCTTCCTCATCCTGCGAGCCGACCAACTGGGTCTGTGGCACCCAGCGGCACGCACCGTGCTTTTGAGTTTTTTACCGTGAATGTAATATATCGGTGGTCACTAAGGTTTTCTTCGTGTTCGAGGACATTCCAGTTCACTACTCTGTAGGGTGTGTTCGCGGCGCTAATCGTTAGGTTTATAAAAGCTTCCTGATCTCTGCAGGCGAACGTCGCGGCCGCTTTTGGGTTATTCATAACCAGAAGGTTCCGTTCGGCCAATCATTCCATCAGGGATTGTCCCCACAAGTTGGTGCGCCTACTACCCCAAAGCACAGACGCCGCGTTTAAGTCTCCCGTGATAATCTGGGCCTGATGATCCTGCGTTCTGACGCTGCCGTCCAGTGCCTCAAGGTATTCTGCAAATTCCTATTGGCCTCTGTTGGGGAAGAAGTAGCAGCTATAGAATCCTGCGCCCCCATCGATCTGTATCCAGGTGAACCCCTTTCCCTGGCCCCTGTCCCGGATTGCGATGTCTTGTCGACGGTTTGTCCACTAGATCGCGGTGTCCGTTCTTTCGTCTATTGTTCATACTCTTTTGTCCGCTGTCTTTGCCAGGGCTTCGTTTGGCTCTGACAAAAGGCATAGGTCAACTCCCAACCGGTCTACAGCTGCTCCAAGGAGGTCATGTGCGGCCCTGCATCTATTAAGATTAACCTGCAAGACCTTAATTTCCATAGCTTGTCGAGATTTCCTGATCCGTTCTTGCCGCTATAACTGTATCTTTTTTTATATGCTGAAACCTCTTAGCATTAATATGGGGGATTACGGGAATCGTAATGTACATGCGTCACCACGCATGTATAACTGCATCTGTCGTTGCATTTCTGGCCAAAGTGGGAAACTTCGTCGTGTCTCCTACTTGGTCTCTTTCAACCACTTTCCTCCGTTTTGTAGTTTGCCTTAGTCTCCTCTGGTACCGAGCAACTGGCGCTCTTCTGCGGTCCCTCCTGTAGGAGCAGTGGACCTATCTTCTTCCTTCGCAGATTGTCAACCCCTTTTCTGTAGGCAGGACATGCCATTGAGTTTGCTGAGTGCTCTGACACAGAGCATACGTAGCACTTTCTGATCTCGGCAGTGCAGTTTCTCGCTAGATGTCTTCAGCACAAATTCTTCAGCACAATCCTTCGCTGTATGGCCCATCCCCTGGCATCTTGTGCAGCATGGGAGATCGATCCGTTCGGTCACCCGGCACGTTGACCAACCCACACGAAGTCGTCCTCTCTTCAGTAGGGCCTCGCCGATCCTTCTACTTATGACCAGGGCAGAGATCCAGCCTCCATTTGCCGCTTTGCGTGGGACCTCTGCTGTTAGCTCGCCCTCGCCCTGGACCTGGTTTTTGAAGGCTTGCTCCAGTTCCTCCTTAGAGGTGCCCTGTTAAAGGCCGTGTAGGATCAGCTTCATTTGTGCGTCCCGTTGCCAGGTTTCGACACTAACGTTCGATGAGACCGGCTGGTTTGCAAATTTTTCGCTTTCCCTGGCCTATCTTTGTCGTACTTTGAGCCGGATGTCTCTGTTAGCCGCCCCTCAACCTGAACCTGTACTCTAAAAAATGGACAAAAAGAATGTCGGCGTAGGAGCCACCTCCCGTTTGGACCACCACTGTGTTCGTTCTGTGTGTGCTTTTGACGCTTCCTTTCTTTCTCTTTTCTTTTTCTGGCCTGTTTTAAGCAGAAATCTACCAAAGCGTCGAGTTCTCCTCCCCAACATGTCTCTGCGGCCTCTCGGGCTATTACTGTGTCCAGGTCTTCCGGGAAGTGGACCGCTATCGGGCGTCTCTTCTGGCTCGTTTGACTGGCATCTCGCTTCTGCGGGCCTGCGTCTTGTTCAGCTCGCTGTAGATGCGTGGTCATTTGTCGCAAGAGCCTTACAACGCTTTTGACCTAAACTTCTCCTTCCTCTAGTTTTCCGACTACGAGAGTTCTAGTGATCTCTGGTAATTACTCTGCGGCGGAATCTCCGTTTTCCGGTACCATTTCCGCACGGGTTCAAAATACTGCCACGTTTCCAGGTTTGACGACCTTTACTCGGGGTACCGCCGGGAATTGCAGCGTCAAGCGGGCAAGGAGGTCTGAGTCTTTGGCTGCTTAGCTCTGCTGCGCGCTAATCCTCTTTCTCTTTCCTAATCTCCTCGGCGCTGATCCTCCGTCTTACATCTGTTGCAGAATTGCGGATCTCCAGATGCCTTTGTGACTAGGGTCGCCTCTGAAGCATCTGCTGGCTGGAGCTCTGTCGCCAGCTTTAAAGTATCTTTTAGCTTACTTCGCAGCTCTGCCAGTTCGATACGGCCATCATCATGCAGTCTCCTGGCCGCCCTGTGGAGCCTCTCTGAAACCCTTTTGATGTTAGTCTGATGTCCTTGTGGCCCGTTTCTTAGGGCTTCTCTGGAGCGTCCTGGAGCATTCGTTCAGCTCCAGCTCCTGCCGTTTCTTGGTCAATGGGGATCCTAGTCGTGGCCACCGAGCCAGTCTCCAGTCCGCCGCCAGTCTCATCTATCTGAACTCCCGTTCGGCTAGCATCCGGGGCTAGTGTTTGGGCCTTTCCTTGGGGAGGATTTTCCCCGTCCATACAGGCCGTAATGGAATCTTCATTCATGATCAGGTTACGCTCCTTTACACCCTAGTCCCTTGTTCGGGCGTTTGGTTGCCTGGTAGGCAGCAGCGGTGAGTTTTCTCCACCTGTGTCTTATATATACCTATATCGGTACTGAAGCACTATCACGCATATATATATACACATATAAATACACACTGTTCGGTGCAATACTACCACATATAGTGTACTGCGTATATAGACTGTGTGATACAATATTGCGATATATAATGCGCCATTTATAAAACACAATATTCACACGCTAGTCTATACAAATATATTTACAGAGTGTGGTACAGTAATTTGCTTTCTTGCTATCTATCTGTATCCACGCCAGACACGTTTTATACAATGCAATGTTACACTGCGTTAGTTGAGCTGCCGTTAGAATTCAAATTTGAATGCTCGGCGGACCGCTCGGAGTCTTCCGACCGCTGCGCGGGTGGTTTCGTTTTGCTTCACCCTGCCGAGAAGGACTTGTTTGAACTAGACAGCAGCCTGGCTCCTTACCCCTTCGTCGCACGGTCACGCATAATACACCAAAATGGTCACTGAGTTTCACACATCACTACGGTATGTCACTCTCTAGGTACGTATACATATATATATATATATATATATACGTATATATATATATATATTTATATATATATATATATATATATATATATATATATATATATACGTATATACATATATATATATATATATACATATATATATATATATATATATATACACTAATGCTTATCATTTCTGTTGCATAGATTATAAACCCTTACTTGCCTGACAGCCGTGCCGTGTCCCAGTGTAATGCGAAGAATTTGACATTTTGCTGTGCATACTTCCGTTGTTTTAGGAAAATCGCTTGACACAAATTCTCCTATATATATATATATATATATACACAAACCCAGCATCTGTTGTCGCCTGGATTCGTTAATATTTGCAATATATATTGACTAATGCAGTATGCTACCTCTTTTATATGTGTACAGGATATTTATCTATAAAAACAAACTTATATAGATATTTTATAGAGACTGTTTAGAGGTTTTTATAGCTGTTAACTGGTAACAGTCATGGCGCACACTGGCCGTCGTTGTTAAAGCCACAGTAGTGCGGGACTTCCTTAACCACTTAAATTCAGTCGCTCTTTAGGTTCTTGCCAAGGAGAGGTAGGGGGTACTGTCTTCTCCAATATTACTCATTGATAGTTACAAGGTATCTGCACGGGTTATAGTTCAGTGTTCCAACTAAGCAGGTAATTTACACGTTCCTGCAGTGATTGTGTGTCGATTGACACGCATTGTGTCAAGTGGTAGCGGTCGATGTCACATTCTCCACAAAATTTACACACATTAGTCAATTTCGTAACACGCTATAGTTCTGAACTACAAAATTATTGTTTCTTTCTTTTCTAAACTCTAGGTATCGTACCAGCACATCTGCACTAAATGGTATTCCGTATATATATATATATATATATATATATACGAGGTGTGTTCAAAAAGTATGTGTGGTACACTTTTGTGTTTTTTCCAAAACTATTCATTTATTCATGCATATCTATTTTGTCCCCTTCAAAGTAATCCCCATAAGATATTATACACTTGTGCCAACGGTTTTTCCAATCTTCGAAGCACTTCAAAAAACCTTTTTTTTTTTTCTTGTTCAGCTCCTCCTTCGATGCCGTCTTTATCTCGTCAAGCGTAGCGTAACGTCGTCCTTTCATGGGCCTCTTCAGTTTAGGGAACAAGAAAAAGTCACAGGGGGCCAGATCTGGGGAATACGGTGGCTGCGGCATCATTAGTGTGTTGTTTTTGGCCAAAAACTCGCGCACAAGCAACGATGTGTGAGCAGGGGCGTTATCGTGGTGCAAAAGCCAATTTTTGTTCTTCCACAAATCCGGGCGTTTCTGGCGGATTGCTTCGCGCAAATTGCGCATAACTTGCAGGTAATATTCCTTATTGACCGTTCTACCCTGTGGCAAGAACTCATGATGCACCACGCCCCTGCAATTGAAGAAAACTGTCAGCAAAACTTTCACATTCGACCGAACTTGGCGCGCTTTTTTCGGTCTTGGTTCGTGCGGCAGCTTCCATTGAGATGATTGAGCTTTGGTTTCCACGTCATAACCATAAACCCACGATTCGTCACCAGTTATGACCCTCTGGAGCAAATTTGGGTCGTCGCGGACAGAGTCCAACATCTCATTAGCAATGTTCATGCGATGCTGTTTTTGGTCGCAATTGAGCAATTTTGGTACGAATTTCGCGGCGACCCGTCTCATGCCCAAATCATTGATAAAAATCGAATGGCACGAGCCAATCGATATGCTTAGGTCCTCAGCAACTTCTCTAACGGCGATTCGACGATTGGCCAATACCATTTTCTCCACTTCATTAATTTTTTCGTCTGTTGTTGAAGTGCTCGGGCGTCCGGCACGCTCTTCGTCGTTCACATCTTCTCGGCCTTCTGAGAACATTTTGTACCACCGATAAACGTTGCTTCGGT
Organism: Dermanyssus gallinae; assembly: GCA_003439945.1. NCBI lineage: Eukaryota > Metazoa > Arthropoda > Arachnida > Mesostigmata > Dermanyssidae > Dermanyssus > Dermanyssus gallinae. The sequence continues at coordinate 442,083 of QVRM01002341.1, forward strand.
CCAAGGTAGCTTCTCCGTATGCCACAGTCAACATTCGGAATGCATCCGCGCACTTAATTTCGTTTTTCACACAAAATTTGATACAGGTTCTTTGATCCATTTTTTTGAATAGGTAAAAATCGAAGACGATCCAAAACACGTGCAAGCAAAGCAGCTGTCAACAATTAAGTGAACATCCAAAATGGCCGAGCTTGTCGGCATAAGTGAGAGACATGAGTACCAACATAACGCCACAAAAAATCGAAATTCGAATATACGTAACCCGCGAAAATTCAAAAGTCGCGATACTTTTTGAACACACCTCGTATATATATATATATATATATATAACGTATCTCATTTGGGATCTTATGGTCGTTGGTATGCGATTAAAAGAAACTGTAAAACTCCTTATTGAAGAGAACATAGTTGGCAAATTTATATTCTAATTGATTAAAATTGTCTATGGCATCTTTAACAACGATTTGCGTCGGTGGGGCGTCCCAACGATAAAAAACTGATCACACCTCTTAGTAGTCACCTATATTTTTCGTTTATGGGGATTTTTAACAATGAATGATCTGGGGATCCAGTTGCATGTTTTCGTCGCCTTGAGCGCGACTTGTCGACACTGATTTCATGTAAAATGTCATAATTACACCTAAGTCCCTCATAGCAGTTACACTTTCGAGTGGACTATTGTTGATTTTATATTTATATGGATAAACTCGAGTTTGTATACAAAATTTAGCATATGCAGCCAAGAACTGTTCCTTGCAAACAGCCTGGGGTGACGTTAGCGGGAGAGCGTTCACCTTTACAAAAAAGCTTCTATTAGTCAGAAAACTTCTCATCCAACGTAGAATTTTTGGTCCTACGTCATGTCGGGATATTGAGTCCAACAGTTTAGTGTGGGCGGTGGATTCGAAAGCTGACTCAAAAGTCAAAGTACAGCACGTAGACGCAATCTGCTCCTATAAAACTCTCGAACAACTTCGGGGTGCATGTCAGTAAAACATTTCGTTTATTTTGAACGCATCAAAAATTGTTTGGCAGGCCGTTTGGTGTGACGCCACGTTTCGACTTGAGTTTCTTCAGGTGGTGTGTCTATGTAGTGGATATCATTAGCAACATCTATGTGAGGCGGTGAAATCCTTGACCTCTGTTTAACTTCGTTCACAGTTAGGTAGGTTCTTGCGAAGTAATCCTTCAGTAATTCCGCCTGCTGCAAATCCTCTGTGATCTTGTACCGTTCTTGTCAACAAGAATATCCAATTGATCTCGTGACTTAGTACGCTTCGATACCTATTGATGCACCTTTATCATGTCGCATTTGTCGATCAATCTGTGCTCCTCACTGACGCGCTGGCGACGAACTCTGCGTTCCAAGAGTTTCCTCAATCTTTCGGATTTCTCACGGGCATTTTCATTTTCGAGTCGATGCCTAAGATTTCAGATGCTTGCCTAAAGAATACTGTGAGGTTTCTTGAAGACAGGAAAAGAGGTCGCGGTACGCACGTACTCAATCAGTTGAACAAGCATGACATTCACAGTGCGACATTGACTGAAGTTAATGATAATAGTTAAACAAGTTAACCAAGACGTGTACGACTCCGAAGACTGTAGGAAATGGCACAGAAACCGGGCTCTCCGTGCCGGCCAACCACGGAGAGCACGGGCAGAGCAGAGATCAGGCTATCTACAACGCTCTGATCCAGGTGAACAGCACGGAGACGCCAACGCGCCGTGTGAAAAGCGTCCTCGGCGGATGAGACCCGCACCGAGCCAACTACGGGAGTTTGTGGGTGAAGATGGAACCGAATTCAAAACACGCCTGTGAAGGGGGAAAACGTAAAATAGCAGCGTTCGTTAAGCAGTGCAGGCATAGGACAGCGTCAATACGCCGAAGCAAACTAATGGCGCCAGATACAAGATGCCGCCACCCCAGTAGCGAAGACGCGGAAGATCACTAAATGCGCGGGCAAATCTGTAACGTAAAGGAGGCATGCGAATAATTGAGTTAGTCCTCGTTGCTGCAAGCCAGGCAGATGACGTGTGTTGTTTGAGCGAAAGAATTGCAAACTTTTAACGGTCGCCGGCCAGTCATCGAGTTGGTGGACACTACTACTGGTGCAGCCGATAGGATCCGGAAGTAAGAAAAGGCGGTGCAAGGATGCCCACAGGTCTGCCTACCAACACGTGTGCACTTTGCTGCAGAGTTTCGCCGTTTCTACCTGGATCAACTATTCGAGATGCTGTAGAGACGTATATGTCCAGAGAGAGTGTCATGTTCGTGGACTCAAAACGTTAGCCGAAGCTGTATGAGAGCAGGCAGACGAAGCTAAAAAACACGACCTAAACTATAACATATTGGTATTTGAGTCATTCGTAAGTAAGAAATTAGGAAAAGCGTAAATTATAGGGTAGAGTATTCGAGTGTATTTATAATATTATTATACGAGCGTATATATATATATATATATATTGATGTTTGTTTATTCACCATTATTGGTAGATGCTCACAATATTTACGGGCTATTCCGCTCAAGTACGTCAATTACAGCAGCTGTTAATGAACTGGTGTTCAGTTCTATACATTTCATAAGGTGATATCGGTCGATTTCAATTTCACCACAATATTTACAAACACATTCGTCGATTTGGAAACATTTTCCCTTTAGGCAGAGGTATTGGTGGTATCCGTGCCAAGTTATTTTGCAAATTATTGCTTTGTTCTGTTGCAGATCTTTTTTCCATCTGTTGCTAAGAAAAGCGGGTCCATCTGTAAAATTGTTGATTACAAAGTTCCAGTTTTGCCGTTCTCTGTGTTCCTTGTATGCTTCAAGCGCTTCGGGATTAAATTGGTAATTACGGTGCTCTAGGTCTTCTATTAATGTGGACTCATTGCACATTTGCAGCACCAGCGTAGACGAGGCAGTTTTTGATAAGCCAAGCGCTCTTTTAAGAAACATAGTTTTAATCTTGTCGATATTCTTGAGGTTGTCTAATGTTAACTTGGAGGATATAGGTCTGAGGCAATATGATACTGTGGAAAAGATCTTGAGCTTAAATATAGTGAGTGCAGTCTTAAGGTCAACTTGCCGGAGATCCTTCAACATCATGGTTAAGGACACCGACTTTACTCTAATTTCTTCAATATGTCTAGTAAAACACAGTTTGGGCGTCAGTGTTACTCCCAAATATCTGAAGTTGTTGACCAACTCAAGTGCATGCCCACTTATCTTTATATTATAGTCATCTTGAGCATATGCTCCTCCTCTGCTAAAACGCATCACTTTTGTTTTCGACACGTTGATGTTCAGCTTATTTTCGCAACACCATCGTGCAGTCTCATTCAAGTAAAATTGGAGGTGCTGTCTCGATTTTCCCATAATAACTAAGTCGTCTGCATAAAACACGTGGTGAGCTTTTACTTCTCGGAGGCACTTTCCAAGGCCAGCTGCGTACAGTATGAATAAAAATGGGCTAGCTGTATCACCCTGTGGCACGCCAATTGTTTGAGAGACCTCCTTGGCAATTGCGTGAGCTCCGTTTAAAATTGTGATACGTTGGCCGGCTAAAATATCTCGGATAAGGTTATACATTCGGCCTTTAATATTAAAATCTTCACGCAGAGTGAGTAAAAGCCGATCTCTCGGTACTGCATCAAAAGCTGTTTTAAAATCAATAAAAGCCGCGTAAGTCACATCTTGTTTTCGAGTCTCTAGGTGTTCTATTACATCCGTAAGTGCTCCTTCAGCCGAACGCCCTGGAAGAAATCCATTTTGCTCTGCCGGTAAATCTTTGAAACATTCTAGAAAGAGCCTTTTGGCAAGGAGCGATGTAAGAACCTTGTACACTACGCTGGCTAATGCTATGCCGCGGTAGTTTTCTGGCTTTGTATTATCTCCCTTTCCCTTAAAAATTGGTTGCAGAAGACTTTTTCTCCACTGGTTTGGGATTGCACCATGTCTAAGGCAGCTGTTGTACATTACTGTGAGGGCAGGGACGGTCACTGAAATCGCAGCTTTAAGATGTTCGTAGACAATCTGGTCAGGTCCGGCAGACTTTCCATCTTTTCTTGTCATGATACCCTGAAGGACCTCTTCCTCTGTGAAGTCACTCCACGGTCCGTCGCTTTCATGTTCTTCTTTTTCCGGCAGGTCACAGTCGCGGGTGTAAATTCCCGTAAAGTATTCTAGCCACTCATCGTCGTTAATTAGTGGGTTTGGTTCTTTGGGGCGTGTTGGAAAAAGAAGCCAAGGTCGGTAGAGGCTTTCCCGAATTTTGCGGAGTTGCATATTGGTTTCGTATTGGGCGCGCTTTGTCCTAAGCAGGTCTTTATACTTGCGCTGTAAAATAGCAAGTTGGGCTAGGTTCTTACTGCTGCGTTCCTTGTATTGGCATATTATTGATTTGGTAGTGCGGCATTCTTGGTCGAACCAGGCCTTGTGCTTAAACCTAGGGGTTCGACAGCAGGCTGCCGTTGTTGACGTCTGTACGGCCCACCGAAAACATCGCTCGTAGGTGTCGAGGTCTTCTCGACGTTCAAGAGGTGGGAGGAGGTGAAGGGCTTGCTCCAGTTTTTGCACGTTGATCCGTCGCGACAGATGTGGATTGCATTTGCTGGTTGTGACTACGTTGACTTCTAAATTGAATGTTAGTTGACTGTGCTTTCTGTCGGCTGAAGGGGTAATCTTCAGGTTGTTGATGCAGATGCCTGGCGCACGTGCTGACGTCATTACTATGTCAACGACACTGGTGCCGTTCCATGCCGTATACGTAGTTTCTTGCATATTGTTTTCGATCTGTAGTCCTAGGCTTTCAACTCCTTCTAAAAATAATGCGCTTCGTTCATTTTGTTTTGAGAGGTCACAGTTAAAATCTCCGGCGATCACAATATATTTCGTTCTGTGTGGGCATAAAAGCAAACATTCGCCAATGTCGTATAAAATATCTCGCACCGCTCTTTCAGGTGGGCTGTATATACATATGCAATAGTAGTCTTTCGTCTCCACAATGATTCGTCTACTTGTAGCTACTAATACCTGTGACCATACGTTTGTGGGCACAGCTATAGCGACACCCGACTTTGGCCTACCGCGTCCTTCCGTTTTGATTGCTTGACCATGATACATCTTGTGGCGTGACAGTACAATATTATTTGGTTTTGTTACAAACGTTTCCGTGAGAAATATAAAAGCAAACTCATTAAAATAATTTTCTCCATATAGACGTGTGATGTATTCTAGTCCTTCGACGTTTCACAAGAGGCACCTCGAATCAGTCTGCTCACAATTTTGTACCATGTCGTTGCATATCGTTTTACTGTTCAGTCAAGGCACACAATTCTGGCTCTCCATCTCATCATATTTGTCCGATTGTCGCATTCTTTTCGTGCCTACAGATCCTGATGGCTGCTGTTGTTCTTCAGCGCCAAACCCAAAAACCCGATAGGGTTTCAGTGGACCCCGAAATGGTCGAAATTGTATTCCTTCCGGCCAGACCGTTGGATCTAGAAGTTCATTAAAATGATTTGCGCTCACCTGTACATGGTAACTATTATAATACGTTTGGTTTCTACCTGCTAGCTTTGTCACTTTTACCCCGGCCTCAGTACCTATAATTCGGTTGACATATTCTTTCATGTCGTCCTCACTATGACTTAGTTGGAGGCGACTTACAAACAAAGCTCTGTAACGCGGTCTTTCCGGTATATCTTTATCGTGGACAACTTTCAGGTCCGTCATTTTGTTCGTCCCTGTGCTAGTTTGGTTTGATCCCGTTCTGCCTTGTGTGCGCCATTTATCTCTGTTGTTTTTCTCTCTTGGGATTCTTCCACTGTTTCTCCTATCACGTGCATGGTCGAAGTTAATGCGACGTGGTGTAATACTTCCTCGAAGCACATCGTATTGCACGTGATGCTGGTTGCCGTTACCTTGACGCTGCCGCTGCGTGTTGTCGTGCTGGTTCTGTTGACGTCCGATGATGTGCTGTTGAGTTCTGTTCATTGGTGTGTTGTTGACTTTCTTAGCCAAATCATCAATGCGCTTTCGTAATGTTTGGATTTCGTTTTGACAACCGCAGCTGGACTTTGTGCTCAGTGATCGACTTACTGTTATCGATACTTCGGACCAAAAATATGACTTGCAAAAATTGTCGGTTTTGTCCGGGATTTGAAAGCAGCAATGTGTGTGGACAGGTTTACTGCAGCCATTACAAGTTGTTTTGGACCTTGGTTGAAGAAACTCTCCACCGCATGTAGCACAGGGTGGACCAGGGTTTTCTTCAATGTCTCCGCACAGAAGCAACAATATGACAAGGGCTGAGCTTCTCAGTATGTGTGCTTTAGAGATACTACGACGAGGCAGGTAAAAGTACACACTCACCCTTAAGCAGTTTACTTCGTTGACCCCATGTGCACAATTTGGGTTCTCCTTTGTAGTTACTTTTGTCAAAAAGTAGACTAACACTAGAGCGCACAAAAAACGTGACCGACCTGTTGCCATTGCGACAGCTGACTATATGGATTTTGGGAGAGTGTATATATATATATATACACTCTCCGAAAATCCATCCAACAAACTTTGGGGTCTAGTACAAATCGGTGAAAAGTATGTAAAGTATTTGCAAAAATCAACAAACCTATTATCAAAGCTCTTCGAGTAGAAGGACTAGTTGCAGATACGTCGGCAATGGACCTGCGAAGCTGGCTGGCCGACAAAGATGTTAAAGTTGATGCAATATTTAAATTGCATACAAGAGGTAGATGGGCTGTATTTTGCGTTGTGCCTGAGAGTAAGGACTTCGTGCGATGCTCTAAGGACGACTTCTGGATGAAGGGTGTGTATTTCCGTCGCTGGAACGGCGCCGCTCCATTCGAGAAAATGGTCATGCAAAGCTTTGTGGCTAAAAACGGTCCTCACCCCTCGAAATGACTAGATAGTGGTACAGAGGTGTGTTCGGAGGCAACCATACCTCGACGAATACTATTGTATAACTGTGAAGGTCTTAAAGGGGCAATGGATCTAATGCCAGATGATTTGTTTCGAGAAATAGACATCGCCCTCTTGGTAGAGACGTTCCAGCGGGAAGAACTGCACTTCGATGAGATGCAAGGGTTTCATCAGTTGGCCGCCATGCCTGTTGGGGGATTGGGCAGACCAATAGGAGGACTTTCTGTCTATCTACGTAACTATTTGTGCCCTATGCGGTGTAAAAGAAAAGATGAATACTATATGACACTTTCATCCGGAAGTGTTAACATTGTCGTGTTTTATCTCCCTCCGACATTTAAATCTGCAGAAGTTACAGACGTCGTATTCGCGGGACTCTCGGGTCTTGACCTTAGGGCTCCAACAATCGTTGGAGGTGACTTTAATTGCAGAATAGATGAGGGAGCCAATGACGACAAAGGGGAAGTTCTCCTGCAGCTTATGGATGATGTGGGTTTTGTGTGTGCTAATGCACGAAATGACTTCACCTACGTCTGCCATAGCGGCAGGAGTACCATAGACTTATTTTTTCATAATCTTGATCGTACTGAGTTTCAGAGCTTTGAAGTTCTGGAGCTTGTTTTAAGAAAGCATCTACCTGTACGAGCTGTAGTACGCGTGCCTGCTCTAGAACAGGAACAGCAGAAACGTTCACAGATGAAGCCGACCCGTCAACTCGATTTAGCCGCGCTTCCAGTCGGTATTGAGAGTGTCTTGTCCGGAAGTGATGTAGATGTCTGCTGTCGGACTCTCGAAGGAGAAAGTTCAAGCCGCGGAGATCCCGGCCGTGGTTCACACGGACTTGTTACCTCCGACATAGAGAACTACTCGGCTTGCTGAGACTAGCAAAAGCCCGAGCAGATCCACAGCTTCAAGCAAGGCGAAGACAGGACTACGCGTTTCGTAGAAAGTCCTACATAGGGCTATGCCGTGACTATAAGGTCGAACATGCGAGGCGAGAGGAAGCCCGTCTACTTGAACGAGCAGAAAGGAAGCCCCATGCCTACATAAACCGCTCTCGTAAGGGGATACGGCACTCACTGAGTGACGAGCAGGTAGAACGTCATTTGACGAATCTGCTGTTCAATCCTCATGTAAAAAACTCGGCCACAGAGGTTGAGTATCCACTTACACTTGAGCAGCACACAATGAATCTTCCCTTTGAGGAAGAAGAAGTATGCCGAGTTATCCGATCCCTTCCTAGATGGAAAAGTAGTGGGCCAGATCGGGTCTACTACGAACATTGGGTGCAATCGGAGTCGCTCTTGAAGAGGATTCTCTGTGATTTCTTTAATAGAATTATGGAGGAAGGGCGAATGCCCAGAGTTTGGCACATTGCTAGGCTTTCTCTGTTATTCAAGGGTAAACACGGCGACGATAGAAGTGACCCAAATCTGTACCGGGGAGTGGCGTCGGAGAGAACGCTCAAGAAAATATTATGTAAGCTGATTATTGAAAGGATTGCAAATATAGCAAACAATGCTCTGCTTTCCGAGCAGTTCGGATTTAGAAAAGGCATGGGGACCCGCGACGCCATCCACGTTTTGCAATCCGAAGTAGAACGGGCGGTGTCTCGTCCAGGGGGCCACCTGTATGCAGTCTTCATTGACTGCGTCAAGGCCTTTGACAAGGCTCCGCGCGATCTTATGATCGATTGTTTTAGACAGATTGGCATAGGTGGAGCTCTTCTGCGAGTAATTTCTAGTTTTTTCGACAATGATACACTGTTGGTCGAGGGAAGGAACGGCGTGCGTGAGCTAACGCAGAATGTTGGGACTCCTCAGGGGGACCCACTAAGCTGCATCTCGTTCACGCTGCTTCTGGCCGACCTTGTTCAATACGTGCGTCAAGAGTTTCAACATGCCGTGGTAGTGATGTATGCTGATGACATCGTTGTTGCTCATCGTAACATTGGTGCCATCTCGCGCATTACCGCCATGGTAGAGGCGTATCTCATGAAAAAAGGGCTAGAAATAAACTCACGCAAAACCAAGGCGATTAAGTTTCGTCGCGGCGGGCGTTTAGGTGCAAACGACGTTATTCGTTGCTGCGGGAAGCCATTGGAGTTTGTAAACTCTTTCCCATACTTGGGTCTCCGGATTCACTACAGGGGAACATCGTTTACTACACACATCGAAAACAGTGTTACCTCGGCACTGGCAGCTCTCTACGGAGGGGTCGGAGATGTACGGCGACTGTCCGTCGGTACGGCAGTGCGCTTGTTTATGTTAAAAACTCTGCCGAAGTTGGCGTATAGCTTAGACAGAGTGTGGCAACACCTATCTCAAGCTAATTTTAATTTGCTTGAAAAGTGCTTCACACTATACATGAAGCGAGTACTCTGCCTTTCAAGCAAGGCGAGAAGCCGATGTATTGTCGGACTGTGCGCCGATGGTGGAGATGCTTCGGCTTAGGCTGCGTATGCCATTGACGGAGCCACTTAACCATTTCTTGGAAGAGTGGCGACGCAAATTCACGGAAGCAGCGACGGAGGTAAGAACGCTCGACGTCTTTAAGTCTCCTTGGTTGTGGGCCGGGGTGGCCTGCGATGACAGGCATGTATATACCAGGTACATCGTACACGGGTTCCATCACCTCGTATGCTCCCGTAGGGAGTTTCATGAAGACTATACTACTCAGTGTAATTGTCGGTTCTGCTCGCAGCAATGCGCTAAGTACCACGCGGTTGATTGTCCGGCACTGCAACGAAGATCCTTACACTTCTTCTCTCGGTGGAACGACAAATCGGTGAAAAATTCATTTTTCATAATGGGATGAGGGAATGAAATGTTTACTTTTGGGGAGAAAGCAACGTTGCCAGAGTGATTGTATCAAGCTTTTATCCTTAGCCACCTACTTGGCTGAGGCGGAAGGGGAGGAGGCAATGTTCAATAAAGACCGGCAGGCTGGTTGAATATTTCGGAAAATAATGGCCGGGTCAAATACAACCCCGAAACCGCTGCTAGAATATAAAGCCCCCTGGTATCAGACGACAGAGGAACCAGGGTTCTGAATAATGATTGCAATCGCTTTTGATTAAGTGATAGAAGCAACCGACAGAGCACTACAGGGCAAAACGCACGGAAAGGATTTAATAAGGAATGAACACATGAAAGATTCCCCCATGCTGGCAAGCTTTATTAAATAAATGTTTAAACAATGGGCTAATTCGACAGGCCTGGACGAAAATTACCTTAATAGTCTTTCCAAAAGGAAGGGATGTAGAAGCGGAACCAGAAGCTTAGAAATAATAGCGATGAGATTGGAATCTTTCTTTGAGGAGAGAGAGAGATAATGCGGGAAGAAAAGCTGGGATTTAGGAAAGAAAGGTCAACTCACCCAGCAATTGGAAAGCTGCTCGGACCAATCTGAGATACGCTGTCTAGGCCGAAGAGCTGCTTATATGCTGGGTTCGTAGATTTAAAGACGGCGTTTGACACGTTAGCACCGTAACGAAGTAGCTCAAACCACAGGTATCGCCCTGCGCCCTTTACTACGTCAAACGCCTTCTTTAGATCTACGAACCCAGCATATAAGCAGCTCTTGGCCTGGACAGCGTATCTCAGATTGGTCCGAGGAGCTTTCCAAATGCTGAATGAGTTGACCTTCCTTTCCTAAATCCCAGCTGTTCTTCTGGTATTATCTCTCTCTTTGCGGCCTTTGACATAGCACCGTAACGAGGTAGCTCAAACTACAGGTTTCGCGCAGGGCGATGGACTGAGCCCACTGCTGTTCCGTAATTTTGGGTGAACTGCCAGCACGGATAAGGACGAGCTGGACCTAAAAGTGGATGAACACTTTGCTGTACGCAGATGATTTGGTAAACTTTAGTTGCAGCCTTTTCAGAGTAGAAAAAGCCATTGATCGACTAGTTACATTTATGAATGCAACGAGCTTAAAAGTTGATTGGGAGAAAAACTGTAGCCATGAAATTTCGAAGGGGTGACCTCTCTGGCCAGGGGTGACGTGGGTCAAATCAGAAGAAAGGATTTACGATTTTTAAACAGTGATGAACACACATCCAAGACAAGTTCAGGAAGAACATCATCGCAGCTGCGGCAATTAAATTCAAATACTTCTGGTTCATACAGCAGTCGTTCCATTCAGATAGCAGATGCAGATAGCACCCATCTCCACATATGATATTTCACTAATGTGGGATTAAGTGGGAGAGTAATTGCGTTTAATTGACGGGGTAACATTTTTATTTCCGAAGAGGGTTGTTGCGCTTTTGAATACGTGCAGAAATAATGTGTTCCACGTGCTGGAAGGTAGCCTACTGCTGCAGGGATTTTTTTGGGACAGCAGCAATGAGGAACACTGGGTGGAGGGCTAGCGGGTTGAGAGATTGGCATCTGACTACGGCCTTTGCAACCCACAGATTCCACCACGTTCTGTGCAACGTGTTTCCATGAGCCACAGAACGAATCTCGATGCAAACAATGCTGGAGGAAATGTGGTAGATACCGCGCCTCTTTATGTCCGACGGCTCGGCTCTTAGCAGAAGTAGCAAAACGCTAGATTGATAAATGTGTCGAAACACTCTGATGTAACAAAAACACACTTACCCATCTCAGGAATATATAGATAATTGTTCCATAAGTTCGTTCGCCAATTTCAGTTCCGGCCACTTCTGGTCAATTGAACTTTTTAAATTTCCAGTCGTTGACAGTATTTTGTTGCATTCCTTGTTTCGTTTGGCTGTAACAGCTCATACAAGATTAATTTTCGCATCCGACCAAGCACTTAACATCACGTTCCTTGTATGGAGTTCGGGTTTGGCAGTTGCTTGGGGCTAACTCCCTTTTTAAGCAACGTTTTTTTGTGGCAAACGTTCTTAAAGAGTATCCACTTCTCATCCCCTGTCACCATGGTGCAGAGAAAAGGGCTCATTCTTTTCTAGGAGCTGACCGCATATTAGCACGCGCTTCTCCAGTTGGCGATTGTTGAGCGGGTGCAACACCCATACATTCAACTTGCTAAGACATACCTGCGCATGGAGATGCCTTGAAGGGATGTCTGAGGTGCGTCGACAATGGCCAAGATTTCGTCATTGTCTGCAATTATTTATCTTCTTAAATAAGATAGCATTAAATGCCAAAAAAATGCACAATTAACTCTGTCCACGGTATAATGCAGCGCAAGTCTGCTCTTACCGCCATGTAAACAAACAACTCTCTCCCGACAATTTTCGTCGCCCTCGGACTTATGGAACAACCCAATATATGTGTATATATAAAGTGTGTTGCAAAAAATTAGCAACTCATGTTTTTTTGTGATAATATCGGCTTGGTTTATTTGAATGGCTTGAAATTTTAGGCGCATGATGTACATGACGAAACATGAGTATAATGTTGATTTCATTGCAATCTCAACATCGGTTCATACAAAAAATAAAAAAGTGTGAAAAAACAGTGTTGCAAAATATTAGCAACAATAGCGCCTTACAGCGTATTCGATTCTTAGCAGGGCTGTATGACTCATTTGAAACTACACATTTTATTCTAGAAACGGGTTTTTCGTCCCTTCTTCTGAATCATATCGTAAACTCGGTCTTTCATAGAGTTAATGAGCTGTTGTAAGTACGAAAGTGGAATATTAGTCCATGTTTGCTGGACAGCTTCTACCATTTGCGTAAATCTGCTTTACCAAATGTCCCCAAAGATTTTCAATAGGATTCAGGTCTGGACTTAATGCCGGCCAGTCAAAAAGTGGCACTCCTTGTTCTTGAAAAAAGGCTATAGTGCTAGCCGAGGTATGAAACGTGGCGTTGTTTTGTTGAAAACTGCGTCAGGTCCCCTTTGGTTCACTCCAGGGTGTAAGAACCTGCTGATGGTGCTCTTATGCCGTCCTAATCTGGTTGCTATAGCAGTTTCTGTATGACCGACCTCAGCATATGCCTCAATTCTTGTCTTTTCGTTGTCCGAAAGATCCTTTGTACGACCCATGGTTTAAACATAAGATTCGTCGTTAGTTCGGAACAACGACTAAGCTGTAGAATATTTTGCAGCTATATAACGATTGATTTAGCTAGACAATATTCCTGACATTTGATCCCTGGGATCGAATATCAGCTGTAGTATCGACTATCCTTCACAAACAAGAGCTGTGTTGTTAGCATGTTATTGTTGCTAATATTTTGCAACACTGTTTTTTCACGCTTTTTTATTTTTTGTATGAACCGATTTTGAGATTGCAATGAAATCAACACTATACTCATGTTTCGTCATGTACATCATGCGCTTCAAGCCAATAAAATAAACCAAGCCGAAATTATCGCAAAAAAACATGAGTTGCTAATTTTTTGCAACACACTTTATATAAATATATATATATATATATATATATATATATATATATATATATATATATATATAAAGGCTAATTCGTGCCATGCGTCGCGTATTTCGAGTGGATTAACACGGAATTCGTCACAGACCATCGTGAAGACTAGTGCGACTGACCTGCCGAACAACACCTGGCAGTTCAGCATATATTGCTAGTTATTAGCAATATATAGTTAAATCGTGTGTGTGCGTTTCGTTCCGGTGGCGATCTACCCTTGCTTGTAGATCGCTTGTGTTTTAACATCTACAACACAGTGAGTTTTTAGTATATGGTTGTGGAGGAGTGCCCAGTAGATAGAGTTTTTAACGATAATTCCGAAATGAGTAAGGTTTATAGTGAATATCTTGGTAACTACTGAGGAATCCACACTTTTATGAGCTTATATTCTAATTGTTTACATTCTATACCAGACAGGCGCTTCGGCGGTCTTGTGTGTCCCATACAGCATATCGTACATATACTGCGTAGGCCCGGGATGGACGTAAACAGGTCTTACTCGTTTTAAACTTAACATATGTACATATGCGAAAAACATCTGTGTATACTTATGCTAAGGATCGTTCATAACATATATCTTATATATGTAGATATAGTGCGAAACACTGCACGTATCTAGAGCCCTGTACTATAAATTAATTTATATACAGGACTTTATAGACGATAACATGACATAAGTTCTTAATTATTTACTGGGTGCATTTTAACGTTTATTACGTTTGTTTCATAACCAAATTATTATATCATAATTCATACCCACCACGCACATATTTTATTTTAACTAAACCAACGGTGTGAGGGAGAGAGAGGAAATACTGGAATTTTTCGAGCAATCTTATGGACAGATGTGTGCTTGAGTGATTAAGGTAAACGTCGGGGGAAAAAAGGGAAAGGTAAGGATAAAGTAGGAAACAGGAGATGGACTTTTTAAGTGGGTGGGTCTACAAAGGTCCCCTATAGAGAAGGACTGCCGCGCAGGGCATAATAACCCTAGGAGCAATGATGGACAGGCAGCAGAGGGAGGTTCTAGGTCAGAGTCTCCACGGTGCAAGCTCACGAAAGGCTTCATGAGGTTAGCAAGGATGGAAGTCAAGGTGCTCTGCTATCTAGGATGTCTGGCGTGTCTACGAAGCACAAACAAAGTTGCGCGACAACTTCTGGAGCCAAGAAAATAATGGCAGAGGGTTCGCCGGAGGGCGCACAGGCGTTCCGGCAAATGTCGACGAAGCACTCGAGAAACTTGATAAAGCTGCAGGCGTGCTCGCAGAGCTGAGACGCCTGCACCCGACTACGTCGGGTGATATTAAAAACGCTATTAGAAGATTAGAACTGGTAGCTTGGTGGACATGCGAGAAAGAAGAGAAGAGAAAGAACAATGACAATAGGGTAATTGAAAGCTTACGCGCAGAGCAAGCACAGCTAAAAGCGCTTAACGCGGAGCTTATAAAGTAACTCGAGAAAACGAAAAAAAACCCTGAAGAAGACAACCCAGACTAGCAAGAAGAGTATGCAATGCTCGCTGAGGCATTCGAAGAAAGGGACAATAGGCTGGTTGAAAGCACAAGCCTGATGGACGAAAAGGACAAGCTGCTAGCAGATTACAAGGCAAAGCTTGAAGAAACAAGACGACTGCATAGTTTGAATACTAACGCAGGTGTATCGCAAGAAGGGCGTTTTACGATTGATAAACCAACGTGTAGAAGATGTAATGGGGTGATTGAAGCAGAGCGTCTAAAACAGCTGAACGACGCTGAGGTAGCTAGGCAGATCGTTGAAGCCTTAGCGACGAATACAGATGATGACATGGTAGCTCTAATATCCAAGGAGTGGCCTGAAGCAACCTTGCAGAGTACAACGCTGGTAAAAAGAGACATTGTCGAAGTTAGAGATACCAGGGCTATGCTTGTGACACACGGATCGGCCAAGGATAGGGAAATCGCCAAAAAACTTACCGCGCAGTACCCATCAATCGGGGCCGCTGTGGATATGCAGCCTGGCAGTGTCGCGGTAGCAAGAAGCAGCGACGTTATGGAAGGAGAAGATTGCGGCAACGGTCAAGAAAAGCATGCTCGCACAGAAACGCAGGGCAAAGCCAGAATACTCGTCGTGGGCGTAGCGGCACAGGCGGACACGCCAAAAAGCTTCCTGAATGTGTTGGCCGATGTAGCGCGCTCTCGGGCGAGGAACTTCTGACGCTGCATATTTCAGAAAAATGAGAAGGCCCCTCGATCAGAAAAGCAGTAGAAGCTTGCTGCAGAGGAGTAAATGGAGAGGTGGAACTGGCAGCAAGAAAGCGTCTAACCCCTGCTCTTGCACGGAGCACGCCCCGAGGTCGACAGGAGGTCCTAGGACAAAGCACAGTTAGGATCAAGGTCAAGAAAGAGGAAACGCTTGAGGAAGCACGTCGACATATCAGCGCATTTGTCAAACCCCAGGAGGCCGGGGTGAGAATGGGCCGAGTAAGTGAAACAAAGGATGGAGATCAAATCATCAGGATCTCGGAGACCAGGCCGGGCGGAAGAGCCACCTTTGCGGACGCTATCAGAAACGGTGCCGCGCGAGAGGTCAGTGTCCGCGACACTAAGGGCGCCAACACGACCCTAATACTGTGGGACGTCGATCCCTTCATGGACTCGGTCAGAATCAAAAAGGAGCTTAGAGACAAGCTGGGGCTCCCGGAAGAGGTCAGCATCCGCACGGAAGATCCTAGACGCGGAGAAAAGGGGGGGTGGAGATGTCTAGTCACCCTACGGAGGGCGGCCGCAAATAGGCTACTGGCCTTAAGGCGGTTTACTCTTGGGAACCATATATGCAGGCCGGAGGAGTGGATCAACTTTCCTACGTGCTATAACTGTCAGAACGTCGGCCACCTAGCTAGAGAGAATGCAAAGACCCCAAGGCAGATGCTCCGAGATGTTTTAGATGTGGAGTAAGCGGCCATATGATCCGATAGTGCAAAGAGAACTGCACACTGCGTCGTATGCGAGAGTGATGGACATACAGCCAGTTCCATGGCCTGTCGAAAGTACAAAAAGGCTGTAGAGGACAAGAAGCAGGCTGCTCTAACCAAGATCACGCAGGCTAAACGGCAAGCAACCAAGGAGAGAGAAGCAGCCAGCCGGAAGCAGCTCCAAAAGGAAGCCCGCAGAGTTGTCACGAACGAGGAAAGATGGAACACAAAGGGTGGTGCCATAAACCGTTCGGTAAACGCGACCGCCAACGACGGATTGAAATCCGACGCCTTTGGAGCAGGAGATCCAATCACAGCCACAAAATAACAAATTCGATCAAAGTCATCGATGCAACTAAGAAAACAGGTCGATGCAACTAAGAAAGCAGGGCGTCGGTAGCGGGTATGCTTGGATCGAAGCAAAGGGGGCAGGCCGAGTATACTCGTGCTATATAAGCCCTAACTATTCTGTACAGGAGTTCAAATCATACTTAGATGATCTGACTGTCTCGATGCAAAAATACGGAAATAATGACGAGGGCATAGTACTAGCCGGAGACTTCAACTCTGCCGCTGAGTTGTGAAGGTCAGCCCGTACGGATAGCAGGGGGCAGCTCCTGATGGACTGGATGGCCGCCAACAACCTGACTGTGATAAACGACGGTACGGAACCGACTTTCCAAAGGAACGGACAAGAGTCTTTTATGGACATCACCTTGGCCAACGAAAGCACAGCACGGGCGATCGGAGGCTGGAAGGTTCTCGCAAGAGAAGGGAATCTTAGTGATCACAATTGTATCGAATGGGTTCTCGGGGCGGCAAAGTTTTAATCACCACGGAATCCAGGTATCCAACGGCGTAAACTTGAGAGTGAAGACGCCTTTAAGAGGGCTATTCAGGCCGAAATAGCAAACTGCGATAGCCTGCAAGACATAAGCTTCAGGAAAGTAGTTGAAAGGGCATGAGAGGTGGCCAGTACGCTAGCCATACATCCCAAAAGAACGGGGGTAGTAGAGCCCAACTACTGGCGGAACAAAAATCAAGGATGCTCAAAAAATATGCATGAACTTAAGGCGGAAGCTTGAGGGGGCAAATGGAAGTGCCAATACCCCTGCGATATTAGCAGAATATCGTAAAAGCAGAATTATATTAAGACAGGAGATAGAGAGAAGCAAGAAGGAAAGATGGAGGGCGTTCCTAGCTGAACTGGACGGCGACCCATGGGGACGGCCCTATAAGCTAGTGCGGGGAAGCTTCGCTAAACCAAAGGTAAACATCGCAGCTAAGGTGAAAGAAGAAATGTTGCGAAATCTATTCCCACGTCATGAGAATTTCAACAGGGAGATGTACGAGGAGCTGAACAAACAGAGCGCAAACAGGTGCTCAGAAATACCTGAAGTTACAGTCGCGGAGGTGACAGCCGTGGCGGGCAGAATAAAGACAGGCAAGGCCCCGGGACCTGACGGCAACAAAGATGCTTCGTGAGGGAAAGTTCCCGAGAGAGTGGAAGAAAGCGGGGGTTGTATTGGTTCTGAAGAGCAATGGGGGATATAGACCCGTTTGCCTTCTGGACTCATTGGTGGAATGTTTTGAGGCAATCTTTGAGGAGAGGTTAAGAAACTTTGCGGAGGAAAACGGCCTTCTCTTGGACTCACAGTACGGATTCCGCAAGCATAGGTCGGCCCTTACTGCGATACACAAAGTTATCTCAGAAGCTGAAAGGCTACATAGCTCGACACCGCAAACCAGGAACCTATTTATGGCGGTTATGCTCCATGTGCGAAACGCTTTTAATAGTCTTCCCTGGAAGGTAATCTTAGATACCCTACATAGAAAGGGCGTCCCGCCCTACTTGGTAAAGCTCACAACCAGCTACTTACAGGATAGAGTAATCTTCTGCGCTGGGGTTTCACTCCAGATGACAGCAGAAGTTCCGCAGGGATCGATCATTGGCCCATTACTATGTAACATTGCCTATGACGATGTACTAAGGCTGCCAGAACTCCCAGAAGGGGTCCACCTGTAGGCCTATGCGGATGACCTAGCAATTATGGTCAAGTCCGGAACAGTAGAAGAAGTAGTACTAGCCGCTAACAAATCGCTAGTCGAAAGATGGATGGAGGGAGCTGGACTGGAACTAGCTCCTGAGAAGTCAGTGGCAGTGCTGTTCATAGGAAAAAACATTGCAGAGAGATTAATCTACGACTGCAGAAAACGAGTATTAGATTTAGCAACAAGGTGAGATACCTAGGCGTCCAGCTCGACCGGGGACTCACAGGAGTGCCCCACATGAAGAAGGCAATCGAAAAGGCAAGCATAGCGGCAAATGATATCGCCAAAATCCTGCCAAACATCTACGGACCTAGCAGAGCCTCAAGGAGGAGGCTGGTCATGTCAGTGGAGTCAATCGTCTTATACGGTGCACCGGTATGGTTAAAAGAGAAAAGCGGAGAAATACATCGCAGAGGCCTACTCAGAAGAGCCCAACGGGTACCGGCTCTTCGCATCACACAGGCCTACAGGACCGTGAGCACGGCGGCAACTTTGGTTCTGGCGGGGACCCGCCCTGGGACCTCAAAGCAGATGAAAGACGAAAACTGTGGGAGCGTGGTCCAGATAAGACGACAAAGGAAGCAAAGGAAGAGGAAACGAAATTAATACGTCTGCGATGGCAGGCGAAATGGAAGAGCCTCAGGAAAGACGAGGCGGGAGCCAAGGTGTGCGATCTGATACCGAACATCGAGAAATGGCTGAATAGGCCCGGAGGTGACATGGACTTTTTCCTAACACAAATAGTCACCGGTCACGGAGATTTCCAGTCCTATTTATACAGGATCGGTAAGGCACCTTGGGACACGTGCATGTTCTGCACGCTGAGCGTTGAAGATGACGCAGCACATACTCTTCTAGAATGCCCGTGCTGGGAAGAGGCTAGACGTAAGGCAAGCAACAGGGTGAGAGATAGTTGGACGAACGCGGGTGCCCAGAGACTTAAACACCCATTCGTGCTCCCGAGATGTGGGCTAGTCCAATTCATGGAGTTCATTTGCTCGGAACCAGCAGCATGGACCCTGGGAGCAACGGTTGCACGAGAGGTGCTGACAGAGAAGAAACTATGCGGGACGCAGAGAAGAGCGAGTTACGACAGGATTAGCGCAAGGAGAGGAAATGATTCTCTCTCGTCACAAAGCACGCCAGCCAGAGTGCAGACTTTGCCACACGAGCAGGCGAACCTGGTTAGATAGTCCGGATGTCACCCCTACGGCCCATAGTATTATTAAACGAAGATCTGGCCTGTGTCAAGGGCGTTTTGAGAGACAGGTTTTAGTGGGTAGGGGCGCAGACCATCGCGCCGAGTCCCACAAACCGGAATGGACATAAGGGGCCGTCTGCCCTCCTCCAGTCTGACGGTGCGTAAAGAAGCATTTCATCCTCGTAAAAAAAAACATTATATATATATAATATATATATCTACATATAGCCTCCTCAAATTAATTTTTTTAAAGGGCAATTACTGCAGTCTCATTTGTAGATGGATGGCGCTCCATAAAGCTACAAACTTAACAAAATTCACCTTTGTTCCCCTGCAGTGAATGGCCAGTTAAAGATAATATAATATTGTCGTGAGCGAGAGAAGTGGCGTGATATATTGGACGCTAGACATGGTTGTCATGGACCGGAGTGTCGCCGGTTCCATCCCCTTGTCGACAAAATTTTATTTGAGCAATGTTTATTGAAAATAGATGATAAACCATACCACTGAGATTCAGCGACCATGCTACCAAGGAGACCGTTAGGAAAACTTTATATATCTCAACATGTCGCTGTCGGTATATTAGAGATCACGGCGATTCCAAGTCCTTACGGGACGGAGGATAGTCTAAAATTAAAACAGGTAGTGAGCATACAATTATTTATGTCTGTTAAGAGCAACAGCGGATGCAGCGCTAACTACACACACCGATTTAGAACAAAGCATATCTAAATATTTTCGGCTCTGGCTCATCTCCTGGGTCGCTGTTCCACGACGTGGTGTGCCGCCTCCGGACGCCGCCGGGGCGTAAGAGAGAGCGTATTTTAACATGGCATATTTACCATGACACAGAGATGTATAGATTTAGGAAAAAAAAACTAATTATAAACTTTGTTTTTCTTACGTTAATTAGATTTTAACGTTATTTTTATTTAGCCAGGAGTATCACGAAGGATGGCTTCTGGACTTTCGTCGAGGCCCACCAAACCCCAGCAGCTCAATACCTTCACTGCTTTAGAGGATAGCCGCAATTTCTTTCTGCATATCTGCAATTTAAGGCCACCTGGTCTGCGTCCGATCTATTCGTTAGCATTAGTGCTCCTACCCCTGAACCGTTAGGCCCACGGCCGTAGTCACTACGACTGACTATGTCTCGTCCCGGCCACTCGCGCTGCTAGCCTCGATATTTTTCAACAGTCTTCGCCTGTTTTTTGTATTATTTCAATTTTGCTCTCTGCTATTCTCCGGGCGATGCGGTGGTCGTCACTGCTGCAGTGAACACCTGCGGCGCGGTGGGCCACTGATGCATACTGCTCATCAAAACGTTGTGATGAACTTGGTTGCCTCACAAGTTGCCTCACGCTATATACATGATGCACATGGCTATGCATAGCCATATACATCAATGCTAAACGCAGAAAACAGAGCAATCCCCTCTTAGATACACCAGGAGTCGGCCAGTTTAGAAGCCGGTGCGAAGGCAGGCCTGAAAACGTACTTTCCTAACGTGACTGGAGCGCCCCTTTGCACGCTGAGGTACAACGACGTCTTTTTAATGAAGCTGTCGACGACACGACCAGAGCTCGTCTAAACGCCCTGTCCGCCAAGGATTCAGGCGCCTAATTACACGCGCTTTCCAGTGCACCCATAGGTACCCTTCTTGATGACGAGGCGATTCGCATAGCAGTAGGCCTACGACTAGAGACAGACCTAGTGAGCCCTCATCGATGTCAATGTGGTCACCCCGTCGACAAACTGGGACATCACGGCCTATCGCGTATCATCAGCGCAGGCCAACGCCCTAGACATGCAGCTATTAATGAGACATTAAGTAGAGCCCTTAGGTCATGCGGTCGTCCGTGCGTCCTTGAACCCCCGGGCCTTTGTGTGGAGGACAGCAGGCGTCCAGATGGGATGACACCTACACCATTCGAGCGAGGCAAAATGCTGGCTTGGGATGCAATCGTTACCGACTCCCTAGCACCTTCTATAGTCGGTGGCGGTGCATCCGAAGCTGGTTATGCAGCCCACCTTGCGGAGACCAACAAGCTAAGAAAATACTCATCAATTGGGTATCCTAACGAATTCTGGCCTCTCGCGTTCGAGACCTTGGGTGCTTCTGGTGTACGGACCAGGCAGCTGATCCGCAAAATCCACACTTAGTTAAACATGTCAACCGGTGATAACAGACGCTTAACGCTTTTTTTTAAACAACGTCTGGATCTTGACATACCACGTGGAAACGCAGTCTCCGTCCGTGGCACTCTTCTGAAGTGGTCTCGGCCTAGCCTAGACGAAGCGGACACGTGATGGTCACAATACACACCCGCTAGGCCCATTATCATAGCTAAGCTATCGTATATGTGCCCCACATACATATTGTAATATACAATAAATAAATACATCAAGCTTATGTGCATAGACATTATTAAGGAGGCAGGAAAACGTTTTATCAAATGTGAGATGGTAATTCGCGTTTTTGCATTGAAAACTAAGTAACGAAAGTTAACAAAGACTCGAGGCTTTTTTCGCGGGGCGTTTAACGACTATTCACTAATTTTGATCTATCTTTAGCTGGACCTTTATTTAAGCTATGATTCATGGCTCCAAGTTATTACTTGTGACGAACCAGCCGCTATGTCCGTGGGCTTTATGGTGAAGGCAATACAAGGATATCACGTACTGGACTGCACTGAAACCAAAGTGTCATCATTGCTGGCCCGTGTTAACCACTTAAATTGAGCCTAATATTGTACACGTGGTATAGACGACTGTTGTTTACTGTTATCTCCAGGATGTAGCTTAAGCGAAGACAAATACATTTCAACATGTGGGAGCAGATAACGGTCTAGCGTGAACCATCACATTTATTTAGAAGGTTTATCTGGTAACGGCGGCTATAAAGCGATCCGGTCGTCCCGGAATCCCTGCTCCTGATAAGGCTGATCCTCGTGCAACCATTGTCAGTAGATAACGTCCGCGAGCGTAATCCGGATTATCGACGATATAACACGGCATGCGACCTGCACTAGCGCCAAGGTTTGTTAGTAAATGTCTACAAGCTGATCACGGCTTAGCGACGTAACAAATAACAGAAACTGTTTACCATGAACTCTTGAAAAATAAATATAAATGACAACAAACACTTAAACTGCGAAATTTTATTTGAAAATATTTTCAAACGGTGTGGAGCTGGAAATCGTAATTAACTGGGATTCATGCGGAGCGTTTCCTCACTTTCAGCGCTTACTTCTGAGAAGTTAGCTTTTTTAATCTTAAAATTTACACACAATATAGATAAAAAAAATCCATAAATTTAAGTTTTATCGTCTTCACGCTTGAGACTCGAGACAACTTAAGATTGCTGCAGCTAGCTGTACAGATGACCCACTGATGACCCAAATGACTCATTAGACCTGATAGTAAATCTCTGTCCAGACAATCAGACAATCGTGGATGCTTCAAGAAAACCTTACAACGGTTGATACTGGCATCCTGATTATTAGGTTCCGTGGGCCATCAAAAAGGGCAAAGTTCAGATATTTATGAAGACTTGGGGAAATGCTCTTTAATTTTGCCGCAACAATCCAGGCGCGAAAACCGAGCATAGCGTTGTATATTTATAGCTGTAAAGTTTAAAAGCTGACATAGAACTTATTGGTTTATGCTGATATAACGAGTAGGCTCTTGCTCTAAAACTTACCCGTGGCCCGCTGGCCCTCCACCTATTAGTCGAATCCACGCAAAGAGAGCTTTTTCGATCTTATCCATGCGATAGAATTCGCCCTCAATGAAGATCTCCAGTAATTCGTCTAAAGAGCATGTGATGATTATTCTTACTTGTTGTATCTGCGTAGTAGTACGAACTCAGGCGTGCAAACGTATATAAAACACATATGGAAAGAAAATTCTTACTAATGGTTGCCAATCCCTTGACCGGACCCTGTTGGTCATAGATGTGGAGCTTGAGAGGCGTCGCTTGCAAGGTTTCTATCGAGGTGCCGTACGCAATAAGGAAATGATCTTCAAGGCCAATCACCCAGACTGGGTAAACGGGCTTTAGTAGATTATCGCCGACCTACAACAGCAAACACAACCGTAGTAAAATTTAGGTAATTTAATTATTAAAAACAATTGTTGACATCTGTTACAGTACCGTTATTTCGGCATTGCCATTCGTGGCCACTGTTGTTGATCATTGCACGATCCACGCCTTCAGCGCAGTGTCAATTTGAATTGACTTCACCGGCAGAACACGTTAGCGTGGCGCAATCACTTCCGCAATACGCCTCCGCCAGTTTGTGCGAGCATATTCACGGATACGCATCCAAAGCTTATATATTAATCGGCGTGCCTGAGCTAACGCAGAATGTTGGGATTTCAGGGGGGGCCACTAAGCTGCATCTCGTTCACGTTCCTTCTGGCCGATCTTGTTCAAAACGTGCGCCAAGAGTTTCAACATGCCGTGGTGGTAATTTATGCTGATGACATCGTTGTTGCTCATCGTAACATCAGCGCGATAAAAATGGCTGGAAATAAACTCACGCAAAACCAAGGCGATTTAGTGTCGTCGCGGCGGCCGTTTAGCTGCAAACTACGTTATTCGTTGCTGCAGGAGGCCATTGGAGTTTGTAAACTTTCCTATACTTGGATCTCCGGATTCACTACAGGAGGACGTCGCTTACTGCACACATCAAAAACAGTGTTAACTCGGCATCTTTAAGTCTCCTTGTTTGTGGGCTGGGGGGGCCTGCGACGACTGGCATGTATATACCAGGTATATCGTACACGGGTTCCATCACCTTGTGTGCTCCCGTAGGGAGTTATGAACACTACAGTACTCAGTGTATTTGTCGGTTCTGCTTGCAGCAATGCGCTAAGTACGTGGTTGATTGTCCGGCACTGCAACGAAGATCTTTACACTTCCTCTCGGCTGACAACAAATATATTTAATAATAACATAAACTATCTTGTACTTACTTTATTTGAGTGATATAAATATGACTGATTGATTGATATTGATCGGTTTCGCTGCTACTAATCAGCAAGCTATATAAGCTTAGATTGCTACTTCAGCAAAATGTTTAAGCTAGGAGTGCACACTAAGCTTTTGGTAGCAACTAATATGATACATTAAATCAAATCCACAACTATAACGTAAACTTTTGGATGTCCAGAAATTAAAATATATCGCAAATGGCAGGAAAGTAGGAAGTATAAACACCTTATTCGGTCTCGTGGAGCAAAAATAGCCACAGTAGGGCTTGGTAATCACGTCCAGATTATAAGAATCCTTATTAACTTCGATGGGTATCATACGGCCTCCATTTAGCAACAAAACGATAACTTCCCCTGCCATTGTCGAGGATGAGAGCAGGCCTTCCTCGTATGGTAAGAATGTTGTTGGTTTTCTGTAGTATCTACGTGTGAGAATGACAGATATAAGGAGATTCAGTGCGCCCTCAGTTTGTACTTCCTTCATGTGCCTCCATAGAAAACCTTAAAAACCCAAATTATTCGTACTGACACGTTAGAACTGCCTCTTTATATATAAACATATAGAAAATATTGTGATGGTTTATTAATAATTTACAAAACGTTTGTACACTCGGCAATGAGGTCGTGCTTTAGACCTGGTGCGCCCGGTCGACGGAATACTCGCTCACAAAATACCTCATGACCCCTCTCGCGGAGAAGACGCGCCACGCGATCACAAACGTCGTCATGTCTCTTTATAGTTTGTTTGTGTGTTGTATCGCACATCTGAGCGACATGAGCCAATGTTTCAGGCGCATGCCACCCGTGCCTACCGCGTTTGTTGTAGCCCGGGCGTCCCTTGGCCAATCTGGCACGCGTTGGTAGTGCGTTGATCCTAAGCTTTAGTAGGTTTAAATACTCCTTACCGGATAGGTAGGGCATACCCTTAATCCAGTAATGTACAAAGAACGTTTTGTATGTTATTTTAAAATGTGCTACATCACCAATGTCGAACGTGTTTTGTAGTTGTTGAGACCAGTAATCGGTCCCTCGTGTAGCGGTCTCAATGGTGGTTCCCAAGCTCTCGCAAAGAAGTCTTGTTTTCACAAGGTCTTTTTTGAAGTGCTCGGTGATTAGCATCAATTGGACCCCAGAGTGGAGTGTTGTAGTTCTGTCAGACGGGAGAGGCGGAGTCTGGGGATAAATGTTTGGAGGCAGGGGATGTCCAGACCGCCATGTGCTGCGTGCGTGTACAGGTAGGCGTTCGGCACCGAGTTTTCGAGCTTAAGCTATTTCGACTTAACTAACTTTCTGATCTCTATCTAAATCGCTAAGGAATGCGTGAGATGGTCTGGAACCGGAGACTAGTTTATGTAGGAGACGGGGAATGAGAAAGTCTTTCAAAAATATCAGTCTTTGGCGTGGTTTGTGGGGAGCTATCGTGAGTTTGTTGAGTAAATTAAGAAGTATATCCTTGGTGTAGTCAACTCTGCCATTGCTGTCAACGTCGACTCCCAGATATATCCATCGATCGCTTATATCTTCAGCTGGCAATTGCCGATCTCCAACGTTAAATTCTAGCACGGTATTAATAAAACATTTACCTTTCTTCCTATTAAATAGGTGGGAGATAGTAAAGCTTTTAATAGTGGCAATTTCTAGGCCTCGAGATTTCAAAAGTGGTCCGCAATTTTAAGGAGCCGCTGGAGAGTAGATTTCGTGGAGGCTAAGAGGATGAGATCATCTGCAAAGGCTAAGCCCATAAGGCGGTCGTCAGTCATTTGGTATTCGATATTAGTTTTGTCTAATTTTGAAATAATGTCGTCGAGAACTAGATTAAATAAAAGGGGGGGAGGCAGATGATTTCCCTGCCTAAAACCGTTATTACAGCCTATTAGTTGGCCGAAATATGCTACATTCTTGTCCAAATTGTATGAAAGTTTTAGAGGCACAAGCGTTCGATAGAATAAATGAATGCCTCCGGGTATCCGCGAGTCCAGAGTGATCACAGGACGGAGTCATGACTCACCATGTCGAACGTTTTACGGAGGTCGATTGAGGCAAGTCTGAGTTCACTTCCTGCAGACTTGGCATCGTTAAGGATGCCATCCAGAACCGCAAGATTCTCGAAGGTACCATTATAGGGGAAAACGCTCGCTGGATTGGGAGACGCTTAGTAGAGTTCTGGAGGTGTCTAGAGAGAATTTTGTTTAGTATGAGGTAATATATAGGGGTCGCAGATCGCTTGGGGATGTGGCAGTGATAATTTTAGGGATGAACGCTAAGCGAGCAGTTTCATGGGCTGTGGCAATATATCTAATTAATAGTATGTTAAGAAGACAACAGACTACTTCTAACGATAGTTTACGGAGGGACGAAAGTCAAATCCCTTCCAAGCCTAGTGCTCTAGAAGGTCCGCGGAGCGCTACGTGGGTTTTCGTTAGCGGGATAGGGGGGGAAACCTTGAAAAGATCAGAGTTGGGAGTGTATACGGGACAAGGGAGTGGTTCAGGAGGTGGTTGTGTCATCGTGTTGGCCCAGTGTTCTACAACTTCGGTAGCCTGCATGTTGTGTCTGGTGCGTTTGCCGTCTAGCACCTCATGAGCGCATTTGGATCGGTTTTGGTCCAAAAATATTGAGTGGTTGCGTAGTCTTGACGTCGCTGTTACGTTTTAGATATTCGCGCTTCAGTGAAAGGTGTTTCTCTAATGGCACGACGTCGGACAGTGTGTGTAAAATGTTTGTTCAGAAAGTAGTTTAAGGCGATAGTGTGGTCCTCACCTGAGCAAATTATATTTGACAGATGAGTAAGGTCTGCTGAAATTATATTGCGTTTGGAAAATGTGTTTGTAAGGGCTTGTATTTTGGATATAATTATATTTTTTTGGAAGGGATAATAGAAGCCATCTGATATATATATATATATATATATATATATATATATATATACTGGCTGGTTCCCCGCGCTGGGACTTGATAGTAAACGAAAGGAGAAGGATGTGGGAAGCAGGGAGTAAGTCCAGCAAAGAAGTTGAGAGGGAAAAAACAAAAAGATCGTGGCAAGAAGAATGGGACGCCATACCCATAGGCTTACCGGGCCATTTACTTCGCTTGCTTCATCAGAAAGTGGATAGACCGCCCGGCAGGGAAACTTAACTTTTTCCTTACGCAGTGTCTCACTGGCCATGGTGAGTTTCAAAGCTATCTCTTTCGTATAGGCATAGCTCCCTCGGTAACCTGCCTGCACTGTGCGGACGGTGTCGACGATGACCCGAAGTACACTTTCTTAAAATGCAATGGACTAGAGCAGGCAAGGACAACTGCCATAGTGCTGCTAAGATTGAAATGGCCAAGAGAAGAAAAACGAGGAGCCATAACACCGGACCCGCCGAGAAGTAACATGAAAATGTTTGTGGAGTACATATGCAGCACAGCATCAGCATGGAAGCTGGGCGAGGAAATGGCAACTGTAGTGATGTAAAAGAATACCGAGTTCGGCAGGTATACAAGAGAACGGGTGGCGCTTACGGCATAATCAGACGGGTTCGCAAATGTTAGGACAAGCACGTCGGACCGGTGGGAGAACCCGTTAGTGACCTCAGCCAAATGATCCGGTAGGCGCTCGCCACTTCTCCTAATGGCTCATAGTACTGATCTATGGATATCTGGGCCATTAGAGAAATAAGCTTAAGGGGGAGTAGTGTCTAGTGGATAGGGGTCTTGGCGGACCAACATCCAACCGCTCGGGTCGAGTCCCACATTGCTTGAGAGGGAGGAATACCCTGTATTCGTAGCGTGCGTAAAAGTATTCATCCTCTTCCACAAAAAAAATTAACATATATTTTATATATATATATTTTTTGAGGAGCGTGAATGCATTTATGCATTGACGCGACGGGCATAGCATAGTAGCCTACCCGCACTGTGTGCGATTCTGCCCCGACGGCTAGATCTTGTTCCGTCGAGACCCATACCCACTAAACACACTTCCCCCCTTAAGCTTCATACTCTTTAGCCCGGATCTTCATTTAATAGTGATACAGACTGACAGGAGCTGTGGCGTGTGCCAATCGGATCAAGCGGCCGTGGTCACCCCCGGGCCCCCCACATCATCAGACGCGCTTTGCCCATTAACCTGTGAACCCGGTCTTCTGTAAGCAGTGTCGTCTTTCTGCTGTCAGGATAGTCGCCAAGCCCTTCTGTTTTGAGATTAACCTTCTCTCTCACTATCCCTTCAGCCAGTGATGTACTACCCGTCCTGTATCAACCAATAATAGACGAATAGGAAAGTATTTTTTCCTGCCAATCAGAAGAATGGCTTTGCTTTTGACGAGAGCTAGCCTTAAGTTAGATTCCATCCAGAAATAAATCTCGGCAAGTGCTTCATTTACCCGAAATTCTAGCTCAGCCGTGGCCCTGACTGTTACTGTAACCGCGAGGTCATCCGCGTACGCGATGAGTTCGGTTTCAAAATGAAGGGTTTTAAGCCCGAGCACTCCATCGTATGCCGGGTTCTGTATGAACTCCTATAGAACCCCGCAGTCATGGGGTACTTCTTGCCCTCGCACCACACTGCTACCTTTTGTGTAGCCGTAAAAGCGGATATGCGTTTTTTAACCCGTATTAGGCCTCAAAGAGAAGACAGTTTTCTTCGGCAAAGTCACTTAGCGTTTTTTCGACCACGGTCTTTAATTTTTTCGCCAGTGTGTTGATAAGGCAGATAGGTCTGTAGGAGCCTCCCCCTTTAGTGTCAAAACGACCTCAGTCTTTTCCCATGTCATTAGGAATTTGCTCTTGCTGATAATGAGGTTAACAGCATTGGCAACTGAGAGGGAATTCCTTAAATAGCAGTTTGATGGCTGTTGCTGGAATGCCTTCCGGGCCAGGGACTTTACCTACATTGATTCTCTCCGCCGCTGCAAAACTTTTGGAGGTTGTGACTACAGGTATGTCTTCTGAGGGTACCTAGAATGTCTCGATGGAAGCTCTGTCAAATTCCGAGAGAGACTAAAGAAGTTTTTGTATTAACTCCTCCCTGTCCTTAGTCGACATCTCGTTCCTGTTACTGGTCTTTAGCTTCGGCCTTTAGCTTTTCCCTAGCAATTTTAAACGATTTCCCAGGGGTCACTCTTGACTTCTTCAAGAAGGTTTCGATAGCAGTCTGCCTTACTTTTGCTAGTTTCTCTTTCTCTGCATCTTCTGAACTCGCAAAAGTGCCGCTGTGACCACCTCTAGAAGTCCAACTTTAGCTGTTGTTCTTTTTAGATGGCGTCGCGCTTTAGAGCGTTCGGCCCGCGTGTTGCCAATAGCCGTGTTTCACCAGTATTAAGCAAGGCAAGCCTTTTACGAAGTTTCTGCTTAGGTTTACATCATGTATAACTTTGCACTTGTAGCTCTTCTGGGGTTCTAGGTGTCCCTTTTGTTTTGAATGTTTGTCTAATGTTGGCGGCCGACTTCTTGTTGCCTATAAATCTCAACTTTAGTGGTCTGACGAGTGATTGCGGAGGGCATCAAATTCTTGGGGTTAGTGCCTTGACCATGTACTCAATGCAGTAGTGGTCGTTAATGTTTTTTACTTCGTCCAGTACTTTTCAGTTCTTTATTTTGTCCATGGGACCAGTCTTTCATATCGTAGGGGTCACGTAGGATGTACTAGTGTGCCTATGGAAGGTTGGCGTATCTCCATCGTTTGACATACTACATATGCCATAATTTTATTTAGCTCATAACGGGGTGTAAACAATTGTCCGCCAGCGAACGTGACGACAAAGTACACCAGCCCTAGGTCCAAGCCTGTTGTCGACCACCTGGACAAGGTACCAAGCACCGCCGTGGCGTTACCACGCTGTATATCCAATGACAGCCTTTGAAAAATTTACCAGCGCGCAGGTCCCCCGTGGCTAATCTTACACACTTGCATATCTTAGTAATAACTTCCTCAGTAACTTTACCTGGGCCTCCTAAGGTGTTAAAAGCAAAACAAATAAAAAAGGTCGAAAATCCATAAAGTCTCCAGTAGATGCATACTTCCGACACTTGTTTTATTCCGCCGGCAAAACAGCATAACCAGCCTGGGTAGCGCCGTGACTGACCATTGAAGGTGCTAAAGAGTCAGCCACGGTAGCATCCCAGACGAGTGTCTTGCCACTCTCAAAGGCTCTTAGGGTCATGCCATCAGGTCTCTATCGTTTACCGTGCCCCGATTGTGTGTAGCTAGCCACTCTTCCATAACTTGCACTCTTCAATCAGTGCTTCTTGAGCCCCACGCTATCGACGCAGCGTTAAGGTCTCTCGTGATGTATGTTGGCAGAGTCCCAGCGTCCCGTGTCGTCTAGTAGCTGCGACAATTCTTGCAGACTGCCGTTACGACTATTAGAGCAAGAGTGAAACCGCCCGATATCCCTATATTATATCTAAGTAAAACCGGTGCCCTTATCACACTTTGCAGATCTGTTTGATCTATTTACAATACATTTTGTCATCGCATGCATAGCCTTTGTTGAAAACAGTTGCAATGTTAGATTCCCGTCCTCCAATTGTACGCAATGTCCTCCAGAAGGGCATGGACTGCCCTGCTGCGGTTGCAATTGACTTGAATCACACTGAAGATCAGTGCTGGTGGAGGCCTTCGACGCTGGTTGTCCCGATGAAGAGGGCACTGGGCCTTTCTTCCTCAGGGTCTTCTTTTGTGATCTAAATAATACTAGTTTAAACCCTTCCTGATCTTTCTCTCCAAAGGTGGTTACGGCCGGAGGATCATGCTGAGTAGTCTCGCCCCCCTTTTCGGGGTTACCGTCGGATGGCAGGCTAATACATGTATTCAGTATCTTGCGGTCCGTTGTACCCCAGTTAAGGGCGGCACTAATGCCCGCTCTTTTATTTATTTATCTAAAATGCACCCTGTTTGGGTATGTAAATACATGGTAAAATGAATTATGAGCATTTTCGCTGAAGCTGAGAAAGCGACACGGATTCCGTACAATCAGGTAGGTGGTAGAGGGGACATAGGCCGCCACAACGACGGCATCTGCAGCCCTCCTTGGGTTTGTGAAACCCAGCAGACCGACATAGTAGATAATGAAATCCGTGAACACTGTAGCGAGTAGTAAGGTGACGACATGGCCGAAGTCATAGCTGGTGATAGATAAAACTCTCTGGGAATTAGAGACACTTTTTGAGAATACTCATGCCGAAACGTTTCCAGAGCGACTGTCTGCGGCAAATTAAAGCGGTCTAGGAGTTCATCAATAAATGATACTGAACCCGCGAGCATGTACACTAATTTGTTGCGCGAATTTGATGGAAGGCCAAGTACTCGCTTTAAGAAAGCTGGCTTCACCCTATCCAACTGCCATATCTGCAAAGTGCTAAGATGTTTCCATGTCACTTGAATTCCGTAAGCAGCTACGGAAGCCACTTTGAGCGTAAATAATGTCATGGCCGTCCGGACGGACAACTGTGTTGGGTTTCTGATACCTGCTGCCGCGATAAGCGCTTTTCTACAACGCTCAGTTACATGCTGTGAAAAAGTTGTACCTCGAGACGAGAAAATCACCCCGAGATAGCAAAAGCTCTCTACGAACTACACTTGCTCACCGTGAAATCGCAGTTTATCTGCGCGGGCTCGTTGCCCGCCACGCCGAAACTTAACAACCTTGGCTTTTGACACGTTTACTATGAGGCCATTCTGCAAGAAATATTCATCCAGTGTGCAAAGAGCAGCCTGCAGGTCAGTCCGGATTCTGCTGAATATTACCAGATCATTTGCGTAGAGCAGGGTCATGACCGTTGAGTGCCGCTCTTTCATGATGCGTGGCAGATCACTGAGTAACGTTATAAATAGCAATGGGCTGAGATTGTCGCCTTGCGGATACCCAGTCGTCTGATCAAACGTGTTATGCTCGCACACACCATCATCGAGGATAATTTGGTTAGCCCTCAGAAGTGCGCAGAGTAGAGTGAGCATTCGCGGTCCAACTCCGGCCTGTCCCAACTTCTTTAAAACAATGTTACGGGGTGCGATGTCGAAGACAGATTTTAAATCAATAAAAACCGCAAACAACTGGTTTTTTTCCGGTTTAATCGTGATCTGCTCGAGAAGTACTTCGCAGGCTGAGATAGTGGAACGCCCGGTCCTGAAGCCATGCTGCTCATCTGGAAGGAACTCCAGTGCTGTCAGAAAATCCGTGAGACGTCTTGTCAGTATGCTGTAGAGTAGTTTGTAGACACAACTTCTTTTTGATATCGGCCGCCACGCAGCAGGGTCCGAAGGATCTCCTTTTCCTTTTGGAATTACTTTAAGAAGGCATTCATACCACTTGGCTGGCAGAGGGCCCTCAGAGAAGCATCTGTTAAAAAGGGACTGCCATATAGGCACGAGGAGATGTCCCTGCCAAAGGTGTTCATTCCTTACAAGATCTGGCCCGGATGCCTTGTTATTTCGTATACGAGCGAGGGCAACATTGACTTCGTCTAGACTAAACGGTTCGTCAAGAGCCTCAGAGAAAAATCTCTCGGAAGTTTCGAGCTCATACGAAACAGGAATCTCGAAAGGTACCGTATCCGCGTGAGTGAAAGCTGCTTGAAAGTGGCCCAAGAGTTTTTCAGATTCAGGATAGCAGGTTCATGCATTGATATATCACGCCGCCTCGGTCCACAATTGTATTTTGTTCGCCGGCAAGTTGACAAATTAGGCAGTTCCACGGTTGTGATATCGCGCCTGTTTGCTGCGTGCATGATGTATGGAACCAGTTCGTGCACGAACCACATAGGAGTGTCACAGGCTCGGATTCTGCGCCTGTTCGGCAGATGAAGCAGATATCGCCCGCATGAGCCATAATTTTATTACTGACTAGCTGGCACTGGTAAAAACGTAAAATCACTGCTAATATTGTGTTACTATAATTAGTGAGCGTAAAAGAGCTAAAAAGAGACCCAGATAAAAACAAAAAATAAAAACGTATTTTGTTTTTACCTGGAATTGAACCAGGGACCTTTTTTTTGGTAATCCGGGGCCCTACCGCTCAGTACTTAAAGCAAGCCGACGAGTTAGGTGCATGCTCTGCCCCTTTGCAGTTATAACACGAAGCAATTGCTAAGCAGCCTTTAGCAGCGTGCCCTATGAAACCACATGTATAGCATATTTCTTCTTGGACGGTTTCATTTCTGCAGTCAGTGGTTCTGTGCCCCACCTTTTGGCACTTTAAGCAACACGGTATATTATAGCCTTGAGGCTCCCCTTCACTTAGGCCTCAGGAAACATCTGAGTCCCCCCTGTGTCCTTCTCCTTGAGGACAAGACGCACGTCACTACTTTTTAACTGATGAATCCTCGTAACCTGGATTTTGTGGTTAGTCGGGTCAATTTTTCACAGAGCGGCAGCAAGGGTATCCACCCCATTCCTTCTTAATAAGGATAGTTCTGCTGACTTATCTCGTTTTCTTATTTTGGTCAGGGTTGCCTTTCCTTCCACTTTTTCCCGTTGTGACTGCGTGTGTGTAGATATGTTTATCGTGCTGAATTTTGAAGATCTTCCTTGTTCCGTTTTTAACCCCCTCGTTGGTCATGTAGCAGGGCAGCAAGCCCGATGCATTCCACTGCCGTTTGGCCACATCTAGAGCTTTATCAAGATTTCGCATGTCTTTTATGTTAGTTGCCGCTTAGGCAGCCGAATAGAAACAAGTGCTCGTTTAGAGACTTGCTCCTGTTCGTCCGTTTCCTGCACGGACCGGAACGTGGGCTTGCCTATGAAAGCCGCTGCCGTACCGGCAAGCGCCTGAACTGTAGACATGCTCTTCCACGTGTGTAGTGTCCACTGGATCTCCCTCTCTGGCTTTTAAGAACCTTAGGGGACTATCCTTGTGGATACTTGCTTCCATACATGGCGTACTCTAGTACCCCTCCTTTGGCCAGTCGCGACCAAGGATCAAAACTGGTTCGGCGAGTCTTAGTTCTTAATTTGAGCCTTAATTTTTGCCACTTCGTTGCCCATATGGGCGGGTTCTGTGGTGGTCTTGGCCTCCTTTCTTGCTTCATGTAAAAGACTGTCCAGTCTGTTTTTTTCAATATTGCCCGCTACTTCTCTGCTTGCCTACAGAGCATAGTCACCTGGCGTAGCTTCTGGTCGATGTTCCTAATTTCGACACGAACAGTTCTGTTTCCTGATGTATTCCCGCAGGGATGCCGACATAGTCCATATATTCATTTATTTATATTGTGACGAAGTTTCACTTCCTCTGGCCAGTAGACCAGCCACCCACAACACCGTATGTGCATAACGGCGCAATTCAAATCTAATCTAACCAACCACGTCCAACGTTCACCGGCCGATACATGTCTCAACAGAACAAGACATGTCTCAACCAACCACAGCCTTTCGCGCCGAAACGCCAACATCATCCGCCGTCCAAACGATCATCGGCCGACACCTGGAGAGGGTCGACCTATGATCGGCAATCTAAGTCAAACAGTCACTTAACCTGTATTCCTATACGAAACAAACACAAACCACTGTAAATTTCGACCGATTTGAGAGCGGGTTCTGAGACTCTTTTGGGTGTCAGCACGCCGCGGTGTCTTGTGAGTCAATAAATAGACCGAGCAGCCTGGCTAAAAACCATCCGTTGCTCGGCCGTGCTTTGCATTAGACCGTATGCTGCGTGTCGTCATTCATCGTTCCTGAGTCCCTCGGGCTGCAGTACCCGTCCGGATGAGTCTACATCCCCCGAGCGGACCAGCGTAACACAACAACGTTACATTTGGTGGAGATGCCTCGATCTCTCTCTACCACCGGACGGCGAACCAACCGAGGCGACAACGGACGATGCCAGTGAACAACGTTACATTTGGTGGAGATGCCTCGATCTCTCTCTACCACCGGACGGCGAACCAACCGAGTCGACAACGGAAGATGCCAGTGAACAACGTTACATTTGGTGGAGATGCCTCGATCTTTCTCTACCACCGGACGGCGAACCAACCGAGGCGACAACGGACGATGCCAGTGAGCAACGCTACATTTGGTGGAGATACTTCGATCTCTCTACCAACGGACGGCGAACCATCCGAAGCGACAATGGACGACGACGAAACAGCACACAGAACGCGACG
The DNA here is from genome assembly GCA_003439945.1 of Dermanyssus gallinae. Classification (NCBI taxonomy): domain Eukaryota; kingdom Metazoa; phylum Arthropoda; class Arachnida; order Mesostigmata; family Dermanyssidae; genus Dermanyssus; species Dermanyssus gallinae. The sequence goes on from QVRM01002341.1 coordinate 477,691, forward strand.
AAGAGAATCAATACCAGTCCACAGACCTAGACCCCCGTCCAGCCACGTCAATCGTTCCAGACTCACGTCCAGCCATGTCAACCGTTCCAGACCCACGTTCAGCCACGTCAATCGCTCCAGACGCACGTCCAGCCACGTCCATCGTTCCAGACTCCCGTCCAGCCACGTCCATCGTTTCAGACTCACGTCTAGCTGCCTCTACCGACCGCCGCTTCAGCCATCATGGACAACTAAAGGTTTCCGGACGAGCGACAGTTGCGAGCCTGCCCAGCCAGGACATGACGACACGGCGCACGGACCGCATCAAACGACGACCGAGCACGGCAGAACCACGACCGACCACTAACATCGACCAAACAGCGAACGCCAGTTCACCCCCTTCCGCCAACACGACCACGACTTCGACAACTATGCCGACCACGACCACGACGAGAGCGCCAACGACAGCCACGACCACGACAACAATGCAGACCACGACTTCGACAACAACCATGACCGCAGTGCCGACTACAGCCACATCCACGACGACGCTCCCCGACCACGACCACCGAAGCCGACGACGCTCCCCGATCACGGGCACCGAAGCCGACGACGCTTCCCGATCACGGCCAACGAAGCCGACGACGCTCGCCGACGACGCTCACCGACCACGGCCACCGAAGCCGACGACGCACCCCGACCACGGCCACCGACGCCGACCACGACACCATCCATACTCGACGAGATCCGATAAGCGATCAACCCCGACCACGAACGACAGAGTTCAAGACATAGTGCCATCGTTCGTCCTTACCCGGTTTAAAAGCGTACAAGCCGCCCGGGTAAGTTGCGCAGAACAAGACCGAAATACGACCATGACCAGTGTTCATCCTTGCCCAGTTTAAAAGCATACAATTCGCCCTGGTAAGTTGCGCAAAACAACACCGAAATAGGACCATGACCAGCGTTCATTCTTGCCCGGTTTAAAAGCGTACAAGTCGCCCGGGTAAGTTGCGCAGAGATAAACACAGTTGAACCATTTGCCGTCTGCCCAGCGCCATTTGCTTGTGAAACTACTTGGAACATCGCCTGGAGGAGTGTAAAGACTGAAAGCGAGAGTTCCACTGCGCGGGAGTGCACGCCCGTGCCGATTCTGCTCCACACCACTACTCCGCCCAGGCGAGAGATGTCTCAGGTGCCAGCAAGCCTGCATTCAACCCAAACTGTCCGAGCGACACATCAGACGACAGCGACCTTCCGGCGATCAACAACAAGTATGAATTGCCGACCTGTACAGACCAATCTTCAACCTCAACAAACCGACTGTCAACTAACACACGCCAGACCTCCACTGTTGGCTCGGGACGAGCCAATTCAGAGGGGGGGGGCAGTGTGACGAAGTTTCACTTCCTCTGGCCAGTAGACCAGCCACCCACCGGCGCAATTCAAATCTAATCTAACCGACCACGTCCAACGTTAACCGGCCGATACATGTCTCAACACAACAAGACATGTCTCAACCAACCACAGCCTTTCGCGCCGAAACGCCAACATCATCCGCCGTCCAAACGATCATCGACCGACACCTGGAGAGGGTCGACCTATGATCGGCAATCTAAGCCAAACAGTCACTTAACCTGTATTCCTATACGAAACAAACACAAACCACTGTAAATTTCGACCGATTTGAGAGCGGGTTCTGAGACTCTTTTGGGTGTCAGCACGCCGCGGTGTCTTGTGAGTCAATAAATAGACCGAGCAGCCTGGCTAAAAACCATCCGTTGCTCGGCCGTGCTTTGCATTAGACCGTATGCTGCGTGCCGTCATTCATCGTTCCTGAGTCCCTCGGGCTGCAGTACCCGTCCGGATGAGTCTACATCCCCAAGCTGACTTAGCGTAACACAACAACGTTACAATATATTTATATATTTATATATTTATATATTTATATATTTATATATTTATATATTTATATATTTATATATTTATATATTTATATATTTATATATTTATATATTTATATATTTATATATTTATATATTTATATATTTATTATTTATATATTTATACATTTATATATTATTCATTGTCCGCTCCGTTCAACTGAACGGCCTGTGTCTCCGAAGTCGAGAGGCGATTCGCCATTGCTGGCTCGTCGCCTTTACAGTGCACACGGTCACGGCGTTGCGCGTGACGTACCCAAGTCAACCACTATATATTTATATATTCATATAATCATATAATATTAATATATTTTACATTAATACATAATATTAATATATTAATATATTTATATATTAATACATTAATATTATGTATTAATATATTTTACATTAATATATTAATGTTATTATTTTTTATAATAACATGATTTTATTAATATATTTATATATTACCGCAGGCTTTGCTAATGTAGTTAATTTATTAAATGACTTTTTATGTTAGCACTTTGGATTTATATATTTATATATTAATATATAAATATATTCATATATTTATGTCTTTATATATTTATGTATTTATATATGTAACTCAAAATTTATTTAAGTGTAGCAAAATATACATTTGTGATGTAAGAACATGTACACAGCCCGCTGGGGCAAACCTCAAGGCGTTAGGTCCAGGCTTGGGCTGGTCCACCTAGCCAGGGTACCACTCACCAAAGCGGCATTCCCCCTCTGAACACCTAATGTTGCAGTAAATACTCGCCCGCCCTGTCTCCTGTAGCAAGCACCAATTTTCTCCCGACATCCTTGAGCAGTTTTGTCGTGAGCAACCCAGGCCCCCCAATTTCTCGAATGCTAGGGGTGAGTCCAAGTGTGGGTAACCGATGCACTTGGCTGCTTCCGCTAGGGCTACCGCGTGTCCTGGGCGGGTTGCGCCCGTACCGACCATTGAGGGGGCTAAAGAGTCGGTTACGGTCGCGTCCCACACCAACATTTGGCCCTGCTCGAAGGGAGTCAGGGTCATACCATCAGGTCTCCTTCCATCATTTCTGACTAAGCTAGACGGCTCCAAAATGCATGGGTAGCCTGCCGATCGCAGCTCTCTGCTAAATGTCTCGTTAAAGCTGGCGTGCGACTCTCCCTGAACTCTGGGCACAGAAAAGTCCATGCTGACCTAGTGAGTCGACCTCGTCACCGCATCTGCACCGGTGTGAGAAGACTAGCTCTGCCCCCAATCTTAACCCGACTAGTATTCGTGTAGACTCGTCGTCCAGGAGGGTACCGAGCTGAGGGCTCAGGAGGGCGTGCAGCCATGCACCGGCACCCGATGAAGAAACCGCCTGTAACCTCGCTTTAACGGTGAACGTAGTTGCTCGGTCCCATAAGCCTTTCCATCGACCTTCTTTTGGCAGTCCCGACCACGCGTGCTGAAGGGAAGGTGTCTCCGGTAGAGACCCACAAAATGCAATGGCGTCATCCTGAGTCCGCTTAAGTGTAGCCTGAAAATTTGCAACCGCCTGGGGGTCTAGGATAGACTTAACGACACTAGTAGCCGAATGCAAGGATGCGATGTGTGCTGCGACTGAGAGTGAAACTGCTTCAGGCAGGCCCAGTCCACCTCTGGCTACCGGTAAGGAGGCCTGATCTAAGGGATCGTTTCGCAACCGCAGGTTAATTATAGATTCCAACGCGAGGCCCAGCTTTGAGTTAAATTCCTCTAACTGGGACGAAAAGGTTGAGCAGTTGATTCCTCTGAACAGGTAGTTTAGCCTCTACGCGGAGAAGCATGAGCGTTGAAGGTATAACCCCCGGTGAGCACCAAGCTAAGGAAGACGATTAAAACGATCTTGAGTTTTTCTCTTCCTCGTTCAATTTTCGGTCCAAGGTAGCAAGAGAACAGGGGGACCCCTAGAAAAGCCAGGTCGTCGCCTGTTACGCGGCAACCGGGAAGTTGATTCTGCATAGCGGATATTTCGGCTGTATCTGACCGGATGATATGAACCTCGCACTTGGTTGGGTTCAGTTCCAACCCACTGCATGTGGCGAATCTCAATATCTTCTTTAAGTCCTCGCAGACAGTACCAGCGTCACCTCCGATGATCCCGTCGTCCAAATACCAAAGGTTAAGTGGACTCTCAAGTAAGTTGACTAAGTCTTCAACGGCAAGACAAAACAAAGGGGGGGGGGCGAGGGGGTCTCCCTGCTGAACCCCCACAGCCGAAGTGAGCAGTGCTGAGGGTAAGACCAAGTGCGACGGATCACCGTAGGCCAATTTCACTTGGTGATAAATGGAAGGGGCCTTATCTCTAACCACTCTCAACAAGTGGTCCCTCCTGACGGTGTTTAAAGCGCTAGGTTAATAATATGTCTAGAGTTCCTCACTGCCAGTTTTGCCGCGATCCTACGTAGTGCCGAAGAGCAAGCGATAGGTCTGAATGAGCCGTCCTTCTTCTTCAATGCAAACAGCCTTGCTCCAAAGATAAGGGGGCACCACCTTGGATGCGGAACTCTCCATCGCAGTAGGTCGATTACTTTCGCTAGGGCCTTACTAAGTCCGTCGATTGAGCAGCCGAGGGTCGGTGAAAGAAGCTCCTGTAGGAGCTGAGGTTTTATAAAATCCAGACCAGCGCTCGAGCTCTTTGAAAATGATTCAACCGTATAGCGAACATCCTCGACCGACGTAGATGAGGGTAAGAGTTGTGACGAGGAATCGGACGGCCAGCTTAAGTCTGGTTGCGCGGGGGGGTGCTTCTCCCGTAACGACGCTGCGGCGGCTGGCTCATCGACCATACCGTCGTCGGATAGAAGAAGGCGGGCTGCTCCCGACACGTCCCCGTCCGATAGCTTGGCCGACACCGCCCTCGTGATCGACTGGTTTCGCTCGGCTCACCCGCGGTTAGCAGGGGAGCCAGGTCTGTAAGCCGAACACCCTGTCGGAACTCCACTAAGTTCTTTCTGATGACCACTGCCAAAGAGCGTGTATCCCTGCAGCCTATCGGCAGCCTCAGCACAACTGGAGCGAAGGAGAAAAGTCCAAGCCAGGCGGCGTCGTCGTTGTCCAAGGCAACCTTTACGCACACCTCTGACAGGGCGTCAGCCACCGACTTCCTCACCACTTTGGGCAGAATACGAACCAGTTTTCCATTTGTGATGAAAGCCTGGATGTACTCCGTGAGGCCTAGATTGGACTCGTTTATGGCCCTGTTAGGGACGGGTATGGCGCCCCCGCCCCCATGTTTGACCGTAACATCTCTACGGAGGCCTCGCCTGGCGAAGGTCTGGCCGCATTGGTGACAGGCCCCTTGTTGGGCCCCAAGGGGTCTGGCGCAGGGTTCTGCCCAGACATGGAGCTTGGACCGGCACCTTCTGAAGGATCCGACGAATTGACCCATGTGGGTTCTGTCACCGCCCTGTAATCGTTGAGATCACGCGTCATTATGATTGCCTGGGGTCGCTAGCAACCGACAGAAGCGCCAATAAAGGCTGCAGCGCGTTCTTGATCGACTTAACCATTTTCGACAGCTCGGACTTTATAGATATTGAGTCTCGAACTAAACCGGACGACCTGTGATCAACTGGCTTGCGAGGTCCTCGGAGACGAGTGTGCGTGACCTTCGTTCGTGGCTTAGCTCGAGGACGCGGCTTGGGAGCTGCTCTAGGCCGGGGCAGAAGGACCTGCGGAGTGGTGTTTCCGCCAACCGCGATGCCACGCACCACCGAGACATATTTCGCCTCTTCTGGGAGGAAGAAGCTGGGCCGGTGCTACTTGAACCCTGTAAAGAGGGTGCAGGCGCTGCCAAGGCTTCGTTGATAGATGCGTCCGGGTGAGTAACCCGAACCTGGTGGAGATTTCTGGCTTCCATTAGAACCCGATTCCTCTCTCTCAGGTAGAATAATCGCGGGCAGCTGGGTGACTTTGCATCGTGAGGTCCCCCGCAGTTGACACATTTGGGCGGGTTCGGACAATCGGCGGCTAAGTGACCCCCTTTGCCACAGTTGCGACAAGCCTTGGGAAGTGAGCAGTTTGCCGCAGTATGGCCAACCCTGGAGCAGTTAAAGCAGACTCGGGGCTGGTCGAGTTCCAGAACCACCGCATGCAAACGATAGCCCAGGAACACTGACGCCGGTGGTTGACGGTCGAAAGTCAGAGTCACTTTGGCAGAGGCTTCTTTTGATTGCCGTAAGAGACTAACAGTCTTCGGGCGGCTGTGACGCCGTGGTTTGATAGCTCCGTTACAATATCTTCCTCTGTTAGCGCGGTGCAGACACCTTGAATCCTGGCCTTAAACGAGGCCAAGCCCGGACAGGAGGCGATCACCGGGATGTCGTCAACGCACGTTAGACGTGTGAGCTTCTGAGCCACATCGATGAAGGAAACGTTGATAAAGATGCTGCTCTTATCGCCTGAGATTCGGCCCTGCGGCACCAGGCTGTGGATTGCCTTGAATAACCGCAACATCGAACCTTCCTTGAAGTCGGCCGAACTCCCGTCAGGGTTCTCCTTGTGTCTGAGGCAAACCCTGAATGCCCCTGGGTTGACTTCGCTTTTTAACCGGTCCAACTGTTTTTGCTCCCGCAGCACGGTCTTTATTACCCTTGCGCTAGTAACAACGGTGAAACCATCGTTACCCGAGGATTCATCAACCACCGGGTCAGCCTCGACGCCCTGCCTTCTTCGCTTAACGCCCACGGATGTGTTGCTCATGGCGCTAGCGAGTCTCGATACATTGCCGACGGCTGCAGGTGCCTCAGTGCGAATATTCGCTATGTCCAGGCTAGCTGGAGGCACAACTAGCCGGGCAGGGGCGTTTGGGCTCATGATCACGTTTTACATTCACTCGCAATGCCTTGTATAGTTATATCGCCAAGTAAATGTAATATATGTCACCAATGTGTGTATGTATGTCGCCTTGTGTATATGTATATATATATATATATATATATATATATATATATATATATCACCAATGCCTTGTATATGTATGTCGCCTTGTATATATGTATGTCACCTTCTGTATATATGTCACCAGTGCCCTGCATATATACAAGGCGACATACATATACAAGGCATTGGTGATGTATATATAATAATTATTTATTTATGTGTATTAAGATATACATTTGTGATGTAAGGACATGTGCACAGCCCGCTCGGGGCTTAACTCAAGGCGTTAGGTCCAGGCTTGGGCTGGTCCACCTAGCCAGGGTGCCTCTCACCGAAGCGGCATTCCCTCTCTGAACATCCAATGACAGACGTTGCAGTAAATATTCGCCCGCCCTCTTGTCTCCTGTAGCCAGCACCAATCTTCTCCCGACATCGTTGAGCAGTTTCTTCGTGAGCAGCCCGGGCCCCCCCAATGTCTCGAACGCAAGGGGTGAGAACAAGTGTGGGTAAGCAATACTTGAATACTTTCTGCACTTCGCTGCTTCCGCGAGAGATACCGCGTGTCCGTGATGTATATATATATATATATATATATATATATATATATCACCAATGCCTTGTATATGTATGTCGCCTTGTATATATGTATGTCACCTTCTGTATATATGTCACCAGTGCCCTGCATATATATATGTCACTAGGCAAAGTGATTGTTTACAAACATTCGCACTTGCGCCAAATGTAGGCGCGTGCAGGCACGCGGAATCAGCCGGTCGCCAGAGCGGCTCCACCGTCTAAATTGACGGAACGAAAAGCCGTATTATGTTGTGGCTGTTATGGAACACGAGCAATAAAAAGTACACTGCACAGGAGCACTGATAAACTAAACGACACTTCGCGGTCAACCAGTGGAACACTTTCCAGTCTTGGACGAAGCGCAAGGTGAAGGCGATCCGACTGGGTCACTGCCAAGTCAGGCCGTGGCATACGAGCCAGGTAACGTCCCACTATCCACGAGCCACCGAAAACACGTCCGCCTACCTCGACGTTCGAACGCGGAACCTTTATATAAATATATATATATATATATATATATAGCGGAGGTGGTAACTCTCACCATGATCAAGAACAAAAAGAACGACACAACAGGACATCGAGGAGAAGGACGTGGAAACAAGGACCCTCCTCCGCGATCATTGAGGTTAAATGCCGCCTACCGCTGAGAGCAAAATCTACCGCCGCCGCCATAACCCGACTCGTCGAATAGTGCTCGGTCGACGACCCGGTCTCACGATATGCGAATAAAGCACGATTATATATATATATTATGAGTAGGTGATTAAGGTGCGGGAAGCGGCAAGGCCGACGGAAAGAAGCTGATCAAGGCCGTCGGCAGGGCGAGAACATGAAGCGGGTGGATGCCAGGTGCGCGGATGGAAAAAACTCGAGTACAGCGCCCTGACGGCCGCGTTAAACGTGGAGAGGTGTGCCCAGCAAAACGAGTAAGATGCTGAAAGTGTGGCAAATTTGGGCATTTTGGCCGGAAGTTTTGAACGCGGCAGCATGTACAGGCGACCGGAGTAAAGGAGCAGCAACCAACGACGAATGGCTGGAGGCGGCGTAGGATGCACATCATGGACTGGTGAAGACAAAGCATCGACTATTCCAACATGTTTCCGCGGCTGATGAGGACGAAATGAGATTCAATTCCCGGCAAAGAAACACGCAGACAGAACAAGCCGAAACCAAATTCATGCCCGTCGACTGGGTCCGAATACGAAGACCAGTCGCTGCAAAGAGGGGGGAGAAATATGGACCACCGACGAGAGTGAAAAGACAAGTCGGTCAAGACATGTACGACTTCGAAGACGGTAGGAGATGGCACAGAAACCGGTTGACGCGTACCGGCCAACCACGGGGAGCACGGGGATCGCAGGGGCCAGGCTATCTACAACGCCCGGATCTAGGTGCACAACATGAAAACGACAGCGCGCCGTGTAAAGGACGTCCACGGCGGATAAGACGCGCACCGAGCCGGTTTCGGGAGTTCGTGGGTGAAAATAAAACCAAATTCAAAAGCCTGTAAAGGGGAGAGGGGGGGGGAGAATGTAGGATAGCAGCATCCGCTAAGCAGCGCTGGCATAGACAGGGTTGGTTGGCGGCAAAGCCGAAGCAAACTAAAGACATGGCGCCAAATAGAAGATGCCGCCATCTCATTAGCGAAGGCGCGGGAAGTCACGAACTACGCGGGCAGATCTGTGATATAAAAAGAGGCATGCAAATAAATGAGTCGTCGTTAATTCACGGCAGGCAGAGGATGTGCGTTCTTCAAGCCAGAGAATGTCAAACTCGTAACGGTCGCCGGCCAGTCATGGCGGTGGTACTATCTTCTCCATCTTTGCCAGGCAGGCAAAGATGCGCAAACACGCTTGTCGGCGCGGCGCCAAATAATGGTTCTACTCGTAGTCTTTGAAACGATGGGATGCGCGGAGCAAACTGTTCAGCGCGGACACATTGCTGGGGTAAGTGCCTTTAAAATCAGCGAAGTTGCAACATTATCATAACTATTGTAGCCTCCTAAAGGACATTCTAAGGCATTCCGCCAGATCCAGACCTAACAGTTATCAATCCGACGGGGAATGTAGACTGGGGTTGAAGTTTACATTTTGTAATTACGAGTCATGAGGCGCACTCTTACTCATGACTAGTAACCAGGGAAAGCTTTAGTGGTAAAAAGCCATTCTTTGGCTACGGACCCTGTGCGGGCAATTCGGCGAACGAAAAGCGAGCAATGTTTCGAGCAGATATGTCTGGAACACGGGCATGAATCTGCTTCTAGGGCTACAAATAATACCGCAACTGTATTCCGCTGACGCAATATTTCTTGTTACGGATCAATATGCTTTTTTATATTCATCTTCATCAGCCAGTCATAAAATTAGTAAGTACAGAAGTTTACGGCAGATAAGGTGAACTTTTACAGTTAACAAAATATAATATGTTCTTTTCTGAGTCATACAAATATAATTGTTTATTTCAATGAGGTATACGTACGTTCAAGGACTCCTTCGTCAGTTAACTTGTAAATGCGCAGATTTGAGAACTTTGCCGCGTTGTCCACCCGGCCAAGAGCGTAGCGGAAGGAGTGGCCGGAGTGGGAATTAAGCAGAATTCTGGATATTGCTTGAATTAAGACTTCAATCCGTCTTTTCGTAGAGACCGGGCTAAGAAGATGTTTCCTTTCGCCTGATACCCTGCGACACATTTGATTACGCTAAAGGTATTAAACATTATTTGATATATATATATATATATATATATATATATGACGCCGATCCCCTAGAGCGTACTCTCAGATTCTGAGTCCCATACACCATGATGGATCCGAATCTGCGAGGTTTTTGCGGATCGGGGAGCGCCGCTCTTAGGAACACGTCTTATTTTGTGATCTTTTCTGCCGCGCTCTTGTTAGATCCCTGTTCGAGCCGCAAACGTCGGCATCTAAAATCCAGACCTCGGTAGGTGCTGCTATTACCAGGTCGAGCTTAATACCCAGTGCACTCGGTCGACGGAATACTCGCTCACGAACCACCTCATGGCCACTCTCGCGGAGAAGACGCGCCACGCGATCACAGACGTCGTCATGTCTCTTTATAGTTTGCTCATGTGTTGTATCGCACATCTGAGCGACATGAGCTAACGTCTCAGACGCATGACACCCGTGCCTGCAGCGTTTGTCGTAGCCCGGGCGCCCCCTGGGCAATCCCGCACTACGTTTATTAAGAGCGTGTTGTGTAGTTCTTGAGACCAGCAATCTGTCTCTTATGTAGCGGTCTCAATAAATGTTACCAAGCGCTCGCAGAGAAGTTTTGTTTTCGCAAGGTCTTTTTTAAAGTGGTCGGTGGTCAGCATCCATTGGATCCCGGGGTATGTGGAGTGTAGTAGTGTTAGACGGGAGAGGCGAAGTCTGGGGCTAAATGTTTGAAGGTAGATGATGTCCAGACCGTCGTGTGCTGTGTGCGTGTAGAGGTAAGCGTTCGGTACCGAATTTTCGGTCATTTCGAATAAACGAGATGGTGTGGGACCGGAGACCAGTTTATATCGGAGGCAGGGAATGAAAAAGTCTTTCAAAAATATGAGTCTTGGTAGAATTTGAGGGGAGCTATCGTGAGTCTGTTGAGTAAATAAGGAATATATTCTTGGTAGAGTCAACTCTGCCATTGCTGTCGAAGTCGACTCCTAGATATCTGTATCGATCGCTATATTTAGCTGGCAATTGCCGCTCATTCTGGTACGTGTTGATAAAGCCTTTACCCTCCTTCCTATTAAATAGGTGGGAGATAGTAAAGCTTCTATTAGCATTAATTTCATCGCGATTTCAAAAGAAGGTCCGCAATATTAAGGAGCCGTTAGAAAGTAGATTTCGTGGAGGCTAGGAGGATGAGATACATTCTTACAGCTGCCCCTAGTTGACTAAACAGTGCAACATTTTTGTCCAAATTCTATAAGAGTGAGAGGTACAAGCGTTTGATAAAAATATTGTTTACCCCCGGGTATCCGCAAGTCCGGAGTGACCCGAAGACGAAGTCATAACTTACCATGAGGAGTTCACGATCGAATTGAGTTCTGGAGGCGTCGAGAGAGAGAATTGTATTAACGTTCGTTGTAAGTATGAGCTAATAGATAGGGGTTGCAGATCGCTGGGAGATATGGCATTGCTATTTTTTTAGGTGAAAGCTAAGCGAGCACATGGGCTGTGGCAATATTACTAATTAATAGTATGTTAAGGCGGCAATAGGCTACTTCTAACGGGAGTTTGTCTTATGGAGGGAGAAAAGACAAATTCCGTCCAAGCCGAGTGCTTTAAAAGGTCCGGGGGTTTCCAATAGGGATATAGAGAGGGAAACTCCGAAGAGATCAGAGTTGGAAGTGTATACGGAGCTGGGGAGTGGTTCAGAGGGTAGTTGTGTCATCGTGTTGGCCCAGTGTTTTACTACTTCGGTGGCCTGTATGTTGTATATGGTGTGTTTGCCGTCTAGCACCTCATGAGCACATTTGGATCTGTTTTTGCTAAAAAGTGTTTCAGTGGTAGCGTAGTCTTGACGTCGCTGTTTCCTTTAAGATACTCGCGCTTTAGTGGAACGTGTTTCTCTAAAGGCACTACGTCGAACAGTGTGTATGATGTTTGTTCAGAAGGTCGTTTAAGGCGGTAGTGTCGTCCTCACCTGAGCAAATTATATTTGACAGAATAATATAATAATAATACTTTTTTATCACGTTTTTATCACCAGAGCTTTTACAATCATTTAATGGACTTAGTTTAGACATTTTAGAGATCATACTAAATCTTAAGCTGACTGATGCGGCGAGGGAACAAGTAATGCTCCCGGTTTCTTTAGGCGGTCTAGGTGTGCCGGACGCGGTCATGATGGCAGGACCCGCCATCGTGGCGTCATTGACCCAGGCGGCGGACAGCGTTAAAACATTATTGGACAGTGATGGGTGGGATGCCTATAACGTTGAACTTCAAAAGCTGACCGAAGAATTGTCGTTGCTATTTGATTCTCCTCCGGAGGATAGGGCTAACGACTAGCAGGCCTGAATAATACAGCACCTTCTGTTGGTGATAGAGCCAGGCTTCGAGCTGTTAGTAGTCAAGGGGCTGGGGCTTGGTTACATGCCCTACCCTGCCCGCGAATTGAGACTCTGTTAGACGATGAGACGACGCGTATAAGCGCAGGGCTGCGGCTTGGTGTTGACCTAGTCGTGCCCCACCGATGTCGTTGTGGTGATTTCGTGGACGCCTTGGCCCATCATGGCCTGTCATGCGCGTTGAGCGTGGCCGCATGTTTGTTTGGGACGCAACTGTAACCGACTCATTAGCCCCTTCGATGGTCTGTGCAGGTGCGGACCGAGCAGGTCATGCCTCCAGATTAGCTGAGGCTAATACATGCAGAAAATACTCAAGCGTCGATTATCCGCACGAATTCTGTCCGTTGGCGTTTGAGACTATGGGAGCTGCAGGCCCCCTTACGCTCAAGCTGATTCAGCGGGTCGGTAAAAGCCTTAATCTTTCGACAGGAGACTCGAGGGCATCCGAATTTTTGCGTCAGAGGCTGTCGCTCGACATTTAACGAGGAAACGCAGCGTCTGTTCAGGGCACATTGTTGAACTGGGCTAACCCTGGGTTAGAGAATTTGTGATCCCACGTTCGCGCGGAGACAATTGTCCACTCCAAAGTGCTAACATAGTGAAATTATATAAATAAATCTATGCTGTTTACAAATAATAATAATAATAATAATAATATTATTATTATTATTATTATTATTATTATTATTATTATTATTATTATTATTATTATTATTATTATTATTATTATTATTATTATTATTATTTTTTATTATTATTTGTTAGGACAATACAATTGTGAGGTATGCATGTGTATCCTCGTTATTTCATTACCATCTAGCTATTATTATTATTATTTATGAATTGGATTTAAATTGTTAAAATCGCTCAAATGTTTCTGGAGGCTAATCCGCAAAGGCTAAGCCTATACGTGATCCGTAAGTTGGATACGTTATATGTAAACATAGAAACCTCCAACTATAACTCACCGATTTCTCCAAAGAAGCGAAACCAACATGTAAGCTTGCACCACAGCAAGTATTCCAGTGGAGACATTATTAATCTGTTTTAGTCCAAATGGTGTGTCTTCGTCGTCCGTGAACTCGAATGATTGCTTTATCCAATCGGGCGGAATAGCTTTCTTATGATTCCCTATCAGTTCCGCTTTTATCCACTAAGAACAAAATAGTTATAACCTTAGTATTAAACGTGCCAAAATTGTTGGTGATATTTTTGAGTGAAATTTCGGACTGTAAACCAGGCGCGAATGCCTGAAGAATTGTATATATACATTTTTTAAATACGCATATATTTTATTTAGCTCATAACGGGGTGTGAACAATTGTCCCCCAGCAAACGTGACGACAAACTACACCAGCTTCAGGTCCAGGCCTGGTGTCGACCACCTGGACAACGTACCAAGCACCGCCGTGGCGTTACCGCGTTGTATATCCAATGACAGCCTTTGCCGGAAAAATTTACCAGCGCGCAGGTCCCCTGTGGCCAATCTTAGACACATGCATGTCTTGGTAATAACTCCCTCAGTAATTTTACCTGGACCCCCTAAGGTCTTAAAGGCAAAAGGTCGAAAATCCATAGAGTCTTCGATAGATGCATACTTCCGACACTTGTTTCTTTTCGCCTGCGAAACAGCATAACCAGCTTGGGTAGCGCCGCGACTGACCATTGAGGGTGCTAAAGAGTCAGTCACGGTAGCATCCCAGACGAGTGTCTTGCCACTCTTAAAGGCTGTTAGAATCATCCCATCAGGTCGACGGGAGTCGTCTGTATACAAACCTTCGAGTTTGTGAACAATCGGGTAGCCAGAAGACCTTAGAGCACGGGCTAGGGTGTCAATCAAAGCAGCGTGTCTCTTCCTACGGCCTAAGCTGCGGATGCAGGATTAGCCATGGTGCCCTAGGGGTGAGACCTCGCCACAGCTGCATTCATGTTCCTCGACTAGAGGGATCCCCAGGCGAAGACCGACACAGATCCTGACGACGTAGTCCTCTAAGAGAGTTCCAACGGGAGCACTCTGTAGAGCATTGAGCCATGCACCAGCACCACTAGATGAAACTGCTTGGAGCCGTGCTTTGTCCACTTCGTCTTGTGCTGAATTGAGAAGATTGGCTAGTTGCATATCCTCCAACGGCGCGGTCCAGTTTGCCTGGGAAATCGGATTCTCCGAAGGGGCTGCTCCAGTGCGTGCTAAGAGACATTCCTTGGTATTTTCTGGTACAGTACGTAAGCGTTCGACAGCTAGGGGATCTAGTATCCTTAACGTCCTTTGCCAGGCACTAAATATTAAGGCAACTACCGCGGGACCTGCGACCAAGACAGCGCCTGTAATGCCTAGGCCTCCTTCTGCCCATGGCAATGTTAGGTTAAGAAAAGAAGACAGGGAGTTCAACGTGTGAGTGTTCAATTGTTTTAAGAGATTTATATCCTAAGATATTTATATCTTGCGTTTAGTCAATCCCACGGAGCATGTGGTTTACCCGTGCTGTCGAGAAGCAAGACCTTAATAAGAACAATTCCCTGTGTGCGCCCAAAAGATCCAAGCGACTTGAGGACGATTTTAACTTATTCACCCAATCAAATAACTGTTTATTTTTCACGTCGTCAAGAAGTGGCACGCCTAATAGGGTGAGGTTGGTTTTGTTTGTCCTAATACAGTCTGGAAGAAGGTCGGTTATAAGTCTGACCGAGGAGTCGGATATTGATGATCCCGACACGAAAAGTTCCCATTTTTGTGGATTGAGGCACAGCCCGCTCTTTGTTGCAAAATCCAGTATCTTCTGAATATCACGGGCTACCGTTACAGGGTCACTAGCTAACACGCCATCATCCAAGTACCATACATTTAACGGGGACTCGAATGAGTCTATCAGCTCCTTGATGACAAGACTGAGAGTATGACGTGGTCAACCAACGTTGTTGAGTTGAATTTCTGTATGCCTGCATATTGTAATAGTACAGGATAGGCGCGTGCGATACAACAGCCCTTAGAAGATGGTCGCGTCGAACGCAGTTGAAGGCATTTTGAAAGTCTAGTTTGACCATGACTACGTCTTCTGACCTAGATTGAAGATAGGCTCGTGTGGCATGGATCGCCACTTTCGTTCCGCTTCTAGTAGTAAAGCCGAGTTGGTTTTCACCTATTGCTTCTTCAATTTGCGACGCATTCTTCTAGCAGGCAATTTTCGCTGCTATCCTACGGAGTGTAGATGAGCATGCGATAGGGCGGGTTGTGCCATCCTTCTTTTTCAATGCAAATAACCTCGCTCCAAATATGATTGGCAAGAGTTCTATTGGCGGCTCTCCTCGTAGTAAAATTTCAATGAGCTTGGCAAGTGCGTCGGCCAAAGCCTCCGTTTGTTTACCCATTGCTCGAGAAAGTAAATCTTGAAGAAGCCTTTGTCGAATGAAGTCAAGGCCTGCAGCGGAGCTTCTAGAACAGCTTCCCACTGCGCGGTATTTATCTTCCCTTGACACGTGAAAGCTTTCCGCAGAGGAAGCTTTGGCAGGGGGTCAATTCACCTCAAGTCCGCTAGTGCGCAGAGATGCTTGTCACGTAGAGCCTCCACATGGTCGGACTCGACACCGAATGTGCCGCACGAGCTTATGAGCCTTGCAGCGCCCGACACATCACCATCGGTTAGCTTTGCAGTCACTCTTCTCTTCAAGTCTTCCTCAGAGGTGCCTCGTGCCTCTGGTGGCAATCCGTCGAGTCTGAGACCGTTCTCAAAGTCTCTAAGGTTTGAGCGTATAATGTCTGCCAACGAACGCGACTTATTCTTGACGTTTGGAAGGCGAAGCATAACAGGGCCAAACGATAGCAGAGACAACCATGCTTATTTATTAGTGTAAGTCACAACATCGTTTAAGACTTTTACTAGGCATTCCAGCACAATCATTCTTGCTGTTTTGGGTATTATACGTATCATTCTTACATGTTTAAAAACGAACTGAATGTGAGATGTCATGCGTTAAAGTTGTGCACGCGTGTCTTCTGTTGCAGGCTGTCTGTGGGCTTTCGATCCTGGATGCATAGAATTTATGTGTCTCAGTAAGCCCCTTGAGGTAAATGTCTTTTGACATGTTAGGCACTCAGTTATAAAGCTCGCTGTAGAAGTCGAGGGAACTGCGGAATCTTGCGAAGATAAGGTATTATCTGACATTATGAGCATTTTCTAAGTTTTTTTTCGCCAGTGGTAGCAGGCCTAACAGGGGCTGTAGAACCTCTGTTACCAGGACGTTTCGACCACGTTTCGTCAACCACGGGCCAGAAAAATCT
Organism: Dermanyssus gallinae; assembly: GCA_003439945.1. Taxonomy (NCBI): domain Eukaryota; kingdom Metazoa; phylum Arthropoda; class Arachnida; order Mesostigmata; family Dermanyssidae; genus Dermanyssus; species Dermanyssus gallinae. Next base: position 494,429 of record QVRM01002341.1, read on the forward strand.
CATGGCCCGTGGTTGACTAAGGCGCGTTTAAGATAATATAAGGTTCGGGTAGGTAGTGCTGTTATGGAGAGCCGATGGAACTGCGCTACGCAAGGAATAAAGCTCTGTAGGCCTATAGGCCAAGGTGGCTTCAGTGTTAGTCTACCTTTAGTTATCTTTAATATAAATATACAAGTTTATTTCACCAGAAATTGGTATATAATATTTAAAAATCATATCGGCTAATAACATCTTTCACTACTGCATGCATCGAACCAGCTCCTATTTCCTTGCATTGCAGTATGTGGTATCGGTCACACGTGCCACAATATTTACATACACGTAGGCAAGTGCCATTTTAACAAACGTTTTAACTCCGGTAGCAACATCGTTGTGTATATAGTCTGTCTTGAAAATAAAAAATAATCTGTAGCAAGACCCAGCTAGAACGCCGCGTAGGTGACGAACGAGAGGTTGTTCTGCAATAGAAATGCTGCTTCTAGCCACATTTTGCTAATTCTGATAAACATGTTTAACCAAATACAAACAAAGACGTCTCTAAAAAACAGCGCAATATTTCCTAATGAACATAGTAGACTAGCTGCTTCTTCGTATTGGCGAAGCGAGTTGTCCCAACCTCAGCTTCCGCAGGGTCCAAACATTTAAACTCCTAAAAAAGAAGCAATACAAGGAAAAATCTGTACTCGAAAATGTATGGCAACACCAAGATCTGCACAGTCAATGCACTTTGATTACCAATTTCGGTTCAGATTATCTGTTACACATACAGTGAAGATAAAAGAAAGCACAACATGTGCATCTAGCTCAGTTGGCTATCACCTAGCTATTTGTTGTAGCGCTGATCAAACCTTTGAGCATCCTTTGTTTTTTAAATAATTTGCCAGGAGCAATGTTCCAATTGCTTGAAGCTTTAGAAGCACGCACTCGCTAACAGAACAATGAAAAATGCTAGTAACGACACTGCTGAAATTAGGCTATTATTTTTACAGGGGCCAGGAACAAAAATGCATAACGCACACCCTTTGGTCTGGGTAGTGCGGGACTCTCAAACCCACTAAAAACCTGGTGACCCCCTAACCTACATGACCCGGATACTTGTGATATTTCTTCAGTGCATGTAGGTAGCCGCTAGACTGGTTCTCAATTTTCTGCCTGGCGGCGCTCCATGCGTTGCCGCCGCTCTTCCGTCAGCCTTATCTTCGCTCTCATAACAGTCTCCACCAGAGCCCATCTCCAAGCTTTTTTTCCAGCTGAGCATTCCTGAGAGTAATTCTTTTGTCGTATTGCACTGCACGTATAGTCGTGAGCGGGTTGTCTGTTTCGTGATCTCGAGAGCTCTGCATGCAAAAAGCTTGTGATCCACGTCGTCGGTTCTGCCGGCGTAGCACAAGACACATGTCTACCTCAGTCCTCCCAATCTTCACCATGTAGGTCTGGAAGCTGCCATGATCGGTGAGAACTTGGGTTATGTAGTACGTCGTATCCGCGTACTCGCATCGGTACTATTTGATGAGATCTGGGATTATTGACCTTGTCTACGACCCTGGCGCATCTCCTTTAGCCCCAGTTCACTAGAGTATTTTTTCTTGGATCGTCTTTTCTAAGTGTCTGGTCTTGGTATAAGAGGATATTCTCCTCTATCCGTTTTGGCCAAAGTATCATGCAAGAAATAGCCAGCATAGCGTCTGTAGACACCATCCTAATGGCCAGCACTCTCTGCCCCTTCCTTAGCTTTTTCTTATTTTCCTTGGTCTTTAGTGCAGTTGGTCCCCACACTGCTGACTCGTAGAGCAGAATTAAATCAGCGACTGATGCTAGAAGACGGCGCTTTTTCTCCGAGGGCCCCTTTGTTCTTGGCACTTGCCTGGAGAGCCTGCTTGCAACCTGATGCGTTTTGGCCGTTGCATAATCAATGCGGGCTGTACAGCTAAATTTTTGTCGAGCATAACATAATTCACCTTGCGCCTTGTTTTACCAGACTTTTTAATGAGGTGATGAAAACGGTCCAACTACCCTCGGAATGGAAAACCAGTCTTCTTAGCATTATCCCTAAAGGAAAAGGAGATCCGCTAGCACCGTCGTCTTACCGAGGTATCGCAAAGAAGAGCGCAATCTACAAACTTCTGTCTGCTATCCTAGCCCGTAGATTAGAACATTTTCTTGAGATAAACAGAAAGCTGCCGGAGCAACAACATGGCTTCAGAAGGGGCCGGTCAACAATGACAGCATGTGCTGTACTTCTAAATTCGATACAACGGGCACTTCGAACTAAGAGGGCTTATCTATTTGCTGTATTTGTAGATTTTAAAGCGGCCTTTGATACGGCCGCACGAACAATTATACTTGACAAGCTGGCTTTTTGCGGGATCTCATTGAATATATTGGAGCTCATTAAAGGTATTTTACAGGAAGGACAAGTTATTATAGATGACGGAGGCGCTAAACACATGGCGATCTTACAGACCACTGGTGTTGCCCAAGGTGATAATCTTAGCCCCCTGCTGTTTTCGGTGCTGGTGAATGACCTTCCTGAAGAGATACGGAGTCGGCACTCGCAGGTAGACGTCCTTATGTATGCAGACGACTTGGTGCTATATTCTCGCAGTCGATTCCATTTGCAACAATCCCTTGTGACCTTGCAGCATTACGTTCATCGAAACCAGTTGGAAATAAATTTAGATAAAACAAAGGCAATGAAGTTTAGACGCGGAGGGAAATTGGCTGGAATCGACGAACTACGGTTAGGTTCAAAATCTATAGAATTTGTCTCGCACTTCTCATACCTAGGGGTTATGTTCTCGTCTCGAGGTACGAACTTCTCGAGGCACATTGATGAACGAATTCGGAAAGGACTACAGTCCTTTCATAGCATCCGAGACCCTCATAAACTATCAATGGACGTTGCCGTTCATCTCTTTAACCTGAAGATTGCGCCTACTGCTTCTTACGGTATACAGGTGATATGGCCGCATCTGACGAAGTTAAACTTTAAGGCGCTTGACCAAATCAAGGCCGCTTTTCTAAAAAAGGCGCTAAGAGTCCACCGCACTAGTCTCAACAGATTAGTCTATTTACTGGCGTCGACTCCGCTATTTGTTGAGAATTTACAAAAAATCCACGTGTTACCGAAAACGGCAGCTTTCAACGAGTACATGTCTGAATGGGAGAATAAGATGGCAGACATTGACCCGCTCTTTTATGAAACCCAGGCAATGACGTGTACTTCATGGAAGCGCTGCAACTATGAAAATAGACACCTTATTGCACGATTTGCTGTACATGGCTTCCACATGAAGATCTGTATTCGAGAGAAGTTCCATGAAATTTCCTCGTTATGCTTGTGCAAACTTTGCGGGAGACAGTGTGACTTATATCACCTTCAACGATGCGATAGAACAGTTCCGTTGACTCGACTTTTAGAACCGTGATGAATATATGTATATGTGAATGTGTGCTTTCTCTGTACGCGCAATATTGTAAACCAACCATCGGTTAATAAAGCTATTATGTTACTGTTACTGTCGAGCATAACACCCAGGTATTTGACCTGCTTGTATATCTGGATCATGTGACCGTCCACACGGATATCCAGCTCTGGGCAGTGCTTTCTACCAATAAGCAGAACCGCCTCGTTTTTTTCCGGTGCCAGCATTAGGTGGTGCGACTTCATCCAGCGGCTAACCCCATCTAACGCGTCATTTGCTCGGTTCTTCAACAGCTCCGCATCCCTTGCGGTGAATAATATTGTCAGGTCGTCGGCATACGCGGTGACCTCAACACCGCGAGGCCTTCTCATCTCTAGCACGCTAAGTTCCATAGCGTAAGTCCTAGCACGGAACCTTGTTGTACACCTGCAGTCATTGCGTACTCCTTGCCGTCGTAGCTCACACTTCGTTTAGCCAGATACGACGCTATCATACGCCGAATGTACGCTGGTACTCCCTTTTCTCCACCGCATTCAGGATCACCCTACGATTTGCGCTGTTAAACGGATTCTTTACATCCAGCAATATTACGAGGCAAAAATTACGAACTCTGGGGCTTTTCTGTCTCCCATCTTCGGCTTTAGCGAGTATCTTGCTAATGGGTTGGAGCGTGGACCTTCATTTACAAAACCCGTACTGATCCTCTGAGAGCGAGATTTGCTTTTCCTCGATTGCGTCATTAAGTCTGCTTGCGAGTATTGACTCTACGGCCTTAGCAACTGTGTCAAGAAGACAGATTGGCCCGTAGGCTGAGGCCGAGCATGGCTTCTTTCCCGGCTTTGGAATAAACGCCAGGCGGGCCTTCTTCAATTCTTCTGGAAACCGTTCCTCTCTTAGAAGTGCGTCTACGACCGTTTCAAAGGCCGATGGGCACTCATTAGGCATTTTATTGCCTCCGGAGGTATGCCGCCGGATCCTGGGGCCGTGCCCTCTTACATCCTTTCAGAAAATCCTCCTTATTCACCGTAATAGGGTCTCTGCCTTCCTCCGTCTGCACCAGAAAAGGGTAGGCCACAATGGCTTCTACGAGATCCGATGGGATCGTTAGTGCTCTCTTGCCCAGTTTGTCCATCACAATTTTGTAGGGCTTCCCTCACACGTCCTGCTCGATCTCCTTGATCAGTTGGTTCCACCAAAGCAGCTTACTCTTTCTGATTGTGGTCTTCAGGTTCACGCGTGTTGCCTTGTATTCGGACCAGCGATCATCTGCTTTATCCCGCCACGCCAGCTCGGACGATTCCGTTCTCGCTTTTTTGGCCTTCCCACGGGCTCAAGTGCACACTCTTCGTGCAGCGGCCACCTCGGGGGACCACCACTTACTTAAGTCCAGTTTGTTACAGCCCCGAGCTATCTTCTCCTTAATCTTCTCCTTTCTCATCTGCAACCCGACTAGCTGGGCCAGTGGCACCCAGCGGCAGGCACCGTGCTTTTGAGTAATCCATCGTTTTACCGTGAATGTAATATATCGGTAGTCACTAAGGTTCTCTTCGTGTTCGAGGACATCCCAGCTCACTACTCTGTAGGGTGTGTTTGCGGCGCTAATCGTCAGGTTATAAACGCTTCCTGATCTTTGCGTATGAACGTCGCGACCGCTTTCGGGTTGTTCATAACCAGAAGGTTCCGTTCGGCCAACTAAATTCTATTACCTTGCATTGCAGTATGTGGTATTGGTCACATGTGCCACAATATTTTCATACACGTAGGTAAGTGTCATTTTAACAAACGTTTTAACTCAGGTAGAAACATCGTTGTGTATATAGTCTGCCTTAAAAATAAAGAAAAACATTTCGTAGCAAGACCCAATTAGAACACCGCGTAGGTGACGAACGAGAGGTCGTTATGCAACACGATTGCTGCTTCTAGTCACATTTTGCTTATTCTAATAAATATGTTAAACCAAATGCAAACGAAGAAATTCCTAAAAAGCAGCGCAATATTTCCTAATGAACATAGTAGACTAGCTGCTTCTTCGTATTGGCAAAGTGAGTTGTACCAACCTGAGTTTCCAGATCGTCCACAAATTCAAACTCCTCCTGAAAAAGAAGCAATACGAGGAAAAATCTACTCGAAAATGTATGGCAACACCAAGATCTGTACAGTCAATTCACTTTGGTTACTAAATTACGGCTCATATTATCTGTCTTGAATACAGTGAAGATAATGTTAGCAGAAGAGCAGTCTTAAGGCAAGTGTCATTTAACAAACGTTTTAACTCTGGTAGCAACATCGTTACGTATATAGTTTGTTTTGAAAATAAAGAAAAATAATTGTAGCGAAACCCAGCTAGAATGCCGCGTAGATTACTAACGAGAGGTTGTTATGCAACACGAATGGTGCTAGCCGCCACATGTTGCTCATTCTGATAAATGCAAACAAAGAAATCCCTAAAAACAGCGCTATGTTTCCTGATGAACGTAAGTAGGCTAGCTGCTTCTTGGTATTGGGGAAGTGAGTTGCCCCAATCTCAGCGTCCAAATAGCTTACATGTTCAAACTCCTCCTGAAAAAGCAAGAAGCAATACGAGAAAAAAGTTGTACTCAAAAATGTATGGCAACACCAACTTCTACCCAGGTAATGCACCTTGAGTACCAAATTACGGCTCAGTTTATCTGCTCTAAATACAAAGAAGATAACGTTAGCAAAATAGCAGTCTTAAGGCAAGTGTCATTTTAACAAACGTTTTAACTCTAGTAGCAACATCGTTGTGTATATAGTCTGTTTTGAAGATAAAGAAACATTATTTATAGAAAAACGCAGCTAGAATGCCGCGTAGATTACTAACGAGAGGTTGTTATGCAACACGAATAGCTAGATCTACACAGGCATTCCGCCTTGATTACCAAATTACGGCTCAGTTAATACGTATACGTAAATACAGTGAAGATAAAAGAACGCACAACATATGCAAAATAATAATTATTAATTAGCTCAGTTGGCTATCACCTAGCTATTTGTTGAAGCGCTGATCAAACCTTTGAGCAGCCCCTGTTTTTGAAATTATCCGCCCGACACTCTGGTGGAACTGCGCTATGCAAGGGGTAAAGTGTTATAGGCCTATATGCCAAGGCGGCTTTAGAGTTATGGGCATGCCGGTTCCTCGGAATCAGTTCATGCTACTCAAGAGCCTTTCTATCATTTTTGGGGTAGTTAAAGAGAAAAAATATTGCAACTAGATATTTCGAAAACGGAAGCTAAGATAAGTTAGTTATCTAAAGGAGCTACAGTTCAGTAAACTATATGAGATACCAACAAAAACACGTACAAAAATGTTTAGAGCGTAAACCAGAACAGTTTAAAGATGCTATCAAGCGCATGGTATGCGCCTGATAGCATCTACTACACTGTTTCAGTTTATATCATATGCATGCCGCGAACACTTTCCGTGTAAATAGAAAGTTAAATGTGAGAAATAATTTGTTTGTAATACTGTTTGGTTGTCCAAAATTACGTCAACAGACACGTCCCCTGCACCAACAAAATGCTAAATAAGCTGCCAGTATGTTTAAACCATATTGATGTACAGGTTATTTTTAAACAGTGATTAGTGTGCATTTTGGAAGCCACCTAGACGGTGAGCCACCAACGGTACCTTGTTGTACTTGTTTACAAATCACACCACACGATAAAACGCTTTAATCAACGTCTACTCGTTTTGTTATGTTTATTAACTCATCTGCTTGTAATATATGTGTGTAGTGACGTAATTGAGAAGTGCTTATACCTCTGCTCCTCCGTGGATTCTTAAATAGGGCGTAGGTTGATTTGATTGGATGTCGGGCACCCGCAAAGACCTCCGCCGATGCTTGGCCAACGGCTAATAAAATCAGGGGTACATAAACGATAAACATCTGTTATGATGAGACTTAAGTTAAGTCATTGTTAAGGCTTTTTGTGGGCCGGTCTCGATCCCATAGAAAGATAGACAGTTATTTAAACTTTAACGCAAAGCAATTTTTTTATTTATTTGTTTTATTAACACCCAAACTGGGTAAATGTGTTTATGTTACATCAAAATGTTTCGAGACGCCAACAATCTAGCGTTTTGCTAGTTCTGCTATAGACCTAACCGCCGGGCATACCGCGGCGTGGTATCGATCACACTTGCTCCAGCATTGTTTGCATTGACATTCATCCTGTGGTTCATGAAAACTCTCCACGTTGCACAGAACGTGATGAAATCCGTGAGCTGCAAAAGCCGTCCTTAGATGTCGATCTATTACACCGCTACCCCGCCATTCAGTGCTCGTCATTGCTGCTTTTCCATAAATACCTATGTCCACCTCACTAATTTTGGTTTCCCAGTTTCGCATATAAACTTCAAAGGCGCACGTTTTCTTCAGATTAAATCGTTTTTGTAGTTCTTCCGTCAGCAGCGGGCCACCCTCCAAGACGTGAACAATTCTATTCCTGCATGTATTCGAAAGCGCAAAAACCCTCTTTAAAAAGAAAAACCTCACCCCATTAATTAAACGCAATTCGCCTACTCCTAACTTATCCCATATTAATGGAATGCCGTATGTGGCTATGGGTGCTATCTGTATCCCGAAAAGAGCAATTGCTGCATGAACTGAAAGCATATGTGGCCATTTAATTGCCACAGCTGCGATGGTTGCCTTCCTGACCCTCTCCTGGATGTGTAATCGAAAACTGCTACCGCTTGTTGACAAGGTTATGCCTAGGTATGTAAATTTGTTTACAAATTTAATTTCTGTTCCCCTGACATGGATCACGTCACCCCTGGTCATACGGCCGCTCCTTCGGAATTTCATAGCTACTGTCTTTCCCCAGTTAACCTTCAAGCCCTTCTCATCCATGAATGTAACTAGTCGATTCATGGCTTGTTTCACCCTGAAAAGGCTGCCACCAAAGATGACCACATCATCAGCGTACAGTAAGATTCTGGCCCACTCTTGGGTCCAGCCCGCCCTTATCCACTCTGGTAGTCCACCCAAAAGTACGGAAAACAGCAAAGGGCTCAGTCCATCGCCCTGTGCGACGCCTGTGGTTTGAGCCACTTCTCCCGCAATACCGACCCCGTTACCAATCTGCACCGTGTTCTGCTTTAACATATTAATAAGTATCCTCAGAACTGCTCCCGGCACTCCCGATTTTGCCAGCTCTTCAACTATTTTATCCCTTGGTGCTATGTCAAACGCTGCCTTTAAATCTACAAACACCGCATATATACAACTTTTCGGCCTAGACAGCGTTTCCCAGATTGCTCCTAGCAGCTCCCGAATTGCTGAGTAAGTTGATTTTCCTTTCCTAAATCCATGCTGCTCCTCCGGTATTACCTCCCGCTCCTCCAAGAATGACCCCAGTCTTCTAGCTATTATTCCCGAGAATATTTTATACGGATCTACTCCCTTTCATTTTGGAATGACTATTAAAGTCGCTTTTCTCCAGGCCTATGGAATTTGCCCCTTGTTTAAACATTCATTGAATAAGGCTTGCCAGCAAGGTGCGAGAATTAGGGCATCTTTTATGTGTTCATTTCTTATCAAGTCTTTCCCGTGCGCTTTGCCCCGTGGTGCTCTGTCTATTGCTTCTATTACTTCCCTAAGTGAGATTTCCCTCCCTATCCAAACCATCGCTTCTTCCGTTATCTGATGCCACGGGCCTTCGTATTCTGGCGGCGCTTTCGGAGTTGTGTCCGCCCCGGCCAATATTCGCCTAAAATGTTCGACTAACCTACCCGTCTCTACGGAACACTGTCTTCTCCCCTTTCGTTTCAGCCATGTATGTGGACGTTCGTTAGCCTCCCTTATTGCTACCCACTCTTTTTTCCCAGTGCTTTTTCTTCTCCTCCTTATACGCTTTCTTAACCAGCCGTTTAACCAACGCTGCGAACGGTCTCATTAACGGAACGGTCTATACATATTCTCGCGTCAGCATACTAGCTTGCTTAGCTGCCCTGCACCTTTCATAAAACCAGGGTCTTCCGCTTCTCTCCTGTGGCGGCCGCATCGCAGACCTCAATAAGCCTACTAGACTGCGTTCATAGGAATCTACTTGGATTACCCCTGGCATCGGAAGTACCCCGCTAAGTCCTTGTAAAAGGACGTTGCCGCTAAGCTTTCTCCCTGATCCTTCCCTCCTCCCTCGTTCTTGAACACTGCCTCTCATTTTCACCCGGATACCCATAGGTATATGTTTTCTGAGTCCCGCACCTTCCTGTAAAGGATTGTCGTCCCCTGTAAATAGTATGTCTTTTCTGTCTATATCGGTTGCAAATATATCAATAACTGATGTCCCGGAGTGGCATTCATATGTGCACACATTTGCCCTGTTAACTACCCAACAGCCGATCTTCTCCAGTACGTCTAGCAAGGCCACCGTTCGTTCCGAGTCAATCCTGTCTAATCTCGCGTTAAAATCCCCTCCTATGATCATCGGAGCCTTCCGCGGTAGCGCTTCTATCCCCAGCAAGAGGCGCTCGACCATTGTCTCTGTGGACTCCGTCCCCGCCGGTTGTACATAGGTAACCACTAGTTCTAGTTTAGGCAACATGACTGCGATTAGATTTTCTGCTACTGTTGATTCTGATACTGATGATTGATTGTTGCAGCATAGGTGAGGGAGCTAACGGGGCGCCCATCAGTCCTCCCAGAATGCTCGGAATAGCTTCCTGAATGGCCCTTGCCACCGTCTGCACGATGATATCCGTAAACCTCGGCATAATCGTCGCAATCACCTGTTGCACTATATCCTCCACTCTCGGTAGCGGCACTTGCTGGTCACTCAGTTTATGTCCGGTCATTTTAAGTGGGGCACTTTTTGCTGCTGGGTCCCGTTCTGTTTCAAGTCGTTGAGGTTTGAGCGCTGCCTCGTTTATCTTGATTCCGTTTCTTACTACAGAAGACCAAGTGCGCCTTGAGAAGTTGTCAGAGGCCTGTATGTGGCCCACAGGCGTGCAGAGTGGTACCAGCGGGGCATCTGAGCGTTTGATGATGCTGTTTTGGGACGATTTTTGTAACAGTTCCATACGCTTCAGCCTATGTGGACATGAGCCCCAAGTGGCTTCATGTTCACCAAAACACAGACTGCATCGAGCCTTGGCCTTGCAATCCTTCCTCAGGTGCTCCGTAGAACCACACCTTCTGCATCTCGGTGTAGAAAGTTTGCAGTTTGCTGCAAAGTGATCCATGCTATAACACTTAAAGCATTGCATGGGCTCTCGATATAAGACAACGCCGTGCCGTTTCAACCCTAACCGAACCTCTGCTGGAAAATCTCCACCCGCGAAGGTCAGAATAACTTGCTCAGTGGTCGATACAATATTTATCTTCGCGTCTTTAGTTTTCACCCTTATCGCCTTGGAAACCCCAAAAGGCTTTAAAGCAGCCGATATTGTAGCCTCCGATATTGGTGGATGCACACCAGATATTTTTGGTGTCGCCCGATATCGCCCTTCACTGATCCTCGCCGCCACCTTTATGTTGGCTAACTCCTGCAGCGATAGTAGCGTATCCTCTTCGGCCTTAACAACAATTAGAAGTTCCCTACTCCTTGTGAAACGGGGTTCTTCCATCTTTCCTTTGATGTGTTTAGCGATAAAGTCGCATACATCATTAAAATGGAGCTCCAGGGAATTGTCTTCCGACGAAAATATTACTGCTTCAAGAAGCAGTAATTGCCACGACAACTTTCGGCGCACGAGATCGCCTGGACCGGGTCACCGTTGTAAACCCCGCTTCGTCCGGTATCTCTTCACCGTCTTGGACGCCACCGGTTGTCTCGCTAGTGGTTTCAACAAAAGCCTGCGAAACACGCATATCCTTGCTGCGAGAGTCTTCCACAGGACTCTAAGCGGCACGTTTCCCACATCCCGCCTTTGGACGGTGAGCCGGACCGCCCGCATCGCTGATTGATTCATCAACGCGTTTATCCGCAGCTCTTTCCACTTGCACGTACGCAGGTTTGTCACGTTGCACGATCTGCTCTTTTGTTGGCGTTCGTTGCACCGACATAGCTAGCTACTGCTATGCCGCGCCTGTTTACAAACAAGATACCGTTTATTTACCATGCAGTGTCAGGCTGATCTGTAGTTCACGTTCGATTTGAAACCGTGGTGGTGGTATCCGAACGGGAGGTAGTGACAACGGCGGCGTCGGTGATGAGAGTCGTGATGATAACTGGCGATAGTGAGTAGACTGAGGTAATTGTGAGGTAGAGCTGATGAAGAGAGAATAAGATGATGATAATGCTGATGGTGAGTATAATATGGCCTGTAACACACGATGATGCTGATAATGATGACGGATGGGGTGGTTTCAATGAAATTAACGGTGGATGTGGGGATGCTAGTAAACACAAAGCTGGCAATAAAGAAGGTAATGATAGTAGGGTGATGCTGGATACGAGATAGTAATAAAGCTACGAAGATAGTGGTGAGAAGTAAAGATGATGCAGGTAGAGGTGAGTGATGATGATGACTATTTAAGTTGACACTGCTTCTATTGAATTAGTTCCGAGGCACACTACAGATGTCAACGCTAATCGACACATGGATTTCCACGCTAAATTCTAGAATTTAGCGGTACTTTCCGAGAGCCACACACGAACACGTCTGCACCGTTTGAAAACAACTCAACAACTGGAACAAAGCAATTTGTTCCTATGTTGAAGAAAATATGTACTTAAAGAAAATTTGTCGCTATGATAGTGAAACGAAGCATTTTATCGCTATGATAGTGAAGCTGAGTATTTTGTCGCAATGATGGTAAAACTAAGCCCTTTTAGAGCATTTTGTTTACACATGCGATTTATAACACATCTCTGGTGCGTTGTGGTCCCGTAGAGTTAATAGACGAACGGCGTTATACGCAGTCCCAGTCTGGGGGAACATGGCAATGCGGACAGTGAAAAATAGGGGGGCACTAAGGTCGACCCAACGAACGCTGGCAATCAGGGTAAGCCGGGCGAATCGAACAGTTTCGACCGCAGCTCTCCTGATCCTAGCCAAGATGCTGCCATGGAAGCTCCTAGAGGCTGAACGAAGTAAAATGTATCTAGACGAAAATCTGGATCTCATCAGGGCCAGGATAGCCACCATATCGCCCTGCCATGAAGAATGGGTGCAGTAAGACCCGGTATCAGCGATATCTGCCTACTGTGCGACTCTGGAGAGACTGACAACGTGGAACGTACTGTTTTGCGGTGTGATGCTCTCAGGAAAGCACGGGACGCAGCACCAACCGCTGTAAGAGGCCGACCCATAAAGGAGGTGGTCGTCCATATGATGACAGCGTCCATATCGGCGGAGGCATGAAGGAAGGCGACGAACTTGTTCGACGCCGTTTTGACACTCAAGACAGCGAAGGAAACAACCAGGCGGGAAAGGTTTGAGTGGGTCTCTTGGGAGAGTGGTCGAGACGAGGAGCCGAAGGAGGGTGGAGGGGGTGGGAAGCAGCCGGGCTCTCATAGTCTTGACGCAGCCTCACAGGACGGATTACAAGATAGCATCCCCCCATCCAACCGCAGTCAGACATGCGGATGATAGTCAGGGATAGAGCTGATTGAAGAAGACCGGCACAGACGCCTCTCCTACGGTTTCGAAGTAATGCCAAAGTAATACCAAGCCGGGGTGGAGGAATCCGGGTTCCCGAAACATCCCAGAAAATAAAGCATGTTTGTTGTGGCTCGGCAAAAACATCAACATTTAATGTGCGAAAAGATTGAACTATGTACATTATATTACTTAACTGTATTCCGTCAGGCATAAACGTTTTAGGACGATTAATTGCCGGCTAATCAACGCCTCCTAGACGAACAGATTTTCCGCCGATTAGAGGTATGTCATTGGCTAGTGAAGTTAACAGCTAGTTTAAACAAAACATTAACAGTTACAAACATTCATAGAACAAACGCCGCGATTTAGCGTAAGGACTGACCCAGCACTACATATGTCGTTGGTGAGTAGTGTCTGCTCACCCTTTTAAGAAAACTTTTTTGTCGAATGACCCAAGGATCCTCCGATCCTTCTTTTGTAATTGCAATTGGTGCATCCGGTAACGTAGATCGCGTTCCCCGTCCATTGCCTAAAATGTGCGCAGTAACGGTGTATATAAAATTTTACTGATTGACAGCAAAAATATGCACTGTTAATTTCAGTCCTGTAGAAGCAATGTCGACAATAATTTAAACATACGCGCATAAAACAATTATTTGCACAAACACGATTATAAACATATACAGTTATAAAAATATACGGTGTTCCGCTTAAATTGGTGCGTATAAGTGGCCCCAGTTTTTCTTTGTGTGTTTAATTGTGTTTCAGGGAGACGATTAGGGACGTCGCAGAAATAAAGCGACTCAGTAATAATGATAAGAATATTTTTTTACAAAGATTTTATATTATTCATATGTACATGAATAATAATTACTAATATAATCATGAACACATCTACAGGATTTTTTTAATCATTAGGAAACCACTGGTGGCACGGACCAGCTGGTCGTTAGCCAGCTTGCTGCCGACTAAATCAGACGGAAACACGTCGAGCCATGCTCCGGCAGCGTCGGATGAAACCGGTGTAAAAGTACCCAAAAAACGCGTAGCTCGCGCGTCACGGGCAACAACGCTCGAAAGAGATCTTTGAGAAGCCAGACCCGGCAAGTAGGGAGGTCGCAAAAATGAAGTCACTCAATAGTAATAATGATATTAATATTTGTTTACTCCCGTAGCGGCCTATAGATTGCAGTAGCTTCCAGTGCGGCAAGCAGACCAGCGGAGCCCCCTCCCAACGCGCTACCATGGATCGAAATGGGGGCTACCATTCTAACTCGTAAGCCGACAGAAGAGCTAAGTAGCCACCTGAGTGGCCATTTGATCCCACCCGTTCCGCCTAGTGACCTGTTACTGAGAAGAACTACAAAATTGGCGAATAATAATAATAATAATAATAATAATAATAATAATAATAATAATAATAATAATAATAATAATAATAATAATAATAATAATAATGCAGCTTTTGTGAGTCAGTAGCGGCCGTTGTATAAACTAATGTGATGGAAAGAGAAAACTCTTGAACCCTAGTCGATTATTGGCGTGGCAAGAAGTGAGCGAGAGGCCCTGATGTTTAGTGCGGACTCTAGTCACTTGCTCATAATCTTGTGCTCAAAAAACTAAGTTCAGTTTAACACAACATGAACAACCAATTTGGTGTACATAAAATTTACATTCTGACAGTCCACATAGTAAAAGCTAGTTCAAAAGCTAGTTTAGATAATTCCATGACTTGAAATGGGAACAGCATCTATTTATTTAAATTTATAAAATAAATAAAAAACAAACTCTTCATAAATGATAAAGATTTAAATAATAACTAATTTTAATCTTAATAAGCTTACACTATTTGTCCAATTGTGTCGTGTATATACTCTTTATAATTAAAAATGATAAATAAAAACTAATCCAGTATAAAAGAAGCTTACAATAGTTGTATAATTCTGCCGTTCCACAAAAAAACTTTTTATATGATATCCACTCACTTTACATTCTAAATCGAATACACTTTTTTGTCTAGTTAATATCAATGTTATCACTTCCATACGTTTGTACTAATAAGCTTCCTGCGCGCAAGTTACGCATGCTTGGGCACCCTCACGCGCAAACAAAAAATTGATCAGAGGTGTAAACTCCTAATACTAACATTCCCTAGGCCCGTTAATCTATTCCGTATTCCTTGTTCCTGCGAGGAACAAATGAGGAAACATTTACAATCCAGCCGCCTATATATATATATATATATATATATAAATACCAAATAAATATACCAAATAAAATACAAATAAAATATACCAAACGCTTAACAAAATTCTCTCTAGACGCCTCCAGAACTCTATTAAGCTTCTCCCAATCCAGCGAGCGTTTCTCCCCTATAATGGTACCTTCGAGAATCTTGCGGTTCTGGATGGTATCCTTAACGATGCCAAGTCTGCAGGACGTGAGCTCAGACTTGCCTCAATCGACCTCCGTAAGGCGTTCGACATGGTGAGTCATGACTCCGTCCTGTGGTCACTCCGGACTCGCGGATACCCGGAGGTATTCATTAACTATATCGAACGCTTGTACCTCTCATCTAAAACTCTCATAGAATTTGGACAAGAATGTCGCGCATTTCGGCCAACTAGGGGTGTTAGGCAGGGAGATCCTCTGTCCCCCCTCTTATTTAATCTAGTTCTCGACGACATTCTTTCAAAATTAGACAAAACTAATATCGGGTACCAACTTACTGATGACTTCCGCCTTATGGGCTTAGCCTTTGCGGATGATCTCATCCTCCTAGCCTCCACGAAATCCACTCTCCAACGGCTCCTTAATATTGCGGACCCACTTTTAAAATCCCGAGGCCTTGAAATTAATACTAATAAAAGCTTTACTATCTCCCATCTATTTAATAGGAAGGAAGGTAAAGGTTTTATCAGAATTTAACGTTGGAGATAGGCAATTGCCAGCTAAAGGTATGAGCGATCGATGGAGATATCTTGGAGTCGACTTTGACAGCAATGGCAGAGTTGACTCCACCAAGGATATACTCCTTAACTTACTCAACAGACTCACGATAGCTCCCCTTAAACCCCACCAAAGACTCATATTTTTGAAAGATTTTCTCATTCCCCGTCTCCTATATAAACTGGTCTCCGGTCCCAGACCATCTTACGCACTCCTTAGTGACCTAGATAAAGAGATCAGAAAGGTTGTTAAGTCGAAATGGCTTAAGCTCGAAAACTCGGTGCCGAACGCCTACCTGTACACGCACACAGCACACGGCGGTCTGGACATCCCCTGCCTCCAAACATTCATTCCCAGAATCCGCCTCTCCCGCCTGACAGCACTACAACACTCCACGCACCTTGGGGTCCAATGGATGCTAACCACCGAGCACTTTAAAAAAGATCTTGCGAAAACAAGACTTCTTTGCGAGCGCTTGGGAACCTCCATTGAGACCGCTACACAAGAGACCGATTACTGGTCTCAACAACTACACAACACGTTCGATGGGGCACATTTTAAAAAAGCACACGAAACGCCCTTTGTACATTACTGGATTAAGGGTATGCCCTACCTATCTGGTAAGGAGTATTTAAACCTACTAAAGCTCAGGATCAACGCACTACCAACGCGTGCCAGATTGGCCAGGGGACGCCCGGGCTACAACAAACGTTGTAGGCACGGGTGTCATGCGCCTGAGACGTTGGCTCATGTCGCTCAGATGTGCGATATAACACACAAACAAAGCATAAAGAGACATGACGACGTCTGTGATCGCGTGGCGCGTCTTCTCCGCGAAAGGGGTCATGAGGTGGTTCGTGAGCGAGTATTCCGTCGACCGGGCGCACCGGGTCTAAAGCCCGACCTCGTAATAACAACACCTACCGAGGTCTGGGTTTTAGATGCCGAGGTTTGCGGCCCGAACCGGGACCTGGCAATAGCACGGCAAGACAAGATCGCCAAATATGACGTCGAGTTCCTAAGAGCGGCGCTCCCCTACCCGCAAAAACCTCGCAGATTCGGATCCATCACTATCTCTATGAGTGGTGTATGGGACTCCGAATCTGCGAGGACGCTCTTGGGGCTCGGCGTCACGAAGAGGAATCTTATGGATCTCACCGTTTTAACTTTGCAAGGAACCTTGAGGATATATCGCTCGCACCGGATCCATAAGAGCGGGGGCTACCATCAAGCAAGGACACGGACAACTGATTCTTAACTTCACGTGACACCTTTTTACCACCATTTTTATTAAGGCGAGCACTGCCGAGTGTGCAAACGTATTGTAAATGATTAATAAATCATCACAATATTTTCTATATATATATATATGCTTAAAACTTCTGCTGCATAGATTTTCATAAACTCTTACCTGCCTGGCAGCCGTGCCGTGTCCCAATGTAGTGCGAGGAATTTTCTCGCCGTCGAAATAATTGCGAATTTTTTGACATTTTGTTGTGCATACTTTCGTTGTTTTAGGAAAATCGCTTGGCACAAATTCGCCTATATATATATATATATATATATATATATATATATATATATATATATAGGGGAGTTATTACTGAGGGAGTTATTACTAAGATATGCAAGTGTCTAAGATTGGCCACGGGGGACCTGCGCGCTGGTAAATTTTTCCGGCAAAGGCTGTCATTGAATATACAACGTGGTAACGCCACGGCGGTGCTTGGTACCTTGTCCAGGTGGTCGACACCAGGCCTGGACCTAGGGCTGGTGTAGTTTGTCGACACGTTCGCTGGATACAATTGTTTACACCCCGTTATGAGTAAGATCTGTTGTCCCCTAGATTCGTTATTATTTGCAATATATATATATTGACTCATGTAGTATGCTACCTCTTCTAATATGTGTACAGAACATTTCTCCATAAAAACAAACATATATAGAGGTTTTATAGAGATTGTTTAGAGGTGTTTATAGATATTAACTGGTAATAGTCATGGTGCACACTGGGCGTCGTTGTTAAAGTCACAGGAATGCGGGACTTACAAAACCACTTAAATTCAGTCGCTCTTTAGGTTCTTGTCAGGGACAGCCGCAATACTGTCTTCTCCAATATTACTTTACATCTTAAATAAATCATTCAGTTTATTCGCCATATCATTGATTGTTACAAGTGTAGTGTCTACGTACGGAACAATAAGGACACTCACCGCTAGAGTTACCGGCTCTACCAACGCCGACGCCAGAATGACTTTTCAGTTTTATTTCATCCCAATCTGTACAACACTGTTGGCGCCCCTTGGTGGCACGTATTCCTCTGCCCCCTGGTGGCGCGCTTCTATCTATCTAATTCATCACGGATCATCGCTATCATCAATATCCATCTCAAATACTACACTCTCCCTTATTACCTATATTTATCTTACATAATCATCTAAATATTTTGGTGCCGTTCTTGTCCTCCTTGACCGCCTCAACTCCGGCTGCTCGTCCCTCTCTTCCGCTGATATGTATTCTTCCGGTTCCGACGATTACTCTGATGATGATTCTTCCTCCGTTTGTTCTTCTGATACTTCTTGCTCCTCTGATTCCTCGTTCCTGCCAGAACCGTTGTTCCGGTCCACCTGCCAATCAGTGGCCTGTGTTGTTGCCGTTGTTGCTGTTGTTGGCCGTTACTTCAGGCGGTTGCTTGGCGGACACTAGTCCGTTCCGGTGCCATACTCTACCATCGGCCAGCAGGTACGTATCCGCCCCTCTCCGTTTCATTACCTGGATCGGCGGGCTGTACTTTTTCTCTCCCTTCCTTACGATTGGCCGTCTCATGCGCACCCATTGACCTGGACTCAACGCTATATCCGTGACTGCTCTACGCCGATCGGCGTATTCCTTCTGTGCTCGCTGACGCCTCTCGGTGTGTTCGCGACTTGGTGCATCGCCTCGAGCGGGTTCCCCTAGAGCTGTCACACTCAATCGAGTTCGCATCGATCGACCATGAAGTAGCGTGGCTGGGGAGAGACCCGTGGTTGCATGTGGAGTGGCGTTATATGCTCCCACCATTTCTCGGATCCGTTTCTTGAAGTCTCCCCCCAGCTGTTTAGCGGTTTTAAAGAATCCCCCCAGCGTTCTGTTAAACCTTTCCACCAGGCCATTTGCCGCCGCATGGTACACAGGGGTCAACTGATGGATTACGCCAAATTTCTTCATGAACTCGGCAAATGCTGTACTAGTCATTTGCGAGTCATTGTCCGATATTAGATATTCGGGAACCCCCTCCTGATGAAATAGTCGGTGCAGGAAATCCACTATCTTTTCTGTGGTTGCCTCTTGGACGAGCTCCACCTCCGCCCATTTCGAATAGTAGTCAATTACCACTATTGCGAACCACTGCTGGGCTCCCACTGATATGTCAGGTCCACGGATGTCTAGCGCTATTCTTATCCACGGTTGCTTCGGCCACGGAGTCGTTCGAATCGGGGCGATCACGGGGCGTGCTGTTTTGTCGTGTCGAGCACACAGTCCACAGTTTCGCATAGCTTCTTCCACGAATTTATCCATTTCGGGCCACCTATCTTTTGGCGAGGGTTTCCTGTGCCGCATCCACCCCCGTACCTGTGTTAGCTCGGAATCTATTCTAGACAATCGTGCAATTTCTTCCCAGTTCAGTGGTTTTACTTCTTGTGTCAGATACGATACTACTATTTCTGTTGCATCATTCACTTCAAATTTATCAGTATTTGGTAATCGTGATAACATATCCGGGACAACACATCCGCGCGGTATTCTATTGAAAAATTATATCCCCTTAATCGCTCCACCCAGCGGCCTATCCGCATTGGCGCTCTTCCCGTTCCTTTTGCTCGTAACAATGTAACTAACGCTGAGTGGTCGGTACGGAGTAGAAATCGTCGTCCAAATAAATAAACATGCCACCGCTCTATTGCATAAAGGCAAGCCAGTGCTTCTTTCTCCCCTGTTGAATACGTTTGCTGTGTTTCTGTTAATGTACAAGAAGCGTACGCTACGGGTCTTTCACCTTCTGATCCCCTCTGCAACAACACTCCCCCCAGACCTATATTGCTCGCGACCGTTTCCACGATTACGTCGTATTCCGTGTTAAATATTGCTAATGGCTTAGCTTGTACAATACTTTGCTTCATCTCTTCAAAAGCCACCCGCTGTTCCTGTCCCCACGTGAATTTCGATTCCTTTTTCAATAATCGCCTCAACGGCTCCGTCATTTCGGAAAATCGTGGAACGCATCTCATGTAAAAACTTGTCGCCCCCAGTACTGATCGCACCTGTGCTGCATTCTTTGGTTCCGCTAGTTCACTGATTGCCTTAATATTATCCAGACACGGTGTAACTCCATTTCTACATATACTGAACCCCACGAATTCGACTCTATCCACTCCAATAACACACTTTGAATTCAACGTCATTCCCGACTCTGCTATTCTGCGCAACACTTCCTCAAGTCGAATACCCCCCCCCCCACTTCCTCAAGTCGAACCCGGCTTTCATCGACGGTCATGAATCTGCACCAAAAATCCGACGGATTTTTCGACATCTTGGCCAAATTTCGCTGTAAAGCCAAAACAGGCGCGTCTTTTTGGCCTTGGTTGAGCAAATGCGGCAGCCATTTTGCTCTAAGCTCTTTCATCTTCAAGTTTTCGTGTAGGATAAAATGCACACTGCCTAAACTAATCCCTAATGCCTCCGCTATTTCCTTAATGTTCATTCGCTTATCTGTGCCAAGAATTTTTCGCACTTTCTCTACGTTTTCCTCATCAGTTGCCGTTTTTTGGCCTCCTGGACGTAGTTTATCCTCGGTGCTCCTGCGACCTCTTTTTAACACATTAATCCAGTTGAAAACAGTGGCAAAACATGGCGCAGAGTCACTGTACGTCTCGTCTAACTCAATTTTTACTTGGGTTACATTCCAACCTTTAAAATAAAAATGCTTGATCGACTCGAAACTCTTTTTTCTCCATTTTTAAAAATCACGCCGATACGTTGCACGGGAAAAGATATCAAACGAAATCGCAACGGCCAATCACCATAATATATTGAGTGCTAGCAGTCGAAAAGTTGCAGTTCCTATTAGCGGTGAAAGCGTGCCAAAATTCGAATTCTAAAAAGCTTATTCTAAGAACTTATTGAACTACCTGTATATAATGGTGATAACCATGCCAAGTTATGATGCACACTAAAATCCGATTTATTTGTAGAGCTTTTTTCCACTTGTCTGTGGTGAACGCTGGTCTTTCTGTATAGTTCTGCATTACAAAAGTAATGTTTCTTTCTTCTTTAAACTCTAGGTATTGGTCCAGAACATCTGCACTAAATGGTATTTCGTCAGATATGAGGTCCTCTGTAAAGGTTCTCTTTCGACATAGTGCAAGCGCTAGTGTCGCCGATACGTTCCTAGGTAGTCCAAGTACACGCTGTATAAAGCAATTTTGAACTCGGTTGATGTTCTTGATGTCTGTCAGCCTAAGGTGAGGCGCGATCACTTGTAAGCTATATCGGGGGATTAGTGCCTAGATTAGTAGTAATCTTTATTTCAAATCGGTTGACGGCAATCTTTAGGTTAGTGTCACGAAGTTCTCCAAAAAGCATTATAGCTACCGTTGCTTTGGCCCGTTTTTCTTCTATGTGCTTCCCAAACGAGAGTCTTGAAGTTAGAGTTACTCCCATATATGGAAAATAACTAAATAGCTCGACAGAGGTGCTGTTTATTTTTATACGGCGATCTGCAATGGTATATGCTCCTCCACGACTCAAACGTAGGACTTTGGTCTTGTTTATATTTATTGTCAGTTGTTTTTTCATTGCACCATTCTGCCGATTCGCTAAGAGAAAACTGTAAGTGGTCTCGGGACTTTGCGAGAACTACTAGGTCATCATCATAGAATGCATGTAGTGCTTTTACGTTTCGTAGGACTTCCATCAGACCTGTCACGTATAGGACAAATAAAAAACGGGCTTAGAGGATCACGGATTACAAAATGGCATCCCCCTATCCAACTGCAGGTAGACATGCGGGATGATAGTCAGGGATAGAGCTGACTGAAGGAGAACGGCAGAGACACCTCTACCACAACTCCGAAGCAATGCCAATGTAATACCGAGCCTGGGGGAGGAGGAATCTGGGTTTAGTGGGTTTGCGAGCCTCACACTAGTCACGCATGCTGCTAGTGGCGCATATGCATCATGCATTCCCAAAACCTCCCAGGCAAAAAAAACAATGATAATGCTGGTTTTGTAAGACTGTATAACCCGGCCCTGTAGGTTGTTTGAGATGATTCGGTGTAGGTAAAAAGGAACGTTAATCCTGTAGAGAGTCTCTGAAACTCTTATCCACGGTATTCTTTTAAAAGCCTTTTGGACTCGTAGAGGGGTTCGGCCTATGGAAACAATATGTAGGGCTTTCTGATAGAGTATTGGGCTGTCTCAGCTAAGTCGCTCGCTTATTCATGCGTATGGGCCATGCGTAAGGCCGTTGGCCTTAGTCTTTTTCTTACAACTGAGTTTAATAAAATTAACCCCCTCCCATAAACTCTGATCATCATGCCTTACGTTTTGAGATTGTATTTGTGTTAAGAAACCGATGTTGCTTATATTGCGAGTTATCTAAATTATGTTAACTGGACTACCTTTTACGTCCGAATGTAAATACCATGAACATCAAATCGGTTGTTCATGTCGTGTAAAACTGAACTTAGTTTCTAGAACGCAAGAACATTAGTAAGTGACAAGAAATCAACTTAGATGCGCTCTTGATTTTAGACGTCATGAGGATAACGTCATGCAGCGACGTCTAGCCGGCGTGCTTGCAACTGATGGGGTCTTGACAGGTCACTTCTGTTGGGCCCGCTATCGGATCCCCAAACAACCTCACCGCTGGCCTGCGCATTAAGCCTAAAGACGCTCTGTTGTCTGCTGTCGCTTCAAGTTTCACTGGCTTGCGTGCACTCGAAACTGATCCTGCGTTGACAGCGGCCTCCCCTGTTGTCGCGGGCGACACCGCACTGGAGTCTCCACCGGCATCACAATAAGACATTCGCAGATGGGCCGTACCCACTACCTTGCGGTGGAGCGATAGCATTCGGTACGAGCTGCTTAATATCTCCCCCTGTCTTTTAGAGCTGTACAGGTCGTGAAGGAGCCTTAGCCCAATTTTGGACAACTGCAGTGAAAGATCGTTTGGGTAGCGAGGCCGATGGCTGGAGATTAATACAGTTTTGGACAACCGCAGAAAAAAACCGTTTACAAAAAGATGCCGACGGCTGTATGTCGGGTGAGCAGATTTGCACCGTGGGAGCGGAGGCGTTTTACTGAATGCGTAGTGGGGCTGACCTCCTAAACTGTTCCATCCGGTGGAGGCAATGAGGGCACGATCCCCAAGTAAACTGGTGAGACCCCTTACAGAGACAGCAACCCCCCTCAACTTTGGGGGTTGAGTCCACTTGGACTGTTTTGTGTTTTTTCTTTTAAGCTCTTGAGATGTTGGACCACTGCCTTGAGATTGGCAAGTGCATCTTTCTCATGTGCGGTAAGCTCTGTATTCTCACATGTTTTTATTGCGGCCTTTATCTTATGACACGTGCAAGGTGTGCCGTTCTCTCTCGAACTGGGATCTTTCGATTCTAAGATTTTATCTAGCACAGAAAATCAATTGACTTTAAGTCTTTCTAAAACTGTCAGATTACCATTGCAGCTCATTGCATTAAACCTTAAAAGCTTTCTATTTCTTGCGATCCCCGCAGGTCTTTTTCTTTGTGTACCTGTCCTTGAAGAATCTCTCCGCAGCATACGCTAGCATTGTCTTCCCCTTCCATTTCGCTAGCGATTTTACGCTCCTTCTCGACTTCTGTTTCAGTCCTGTGGGCTCTTGCTTGCCCCCTGAACGGATCCATTTGTTTTAATTTTTTTTTTTTTTATATTTGTTTTCACCCGGTTCTGGCTTTAAACTCGGTACTGCCTGTACTGCGTCCGCTTGATAGGCAGTGGCGCGACCTGATCGGCTACGCCCTCTGTGTAAGATCGAGAGCACTAAGTAAGCCATTGGCTAACCCCAGGTGATGTTAACGGTGATGATGACCCAGATGAGAACGGCAAAACAGCACAAAATGACAATACTGTAGTGATAGCGACGACAGATCACTGTTTCAGTTGTGGAAACAATACTTTTTTGTTATATTTGTTTTTACCCGGTTCTGGCTTTAAACTCGGAACTGCCTGTAATGCGTCCGCTTGATAGGCAGTGGCGCGACCTGCTCGGCTACGCCCTCTATATGTAACCGCTGTGAGGGGCCGACCCATCAAGGAGGTGGTCTCCCATATGATGACTTCGGCGGAGGCATGGAGGGAGGCGACGAACTTGTTCGACGCTGTTTTGACACTCAAGACAGCCAAGGAAACGGCCAGGCGGGAGAGGTTTGAGCGGGTCTCTCGGGAGAGTGGTCGAGACGAGGAGCCGAGGGAGGGGGGAGGGGGTGGGGAGCAGCCAGGCCCTCATGGTCTCGACGCACCCTCACAGGACGGATTACAAAATGGCATCCCCCTATCCAACCGCAGGTAGACATGCGGGATGATAGTCAGGGGTAGAGCTGATTGAAGGAGAACGGCAGGGACGCCTCTCCCACGGTTTCGATGTAATGCCAAAGTAATACCGAGCCTGGGGGGGTGGGGAGGAATCCGGGTTTAGTGGGTTTGCGAGTCTCACACTAGTCACGCAGGCTGCTAGTGGCGCATGTGCATCATGCATTACCGAAACCTCCCAGAAAAAAAAAAAAAAAAAAAAAGCCCTCTATATGTAAGATCGAGAGCACTAAGTAAGCCATTGGCTAACCCCAGGTGATGTTAACGATGATGATGACCCAGATAAGAACGGCAAAACAGCACAAAATGACAATACTGTAGTGATAGCGATGACAGATCACTGCTTCAGTTCTGGAAACAATACAGATATATCTGCCAGGGTAACGTGATAATGCCACGCACGCATTTACATATACAGGCCAGGATGGTGCCGAAGGAACTCGAAAGGAAGAGCGCCAGGCGTGTGGAGGGATAAGCCACGAGTACGGGCCGAAAAGTGCCCGACGAAACGAGTAAGATACCGAAAGTAAATGAGCAGCACCGGTGAGACGTAGTTGGACCAACGGCGAATGCCTGGAAGCGGCGGAGGATGCGCATCATGGGATGGTGAGGGCAGTAACACGTTCTGGCGGCTGATGAAGACAAAGTTGGATGAAGTCTCCGCCGAGGTAACACCTAATAAAAACAACAAAAACGAGTGCGAGTAGGCGAAAACAGAGCCAATGGAGAAGAGTACGCAGACGAAAGAAAGACGGCAGTCAAAACACCAAGTTAGTGCCCGACGACTTGGTCAGAATACGGAGACCTGTCGCTGCAAAGGGGAGAGAAGTATAGCGACTAATAAGACAGTCGGTCAGAACATGTACGACCAGGAGAGTGGTAGGAGATCGCACAGAAAGCGGTTGACGCGTGCCGGCTAATCTCAAGGAGCACGGGCGGCGCAAAGGCCAGCCTAGAAGGACGAGGTGCGCTAGGTGAACAATACGAAGACGACAGCGCGCCGTGAAGGAAGAAACGCGCACCGAGCCGGCTACAGGAGTTCGTGATAGAAGATAAAACCGAATTCAAAAGCCTGTAAAGGGGGGGGGGGCATATGCGATAACAACGTCTGTTAAGCAGCGCGAGGGTAGACAGGGTCGATTGGCGGCAATGCCGAAGCAAACTAAAGACATGGCGCCAAATGGAAGATGCCGCCACGCCAGTAGCGAAGACGCGGGAAATTACGAAATACGCGGGCAGATCTGTGATATAAAAACAGGCATGCGAATAAATGAGTCGTCGTTAATTTGAGGCAGGCAGAGCATGTGCGTTCTTCAAGCCAGATAATGTTAAACTCGTAACGGTCGCCGGCCAGTCATGGCGGTGGTGACATCCTCTCCATCTTTGCCAGACAGGCAAAGATGCGCAAACACGCTTGTCTGCGCGCCGCCAAATAGTAGTTCTACCCGTAGCCTTTGAAACGATAGGATGAGCGGAGCAAACTGTTCAGCGCTAAAGGACATTTAAGGTATTTCGGCAGATCCAGACCTAACAGTTATCAATCCGACGGAAAATATAGACTGGGGTTGAAGTTTACGCTCTGTACTCACGAATCTTGAGACGCGTGACTCTCACTCATGACTAGTAACCAGGAAAAGGACGAAAAGCGAGCAATGTTTCTAGCAGATATGTCTGGAACGTAGGCAGATGTCTGCCCCTAGGGCTACAAATAATACCGCAGCTCCGAAAACGACGCAATATTTCCTGTTACGGATCGATATGGTTTTTATATTCATCATCTTCCAGCCATAAAGTTAGTATGTATAGAAGTTTACCGCAAATGAGGTTGAATTTTTCAGTTAGCAAAATATAATATGTTTCTTTCGTAGTCAACAAGTGTAATTATAGGTGTAAAGTTTAGACAAGTTATACAAATTTGATATGTTTCTTTGTGAGTCGAGCTATACGTACGGGTAAGGACCTCATCGCCAGTTAATTTGTAAATGCGCAGATTTGAGAACTTTGCCTTAGTGTCTACCCGGCCAAGAGCGTAGCAGAAGGAACCATCGTTGGTGGCATTAAGCAGAATTCTGGATATTGCTTTAATTAAGGCTTTAGTCCGTCTTTCCGTAGAGACCGAAGTGAGAATGTGTTCCCTTCTTTCGCTTCCTTTCGAACTTTCGCCCGATACCCTACGACACATTTGATTACGCTAAAAGTATTAAACGTTAATATATATATATATATATATATATAGAATATATATATATATATATATATATATATATATATATAGAATATATATATATATATATATATATATATATATATGTAGCAATTGATTAATAATTTGCATACTCGGCAGTGCTCACTTCAATAAAAATTGCGGTAAAAAGTTTTCAGTTAAGATCCAGCTGTCCGTGGTTTTGCTTGTTAGCAGCCCCAGCTCTTATGGACGCTGCGCGAGCGGTATATCATCAAAGTCCTTTGCAACATTATTAAATAATAATAATAATATTTTTTTTTTGGACAAGTGTTTATTTTATCAATATGCACATGTATCACAATTATCAATATATTACGTATATAAAATCTACAATATTGCTTATATTATGCTTATTGCTTGAGTGTCGGTGACCACTCAACATCATCTTGGCGTTGTCTCTCTGTAATTCTAATGACACTTTCTGTCGGAAGAAAGCGGTCGATCTTGGCTCCGCTGTGGTCTCAAAGAGCTTCTTCCCAAGCTCATTTGTCAGTTTGAGTGCATCCTTGCCCCAAACGCCAGATGACTCTAGGCCGAGCGCCATTACAACGTGGTCCTCAAGGAGATGCGCGTATAGGCGCCGTTTGTGCATCTCCCGTTGGTGGATAATGTTGCCGACGCCCGCGTTGGCTAGTGCACGATAGCCGAGAGCGTGCGTGTCGGAGACGGTGACGTCCCATGCCAGCGGCCGATTGCGGTCCCAGTCTCGGCTGGTAAGGCCGTCCGGTCGACGCATGTCGTCGCTCTGTAGTCCACCAGGCTCCAGTGTGACGCGGTAGCCGGCTTGTCTGAAAGCGCGCCCGAGGATGTCATTAATGGCATCGTGGCGGCCCTGCGTAAGCCCAGCCAGCTTAAAGCAACTAAGTCGGTGCAGGCCACGTTCATCCACGTTCCACCACACGGGCATACCTCTGTCTCAAACATGGCAATGCCAAGTCTGAGGCCACTGGCGGCACGGAAGTGGTCATCAGCCAGCTTCCTGCAGACTAACTCGGACGAAACACGTCAAGCCACGCTCCGGCAGCGTCGGATGAAACCGCTTTCAGTCTAATGCCGTCTATATCTAACTCAAAGGCAGTCAGAAGAGTTAAGTGGGTAGCCTGAGTGGCGATTTGGTCCCACCCCTTCTGCCTAGTGACCTGTTCCTCAGAAGGACGACCAGACTGACGCGCGTCCCAAATTCGAATGGCGTTTTGTTGGCGGCTGATGAGTCCGCCGGTAGTTGCGGCCACTGCAGAGGCGAAGCTATGGGACGAAGCAAGGAAAGCGGGCAAGGCAAGGTCCGTGGCCGAACGAATGCCCATTCCACCCAGCCGGACCGATAGGCTTGCCTGCATCCATGCCTTATCATCGAGCGTCAGGTCAAGGATGTTTTCCAAGGCTCTCCTCACTTGGTCGTCGAGGTCCAAAGTTTCTGACGGCAAAAGGAAGGTAGGTCAGGTCCGTAGTACATACATGACCTTATGTACTCCCATTGCGTGCCGGAGCAGAAAGTAGGCTTGATGTCTACCGAGATGACCCAGCCTCTGGGAAAGTCGGGAGAGCTGTTCTCCCTTCTCGGCCAGTACCGAGGTTGCTGTTAAATTCTGTTAACAGCCCGCGAGGTTGCTGTTAAATTCTGCAATCACCTGCTGTCTCTCTTCGTCCTCGAAACCCTGTAGGAATAACTCTCATTTAGATGGGTTCAGCTGCAGCCCGCTTCATTGTCGAACGCTCTGAGATCCTTGATGTCTTTGAGTAATGCCGAAGGATCGTTGTCAAGAAGGGTCCCATCGTCGAGGTAAAACAGAGGGACCTTGAAAATAATAATAATAATAATAATAATAATAATAATAATAATAATAATAATAATAATAATAATAATAATAATAATAATAATAATAATAATAATAATAATAATAATAATAATAATAATAATAATAATAATAATAATAATAATAATAATAATAAAATAATACTAATGGAATGGGATGGAGGATGGCCATCGTTTCTACTGTTCTATATGCACCTGTTGGTCTTTGTGCTCACGCCGTTCAGAGCTAGACTAATGTTTCCGTGTCTCTTGCGGCCCGTGAGAAGTACTGCTTCGCTCTTTTTGGGCGCTAGCTCGAGGCAGTGTCCTACTATCCAGTTGTTAACAATCTGGCCGCTTGTGCTCTTGCTTGCAGCGTCTCCGCTTCCCGCGCCGTGACCAAGATAGCAAGGTCGTCCGCGTAAGCTATTGTTTGTACTCCTTCAAGTCCATATTATGTACATCTAACTCGCAGGCCTACAAAAGAGTTAAGTGGAGTGGTGATTTGGCCCCACCCCTTTTGTCTAGTGACTTGTTCCTCAGAAGGACGACCAGACTGACGCGCGTCCCAGAGCCGAGCGGCGTCTTGTTGGTGGCTGATGTATCCGCCGGCAGTAATGGCCACTGCGGAGGTGCAGCTATGTTACAAAACCAGGAAGGCGGGCAAAGCAAGATCCGTGGCCGAGCGAATGCCCATTCCACCCAGCCGGACCGGTAGGCTTGCCTGTGTCCATGCCTTATCCTCGAGCGTCAGGTCAATAATGTTTTCCAAGGCTCTCCTCACCTGGTCGTTAAGATCCAAAGTTTCTGACGGCAGAAAGAAGGCAGGTGAAGTCCGTAGTGAGTACAAAACTTTTTGCACTCCCATTGCGTGCCGGAGCAGAAAATAGGCTTGATGTCTCCCAAGATGTCCCAGCCGCTGGTAAAGCCGAGAGAGTTGTTCTCCCTTCTCGGCCAGTATGGGTCCAATCATGTCGGGGAACACCGCCGTACCAAGCAGGTCCAGCTCACACCGGTCCTTTACAAGAATGCCCGGGAGCTTGCTGTTGAATTTCGCAATTACCTGCTGTCTTTCTTCCTCTTCGAAACCCTGAAGGAAAGCTCGCATTTAGAGGGGTTGAGCTGCAGCCCGTCCCATTGCTCAAACGCTCTAAGATCTTTGATGTGTTGAGTAACATCGACGGATGTTACTCAAGACATCAAAGATTGAGATCAATAATAATAATAATAATAATAATAAATAAAAAATTTGTGACCATTCCGCCGTGGGAAAAAGGCAAATGTCTGGTTTGGGATGCGACAGTATCCTGCACGGCCGCACCGTCTTATTTATGCCACAGCGCGACGGAGGCGGGATGGGTTGCCGAACACGCAGAAAAAGAAAAGTGGCGTAAATACAAAGAGTTAGAGCCTAGATACAATTTCGTGCCGATCGCAATGGAAACAATGGGCCCGGTCAGCAGAAGTACAAGGAAATTTATAAAAGACTTAGGTGATCGAATACGAGCAAACACCGGGGATATACGCGAAGACGAATTTCTGAGGCAGCTGCTTTCACTGGCAGTGTGCAGAGGAAATGCCGCGTCGATATTAGGTGCGATGGGCTGAGAACAGATAGATGGTAACCATGAAATAACGAGGATACACATTCACACCTCACAATTGTATTGTCCTAACACATATTAATGAAAATAAATAATAATAATAATAATAATAATATGGGACAATTTTTTTTAGATCTTAGACGCGCCTTTGTTCCTGTTGCGCCAGTGTTCGTTCAGATATTCTCCTAAATTCAAGCACCTGGGCTTTGACGATCACGCCATTAAACTGCTATCGGCGTACCTTCTCGGGCGAGTTTTGCTAGGTATACCTCAGGGCTCGTACGGACAATTTTGTGCAGCACTTTTTTTAGATTCTAGAAGGGCCTTTAACATCGTTCGTTCAGATATTCTCCTACATTCAAGCACCTGGGCTTTGACGATCACGCCATTAAATTGCTATCGGCGTACTTCCTCGGGCAGGTTTTGCTAGGTATACCTCAGGGCTCGTGCATTGGCCCACTAGCCATCCTCTGCTTTATAAATGATATGGAAAATATCGCACGAGGAGCCGCTATCATTTATGCTAATGACAGCACTTAAATATGTTGGGCAATCTGGTGAGGGGGTACACCGGGTGATGATGCAGGATGTCACTGCCCTCAACGCTTAGTGTGCAGCAAACCGTATTGCTATCAATGCAAAGAAAACTTAAGTGGTGGTCTTCGGACAGGGTAACGCCATTCCTCGAATGCCACCTGTAATAATACATGGCCACCTGATACAACCCAGGAACTGTGTCAAGGTCCTGAGTGTAACAGTAGATGCAAAACTCTCTGGCAACGCGCATGTAGAGACCCTTATCCGTCGACTTGCTGTCATCACAAACTCATCAAGATACATCAAGAACCAAATTAGAGCATCTTCATGCAAGCTGCTCTATAACGTCTTTTTCTTGAGTCACCTTACGTACGGATCGGAATTCTGGACTGCCTGCAGTAAGGGTTGGGCGGAGCGACTGAGTGTGGCACAAAGGCGCCTTCTTCGTATGTTTCGGGGATCGGCCAGTCGAGAGAGAAAACAACACTATATTAGATATAAAAATACCATGCGCTATTTAACCTTAATAGTGATTTTTAAGAATATCCATGGAATTAGGCCGAAGATACTAGAACTTGATCGCCCTGGAGGGGCGAGAGAGACCAGAGCATCTAACACGGTCACACTGAAGATACGCATGCAGCAAAGCAGCAAGGGCAGCCAAGCTTTTGGCGTGCGAGCTGTCAGAGAGTGGAACACTCTTCCAATTAGCTTGCGTTGTTTGAAATCCTTAAATAATTCCAAGGAGAATTTAAAGTCACACCTATTAGCCCGTCAATAATGGATACACTAGTCTTCCTAAATTGACTCTCGCATAGAGGTAAACACAAGTAAGTTTATTCCGACTGCAACTTCGCACCTTTCCATCTGGTGCGGCAGGAGGACTCGACGGCCTTACGCCCGACCATCTAATATGCCTTCTTCCTGCCAACGGAGACCACAACGATGTGCTGAAAACACTTGCCAAAATGTGGCTACATCATACGTAACGGGCAAGTTCCGGAAACTGTGAGAAGCGTCATATATGGTGGGTGGCTCATCGCCCTGAAAAAGAAAACCGGGGGATACCGGCCCATAGCCGTTGGTTGCACTCTACGTAGATTGGCCACAAAGACTGCTTCCCCAGGTCAATGTGAAAAACAAGCTGCAGCCACGCCAGATGCGGTACGCCACTCGAGACGACGAGCTCGTAGGCAGTAAGCTGGCCGACGTCCAGTTCCGTGCCGCTAGTAATCTTAAGACTTGACATTGCCATGTTTGAGATAGAGCTATGTGCATGCGGTGGAACAGTGGATGAACGCGGCCTGCACCGGCTTAGCTGCCCTAAGCTGGCGGGACTTACGCAGGGCCGCCACGATGCCATCAATGACGTCCTCGGGCATGCCTTTGGGCAAGACGGCAACCGCGTCACGCTGGAACCTGGTGGATTGCAGAGGGACGACAGGCTTCGACCGGATGGCCTTACCAGCCGGGACTGGAATCTTAATCGGCCGCTGGCTTGGCACGTTACTGTCTCTGACACGTACGCTCTCTGATATCGTGCACTAACCAGCGCGGGCGTCGGCAACATCATTCACCAACGGGAGATGCACAAACGGCGCCTATACGCGCATCTTCTTGAGGACCATGTGTAATGGCGTTTAATCTCGAGTTATTTGGCGTTTGGGGCAATGATGCACTCAACTGACAAAAGAGCTTAGGAAGAAGCTCTTTAATGCTACTGCGGCGCTAAGGTCGACCGCGTTCCTCCGACAGAAAGTGTCATTGGAGCTTAAGCGAGGCAACGCCAAGATGATGTTGAGTGGTCAGCAACACTCGAGTAATAACAATGATGTTATATAATTAGTATATTAGTAATTGTGATACATGTTCATAATGATAATAATAAAAACCTGTTTCCAAAAAAAAATATTATAAAGTGTCTCGATTTTGTGGGTTCCATCTGGCCCAAAAAGGGGGGGGGGCTAAAATGTCTTCATTATATTCGCCCGGGTGGGCATGACGAAAGTTAAAGTAAGACCTAAATTATGATTAACAGCCTTTAAGTACAAGATAGATATCTATATTTTAGTTGGGAGACGCGTGAAGTACTAGGGGGTTTAAAATTATTATGAGAAGCAAGAGTGTTATTTTGTGTGGAACTTGATTGTGCTTTTGTGGCTCCCGAGGCCTGCGCCAGATTTACATACTCGCCCGCAATTCTGGCAGCTAGTCTTCCGGCGGTGTTGTTGCCGTCACGTGATGCGGTCGTTTTGGGTCACAGCGGTGGTAAGACTACCTTAGAAGTTCGCGGTAAACGGTGACCCGATTTTAAGCAGATGTTGTTAAAATCACCAAAATATAGCGGTCTTTTAGAGTTCGTGGAGGCTAAGAGAACAAGATCATCCGCAAAGCCTAAGCCTATAAGTCATTAGTAAGTTGGTTAAGTTGAATGTACATATATAAGCCTCCAATTATAACTCACGGATTTCTCCAAAGAAGCGAAACCAACATGTAAGCTTGCACTACAGCAAGTACCCCTAAAGTTTTCGGGCTGACCCTCAGCCAAGATTTAACGTCTACGGAACTGTTTTTCACATTGCTTCATAGACGGACCCCCATAAATACAAATGTGCAGCGGTGGGGTTCGAACCCGCGCACCTATGTGTCTCCTCCGGTTGCGAGGCGGAGACTTAATCCACTACGCCACCGGGCTCGACACAGCAAGTACCCCTGAGGAAACTTTACTATTCTGTTGTAGTCTAAAAGGTGCCTCTTCGTCGTCCGCGAACACGAATGATTGCTTTATCCAATCGGGTGGAATAGTAAGCTTCCCTTCGCCTATCAGAGCCTGTTTTAACAACTAAAAACACAATTATTTTATGCTTAGTATTAAACGTGGCAAATGTTTTGGCGATACTTTGACAAACTTCCGATTGTAAACCGGGCGCGGATGCCTAAAGAATTGTTTAATTCAAAGTTTTGCAAGTTAGTTATTCTAGAGGGTACATGCACTCTATACAAGCTAGTTCTTGTAAACTGACATGTTTGACAGCATATTCTACTTCCACATGGTTACTGGTTTTTCAGAGTCATTTACCAAATCTTTTATTTGGCTACCTTTATTAGCGTATTGATACATCAGATTACGACTCAACATTGCAACATTTAATATGAATATTATAATGATCTCATGCCCAGTGGTTGACTGATGCACGTTGATAGGAATAAGGATCGGGTTGGTAGTGTTGTTATGAAGAGCCGATGTTGTATGATGATCTAAATTATGCGCGCAATCGCATTGTACAAATCAAGGCCCGAACAATTTTGCATGACTGCTCGCCTCGGAACTGCATCGTATGCACGAGGGATAGCATACAGGCAGTCTGCTCTCGTGGTTGTAGGCGGCGTTGTAATGACTCAAGTCGTCATCAGAATGCCCCTTAACGACGTTTCTAAATCTCTGAAATGCCACATCCATCATAATAACAAGTCCGTCGTGCTGGAGAACGCACAACCTGAAGACCTACGTTAGTATAAAAGCAGTCTGTAGGCAAGTGTCATTTTAACAAACGTTTTAACTCTGGTAGCAACATCATTGTGTACGAGGCCGTGGTAGACCAGTGGGTGAATTATCAATCTACCAATAATCGTTTACCGCCGGCGCAATGTGTAAGGAATAACGATTTGTTGTGTAAACCTCTCGTCTATGAGGGTGAACATAGTAGTTTTCTACCTCCCCCCCCCCACACATCTTGACCCGGCAGAGATCGCTGACAGTAGAGTTCTGGTATATCAGGTATCGACCTGTCTTGTGCCAATCATCGTCGGTAACGGGCTACTAACGCTAAAGGAGAGGTGCTGCTTCAGTTGGTGGAGTACTTTGGTCGAAGATGTGCAAATGCACGCGAAGACCACACGTATATAAGTCATAACGGAAGCAGCACCATTGACCTACTGTTTCACAACCTTGTCGATGGCGAAGCTAAAAGTTTCGATGTTCTCGACGTGGCTGCAAGGAAGCACCTACCCGTGTTAGTCGCAAATATTCCAGATATTTGGTTCAAACAGCGAGGCGAACCACATTTGGTTGCCACGAGGCGTGTTGACTTTTCACTTTTAAAAGTTTGATCGCCTCGAGGTGGGCTGTGATGTGGATACTTGTTGTGGATGTGAACTGCTGGAGAGAACCATAAAACGTGCAGTCAGGTGAAAGAAACCGGGACAGAGGAAATCATATCAGTGGTTTTCTCAGGCTGGCTCTGTCGCCCACCGTGGGGTGCTCGAGCTTTTGCATTAAGCGAGGGTAAACTCACCATCGCATCTGCTAGCAAGGCGCAGGCTTAACTACTTCAACAGTAGAAAAGCCTATATGAAAACTCAGGCAGCATGTACCGCGGCCTCGGCCCCGGCTGGTGCAGCAAAGCAAAGCTGGTGACCCGTCGCCTCGCCTATTTTATTCCTAATTCTATTGCGGCTAGCCTGCGTAAGAACAGGAAGAGCAAGCTATCGGCCTCGTTATATGACCCGTTTTTCTGAAAGACGAGAAGCCTCGCCCCAAAGATTATAGGCAGCAGTTAAGATGGAGGGGCGCCTTACATCAACGACTCTTGCCACTGCGCTTGCCAGCCGACCGGCTGTGTCTCCCAGAGTCTGGGACAATAGTCCATTAGCAGTTGGGGTCTTATAACGTCAGGACCCCTGGCGAAACTCCGTGAAAAGACTAAAACTTCTTGCCCTAACGTGGCGCAAGAAAACTGAAGGTTGGGAGAGACTGGCCACTCTGGTGGAGCCGGGAGTGTTTCTCGTGGAGGGCTGGCAAAGACACCCTTCCCACTGACTAAAAAAAAGCTTAGGCTGACTCTTACGGAAACTAACATTGAAACGGACAAGATAAGGAAACTGAAGGATGAATATTATACGATAAAAATGCATACCTGTCAATGCGCTATCCCTGCCCAAACCTGGAGCCGTCGACTGTCTGCTTGCCTTCATGACCACCGAAGATATCGGCGTAGCGCTCATTACGGAAAGCTGGCTGAACGAGAACGTCTCCTCGGCTGAACTTTCGGCGGGTGGCAAATTACAAGTCTTTCGCAGAGATCGTGTTGGCCAAAACGGTGCCGGTGTACTGCTCCTTGAAGTTTGCATGTTCTGAGGTCTACACCGGCAATACTTCCTCTAAATTGATTGCGGTTGATTTGATTCTTCCGAACGGCACAGTACAACTGTACGTACTTTAGCCCTACGGGATCTCGAGCGGAGCTATCGACTAAAATGACTACTCTCATTACAGATATCAAAACAAATGTATCGGATGAACATAGTGTAGTGCTTGCTGGAGATATAATTCAACCTGTCATAAACTGGACAGATTGGCACTGCTCATCCAGACAAGCAGAGTTACGAGCCCAAGGTGGACCACTGTCCATGGAAGGAATGTTTCTTCCATACTGTTGCGAAGCGGAACTACTGCAATACGTTGAGCATCCCATGAGAGGTACCAATGTTCTTGACATTGTTCTGGCTAGAGATGATATTGTTGACAACGTCATCGTTTCACCGGCGCCAGTTGCAACAGACCATCAGATGGTCTCGTTCACGACCTTTAGTTGTCCCAGTGTGACGACGGCTCGGACGCAACTCTGGGGTTTTGACAAGGGAAACTTATTGTCTAACCACGAATCTGAGTGCTACGAACTGGACGACCTTCTTCCAACCATGTATTGACGTAAATGACATGTAAAACAAATTTGTCACTTGCATGCACTTCCTGCTGGACTTGTGTGCCCAGGAAGTCCCCTTATCTGCATGGTGTTCTGAATCCTAGCATAGAAAGCATCTCCCAGCAATTGAACAGAGCGACGCCAGAATACGGAATTAAGACTGCAAAAAACTGCAAACGATGCTTCATAGAAAGCGAATCATCGAAGAAAGCTCTGTAGCCTAATCGGCTGTTCCCACCGCGGTTCATAGATACATCCAAAGGCGAATGAAAGTTCGATCAATAGAGCGGATGGATCGGTTGCTACGCAAAACTAAGAGAAAGCTGAAATTCTGCGCAGAGTATTCGCTGCAACATATCCATCACCACGGAAGTCCAGCTACGCGACGCACGACCGCTCTAATAACGCCGCCTGTGTCAGAGGATCTGGCATGGCTGAAGACGTCGACTCCTCTCCTGAAAATCTTGAACACTACCTTCGCTCTCTGGCCAACAAGCGAAGTGCCACGCCTAATGGTATCCAAGATTTTGTATATAAGAAATGTAGATGTGATGCGTGTGTTCCCTTGTCATTGATAATTTGTAGAACCCTTCAAGATGGTTGGGTCACAGATCTCTTACGCTGCGCCATTGTCTGTCCGGTTTATAAACGCGGCGACAAAAGTGATCCAAACAACAAAATGAGTTGGCCGATGCGATCTATAGAAATGCGAATTCACCCAGTCTATTATATCTGAAGGAGTGATATATATTTTTATAGTTTATCCTATTATATATATATATATATATATATATATAAATTATAGGATAAACACCTAACCTGTCAAAACGACTAACTCTGGTTTAAGATTTTTTTAAGCCTCGCGTAGAAGAACTAAAAACTGAGGGCGCGCTGAATTTCCTGATATCTGTTCTTCTCAACCGCGACCGCGCACTTGAACGGGACAATATCCTAATAATAATGAATAAATAAGATTCTACTGAATCGGCCCCAAGATCAGACTTCTGAGGAACCCCCGCAGAGATCTCATACTCCTGGCCGCCGGCCGACAGTCTTCCTTCCGATAAATAGGACGAAATTATCCGGCGAATGTATGGCGAGATATCCTTGCGCCTCATCGCTTCCAAGCGTAGACTTCCTTTTACGGAAACCGTACTGGGCGTCTGACAGGGCCCCTTTGAGCTTAATCTCAGCGTTGAGCTTCTCAACGATAACATTCTCTAAGATCTTGCCCATTATGTTAAGAAGACATATAGGCCGGTAAGCAGAACTACTTGTGAAAGCATTGCCCTCTCCCGTGGGTTTGGGGATTAGTACCAGGTTGGCGTTTCTTCACAACCGCAAAAATCGCCTTTCTCTTAAAAGACGCATCGCCAGTGCTTGAAGCAGCTTCGGCCATCGCTGCACCAGCAGCTTTGCCGCTTCAGGAGGTATTCCATCGGGGGCGGGTGCTTTACCGGGTGTCAATCGTTGCCATTCTTGCTCGACTTCCTCCAACGTCACCTTGGGAATATCTTCTTTAGCAACCAGAAGATCCTCCTCGTCGCCTCCCCACAGGTGAACCGGGAACAAGCTATGAACCTACTCCTTTAGAACATCTGGCGGAAGTCTCAGAGCAGGCACCCGAAGCCTGGCTATAACAATTCGGTACGCTAACCCCCACGGTTCACCCTTCCACTCAGGCAGCTGCGTTTCCAAGTACACGTCCCGTTTAGCCTTGTGCATCGCTTTCTCGCTTCCCCGATCTCTTTGCTCCACCAGTAAATGGACCGGTGCCGTCGATCACCTAGACCGTTCAGGTGGGGCGAGTCAGTTTTTGTACACGCGGCAATGAGTGTTTCAATGAGTCGATTTTCGTCCACTGTTCCCGCTTCTATTGTCCAACACCTCGCGTCGATCTCCTTTACTATCGCTTCCTTTTCTAGCTGCCTCATCTGCCACCGTCTGCCCCGGTAGGTGATGCTGGGAGCGTCGCGGTTGGGGGGGGGGGCTCGTACCTCGAAGCAGATGTAGCGGTGGTCGCTGTGGTTATGAACCGCATCGACCCTCCACCCGGTTATCCCTGTGAATACCCGTTCGTTGGCAAGCGTAAGATCTACGTGGAGTTTCCTCCCTGCCGGTGAGAACGTCGGAACATATCCGTCGTTAGAAGCCATAAGCTTCTGCTCTGCCATCCATTCCAGTAAGATCTGTCCTCTTTCCGAAGTGTTATGACTACTCCATGCAGTATAGGCAGAGTTGGAAGTTCCCGGTAACAATAAATGGTTTTTCATCGTGCGTGCCTAAGCTACGGCCTCGTTGACCCAGGAAGACCTTGAACTCCTGTATCTTCATATCTGCCACTCTCCTGAGCCCGTACTGCCCATTTGGCGTTGTCATCTCCTGTCCTCCAGGTTGCCGCATAGATGCGTTCATCGGTATTTATAGCGCTCTTCTTTCTCGTTTGCTTCTTGTTTGGTTCTGAAAGGAGGCTATGCTATGCCCCTCTCCCGGACCGTCAAGCAGGTCGTGCGCAGCTCTGCACCGGTTGAGGTTCACCTGAAGTTATCTAATCATCAGAAGTACCATTGACTTTCCTTCCCTTGGCTGCGGCACCAGCGACTGGTGGCAGCACGCCCTCTCCTGCGGTAACCCTCGCTGTCCGTAGTCAATTGTTTAGCTTCTTTGCGCTGGCGCTTCTTTTCGGCCGCTTGCTGGCGCGCTCTAGCCTCCTGCTCGGCATTCTAGACATAATTAACGTGTCCGCAAAGATAACGCTTTATTTCAGAACAGTCAGTATGTGATATCGCTGTATTGCCTTTACCGCAGAGCTTACCAACACA
Organism: Dermanyssus gallinae; assembly: GCA_003439945.1. Classification (NCBI taxonomy): domain Eukaryota; kingdom Metazoa; phylum Arthropoda; class Arachnida; order Mesostigmata; family Dermanyssidae; genus Dermanyssus; species Dermanyssus gallinae. Next base: position 533,686 of record QVRM01002341.1, read on the forward strand.
GCGGCTGGTTCGTCGCGAATAAATAGTGGTGCTCGGAAAAATGTGCATTGAGCGTAGCTTAAAACACTGGCAAGCTCAGCTATAAATAAATATCAAAATTAATTAAAAAAATCGATCTTCAACGAATCACGGAGCTATGAAAAGGCTGGACGAGAGTAGACTAAGAGAGACTCTAAAGGGCCTTACGGACAAGATACTCAAAAATACGCAAAATCGTCCAGGCGGAGACTGCATCAATATCGATAGGGCTTTTGTGTTTTCCTAAGGATGTTTTCATGGTAGCTGTCCTACCTCTTCTCTTCCTGAGTATTGCCGTTTTAATTCTCTACACGTATCTCTGCTTTCCCCGTGCACTTGGTGGTACGAATCAACCCACTTGCCTTACACTTGCCGTCCCCCTGCGGTTGCAGCTCTTGTTTCTGTTGCTGCCACCTAGTTTTTTAATTGCGTTCGCTTTAGGGCGTAGTACTAATCCCGCTGCGCGTCTTCACAAAAGCCCTGTCGATATTGATGCAGTCTCCGCCTGGACGAGTAGACTAAGAGAGACTCTGAAGGGCCTTACGGACAAGATACTCAAAAATACGCAAAATCGTCCAGGCGGAGACTGCATCAATATCGATAGGGCTTTTGTGAAGACGCGCAGCGGGATTAGTACTACGCCTGAATGCGAACGCAAATGAAAAACTAGGTGGCAGCAGCTATCAGAGACTCCTCAGGAATACAGGCATACTGCAGGGAGGCGTCACGACGCTGTGGGGTCTACAAGCAGCTGACCATGCTAATGAATACACCTTTCCATTTGGGTAACATTTCGACTGCAAGTCGGTCATGCGACAGAAGTTGTTGCGCACTTAGAAGCCTTGATTTGCCACACTATTAATTAGCGTGATCGACCCGTCCAAGTGTCGATCGGTTATTGTGTCTGTGTCATCTATGTTTTGTGAGGCAGCGTAGTGTTTGGGCTCACGCCCGGAAGCTGTCCATTTTGGATTGTGATTCCAGCTTTGCTAACCAGCTGAGGTTAGCAAAAAAAGAGCAATCGTCTTCCAAGTGGCGCTATAACTTCACCTGCTTAGTCACAGGTGCCGATCACTACTGCTCTTCTGTATCATTGTTCTCCACCTGCCACCACACACACGCACGCATATACAATGATACGCGTCGTTTAGAGTATTGAGTGTGGCCGATCGATCGAGCAGTGAGTAACTAAGATCCCCTGAACACGCGAATGAGCAATATGAATCGCCGCTAGGTACGTGGCCGGATTATCGAGCAAGAACAGTGAAAAAACGGAGCCGGTTCTCACGCAAAGCCGCCTGGAGGCAGACGCTTAGAAAAAGAAACTAGCAAAAAAAGACCAGCAGACATACAAGAAGCCTGGGCTTGTCAAATTATTCTCAACTTAAAGACGTAATTTAACGGAGAGCATGGATATATTACCTACTATCGGACGCAGGTATTGATGGGGCATAGGTGCATCAAACGCCCCGGACGCCAACTTTATCACATGCGAAACAGGCGAAGAGGATGGCGTGACCCACAAAATGTTATTCTCCCCAACATTTCAAAGCTTACAACGGGGCTCACCAGCAATAGCGTCTCCGGAGATGGCGGTGACGTGGCGGCCATGCTCGAAGGTAAGTGCAAATGAGTGCAGGCTGGTAAAGGGCATAATAAAAAGAAAAACAATCTTCCAAAAATGGCGAATAAACGAGCAACTAATACAGACAGCTGGATCTGCTATCGGCGTTGTTGTTACCGCAGCAGATGAAGCCGCTGTACCACCACCCGGTGGTTCCATCTCAACAACAGTGCCGTTTAAGTTGCAACTGTCATTACTCAACACTGCAGACTCCAAGCTTCTCTTGGCGCCTGCGCGGTTGTTTTTGCTGGTCTCCCCAGCAAGCTCTCTCGTCTTTGCCTCTCTTTATCTGCTGTCTGCTAGCCTTGCTTTCTTGTTTTTCCGCGTTCCGCCGCATTTTCCACGCTATAAAATATCCAGGTCTCCGACCTATCGTCGGACTTGTTCAACTTTATTTTCCCATTCTGAGATAAAGCTCTTGAATGGTACTGTACGCGGCGTCTCCAACCTCCATCGAATTATCTCAACAACCGGTGCACAGCCTGACATTAGGTACACAAAGCGGCTCCTTGCCCGCATTGACAGGCAAAGTACTTGGTTTATGCACATTGTGAAACACCTTTCAAGCAAACCAAGGTTTGCCCGAGTGAGGTGTTCCCATACTCTGTCAAGACCATACATCAGCGCTGGAACAATCTTGAGGTAGAACGGGACGGACAGTCGCCGGACATCGCCTACCTCTTCATAAAAATAAATTAGGGTTGTGCGCGCTGTCTCGACGATGTGATCAGTGAAGGTTGCCCAGTATGATGAAGCCGAAGCCCCAATTACCGGAAAGAGTTGACGAAGCCCAAGGATTGGCCGCCGGAACGTTTAATGTCTGTAGCAGCCAATCGACCTCCTCTTCTGAATTTCATAGGCCTTGATCTTCATGGCGTTTATTTCCAGGCCCCTTAGGACAAGGAACACCTCCGCCAGAAAAGTAATGCGCTTGATGGCACCTAGGTCATGATGAGCGACTACTATATCATCTGCGTACATCACAACTGCGGCCTTTTGAAACTCCTGTGGAATACGATCGACAAAATCGGCAAGCAAGAGAGTAAAGGAGACGCAACTCAATAGGTCGTCTTGCGGGGTTCCCACATTTTGCCTTACCTGCAACACTTCTTGTACCAGTAAGGTGTCCTCATCAAAGAGGCTCGAAATTACGCTCAGCCACGAACCCCTGCGTATCGGAACAATTTCACCAGGAGATCTCAGGGTGCTTTGTCGAAAGACTTGAAGCAGTCTATAAAGACTGCATACAAATGGCTTCCGGGCTTTGTCACAGCTCTCTCAATCCCTGACTGAGGATTGCATCACGCGTTCCTTGACCTTTTCGAAAGCCGAACTGCACCGGTGGAAGGGTCTGGCCGACAACGTACTCGATCAGTTTTATAAACAATTTGCAGAAGGCTTTTTTAGCGTAGTTAGAGACGCTATACCGCGGTATAAGTTTGGGTCTCGTCTTTCACCACCATGCTTACCCTTAAATAAAAGAGAAAGCCTGGCGATATGCCAGGCTCCTGGCATTTGTCCCCTCTTCATGATCTCGTTGAAGAAATCAAAAGATGGTTTGCCAGGAGTGGCTTAGACTGCACCCAGAGCTCATAGCACACCTGGTCTGGCCCCGCACTCTTTCCTCTTGGAAGAGAGTGCAGAACCTGACTCACTTTTTCTACCTCAAAGGGCAGATTGCTCCAATGTGAGCGGGTGCTCAATTATTGGAGCCAGGTGTACCGTGTCGCGGTTTTTTAGAAGACCGGTCAGGTGACTCGCAAAAGCTCGAGCACCCCACGGTGGGCAAGATAACAAGCCTGAGAAAACCACTGTCGTAATCTCTTCTGCCCCGGTCTCTTCCATCTGACTGCACTTCTCATGGTTCTCTCCATCGGTTCACAAGAAGTATTCATATCACAGCCCACCTCGAGGCTATCAACCTCTAGTAGTGAAAGGTCAACACGCCTAATGGCAACCAAATGTGGATCGCCTTGCTTCCTAAACCAGAACCTGGAATATTTCTGACTGCTGACACCGGTAGGTGCTGCCTTGCAGCCACCTCGGGAACATCGAAGCATTTAAGTTCGCCATCGACAATTTTGTCAAATAGTAGGTGAATAGTGCTGCTTCCGTTATGACTTATATACGTGTGGTCTTCGCGTGCATTTGCACATCTCAGACCAAAGTATTCCATCAACTGAAGCAGCATCTCTCCTTTATCGTTAGTAGCCCCACCATCAATACTAGCATTGAAGTCGCCAGCAACCTCTGCCGAGTCTAAATGTGGAGGGAGGTAGAAGACGGCTATGTTCACTCTCATAGACGAGAGGCCCATACAGAAATCCTTCTTTCTCACACATTGCGCCGGCGGTAAACGTTTATGTATGTAGACTGATAATCCATCCACTGGTCTACCATGGCCTCCAGCAGGTAGAACTGTTTATCGCATATTATTAATATGCAGTTCCTCCCGCTTGTAGGTCTCCGTAAGGAGTGCAATGTCTACCGACGTATGCATGTCAACTGGCTCTAATTCGATTGCTCCTGTTAGTCACTCACAGTTCCGAAGAAGCTCAGACTTTTGAGGTCGATGATTGTGTATGTAGATTTTGTGAAAGTTATGGTATTAATAGATACCATATGTGCACCGAAATACACACCGCGTCACTCCAATCTCGTACACACTACATAGCATCAATGTAGTCTTCGCACAACGTCCGATGTATACTGCTATCATTATGGTGAATTCATATGTATGTTATGTTATGGCGCATTACTCAAAAAGAACGCCGCGTTCAACGAGAGGCTTACTCTAAAAACTCGAATGAGACGTTATTCAGCACAGCAGTAACGATTTTGCCAATCATATATCAATAGGAGACTCGAGTTGCATAGGCTAGATCCTTTAGGTGGCCCCAAAAGAAAAAGGTTGAGACTGGATTGATCGGACAACTTCCGCGCCTAAGTTTTTGGACCGCCTTGGCAGGCAAGCAGTTGGCGAAGGCCTCATCCAGATAATTTCGTACCTAGATATTTAGATACTTTTTGGGCTGACTCACAGCGAAAATTTACCGTTCACGGAACTGCTTTCGCATTGCTTCACGGACGGACCCCATCAAACCCCCATCAATACTAATGTGCAACGATGGGGCTTGAACCCGCGCACCTGTGTCTCCTCCGGTCGCGAGGTGCAGGCAAATGCACCACGCCACCGGACTCGACAGATAATTCCGTTCCTGAAGAGCGTTGTGCGCTGGAGCACCATCGAGGCTGGGGAACTCGTAACGGTCATCGTCCAATCGTGAAGGTTGTGTACACTACAGTGTAATATGTTCGATTGACGTTCTATTATAAAGTGCAGGCGTTTCTACGGCGTGTATTATGATGGACCGGTTCACAAATGCCGAGAAAGCTGACATGCATTTAATGTTTGGTAAAACCGACGTGCGGACTCCTCTGTCTCTAAAAAAGACGCACGACGTCAGACACTAGACGCGTGGAACAATAGATGGATGGAGATCTAGGCGGGCCAGCCGGGTTTCTGGACTCGCTCTATTATCCCGGATGTCCGAAAGTGGTTCAAAAGGCGAGAAGGATCACTGTCGTACCCTCCGACCCAATTTTTGACGGGCCACGGCACCTTTAGAAAATACCTACACTGCATAGGACGTGCTCCGTCGCCAGCATGCATTCTCTGCGACTCAGGAGAAGAAGACGATACCAAACACATTTTCGAAGTATGCAAGGCTTTCAGCGCGAACAGGGCGGAGCTGGCGCGGCTCTTAGACCGGGAACTCCCGGTAACATGTGAACAAATGGCTCAGGCCCTCCTGCAAGACACTTAAAGCTGGCACATCATAAAGGATTTTGCCGCGACGATTATTGAACAAAAGATCTGGTGCAGACCGTGATGTGCGCTCTGTTCACGCAACCCTAAGGAATAAGTAGGGGTTGAAGTAGTATTAAAGAATGGTTCCAGCTCCTCGCCTCTTCCTGAGGCCATTTAGGTGAGAGGTTTTTAGTGGGTATTATGCCAACAACATCGGCATCGAGTCCAGCACTGCCCGCTCTGGGTGTGCGTAAAAGCATTTTCCCTCTCACCAAAAAAAAAAGCCCACATGCAGCACATTGTTGAACAAGTAGTTGCGCGTCCTTCTGCAAACATTAGGCAGGTGGCTAGAAGTGTCGGTGTAAGCCCCTGTCCTCGAGGTACCAAATGAATCAGAGCCACATCTGCACCGGTTGCAGCAAGTTCAAGCTTGCGGGATTCTGATTACCAGCCACACGTTCACTACTGTCGCTGGCTGCTGCAACAAGCAGCGGCCAATGGCAAATTCTGCTGTTGTTCTCTTCACGGACGGAGCGTCCTTCACACAAGGTGGTGTGTTCAACGCACACAATGTGCCTTGGTGCCAACCCGGAGTACCTGCATATGATCTGTCCGCATTCACACTAACGTCGCTCCTCCGTGAATGTCTGGGTTGGCATAGTGAACAACTATCTTATTGGACCTTATATATGTACATCCCATCAAGTCAAATAGATCAACATACTACATATTTCTAGGCACAACCTTTTCAGAACCCTTGGCAAACGCTCCACAGAGTATTCGGTCGTGGATGTGGTCTCAGCCGACGGTGACCCAGCACACAACGCGGAATTTTCGGGATGAGACCTTCACCAATCGCTGGATTAGCCAAGGCGGTCCACAAGAGTCTCCTATTAATCTGATCGACAGAATAGTTGCTGCTGCTGCTAAAACCAATTAAGTTCGCATTATTGCTGCAAACGTTTAAGTTAATTTAAACGTATGCAGCAATAATGCGAACATAGTAGCTGCATGTATGCACGGATATTGCAAAAATTGAGTCACTTTGAAACCACAGACGTCAGCTCTACTAGTTTGGTACCAAAATGATTCACTTGAGCATTCGTCAACGTACTGGTTGTGCACAGGTAACAGAGAGACGAGAACCTGGACGTAAAAATTCGAACATGAAAAATGATAATTTGGCGAATTCTTCATAATATCACAATAATCCCTGCTCTAGCAAAGCCCAATTGTAATTTATAATGATGAATGAAACACATACGTTTATTCATGAGTACTTGCGAATACACTCGAAAGCATACAGCCTCTGTACTGCAGAGGTTGCCCAGGGACTACAACAAAAATATATTTTTTAGAAAAAGATAAAAAAAATAATTAATCAAAGTAAAAGTAATAATAATATAATATAGAACACTAGTGTGTAGTAATTAACATTTTTAGGAGAACGGCGACAAAAAAAACTACAAGATAGAAACGTATTTTGTAAGACTTTTCTTGAACGCCAATGGATCGGGAATGGCGGCAATGGCGGGAGGAATTCTATTCCAAACAATAAATAAGTGATGACGTGGTCCATTCTCAAGAAGGCGTGTTGGCGGAATAATAATGGCGATGTAAGGTCGTCTGTTTCTATAAGATTGTTGATTATTTTGGCAAAAATGGCAGCTCGAAGACATTAGCTGCTTCACATTAAAACAACTCTGCTCTTTGAAGAAGCCGACTGACTCTCTGGGTCGCGGACCAAATATAGCACGAATAGCATTGTTTTGCAAAGACTGAAGTGATACAATGATACTTTATCAAGTCCCACTCCAGACCACACTGCAGTAGCAGAAGTGAGGCTCAACTAGCGCCTCACACATCAAAACGAGAACAGAGACTTGAACCCCACGAAGACGAAGATGGACACGTGCATCAACAGCAGGTGCAAATGTATATTGGAGTATGTTAGCATGGCTGTTCCACGTCTTACTCTTATTGAACACTAAATCTAGGCAGGTAATTTTAGGATAGCAGTGAACGTTAAGCAGCGCGACCATAGACAGCATCGGTTGGCGGCAATGCCGTAACAAGCTCAATACATAGCGTCAAATAGAAGATGCCGCCACCCTACCAACGAGGACGCGGGAAGTCACTAAATGCGCGGGCAATCTGTAAGTATATAAGGAGGCATACGAATAAATGAAATCAGTAGTCGTTGGTGCGAGCCAGGCAGAAGACGTGTGTTCTTTGAGCGAGAGAAGGGCGAACTCGCTACGATCGCCGGCCAGTCATAGGGATGGACACTACAATTGGCGCAGTCGACAGGACCAAGAAGAAAGGAAAAGGTAGTGCAACAATGCCCACAGGTCTGCTACCCTTTCCTTCGTTTCTGCCATCCATGGACCGTCCAATAACTCCGTAGAGGGAATGGCACCAGGCACGGAGCCAGAGGAAGACGGCAAGACTAGTCGTGTCAGGATGATGACAAAGCTATCGAAGATGTTCACGGAACATAAGGGAGCAGCCGTTGTCGACGACGAATTTGGCAGCCGTTGCCGGTGACGACAACGTTGAGTACCTTGCGGCACTGCGGTGACTGATGGTGGGGTGCAAGCTCTACGTTCGAAGCCGGGCGTTGAGGAGCCAGTTCATTCTGGGGCAACAAGGCCACAGGTAAGAGAAAGGCTCCTCCTAGAAGAGGCCTTGCGGGTCGAACAAGACGGCCGCGCTACACGAGAGGTGTGTCACGGATGCCAGACGGATGAACGAGGTTCGGGAAACGGAAGGCCGCCGGAATGAAGCGGACTAAGGCTGTCGGCAGGGCGAGAACACGGAGCTGGAGGATGCCAGGCGTGCGGATGGACAAGCAACGAGCACGAAGCCGAAATGTGCCATGCAAAACAAGCGAGAGACCAACAATCTGGCAATTTTGGCTATTTCGGCCGGAAGTGTACGAACGCGGCAGAATGTACAGGCGACCGGCGTGGAGGATCGGCAACGCTGGGATCGTTAGACAAACGGCGAATGCCTGAAGGCGGCGGAGGATGCAAATGAGCATAAGCGAGTGGACGAACCGAAGGAGTACGGCAGTCGGAACCAGGTTTGTGCGGTTATGCCCGGCGACTGGGTCAGTATACAATGGCCAGCCGCCGCCGGGTGCGCCACATGAAGAACATGCAGACGACAGCGCACCGCTGTGAAGGACATCCACGGCAAGTTAGACGCGCACCAAGCTGTGTACGGAGTTTGTGAGTAAAGACGGGATGAAGTTCAAAACAAGCCTATGAAGGGAAGGAACATGTAGGATAGCAGTGACAGTTAAATAGCGCGGGCATAGACAGCGTCGGTTGACGGCAATGCCGAAACAAGCTCAATACATTGCGCCAAATAGAAGACGCTACTAACGAGGACGCGGGATGATATATGATACTAACGAGGATCTGTAAGTATATAAGGATGCATAAGAATAAATGAGTTAGTAAGAGGACGTGTGTTGTTTGAGCGAGAGAATGGTTAACTCGTAACGGTCGCCGGGCAGTCATGTGGGTGGTGGACACTACAGTGATATTTGGAGACAGTGATATATGTATTTGGAGACAGCTCTAGTAGAGTATCATCCATAATTAAGAAAGTGAGACGTCCGGAAAAGTACAACCTGGGCTTTTGTGGTATTTTTCTGGGCTTTTATATATCTTCATGAGAAGGTTGCAAAAGCAAAAAGCATCACAGAGGACTGCTAATGCTTCGATCGCCATATCAGAAGCTGTTCGAACGCCATATCAGAAGCTGTTCGGTTTGCTCGCGTTTTTTTAAATTCAGAAATGCGTTCTCTCGCAATCAAGCATTTTGGAAACTTATGTCGGAACAACCACCCCTTAATTCAGAAATGCGTTCTCTCGCAATCAAGCATTTTGAAAGCTTATGTCGGAACAAAACCCCTTAAATGACAACTAAAAAAATCTAACATTTATCTCACTCCTATACGGAGCATTTTCGCTCCCCTTTTCCATTGGCAAAAATTATTTTCTCATCGAGCTTGGCCATACCCCTTTTGGGCAATCAAATCCGGAAACCCTATATATATATATATATATATATATATATATATATATATATATATATATATATATATATATATATATTTGTAAATAATCTAAATTTATGATTGTTTACACTCGAATGGTGCAGACGTGTCTTGACCAAGCTCCGTGCCATAGACAGTTGTGCTGTAACAAGTTGATTTTATAAGTGTCAGTGCATTTAAAAAGCATTGCCGGTTCAATGGAGTCTGCCACCGATTCCGCCATTAGTAGAATTGGTGCAAACTACACCCGTGTATTCAGAACAGCTGAAAACCCTTATTTGTCTGGAACCAAATACGGAATGCCTTTGTCGAGCGGCGCTGACTTCCGATGGTCAAAAATGGTACATATGAAGCCTTCTGTACCATTTCGTTTTGTTTTTATTATTGTAGAGATTAACTGATAAAACGCATGCTGCACTCTCGTCGGGCGTCGCTGCCTTTACGACGGTTAACTAAAATCCTGTCGTTTTCGGTGCTCTTTGTTGGTGGTGGCAGTACTATCTCCTTGAGATTACCTTAATTGGCTTATTCTAACTAAACACAGATATTGCAGGTGTAGGTGAACACTTTTTCAGATCAGGTCAGATCAGTCAATCAATCAGCTTTATTTGACGTTCTCAACAAGTTGGCAATCTGTCACCATTCGTTCAAAATTCAAAAATCATTAGTGTGTAATAAAACCACGAAATTGAGTACAATGAACCTAATAAACGTTAAAAATAGCATAACTAATTAAATACAAGTTTACAATCAATATAATCGACTCGTTACAGGTTACATACATTTTACTGCAAGTCACGTGCTTCCTCGTTTTTTAGCTTCAAGAAAAAAAACGACGGCCCGGCCAGCATTTCGGAGAACCAGTCGTAACTTCTTCTAAATGGTGGGCAGCATGTAGACCATGGGGTGTCGAAGAAGGATGAGTCTGAGCCCGGGAGCCCTGAGCTAACCTTCGTAGCGCTGGAGTTAGAGCAAAGTCGAAAGCACAATCTAAAAGAATTCCATTGTTTTGCATTTTATAGGCTGTCAACTTCAAGCGTGTCAGCTGATAAAGCTTGAGAAGCTTGAGCTTGGTGTACCACGAAGTGAAACCTGGGCGACGATGACCAATTATGGCTCTAACCGCGTCATTCTGAACGGCGGTAGCGTTCATTACGGAAAGTTAACTGAACGAGAACGCCTCCTCGGCTGAACTTTCGGCGGGTGGCGAATTACAAGTCTTTTGCAAAGATGGTATTGGCCAAAACAGTGGCGGTGTACTGCTCCTTGTTAGTTCGAAGTTTGCATGCTCTGAGATCGACACCGGCAATACTTCCTCTGAATTTATTGCGGTTGATTTATTCTGCCAAACGGCACAGTACATCTTATCTGTACGTACTTGAGCCCTACGGGATTACGAGTGGAGCTATCGACTAAAATAACTACTCTCATTACCGATCTCGAAACAATTATATCGGATGAACATAGTGTAGTGCTTGCTGGAGATCTTACAACCTGGCATAAACTGGACAGATTGGCACTGCTCATCCAGACGAGCAGAGTTACGAGCCCAAGATGGACCACTGTCCATGGAAGAAATGTTTCTTCCATACTGTTGCGAAGCGGGACTACTGCAATGCGTTGATCATCCCACGAGAGGTACCAATGTTCTTGACATTGTTCTGGCTAGAGATGATATTGTTGACAGCGTCATCGTTTCACCGGCGCCAGTTGCAACAGCCCATCAGATGGTCTCGTTCACGATCTTTAGTTGTCCCAGTGTGACGACGGCTCGGACGCAACTTTGGGATTTTGACAAAGGAGACTTGAATGTCTAACCATGAATCTAAGTGCTACGAACTGGACTACCTTCTTCCAACCCTGTATTGCCGTAAATGACATGTACAACAAACTTGTCACTTACATGCACTTCCTGCTGGACTTGTGTGCCCAGGAAATCCCCTAATCTGCATAGTGTTCTGGGTCCTAGCATAGAAAGCATCACCCAGCAATTGCACAGAACGACGCCGGAATAAGGATTTAGACTGCAAAAAAACTGCAAAAGATGCTTCATAGAAAGCGAATCGTTGAAGAAGCTCCGTAGCCCAATCGGCTGTTCCCACCGCGGTTCATAGATACATCCAAAGGAGAATGAAAGCTCGATCAATAGAGCGAATGGATCGGTTGCTACACAAAACCAGGAGAAAGCTGAAATTGTGCGCGGAGTATTCGCTGCAACATATCCATCACCCACGGAAGTCCAGCTACGCGACGCACGACGGCTCTACGAAGGCCGCCTGTGCCAGAGGATCTGCGCATGGCTGAAGACGTCGACTCCTCTTCTGAAAATCTTGAACACCGCCTTCACTCTCTGGCCAACAAGCAAAGCGCCATGCCTAATGGTATCCCAGCTCTTGTATATAAGAAATGTGGATATGATGCGCGTGTTCCTTTGTCATTGATATTTCGTAGAACCCTCGAAAATAGGTGGGCCCAGATATCTTACGCTGCGCCATTGTCTGTCATAAACGCGGCCTCATCTTGCCCTCATTGTGCCTATTAAGCCATGGCAGCAGGCGTCCCAGACGGTACTCCCATGTTGCTAAAGCCCGGGGCATTAACCGTCTGGCCCAGGGTCCATGTGCAGCACATTTCCCCCGTATATCATAGTAGCCTTAACAGCCCTTAAATGGGCCGCGATAAAATGACAATATGTACTCGTTGCCACTTAACCGATATCGTTTGCCTTGCCTCCCGCGCCAACAAAAGTGACCTTCGGGAATGTTACTATTGGGAGCTTGTACCCTCTAACCAACTTTCAAGTGGGCGCGTGAAGGTCCCCGCAGCGTGCGGAAGTCGCGCACCAGCGGGCCAACGCCGGAAAGAGTCATAGTTACTCCGCAAATCGCTAACGTATCGTTGTCGGCTACACTGCAGTTAGAAATCAGTGCGGTTAGCATCTTGCATCTCTCAATTCAATGAAAATAGTTATGATACTCCTCTTGAGGGAGAGTTCTCCCTCTGGAGGAGTATCATCCTACCGCCTAAAAGCTTGTACTTTAGATTTTTCAAGCGAACGTAAAAACATACCTCGTGTGTATCTGATCAGCGTTAATATTTACAAAACGTTTGCACAGTCGGCAAATGTTCATCCAGGCTAGCAGAGGCTAACAATAATAGAATATATTCTGGAAGAATATAGAATTTATTGTCGAACTGGGTTATGCGTCAGAGTATATGTTTGCACATTCGTTCAAGCCCATGGGCAACCTCCGCAGTGCAGAGGCTTTCTTTACGCAGTACTTTCGAGTGTATTTGCAAGTACTCATAAATAAAGCTATGTGTTTCATTCATTCATTCACAGTCGGCAGTGCTCGCCTTCATATATATATATATATATATATATATATACATATGTTTATCCAGGTTAGCAGAGGCTAACAATAGTAGAATATACTCGTATTCTAGAAAAATATAGAACTCATTGTCGAACTGGGTTATGCGTCAGAGGCTGTCGCTTGACATTCAACTAGAAAACGCAGCATCCATTCGGGGAAATTGTCGAACTGGGTTAATCCTGGGTTAGAGAATTCGTTCCTAACGCAACGAACTACACGTTAACGCGGAGACAATTGTTTACTCCAAACTGCTAACACAAAAAAGTTATATAATAAATATCAATTAAATAGAAGAAAACAAAACAAATCTGCAACACTTATGGATATGCCTAGAGATCCTCCATGCTAGCCTGACGCGTTGTCGTTAGCTTTTCCACGAAATCTTGTTTAATATTCGCGAGATGTGTTTCAGCTGGATCAGCATTCTTTTATTAAGCTTCTTAAGCATGTTAATTTTGTTTGCACAACTCCTGAGCCCTGATGTTGTAGGGGTGTGTAGCATTTTCGTGTCGAAATGCAGAATACCACATTTATGAATGGACCGTTCCAAATAAAGGGCGTCCGCCCAGTCCTTAAAAGCATCCAACGTTGTTCGAAGGCTGCATCTGTCCTCGACAGTGCGGGATCAACTGTAAAGTTTCACCTCATCAGCATTTGCTTTAAGCTTCAACTAGTAGAATTATATAATTGAGTGAATCTTTGTATAGAATATATATCAATGGTCCGAGAAACGCTCTTTGCGAACAGCCGGATGACACACAACCCACCGTAGAACGCGCACCCGAAAGATTCTGTTTCGGTGAAATGCAGTGAGCCTGTTTAGTATGAGTTCTCAAATTTCGAAATGGGGTAGAGTTTGAAGTGGTGTAAAGTTTACTGGCCATTACCGTTAGCGAGGCGGAACGCTTATTTGATGCATCGGCCTTATTGCCTTTCTTGTGTACGGGTTGGATTATAAAGGTGCTGAACACCAAAATTGCGGTTTGGAGGCTCACATACTGAATAATTTCGTAGCTTGACACCTTCGACGGGTCTTTGCTGCGAATGATTGCAATTTCGTTCAGTACTCGTTGGCGCCGGAAAGTTCTGGCTATTTCTTTTTGAATCCAAGTTGTTTTTGATGGCTCAGAGACTGCTTTGAATGCACTGTAAAGTTTACGCAGATGGAATTTATTTACCTTTTTCCGTTTTCTTTTTGGGTGTACATGACTATTTGAAAGTGCATTTACTTAAGCCACTTATACAGATAATTCACTGATGTGCAGCTCTGGAAATGTTTAACTGCATCAATTCGGAGTTTCCGTTTTTGTAGTCGAATCTGTGTAAGCAATGCATGTCAACTGGGCGTAAAGACAGAATAACAAATTCGTCCACCAAATTTGTTAATTATTTTGTTAGAGTTGACATCCTGTTAGATGTATTTTAGTGTTGTACACGCAGAGATCGGCGGCAACAATCTAATTGGATAGGTCCACTTCGGCACAGGGCAAACCGCAGCGAACGATTCTCGGCACTGTTGACGGCTGTCTCAGAAAGCCACGTCTGTTACGATGCAGACATCATTTTTTTTTATTTGGGGGGTCCTTTTAACCAACAACAAGGATGCGTGGCTTGGGCTTATATATATATATATATATATAGATTGTTTTTTTGTCGACGTAGAGGACTTTTGGGACGGTGAGCGACGGCGACGGTCAGCTGCCCATCCCGCTAGCCTCGTAATTATTTTTGCCCACATCTTTAAGCAGATGGTGGAAGAGGCCGCGCAGAGGGATTTTATCTCCCTTTGAGATCCTGCGCAGCACATTGCTTGTCACCTTGGCATTGGCGAGTAGCTGGTGAAGAGATGGGGAGAAAGTAAGACGGCTGCTGCTTCTCCTGCGGAACAGAGCAGCTGCTGGCTTTGCTGTGGCTGTCAGCTTTTTATGCCTGGCGCCGTTTTCATTATCGGCGCAATGAGTTTTTAAAATAATTATTGGCGCCACAGGTTCGTAACCTTAACATTTTAACATTTTCTTGAGCCTTAAGCAGACGCTAAATTCAAGAACAATCTTTTTTGTGATGATGCAACATTTTGTTGCAGGTTTTGTGCGTCAGTAACGGTCGCTGTAGAAGCTAGTGTGATGGAAAGAGGAAATTCAGAACCCTAGTTAAGAAAGAGATCAAGTATACCCCCTGTGCATGAGTTAGAGAGTGATTTAGCTGGGATAGCCCATTAGTCTAACACTACTTCCGGACAGACTGGTTTACGCCCAGGGTCTAGTCAACCTAGGGGCACCAGTTGGGATATATATAAATGTATATATACACCGTGACTGACTCATTAGCTTCTTCAATGGTCAGTCACGGCGCTACCCAGGCTGGTTATGCTGTTTTGCATGCGGAAAGAAATAAGTGTCGGAAGTATGCACATATTGGAGACTCTATGGACTTTCGACCTTTTGCCTTTGAGACCTTAGGGGGCCCAGGTAAAATTACTGAGAGAGTTATTACTAAGATATGCAAGTGTCTTAGATTAGCTACGGGGGACCCACGCGCTGGTGATTTTTTTTTGGCAAAGGCTATCATTGGATATACAACGTGGAAACGCCACGGCGGTGCTTGGCACCTTGTCCAGGTGGTCTACACCAGGCCTGGACCTAGGGCTGATGTAGTTTGTCGTCACGTTCGCTAGGGGTCAATTGTTAACCCCGTTACGAGTTAAATAAAATGAAGTATATATATAGATAGAATTTCTGTTGTATAGATTAAAAATCTTACCTGTTTACCGGGCCAGTTTTCTTTGCCTTCGCCTCAATG
The DNA here is from genome assembly GCA_003439945.1 of Dermanyssus gallinae. NCBI lineage: Eukaryota > Metazoa > Arthropoda > Arachnida > Mesostigmata > Dermanyssidae > Dermanyssus > Dermanyssus gallinae. Next base: position 549,384 of record QVRM01002341.1, read on the forward strand.
CATTTTCCATTGGAAGCCGCTTGACGAATAAGCCTGGCAGCCATGTCGTGTCCCAGTGTAGTGCGGGCTTGAATTGCAGGCCTCAGCCCAGAAATTCTCTCGCCGTCGAAATAGTTGCAAAGATTTTAACATTTTGTTGTAAGCAATTTCGTTGTTTTAGGAGACGTTGGGGTTTCGGCGCGAAAGGCTGTGGCTGTTCTCGGCTGGCTGGTTGAGACATGTCTTGTTCGGTTGAGACATATATCATTCGCTGTGTACGTTGAGATTCTGGCGCGGGCGCTGTAGCCGTTGGACGTGGTCGGTTAGAACTTATTTGAATTGCGCTATGATGCGTATGCAGTGGGTGGACTTCGTCACACTGCCACCCCCCTTTGGACTGGCCTCGTCCCGAGCCAAGCGTGTGTCTCGGGTTAGTGAGCATACAAAATCTCGTGTCCATGCCGGGGGTTGACGTGAGCGGACGGCCCGATTCGGTGGTGGTCGTTGACTCAGAGGGGTTGGTTCGTTGTAGACGTAGAAGGTCGTCGACCGGTCTATTATCCTTGGTCGGGAAGCGTCGTCGGCGTCAGTGGCCGTGCTCGGTGAGCGTCGTTGGCGTCGGTGGCCGTGCTCGGGAAACGTTGTCGGTGTCGGTGGCCGTGGTTTGGTCGTGGGTGATTGCGGTCGGCCGTTGTTCTGTCACGTTCGGTCGTTGTTCTATCACGTTCGGTCGTTGTTCGGTCACGGTCGGTCGTTGTTCGGTCACGGTCGGTCGTTGTAGCTCTGTTGAGCGGTCCTGCTATTTTTGCATAAATGGACTATCTGCCGTCTCCGTCGGGGTCCCGGGGTGTTGGCTGTCTCGGTCGATTCCACGCCCACAGTTGTCGAGTTGGTCACCTTCACTATGATGTACGGTCCAAAGTGTCGTGTCTGGAGTTTGTCGGATTTATCGACTCGTTGGACTCGTTGGGTGTGTGCGAGCACTAGGTCGTTTGCTTGAAACGACGGTTCACATCTCTTTTGCTGGTTGTAGCCGTCCTTGTTCGTTGTTTTGGCGCGGTCGGCTAATGATTTCGCCAGGTCTCTTGCTTCTCCTATTTGGTGCTCTGGACAGTTGCACCAGTTGTATATGCTGGCGCCGTTGGCGTCGTGGTGCTCGCCGAAAAAAAAAAAAAGGTGTTGTACTGTACGGTGCTGGTCGGTTGTAGCTTGATTGGCTGCGTGGCGATGTCGGTCGGTCGTGCGGGGAGGTCGGTCGGCTGGATGTTGTGGTTGGTCAGCTAGAGGCCGGTCGGACAGCGAATGGTTCGATGGCGTCTATGTCGTGGCACAACCCTCGGGCGGTCTGGATGCTCTTCAAGTGCGCGAGGATACAGGCTGGCAAGTCGCGTTGGAAGTCGTTCCATGTCTTCGGTCTTGTGTGTCTCGGGATCGCGTCCCACCAATCGGCGGCCGCCTTATCCATTGAAAACGACGCCGCTCGCATCTTCTGTTCGTCGCTGTAGTTGTTCATGTCTGTTACTGTCTCGAATTCTCGCAACCATTCCCGGGCACGCGTGGCTGAGGTGCCGTCGAAACGCAATGCCATTTGTGGTGCGAATATGGGTTGGAGAAATGACGGCTGTCCAGGTTGCGGATAATCGTGTCATCATTCCATCCTCATGGTCATCGTTGCATTGTCGGTTTCGGTCGCGGCCGTTGTGGTCGTTGTAGTTGTGTCGTGTGGTTCTGCTACGCTGGGGCCGAGAGCAGTTTGGTTGGGTGTACTCATCTTCTGGCTGGCAGTGTTGTCCTGGTCGTCGTCGGTCGTTGTCTTCTCGTTGTCGGTCGCGGTTCGGTCGTAGTTGGTTGCTTGTTCGTAGTCGTTGGCGGTCTGGTCGTAGTCGGTTGATCGCTTGTCGTCGGTCGCGTCTTGGTTCGGTCCGTTTGCCGTGTGGTCACTGGCATTGTCCGTTGTCGCCTCGGTTGGTTCGCCGTCCGGTGGTAGAGAAAGATCGAAGCATCTCCACCAAATGTAACGATGTTGCTGCTACGCTAAGTTACGCTAAGGGGTTGGTAGACTCAGCCGGGCGGCTACTGCAACACGAGGGACTCAGGTACAATGACGACACGGAACGTAGGTCTGGCGTAAAGCCTAACCGGTCTGCTCGGTCTATTTATTGGTTCACGAGGCACCGCGGCGTGCTGACACCCCAAAGGGTGTCAGAACCCGCTCTCAAATCGGTCGAAATGTACAGCAGTTTGTGTTTGTTTCGTATAGAAATACAGGTTAAGTGACTGTTTGACTTGGACTGCCGATCATAGGTCGACCCTCTCCCGATGTCGGCCGATGATCGTTTGGACGGCGGAGGACATTGGGGTTTCGGCGCGAAAGACTGTGGCTGTTCTCGGCTGGCTGGTTGAGACATGTCTTGTTCGGTTGAGACATGTATCATTCGGTGAACGCTGTGTACGTTGAGATTCTGGCGCGGGCGCTGTAGCCGTTGGACGTGGTCGGTTAGAATTTATGTCGGTTATTTGATTATTGCGCTATGATGCGTATACAGTGGGAGGACTTCGTCACAATATTTGCAATATAATATCGACTAATATGGCATGTTGCTTTTTCTAATATATAGGCAGAAGACAGCTCTATTATAACAAACACATATATAGAGCATTTTGATTGCTTAGAAGTTTTTATGTAGATTAACTTTTTTGGAAAATGCGGAACGCACACACGGTCACCACTGCAGTATTGTCCTCAACTGCAAGTGTGGGCCGGTTGTGTGGGGCTCCAACCCACTAAAAATGAGTCATTAATGGTGCATATTAAGCGTCGTTGAAAAGCCACGGTAGTGTAGGACTCATAAAACCATTTAAATAAAGTCGTTTTCTATGTCCCTTGTCGGGGGTAGCCGCAATACTATCTTTTCCGAGATTACTTCACCTGGCCTTTTTATTTTGCCGTTAGAGCTGCTTCATTCTTTGGGGCGGTTATTTTCGCCTTGGAGACAAGTCTGCGAATCTCCTTACCATGAACCATGTTTCGTGATCCTTGAGAAGCACCTCTACAAGGACTTGGCATGTTAGAGAACTTTGCAGTCTCAAGTTCCAAGACAGTATATTACGCTCAGTGAGTCTCGTGTTGCAGACGAACGATGCGGACGCATGTGAGATCGGTCCAGGAAAATTTCATCGGATACTAGTACGGAAGACTCCTTCGTTCATTTTAAACGTTCGTTTTTAAACAAGATACACTTAGTGATTAGGAGTACACTGTGCACAAAAAAGGAGTCGTTAGTGAGTTTTCTTAAATTCTGTGAGTTTCTTGTTCTCGTGCGCGCCACGGAGTAACACAGCGTTCCGTGGGTGCCGCCATCTTAGAACAGTGTAGGCTTGCCTCACCATTGCTCTGGCCGAGCGCTGTGTGCGAGATAATACGAAGCCATCTCGTCTCCGCGCGCAGTCCAACGAACCAGTGCAGACCTGTGAGGCGATTTACCAAGTAGGCATTGCTTAGTCTAACACGCCCGAGAAAAAAACAACAAGAAATGCCCGTATGCCCGTCGTCGGGCCATGCGAGGCCGCCGCCAGATCCTCCTCTGCCTACCAGCAAGGAGATAAGGAGCGACCATAACGTTGAGGAACTGTTGAGGAACCGGGCCGTCCTGCCATTGACGTCGATGGTGTAGAATCTTTGAAGGAGATGGATCACTCGTGCGCCGAGCCTGTCGGCATTAGAAAACGCCCGGCGGATAGATACACTCAAGATGACCTCTGCGACCGGACTGCGCAATGGCGGATCTTAAACGGGCGTTGACGCAGAGGCGGCATACGGCCGTGCGTTAGCGGTTCTCAAGGGAGATGTTAAGACAGTGGTAGAGGCCTGCAAGTTAAGGAATACCAGGATGGAGCTAAGAGACGTATCAGAGAAACTGGACCTGGATCTCCGCAGGTTCGAAACGGCGGTGAATTCCTTTAAGGTCTCTCTGCGGACCTCGCTGGAGGACGCGGAGGAGGAGATCGGGAGCCTCTGGGCTTTGTTGAAGGCGGCACAGAGGGAACGAGGCAAGTTGCTGGCGCGGCCTCCTCAATTTTCGGACCCTTCAGCAACCTGCCTGCGCTGCGCCCCGGCGGATCCTGAGGCTGCCCGAGTGTATCTGGAATTGCGTATCGCGGCGGCGACGACGGCTGAAGACTTTGCTAAACTAACGGGCCTGTTCTGGTCTCCGAGCTCCCTTCGGCAGGTTCCTTCATCTTTCGAGAGGATTACTTCCCTCAGAAAAGTGAGGGGCGTGCTAGCCGTCCCGGGGGCAAAGGCTGACTTGGAGGCACTGCCGGTCTCGCTAGTCAATTTCCCTCTCTACCAGGGCTGCTTACACAGCCCCCAGGTACGGCGGCGGTGTTGCATACTACAGACACCTGGGAGACCCTCGCTGAGCCCCCAGGCAACGGAGGCGAAGATCGCCACCTTGTGGTAGGCATTTTAAATCCCAACAAGCCCTGCGATGAGGCTGTTATTATCACTCTGTTCCGCTCCGTTATTAAGCGCATGACCCAGCTCTCAACCTCAGCGAGCACGGAACCCCCTATCCTATACGTCGCCCACCTATGGCGATCAGAGACGAGGCAGTGGATTCTGGCGGCTCTCGTGGCCCAGTCGTCATGAGACGGCCTTATAGAGCTTTGCCGGGCAGACAGGTCGCAAGCAGGTCGACCGCCAGTGAGAGTGAGTAAAGGCCCGCCACCGGCTCCAGTCCTGGTGGGACGAATGTCTCTCAGGGTCAGGGTCGGAGAGGGCCGGACCTGGGCCGACACTGTGAAGAGCCTACGAGCTCATCTGGCCGACAACACACAAGTGGAGTCGGCCGTTAGCGGCCTCGTCAGAAATAATGACGGTGACGTCATTATCCGACTACGGGGCATCGCCCAGGATCTCGGGGCTCAGTTGGCAGAAGACATCAGCAAGGCAACTGGTCACCAAACTGACAGCCGAATCAGTGACGGCTTGCGAGAAGTGGCCTTATGGGGCAATAATCCCCTGGCTAGTGCTAGAAGGATAAAGGCAGACATCCGTCAGCTACTGGCGGCCACTGAGGCGGTTCCTATAGTGGCTAGTGACCCACGCCAGGGCCGCACTACGACCGGCTGGTACACGTTGCTGAAGGTGACGGCCCTACAGCCCGGTGGCTTCAGGCCCAGCGATCGCGGGCAACAGATGCAGGCCCGAGGTCTGGTACAGGTTGCCCACGTGCTTTAACTGCCAGAGACCCGGCCACATGGTTGCTACCTGCACGGCACCCAAAACAGCCGCCCGCCTCTGTCGTCGATGCGGATCGCCAGACCATGCGGTGGCTGCGTGTAAGGCCGAGACGACACACTGTATTGTGTGCGAGGTCTCGGGCCACAGAGCCGACAGTATGGCCTGTCACGTAAGCGGAGGGAGCCTATTCCACCTGGAGAGTCAATAACAGGTGGCATGACGCAGCCCAGGCCCGACGTCCTACCAGAAGCATCCAGACCCGCTGAACAGGCGTTGGTTCAAGGGCGGCGACAATTTTGCCGTAGGACCCTCGCGCCGACGAAAGACTGGCAAACGGCGGGCAACGCCTCCCAGGTTAAAACCCCCCAGGAAGAGTAATGATCAGGTTTCTCCAGGTAGACTTCAATCGGTGCCGGGCGGCCAACGACTTACTGAACGCATACTCCACACAGCACCAGATAGGCCTTTGCCTGTTATTTTGTGATCGGTGCCATTAACATCTCACCGATGCCCAAAACACTCACTGCTTGTCACGGGGGATTTCAATGCGGTGCACACTTCCTGGGGGGGTCACCGTGCCACCGACAAAGGCGCGACTCTTCTTGACTGGATGTCCGAGCACAACATGATCCTGGCTAACCATGGCGACGTTCCTACAAGACTGGAAGGTCCAGGGGAACGAGAAAACCCTGAGCGACCACCGCTATCTAACGTTTGAATTGCTCTCGCCTATCACGCGTTGTCCCGATACGCGGAGGCAAACATGGCAGATGCGATACATCAACAAAAATGCTCTCAAGACCTTCTTTAAAAACCGGTTTAATCGCTTGGCGGACACTCCAATAGACGCGGGTACCCTGGCTTAAATCCTGGCGGCTGCCTGCCGGGCGGCCGGGGGCCCAGCCAGACGTGGCGGCTTAAGAGCCCGGCGTGCTAAACCTTGGTGTAGCTCGGTTATTCAGACAGCCCGTGTAGACTGTATACGTGCGAACCGCACACTGACACGTGCACGCTCTTGGCTGGCGAAATGAAGATGACAGGGGCACAATGTCGACCCTCTGGCAGATGCCGCTGCCAGGATTGAGCGCCTAGGGGATATTTATCGTACGCATCGACTTTACTTACGAATGCTTATTCAGCAGGCAAAAGTCGAATCCTGGAAGGCCTTGGTGGATTTGGTTGAGGTGGACGTGTGGGGTCTTCCCTGTCGGATCGTTATGGGCAAGCTCCGCGCACCACCGCCACTTCTCCCGGCAGAAGAAATTTGCCGGGCAGTTCTCAAACTCTTTCCGCAACAACCGGCCCGCGTTCATACCAGCATTCCCGTTGACCCTGAACAGATCCCGGAAGTAACAACAAAGGACATAATAAAAGCGGCGAAGCGGCTAGCACCGGATGAAGCCCCGGGCCCGGACTGGGTCCCATCGGACGTGGTGCGACTGCCAACACGATCCTATCCCAAGCCTCTTGCAAAGCTAGTGTCACGCTTGCTCGTAGAGGCTCGCTTTCCCACCCATTGGAAGCGTGCCCATTTAGTATTGATACCGAAGCCGAACGCCTCACCCGGCTCGTCAGCGCATCGCGCCATATGCTTACTCGACGCCGACGAGGAAAACGTGCTCGTTCGGCGTTTGAGCGACAAACTGGAGGCGAAAGATGCCCTCTTAAATAACCAATACGGATTCCGCAGATGCCGCTCCACCCTTGATGCCGTGGAGCGAGTCATAGAGGCGGCTCGCGCCGAGCAACCGCGGCCACTCTGGTCACGCAACTACGTGATATTGATATTGCTGAACGTCCGCAATGCCTTCAACACCGCAACTGGTCGACAATAATAAGTGCGCTCGAGCAAAAGGGGATCTCCCCTTACCTGCGGCGCATACTATTATCGTACCTGAAGGAGCGGAAACTTCTCACGCGAGGCGAAACCCATCCAATTACAGCGGGGGTGCCGCAGGGCTCAGTACTCGGCCCAGTTCTATGAAATGTGGCATACGATGGTGTCTTGCGGCTCGACGACCTGCCGGATAGGGTGGAGACAATCACCTACGCGGATGATCTTACACTGGTAGTCACCGCTCGCACATGGACTATCCTGGAGGCCAGGGCAAACACGGCTCTTGATCGAATAACGAGGTGGATGACTGAACATCACCTGCAGTTAGCACCGCAGAAAGCCGATGTCCTTTTCCTAACCGGCCGCAGGCGGACAGGGCCTATGTCGCTGGAGCTCAACGGGCACGCTCTCACGCCGTCCCGCTACGCCAGGTACCTAGGGGTGACCTTGGACACAGGTCTAACTGGCCTACCACACATCAGGCAGGTTACGCAAAAGTTGGCAAGAGTATCGGCCAACCTGGCCCGAATACTACCCCGGGAGGGAGGCGCGTCCGATCACAAACGGCGTCTACAAGCTGCTGTTGCAGAAGCGGTCGCGCTCTACGGTCACGGCCCGCCAGGCTCTGCGCCGCTCCCAACGGGGTGTGGCAATTCGGGTTAGCCGGGCGTACCGGACGGTCTCCACGGACGTCCTGCTTGTTCTCGCATGCCTGCTTCCATGGGACATGCTGGCGGAGGAGAGGAGTAGGCGGAGATTAAACGGAGAGATATCATAGACCGAGGTTCGAGAGGCCACACTCGCCGCTTGGGCGGAGATGTGGACCCACCCGCCTGCTGGATCTGGAGACTCTGGACTGAAAGTCGCCATGACCTGTCGGGTAAGTCAGTCTTTGATATTTGGCATTATGGTGCGCAGACTAGCGCCTGGGGCACCCCCTTGCAAGCCATCCCACGCCTCCTGCCATAAGTCAATTGTGCGCCGACGCTCCTTCTTTTTGCGCTGGGGGTCATCCCATAGACGGCGGCGCTCGGCTGCTTTCAGGTCCCAGGGGAGCGTGCCAGCAAGAACGAAGGCCGCCGCTGCGCTAACCGTTCGGTACGTCGCAATTACTCTGCGAGCTCCGACCCTCTGGGCCCGACGCAGGCGGATCCTGTTGGCGGCATACTTTAAGGTGTCGGAGGGCCAGGCCGGAGCTCCGTACCAGGCAATCGACCCGGCCGCGGACATGATTATGCGACGTCTGGATTGTCGAGGCCCGTAGGTGTTAGGCATGAGCCGTGCGAACGTGTTGGCTGCCTTGTTAGCCTTCTGTCGCCCGCAGCACGTGCTCGATGCCGCGGAGACCCCTGCCTAGGGTGACTCCGAGGTACCTCACCTTGTTGACGACTGCGATCTCCTAATTTTCTATGAGGAAGTGTGGGGCGGGGCAATTCCTCCGTCCCACCAGGAGTATAGCCTTGCTTTTAGCGGGGGCGAGGGCAAGACCCGCCACCTGCATCCAGTGCGCAACATCGGCAAGTGCTTCATTCGCACGGCTCTATAGCAAATCCGGGGTCCGGGCCTGGACGGTGAGGACGAGGTCGTCGGCATAGGCTAAGAGGTTGACCCCGGGGGGGAAGGTCCCTTAGCCGCAGCACGTCGTCTATGTTCCGTTCCTATATTCTGTTCCATAGCAGAGAGCCAGGTATAGAGCCCTGTGACACCTCTGCAGTCATGTTAAAACTGGTTCCGTGAGACAATATCGTTCTGTCATGTAGGTAATTTAAAAAGATTCGAAGTAGGTAAAAGGGAACGTTCTTCCTGTGTAGTCTCTAGGATGACTCTACACGGTAAACTGTTAAAAACATTTTAGACGTCAGGCAGGATGGCTAGGTAAAGGTCTCGTCTTCTTGGCGAAGACTCGTGGAGGAGTTCGGCTAGCGTCCGGATCTGCCGTATGGCGTCGATAGTTGAGTGGCCCTTGCGAAACCCGTGGTGGGCTTCCGACAGTAGGCCGTTTCCTTCCGCGAAGTCCCGGAGGCGTGCCTCCACAATGGACTCAAATGCTTTGGCCAGGGAGCCGAGTAGACAGACGGGGCGGTATGAGTTGGGGCCCTTGGGTATAAGGACAACACCTGCGACCTTCCATGCGTCAGGAAACGAGCCCGACTGAAGCATCCCGGGCGCCGCTGTCGCCATTCATTAGCGTCGTGGCCGCGGAGACCAGGGTACCGTCCGGGTCTGGCGCCTTTCTGTGTTTAAGGCGTGCCGCAGCGTCTAGCACCTCTTTTAGGGTGACTTCCGGAAGGTCTTCCCCTGGGGCCTGTAGGTAAGGAGCGCGGCCGAAGGGCGAATGCCGGGGGAAGAGCGCTTTGATTGCTTCCCGCGCCTCTTCCGGCGTTATCAATATTCTGCGCTTGAAGGAGGGTAGTCCCCTTATCATATTGTACGGGCGGCCCCAGGGGTCGTCCTCCAACGCTTCGAAAAAAGCCCACCAGAAGCGTTCCATGCTCCTGGAGATTTCCTTACGCAAGAGGACTCCCAGCCTCTTGTATTCGGCTCCGTGGAGTCGGGCAGCCTCTACCTCGGGCGTGGAATGCCGGGCGCGGGTGAAAAGCCGCCGCGCCCTTAGGCACTTCTGTCTTAGTTGTCCGAGCGCGGCATTCCACCAGCGTTTTGGTGTGCGCGGCGTCCCGGGTGTGAGCTGAGCCTAGAAGGCCTCGCAGGCCGTTTTAAGGAGCCTCTGAGGGCCGGCTACTGTACTGCGCGCTACTGCACTCTGTATCAGCTGTATGTATTGCCTCACAGACTCGAATGCGGTAGATTCGTCTCGGCACAAGTGGTCATGTCTATCGAATCTTCGGGATGTTTCTCGTACCTACTCGCTTCTACCCTCTCCACTGCACGTTCGCCAGCACGTGGCACCCAGCTCTGACAGTCGTGTGTCCACCTGAACTTGGCCAGAGACAACAGCGACGCAGAGGTCTTCTTTTAGGGGGGTCTCGTAGGAGAGTTTGGCCTCCGTCTGGATTTGCTTTATAGCGCCGATTGTTGAGTGACTTTTGGAAAACCCGTGCTGGGTATCGTCGATTATAAAAACAACACGTAGGGCTTCCTATTAGACTAATAAGCTATTTCAGCTGGCTTTCTCATGCTAATGGGTCTACACTTAATCTCTTTCTCACAACTGACTTTGATAAATTGAAAATGGGGTCGTTGTCTCCCTCCCATAAATTCTAATCATCATGCCATACGTTTTAATATTGTATTTGTGTTTAGTGATGGATGCTGCTCTCATTGCGAGTTAGATATGGTGTTAACTGGACTAGCTTTTGTGTCCAAATGTAAGTGTCATGTACACCGGTTCATGTCGTGTAAAACTGAACTCAGTTTCTTGAGCGCAAGAACATGAGCAAGTGACAAAAAGTCGTTGTTTGTAGCTGATCACACATAACATCAAACAATATATCAGAAGTTGACACAGAAAGGCCAGCAGTTGCTTTGTTTTACAGAAAAAAGCAGCAGCCAACACCAGCCGCCCTCATCTCCCCCCACTTCGCCGACTGCTCGAAAATGCCAAGATGATAGACAAGGTGCTAAGCAGGATTACAAAGGAAGCGAGAATCCCTCTCTCTCTGGGTTCCTTCTAGGCGGCGTTGCTCACCCTCGCCACAAAAGTTCTCCACATCAACAAAACCCAAAGATACAATAGCCTGGCCAAAGAAGTCAGTCATGTGGGTCTTTTCGGAGGTGCCGCTCTCACTTGCGTAGAGGCCGAAAATCGCGGCAAACGTGTAATGATGGATAAAGCCCGGGCACAGATCGATGCTCACAAGCTCTCTATGGATTTTAATGTACGCAGCGCCATTAGAGTCTTGGTCTTCTTGCGCCCGTAACGTGCTGGGGACGTAGTGTCACCACAACATATCGGCTTACCAGTGGTCGAGTCGTGCTCAAACAAAGATGTCGCCAAGGCACTTGGCACCTTGTTACCTGGTACGGCGGGAGGCCTCGACGGTCTCATGCCCGACCATTGAAAATGCCCTCTCTCTGCCAATGGTGGCCACGACGATGTGGTGGCAAGGTATGCGATATTATATGTAACGGGCAAGTTCCGGAGGCTGTGGGGAGCGTCATATAGGGCGGCTGGCTCATTTTTCTAAAGAGAAAACCGGGGTATACCGATGCACAGCCGTTGGCTGTACTCGCCGCGTAGACTAGCCACAAAGACCCTGCTTTTCCAGGCAAATTTGAAAACCTACCTGCAGGACGACTTCCCTGACGTTCGGTAAGGTTAAAATCACGTTAGTAGTTGGTTGTCAACAGGCATACGTAATGGCTCTGCTTGCGTTTAGCCTGCTTCATCAGTACGTTTACGCAGGTGACATCCAATATCAAACGTCAAAAGTAGCGGCAAATGTCGAAAGAATAAAAAACAAAATGATTGCGAGGAAAAGGGGCGAAGATAAAAGGTGCGCCGTTAAAGAGGAGAAGGTACGCCGTTAGTAGTGTTAGATTTAAGCCAGAGTGGCAAGGATGAAGAAGAAGAACAAGACGAAGAGGGCGGTGCGGTGGAGGCGAACGGGGGCAGCATACGGCAGTAACAGAGGAACATCAACAAAACCTAGACAATCTAGACGGGCTGCGCGGATACGGACACATAGGAAGAATTGAGAGAAAAAGAGAATCAGCAAAAAGAAGGAAAACAGATGTTAGCAGTCGAGTAACAGGAGAAGCGATGGCAGCAACCACAACAGCTGCGACGAGAAGAAAAGCAGATGTCTCCGCTAAGTTTAACCGATCGGCCAAGGTATGCGGTAGTTATTAAACCAGTAGGAAGTTCAAACGTAGGCAGAATAGAGAAACAGATGAATCGGGTAGCTACTAATGAAGGTGGCGCAGTTGGTCAGGGCAGCGAATTACAAATACTTGTCTCTCGAATACATTCAGGATAATCCAAGGGCCATGACCTTCGATGGAGCGCACTACGGGGAGGTAGGTGCTGTACTACCGGTACGACTAAGTGGCAGGAGGGCGTGTGACTAGCACAATGCTAGGCCGATTGTAATTAATGTATTCGATGCACAAGTGGGATGTAGGGGAACGAAGCACTGGAAGAGGACGCAGACGTAGAGTCAACGAAATCGGGGCAGCGCACCGCAAATACGAGCCCCGAATGAAAATTTGTACGGTACAAGGGGTGGGTATTTAAACAGAGACAAACGTAATTGTGCAGACACAAGCGTACTGGATGGGGCAACAGGTACAGCAAGAAAAGATACAAAAGAAAGCAATAAGGATGCAGGAAAGGGTGGGACAATAGGAGAGAATACAGGCATAAGGAAGATCGCGACAATGGGAAATACTTTCTAACAGAGAGGGAACACATAGTAGCAGTGGAGATCAAGGGGGCATTGGAGTTTACCAAACGGTTGGCTAACAGTAGCATAGGCGACACGGAGCTAAGATGTAACATAAGATTCAAACGGGGAAGTAAAACAAAAGGAAAACGTAAGTGCAATGTGCCTTCTAAACAGGTTACCATGTTAAATATGAGAGGGGGGAGGTAACTAAGTAAGTGAGAAGAGCTATATAGAATACTAAAATTAAAGTCCGACGATATCACGATAGTAACAGAAACGCTTTTTTGTGGAATGGAAGTGACACCGGGTTTAAATGGATGCAATGGGTACGATACAAATCGGAATACGGGCAATAAGGAAAACATGTGTGTGTGTGGGGGGGGGGGGGGGGCTACTTCAGATAATAACTAGAGAGACTGGACAGACCGGGCAGGAGACTGATTCAACTAATAAAGTCAAGCGGGGTCAATTTTAAATTTGGACCCGCGGGTAGAAGTAGGATGTACGTAAACCAGGGCGACAGAAAATCATGCATAGACTATGAGCTGACGAATAAAATAGATAACTGAGTAGAGGAAATCAGGATACGTGAAGAGAAGGTATACAATATTGGATTACTGATCATAATTATTATTATGGTTTATTAACACCCAGGTTGGGTAAAATTATAAACATATACATCAGACACAACTAGTGCTTCCTTCACGTCATTGGGTCTTCTCTCATCTTGCAAGCTCAGCTATTGACTGAACTGCAGGACATGCTGCGGCGTGGTATCTATCGCACTGGGCAGAGCACCTCGTGCACCTGCAACACTCCTGAGGATCGTGGAATTCTTCCGTGCTACATAACACGTGATGAAACCCGTGGGCTGCAAACGCCGTAGTTAAATGTCTGCCTTTATACCCCGCTGCTCGCCAGGCCGTGCTTGTCATCGCTACCGTATTATATATTCCTAAATCGATTCCCTTCAATTTTTCCGTCCACTTCAAAGTATAAGCCTCAAACGCTTTCGTCCTAGGTAAACCCCATCGAAGTTGTAATTCCTGTGTCATTAAACTCCCCCCCTCTAAGATATGAACTATTCTATTCTTACTTGAATTGGCTAAACCCAAAACCCGTTTCATAAAGAAAAATCTGGCTCTATCTAGTAACTGCAGTTCTGTTTCTCCCAATTTTTCCCATATAAGTGATATACCGAATGTTGCTATTGGTTCTATTTTAATTTTGAAAAGAGCGGAGGCGGTATGTATTGACAACATTTGCGGGCTCTTAATTGCTGCTGCCGCTCGGATTGCTTTTCCCACTCTGCTTTCTATATGTCTTCGGAAACTGCTACCATTCGACGTTATAGTGACACCCAGATAAGTAAATTTATTTACAAATTGTACTACATTGCCCCTAGCTTGAATAACGTCGTTTTTTGCTAATCGACCCCCTCGTCGAAACTTAACTGCTACTGTCTTTTGCCAGTTTATGCTAAGCCCCATCTCGTCCATATAATCAATTATTCGTTCCAGTCCCTGTTTAACCCTAAATAGACTCCTACCATAGATTACAATGTCATCTGCATACATTAAAGTACTTGCCCACTCTCGAGTCCACCCCTGTCTCACCCGGTTGGGTAGTTCTCCCAATAATACTGAAAAAAGCAACGGGCTAAGCCCGTCTCCTTGAGCCACGCCGGTTGTTTGCTTTACTGTTCCCACAATCCCTATACCGTTGTCGATGCATACTATGCTCTCCCTAAGGATGGCCCCCAAAATTTTTAACAGCTGATTCGGAACTCCCTCCAAGGCTAGCTTCTCCATAATTATGTTTCTCGGCGCTAGGTCAAAGGCGGCTTTAAGATCTATAAATACCGCATATAGCGGTCTTCTTGGCTCGGCTAGAGTTTCCCAAATCTCTGCTAGCAATTGGCGCAGGGCCGTATAGGTCGACTTGGATTTTCTTCTTATAGGGGCAACTCTTAAGTGTTATTCCCCTCCAAGCTTCCGGCTCTGTTTCTATGCCCTTCCCTTTAGGTATAACAATGAGAGTATCTTCCTTCCACGCTTTAGGCATTTTCCCGGACTTTAGGCATTCATCGAATAGAGCTTTCCAGCATGGCGCCAGTGCCAACGTTTGCTTTAAGTGTTCATTTCTTATCATATCGTTTCCGGCCGCTTTACCTCTAGGCGCTCTTTCAATTGCGCTGACAACGTCTTCGATTGTGATCTCGCGAACTACCCATTCCCGTGCAAGCTTTGTGTCTTTGTCCCAAGGCCCATTGTATAATATTATTTCTTTTGGAGTGGTGTCGGCTCCCTGTAGCATACCAGCAAAGTGCTTAATTAGTCTCTCAGTCTCCACTGGGCACTGCTGTTTTCTTTTATGCTTTAGCCATTTGTGCGGGTGTTTCTCTGCCTCTCGTAACAACTTCCACTCCCGGCTTTCCCAGTACTTCTGTTTCTCTTCCTTGTATGTCCTTTGCGTCATTTTCTTTACCATTATAGCTAACGGCCTCATTACCGGAAAAATCTTTACGTAGTCCCTAGTTAGCCTGTTTGCATTTTTTGCTGCTCTACACCGCTCGTTAAACCAGGGCCTTCCTTTTTGTTCTTGACGCGGAACTATTGCACTTGTGATTAGATTTACCAGTTTACGCTCATATGACTCTATGTGAATTTCCCCTGGTGGACACACTTCCCCAACTCCCTTTAAGAAAATCCCACTATCCAATTTTGTTCCGGTCCCCTGCCTACGGCTACACTCCTCCCCACTGCTGCTAATCTTAAATGTCATTCCCATGGGTATATGCCTTCTAAGTCCCGCTCCTTCCCGAAAAGATGTATTTTCCCCTAAAAATGTTATATCATTCCCGTTTCCGTCTGTGGCAAAAACGTCGATGACTGACGCTCCTGTACTACATTCAAATGTGTTTAGGCCGGGCTCGCTGACTAACCAACAGCCTATCTCCGTTATAATCTCCAAGAATGCTTCAGTTCGTTCAGAAATTCCCTTGTCCAACCTGGCATTGAAATATCCCGCTAGAATCATAGGTGCTTTTCTAGGCACAGCCTCAACCCCGAGCATAATGCGTTCTGTCATGGTCTCAATAGACTCTACACCTGCCGGCTTTACATAAGCTGCCACAATATCCACCCCCCTTGACGCTATTGCTACTAAATTTTCCGCTATTATTCCTATTTTCATTTCTCCAATTTCTGCTCTCGTAAATACTGAAACCCCCCTACTTGGTCTACCCCGTCCCTCGCCTTTATGTGCAAGTGCGTGATATCCGTGAAAGCCCCCTAAAGTAAAAGGTTTTACAGCCCAAGTTTCCGTCAAAATTAGAATATCTACTCCTCGGAGTGCTTCCGCGCCTAACAGTTCTAATACGCCATGTCCTTCGCAGTTCCATAGTACTACTTTGATAACTTGCGTAAGCTTTTGTTCCTTGAGTTTGATCTTTTCCGAGCGTCACCGGGTCTTTGATCCACCGGTCGTAATGCTGTTGTTGTTGTTGTTGTCACGACAGTCATTTTGATTCACGGGGGGTGCCGCAGTTTCTTTGGCATTATTATAGAAAGCTTGCTGGATCGACTCAGCTAGCGAGGTAGCGTTAATTATGCTCTTCTCTGGCTGTGCCATTGCTCCGCTTGCTGCGCGTATAACAACTGGCAGTACGGATTCCAAGACTTTTGAGATAACGCTCGTTATAGTTTCTTGAATGATTGGGGATAGTCTGCGGAGTACTTCTTCTACAATACTGTCCGTCGATGGTTGTGTCGATATGTCTGGCTGTTGTGACGGAGCTGCCGGCTTTAATGCAATACGGTCAGCTTCCTCTATGCGTGTCGTGGGGATACGACTTCCACCGTCAACTTCTTTTATCCCATTTTTTACGACCGAAGACCAGCTTCGCTTCGTAAAATTGTCGGATGCTTGCACGTTAGATACTGGTACGCAGATTGGGACTGACGGGGCGTCGTGCTGCTTCTGTACGATGCTTCGCGAGGCTCTCTTTAGTTGTTCCATGCGTAGCAGTCTTTGCGGACATGCTCCCCACATGGCCTCATGCTCCCCGTTGCATAAACAACAGCGGGCCTGAGCATTGCAGTCTTTTCTGAGGTGCTCCATAGAGCCGCATTTTCGACATTTGGGCCTTGGGGCTTTACAGTTAGCGGCGAAGTGATCTAGACTATAACACCTATAGCACTGCGAGGGTTCATGGTATAGTACCACTCCGTGTCGCTTAAGCCCCAGACGCACCTCAGCCGGAAAGCTGTTGCCAGAGAACGTCAAAATAACGTGCTCCGTAGCCGACACGGCGTTGGTTCTGGGGTTCTTTGCTTTTACCCGAGAAACTTCTGTCACTCCGGAAGACTGCAGCGCCGATAATATCGCCGATTCCGAGATTGAGGAATGAACCCCGGTGATCTTGCCCTTTATTGTAGATCGTGTTCCGCTTATTCTTGATGAGACTTTAACTTTCGCTAACTCCGATAGCGAGAGTAAAGTTGCTCTATCATCTTCCCTCTCCACGACTATGACAAGTTCTCCGTTTTTCGTGAAGCGAGGCTCCTCTATTTTCCCCCCGACGATCTTCGCGATGTCGTCACAGATCTCGTTAAAGTTGTGCTCAAGGGCGTTGTCATCTGCGGAGAATATAACAGCTTCCTGCCTGTCGAATCTTACTCTTGGCGGCACCTTCATAGCGCGAGAGCGCTTATGCCGGGTCACCGTGGTAAACTCCGAATCGCTATGAGATTCCTCATCGCTACAGGCTTCCTCGGTTGCTTCGCTGGCGTCCTCCTTGCTTACCGGGCGAGGTTCCGCCTCGAAAACACGCAAACCTTTACTACGAGCGTCTTCTGCGGGGCTTGATGCGGTCCGCTTCCCGCCACTTGCCATTGGACGGTTAGACGGACCGCCCGCACCACTGACTGCTCCTGGAATGCATTCATCCGTAGGCGCCGCACTGTCTACGTGCAGTGATGCACGTTGTTCCGGCGGCGCCTTCTCTTGCCATTTCGGCGGCGTTCGTTTCAGAGGCATGGCCACCTGCTACGCCGCGCCTGTTTACAAACAGGATATTGTTTGTTTACAGGCAAACGCAGACGGATTTTATCTTCGCTCAATATAATAATATTGATTCTGGTTACCGTAATGGGGATAACGTAACTGATCATAATTGGGTAGGTATAAGCGAAAAGCTGAGGGTGCCGGAGCGGTTAGTTATACGAAATAGGTGTTTGAAAAACACAAGTTAGCACAGAAACTAGAATACGTAAAACAACTTAAGTGGTAAGCGGGGAAAAGCGTGATAAAGAAAATGAATTCATAAACGGCGTGCGGTGTTGGCGGAGTCTTAGTAGAAATGATCTACGCTTAAAAAACTAAGTACGTGTATTATTCAACAAAGCAAATTAATAAAATATTTAGATGATTTATTAGGAGATTGGCGCAAGCGAAGTTTCTATACTGGTTTTACTTGCGAAGGTATATAGCAATTAGAGTGAGGCTATGAATGTTTCAAACATCCACGCCTATCTTGTTTTACTCACACCGATATATGACGAAGCATATCTAAATATTATCGGCTCTGACTCACCCCCTGGGTCGCTATGTATCTACGGCGTGGCGTGCCGCTCCCCGAACGCCGCCGCCGCGCAGATGGATCGACTCGAAGAGAGACGCGTGAGAAAGAATGCTCCAGCATGGTAGCGACCGTTTATATAACACCTTCGACTTAGGCCCCCACACGGTCCACCACGTCACTGCAACGGCGCCAACTCATAATGTGTACTCTCTGCGCCTCCCATCATCGTCGGCTTTAAGTAAGTCGCTCTGACTTTTGGTGTCGTCATTGTCTGCTCATGTCTTCCAGGCCCATCAACAGCATAGGACGTTGGTTTTTTTTCGGAACGATTGCATTGAATGATGAAAAATTATGTATTTTTTTCCGAAACGAAATAGTCGATGAGGCTGGAATGGCCAAACTTCGTGCTCGCCTAGGATTCTCGAAATAGATCCACTTTTTATCTCCGGTCTTGATCCGGATTGAGAAATGATTTCATTTTCAGCCTAGCAAAATCTCACATGTGGTTTGTCGGTTCTCTTGCTTTCGCTCGGTCAGCTCATGAGAGACCTATTTTCCCGACTTCAAGATCAACTGCATGGCTTTTAGGCGCACGGAAATGCTTTGTTGAGAGGCGCTAAGTTGAATTGCGAGCTGCCGTTGCATTTGGCTGGCATCATCCAACAAGGCTGTTAGTTCGTGCTCTTCGAAGACTCTTGGGGTCTTCCGCGTGCTTCGTTCTGGAATCCCAAGTCTCCGCGTTTAAACGTTTTAAACCACTGGGTACAACCAAGGGCATGGCCTCCGTATGCTTTCTTCAGCATTTCTTGCGCTTCTGTCGCAGTTTCTCAAAATAAAACAGAAAAAAAACTAATAGTAGAACTTCTATGTTTGCGAAATATTTTTGAAATTACCATGTCGCATCTTCCAGAGAGCATCGATATGTTTCTCACGAACATGACGGTGTACCTAGTTTCTCTATAGGAGGACTGGTTATCTCGTAATCGCACATTGTGTGATTTTAGGCCGGGCAACAATACAAGATTTTCAGCAAGTTCACTCTCACTCGGAAACAGGACTTGTTCGAGATAATTGAAAAAATAGATGCTTTATCGAGCTCAACGATACCCCAAATAGTCATCAAAACATTTTCGGAGGCCCTATATATATTCAATTTCTTTTAATCACACTGTCTGTGTATTACTATATCTAGTTAAAATAGGAGTACATGAGTACTCCGGTTGTTCAAGAAAGTCCCCTCAGTTTACTCTTAAGTTTCTTGAGGTGATTCAGAGACTGCGGGTATGTACAAGTTTGGGCATGGTACAGATCACAAGGGGCTTCGCAATATTTACAGATACAAGACTCGACTGGGTCGTGCAACGACTCCGTTCGACAGACCACATGATGATAGCCGTGGGTCGAGAATTTGACCACCACGTGCCTGTTCGCCCGATCCGGATTCTTCCATGTGTCGTCTGTCATTGCTGGCGAAGTGAAGAACTGTGGGCTCACGTCGCTGATCTCCTCCCTTGTCCTGTTCATGAAGTTCACAAATGTCGTCGTTTCTTCAAGCTTGAACTTTTGTTGGATCTTTTCCACGAATCGCTTTTCTCCCATCAGGAGGTAGACCATGCGATTTCGCGTATTTGTGTGGACGCCAAGAACTCTTTTCAGGAACGTCGATTTGGCTCTGCCGAGTGTTGGGAGGTCTCACTCGCTGAGATGCTCCCAAATCAACTCGACTCCATAGGCAGCGAATGGCGCTGTGAATGAAGAGTTTAGAGGCGGTTTCCAACGAGAGGCGATACGGGTCCGATATCGATAAAGAGGCCACCATAGTTTTTCTGAATCGCTCCTCTATGTGTCGAGAAACGACGATACACTCGTCGTGAACACGATCCCAAGGTACGTAAAGTTGTTTACGAACTTTATTGGGGCTCCGTTCACCTGGGTCTGGTCGCTGGCCACAAGCCTCTTTCCCCGTCGGAATTTCAGAGCCTCGGTTTTCGAATCATTTATATATATACATATATAAATACATGTATGTATACATACATATAAATGTATATATATATATATATACGTAGGACCCTAAATAAATTATGCAAATTCTACGATAGAGCCCAGAGATGCTGGGATTTTTTTCAAAAACTGTATTCGTTATTTATATTAGCACAGCCGATGTTCCTAGCCGAGCAACCTCATATGGCGGGTCTTGCCATATGGAGGTTCGAAAGGCAGATGCATAGGGGTGCTCTAGACCGCTATTCGACGGACTGGCAGCAGAGACCAGTCTGATAACTATTCTGTACTAAGATCTTACAACCTTTTCTGAGAGCTATAGCAAACGCAACTGCTAAGTTTGAAAACAAATAAGGAACACAGACGGGGCCATGTGAATTCGCTTAAATGGCAAAACAGTCAACCCATGGCTGTTGTTTAGCCTAGTGCGGCATTAAAGAAATCGTATCTTCATTGGAAAAACTTAGCCCTTCGAATCAACCAACCAAAACCAAAATATAGGCTTTCAGTAGGTGTCGTAGACAGCATGTAGTTGTTGAGATAGATGGAAAAACGATTCTCTCCTGGGGAATGCCTCCATCATTTGTCATTAAAATAGTCAATGTCCTTTTCTCGTCAAAAGTGGACTACATCTTGCCATTCATGACCGGCCTGACAAAAGAGAGACAACCAATATAGACGCAATGACTGCAGGGTGTGCTAAAGCAGCGCTAAGTTAACTCCCTATGACCTGTACGCAAACTGCTCTGGCAGAAAGTGGCCGCATGCCTACCAACATGCGACAATAAAATTTGATAAATTGTATATTAATCAGACTGGCCAGAAGTAGCAGTGAGCTGCGAAGATTCTTCCAGGACGAGCGCCGAAATACAACAGCAGCGGCTGCCCTAGAGTACACTTCCGAACTGAACGACGGAATGCAGAAGCATGCAGTTGAAATGCTAAATCTTTATCATATGTCTGCGTTGCTATCTACACCCAGCATTCAGAAAAAAATTGGCATGACTCTTGGTAATTGAAGACTGCCGTCGAGCACCACAGAAGCTTACTCTCAAAGAAGTTTTCGTCAGTGATGTTCAGCGATGGTTCGCAGCAAGGTTTCACCGGAGGAGCAGAAGCTGTCATACCGGAACCCAGGACAAATATAGCGGTTTATGTCGGGAACTGCCAGAGTTCAATCGCTGCAGAAGTTGTGACAGTGAATAAGACGCTCGCATTCGCTTTTCAAGACGACAGTCCCCAAAACACGGTTACTTTCTGCGACCCTAAAGCGGCTCTGGAAGCTATTACAGCTGCAGACCCATCGGATCCAAACTCAAATCTCCTCCTGTGCGCTTTTCGCTGCGCTCTCAAAGCACGACTGCGACTTGTGATTAAAATGGCGTGTCAGTGCATATATCGGTAGGAGGGAATTACGGATCCTTTCATATGAATATAATAGAATAGAAAACGCCTTTATTTATCAACTAAAGGGTAAGAAGGAAAGCTAGGTGGGCAAGGACGCCCCCAAAACCTCCTTGTTGTGCAATTCTCTGGCAACACGCCAGGCGAACATATTATTGACTATTTCAAGTCTTGGAATACATTTTGGTATAAACATTATTTGACTTCTGCGATTATTCATTGTTACGTCGAAAAAACGGTTGATAAGATCGGCACTTGAAAGTTGCGATAGTGCTCGCGTGTCGTTGTTCTTCAGTAAAAACGAGAGCGACGGAAGGTTTACAGCATTCGGGTCAATATTACATCTTTTATAGAGTCTTTTTAGAAATCTTCTCTGAATACCTTCAAGCATATGATGAAAAGGTGTATTACAAATAAGAATTCACTCTTTGTGATATTATATATTCACTGTATTTTACAAGTTTTATGACAGTAGTGTTTTTGTGGCAGTTTAACAAGTAAAAAAAATACAATTCTAGTGCTTTTCTTCAAAGCTCTGATTCTGATTTGAAACCAGAAAAATTTCTGATTCTAAAGATTCGTTTTAAACTAAATATTCTGTCATTTAAGTAAAATCCTCAATTCAAATGTTTGTTATTAAAAATGCTAAAGATACCTGCGTTGTTGCGATTGCCACAGACGTCTTGCAAACAACTGCGTGGTATGCGCCCTTTTATGTCGATCCAGTAACGTATGGCAAATCAGAAAGCATGAAATGACAAGGACGCTATGGAAGGTAGGGGCGTGGGAAAAAATCTTCTAATAACAATATTCTGTTCTACCTCTACGTTTTAATTCCACTATGTTCTTTCTTAGTAAGTAAATGCTAAGGATTTGTTCTCTAGATTGTAAGTAAAACAGGTAAGCTGGTAAGCTGAACCATCTGTTATTTGAGCAGAATTTACAATTGAAATTCGTAAAAAAATACCTGAGCTGTTGTAATTTTTTTTGGGGTGAAAGGGAAACATGGTTTTGCGCACACCCGAAACGCGTAGTGTAGGTCTCGATGCCGATAGTATTGGCGTTATACCCACTGAAAACCTCTCATCTAAATGGCCTTAGGAAGAGGCGAGGAGTCTGGAACCGCTCCTTAATACTACCTCAACCCCTATGTACTTCTCTCTTAGCTCTTGGGTTGACCAGTGACTACGCGGCATGTGCTTTCCCATGTGGGCTCGAAAGCGTATCTAAGTCGGTAACTATCTATTCATCCACAAAATGTTCTCGTCATAGATAACAATAGAATGTGTACATTGTTGTTGTTGTCGCTGTTGTTAATATGGCTCATGTTATTGATGCTTTTGTTGCCGATGTTGTTATAACTGCGCCTGGCGTTTGCTCTTAATTGTTTTCGTATCGCCTAACGGATTAAATACGAAGTAGTACTTTGGTACGGTAACCTTGTCAAGTTTGATTATCGATTATTGACGGAATGCATTTCACAACGTGGTTTATTGACGGAATCAATAGTAACGCGATTAACGACAACGAGACGCCTTCTGGCACATGAGTCATTTAGCGTCGAGGAAAACAATGCATTCATATAGGCAGTAGAATACATTCAGGATATGTATGTGCATGCATATTGAATGCATAATTGCGGGCAAGCTTCAAGTACAATCAAACTAAATAAAGAAAATAGAAGAAAGAAAGAAAATAAATAAAGAAATTGTTAATACCGGACGTCGCCCTACGGAGCGGGCCTCATTCGAACTATGAACAGTTCTCTTTCTCGCTCTCTACTTTTTCGTCTTTTTTTTTTAGGACGTCCGTAATCTCGTACGAGTTTGACATACAGCCTCCATCTCAACTTCCGCTCGAGGTGCGTGCTCGATTCTCAAATGACACACTTCAGGCCTGAGGCCATGCTACTATACGTTCAAGAAAGACGGAAAATAAATGGTTACAGTCGACTAGCTAAAAACTGTTTACATATGGACTTGACAAAACGTCCGTTAGCATTATGATCACAGGCACATACTTCAAGTACAATGAAGAGACTCACTTCCGCTTTAGCCAATTGCCACTCTACTCTATCTGCAAGCATAGTAGAAGCACGCAAATGTGCGACTGTATATAAAATCAAGCTTTGTCTTCTTCATTTTCAACATCATCAAGCAATTCCCTTCTAAATACGCGCGAACAACATTCGAATGCGTGCTTGAACTCGTTTGCTTGAAGCAAAACGTTAAACGAATTGGAAGGACGAGACAAAACGAACTATGTGCACCACTCGCCTATCCACGCATATTGTCACCTACTTGTCAAAGATTCGCCGCCGGAGTACTTCGACTGATATGATATCAATGAAATCTGCGGTTAGGTTACTCGCATTTCAATGGCAGGCTATTGGATCGTAGTCAGCTTGAGAGATTTCAGTGGACAGCACCGAATTGTCTCGGGTGGTCCTTCTCAAGGGTGTTGGCACGAAAAAATACGTTTCACTCTAGGTCCAAGCCCATAATCCCTTCCCAGCATTGACGTGATGTAGGGTTGCTCACACTAGTTGGAGGGCTGCGCAAACGTCAAGATAACGGCCTAGTAGTGGACACAATGACGATATACGTAAGCACGAGCTTACAGCAGGCACTATTAAAAGGGCGTCACGCATATATATATATATATATATATATATATATATGCATATATATACATTATTGTGGCTTAATTTTTCATTAAAATACAACTATCAATGCATCACGTAATCGTCAATAGATCACTAGCTAAACTATTGCATCTTCATATATACGGTATAGTAGTGTCTGGGTATTACTTAAAATGTTGCACTGTTGGCACACTGCAGCATCGTACATCAAAAAAACCTGAACAACTAGACTGAGAAACAAGCCAAATCACATGAGCAGCGAGCTCAGACGTAAACTATATGGAAACAGTTTAAGGAAAGGCTCCTCGCTTTTTCTATGCAGCAATTATCGTGCTTTGTGACCAAGGTGAATTAGCCGAGACTCTCTTCTCGTTCAGTCATAGGATAGTGAAACAGACACTAGTCAGTTTATAAACACAAAAAAAATATTAATCGTGTAAGTAATCGTGTGTAAAAATGCCAGAAAAAACAAGGCTTTGTTTTGATAAACCTATTCAGGGTAGCATTAAAAAGGGCTTCGCACAATAGGTGCTGAGACTACTGGAGCCTTTGTGGCTCGTATTTGGTTTTTGAAGATTTTACTTTGTCACTTTTACAGGCAATATATACGCCTAAACGTCTTCTTAGCCGACTGAGAATATGTGCATTGCATCGCACCGCACCGCGTTGTTGTGTTGTCGTTTTATAACGCTGCTTGTAATCCTCCCTTCGCTTCGCTTGCCCGCTTCAACCCGATATCGTTCTGTGGACAGTCTTTTCGAGCTGCCTCCGTTTGAGTTCTTGAAGAATGATGAGCTCGTTTGTCAAGCGATTATCTTCGCGAATCTTCTCGCGAATCGTCCGCGGAATGTCAGGAATCAACCAGCGAATCAGTGTTATCAGCACCATAATCACGTTCTGCAGAACGAACAAATACGGCAAAAAGCGACCAGGCGGTAATAGTTGACCATGAGGGTTACAACAAGCACACCGGAAACATTTGATGAAGTATACTTCTACAAGTGTTTCTGTTAAGCAATATATATATATATATATATATATAAAGGTCTCCCAGAACTCGTCCAACAAACTTTGGGGTCTAGTACAGGTTGACGAAAAAATCATTTTTCCAATGGAACAAAAAAAACAGGACGGTCTTCTTTTGGAGTGAGAGGGAAATTTTCAAAAGTGATTGTATAAAACGTTTTATCCTGACATATCTTCCACCTGCGTGTTTTAATGACAATTTTGCATAAGTTGAATTGCATATCACATTAGCTCAAAGCAGAACAAATGTTGTACTAAAGATAATTCTCAGAAAAAAGAAATTCTTTTCAATTCTAATATTTTGGCTTTCACGCTCCAATACTCATTTTTAGAAGGCACTTCCGCTCCCTTGTTCTATTGGAAACATAATTTTTTGGCCGAGTTGCACTGGTCTCAAAGTTTGTTGGACGAATTCTCGAAGACCCTGTATAAATATTTACAAATATTTGTATGTCTACAAGTGTATGTATATATATATATATATAGAAAGAAATTGAGATAAAGAGACAAAAGTAAATAAAAGACATCCTCGTGTACCTCGAACAAGATTACAAACACTAGTCGCCACACGAAGATCTCCCAGAAGATGATGGTTCGTTTGTAGGTACGGTTGTTGTCCCACGGTGGAGTTCGGTAGTCAGAATAGCGGCAGAACGTCGAATTACCCAGTAAGTGCGAGTTTCTGGCAGACAAAACATAAGTCAGCATCAAATTGAACAGTGAAATGTCACTGACTAGCACTTCGCAACCAGAAAAAAAAGGCTAGCACACCCTCGTAGATACATATATATGTATATATATATATATATATATATATATATATATATATACATATATATGTATATATATATATATACATATATATGTATATATATACATATATATTTTTTACGAGAAGATCCAGATAAGACATTATATCTGAGTAATAATAATAATGATGATGATGATGATGATTATTATTATTCCGTTATCTGGACACTAATATGGAAATTCCTGACCCTTCCCCTCAATGCTGCCTATACAGACATTGTGACAGATCGTGAGGAAATGCTGCGCTTACTAAATGTCCAGTTTGCAGCAGGTGTCGCTTACGGCACTAGCTAACTTTTAATTCACTATTTTGTGAACACAATAACTATTTTACCTCGATTATTAGTTACGAGTAGACTTGCAGAAAGCACTAAACGGATAAGGACCTGTTTTCTACCAAAAATACCCTTTAGATCTATTCAGCTCCTTCGATGGCAAAGAAAAATTAATATTTTAAGTATTTTCACACATATCGGCTGTCTGCACAAAACGGAGCACAATATGTACACGAATAAGTATATAGAAGTGCGTACTTGTGTATGACGCCGGCGTCATAGTGTCTTGTGTCGAAGGTGGACAAAGTAAAGTTGACATAGCCGATAAGGTTGCCGTTCGGGTTGTACTTCAGCCTGTAGTATAGGCGGGGAATGAGTTCCGAAGTAAACGCGATGATGATGGCGTTGCTAAGCACAGAAAGCTTTGCTAGCGCGTCCATGATCCTATACCACACTCCTGAAAGCGGTCAGCCATTGAAACAATCATTGGAACTATTTATAGCAAACAGCGTGACAGTAAACCGTGCTCACATTCTTGGATCTCGAAAGTCAAACCGCAACACGCCTTAAGCTCTTCATTGTATAAAACTACCATCACTAACACTATTTTCTCACTACCTTAACAATTGCCATGCCTATTTGAAAAATACCGAGATAGCCTCAACTAAGAATAGTGTATTATCCACAGCAACAAAACGCAAAAAGTATTCACTGGAACCCGGATTATATATCGTATTCTGATTATATATATAAGTATATAAATATATATATATATATATATATAATCGTGGACTCGTCATGCCAATACGAGGTAACGCGCGCACTTCACATCACATAACGAAGATCATAGATGTTTCAATGAAAAAAGACAGTGCATTATCCCGTGCACTTCACTAACTATTCGTGTCGTACTTGCATACGACCATAAGTATTGACCACTAAGACAAACGCATACCAACCAATGTCTTTGACTCGCTGTCCGACGGGCCTGCGGAACTGGTTGAGCAGCTTTTTGGCGTCGAGCCGGATCTCGAAGATGTTGTTGATTAGAGCGAATAGAGGTGCGATCGGAAAGGCAACGACGAAGAGCGTTACGAAGCCGTACTGTAGGATCATTTCGAGGTATTCGAAGAACAGACCCGTATCGCCCATCTCCGGTAGGCAGTAGTCGCGTTCCCACGGCTTCTCGTCATCGACGTCGGCCCCGTCGGCGGCCATCTTCTCTTGCGCCCCGTTCTCGCCAGGAGTGACGTCAATATACTAATACAGCCATCAATCCAATATAGTAGAATGCTATTAGTGCTATGATATTGTTAGCCAGTGTAGCCAGTGTTGTTGTTGTTGTTGGTGGTGGTGTTGTTGCGAGAACCACCGCTACCTATGTGATGAGCATTTGTTAGCTACGTCATAGGGCGACAAACACCCTAATGAGGTCGTAATTTATAACAAAAGGTTTTTGATTGTTGTTCGTGTCATTCGTCAGACACCAAAGTTCAGATATGGGATGCGCCTACTCTGGCAACGCTATTACTGCCCGGTTATCGGCCATCACTACAGATATCTCGTCAACATACGCAGCTGATAGCAAAATGACTTTATTCAAAAGTTTCGTAAGCAGGCAGTTGTCAAAAATCTGGAATGTGTCAAAAATTATATATATATATATATATATATATATATATGAATGCTTTAGAACAGCAATGGGAAGCCATTAAACAGAAGAACAATTAGGGCAAGGTGGAAATACGCACGATCGTCCGCCTGCGGATTCCCTTCTGCTGCAGGAACTTCATAAGGGCAGGCCAGAAGAACTCGTAGATAGCTGAGAATGCCTGCTTGCCGATCATGATTACGGCCAGCTGGATTGACAGCTCCTGAAAGCATCCTCCAGTCCCGCACACCTCCTGCTGGTAGCGCTTCAACACATAGTTGTATTTGCCCGGTCGGCCCACGAATCTACCAATATGTCGCAGAGACATGAAAGTGTCAACCAAGCGAACATGAAAACCAACTCTCGTTATCGAAAGTATACGATTCTCTTTCATCTCTTCAATTTATCGTAGCCAAATATGTGTACATATATATATATATATATATATATATATATATATATATAGCCGTGCGATGGGTTTTCGTTCGGATCTAATCTGTATATGCGCGCTAGCACGTAATGTTAAGCATGTATGTGTGCACGTTAACGCGAGATCAAAACTACGACAACAGGTCAGCGTTGCAGTAAAATTATAGAAAAAAATCATACAAGCATTTCTTACTTCTGCGCTCCGGACCGTTCTCAAGAATCATTTTCTAAGCTTTTTGGCGTGTAACGCTAACATCGTGTTCCAATCACGTGCGATGAAGAAGTCTGACAATGGAGGTGCAGAGATCATGTGTTGCTGGTGAGGTGATGGTTGACTGACGCCCGTTCTTTGTTTGAAACGATCTATGCTGATGGGTAGTAAGGGAAGGTGATAGATAGTAAGGGCCCACAATTACATAGGTAATCAAATAAGCGATCCACAGGTTACCGAGGTAGAACGTATCGAGATTGTAAAAAGGTATACAACTTGTCATTACTGTAAACGTTTTACGATCGACACAACCGGGCATAGTTTATTAAAAGGTGCGATGTTATCGTTTGCAGAAGACGACGTATTTGGCCGACCACCCGACTAAACCCAAAAGACCTGTAGTCGTAAGATGGCTGAGGCTGCGGCAATCACGGCTCCTAGCAGGTCCTTCTAGGATTTCACTAAAATGTTGTAACCATGACGGTTACAACACGCTTCTACTATTACTCGACTTCATCCTCGCATCATCGCCTACTACAGCAGCAGCAGCAACAATAACAATAATAATACTAACAGCAAAACAACAACAACAACAACAATTGCGATGGGTGCGTTCTGAGCACAGTGACACCCACTTTCCCTTGAAGAGTGCGATGTAGAATATGGACGAGTAGCAGTTGACGAACTGCAGCAGGTACATCTTGAGCGTAAGCGAGTCATCGTACTCGCTTTGAGTACGCGGCATCTCCAAGTCGGTCAGCTTCACGGCCAGCTTCGAGTAGATCATGTTAAAGATGATGATACAGAGCAGATTGAGACACGCGGCCGTCGACGAAACAATGACGGGCGTGTAGACTTCGTCGCCGCCTTTCAGCGCCAACACCGCACGCAGAGTCATTCTACAATCCAGAAAACCCACCCGTTTATTTAGTCGTGTATATATATATATATATATATATATATACATATCGCAAATAGTTCGCGCTCTGTTTTTATTCATCTTCGAGTTTTCAGTACTCGCAACTGTCGGGGCAGGTCGGACAAATGACGATATGCCCCTATCGAGCACACGCATGCTCTCCAGGCTGAAGCGATCGTGCTGCGTGTTAAACAACACATATAATTAAAGCAACAAATGTATATATATATATATATATATATATATATACAAACGCATGAGTTATTAAATCAATTGTGTCACGTACCTGTAGAGAATAACACCTACAGCGGCCGATATGCAAAGCAACACGGCGAGAAGGATGACCGAGACGGAGAAAATCGTGTAAGGCAGTTTGCGTCGCCAGTACGGTGCTTTGCGAATTTCCGTATACGTGCCACTTTCCATGCGTTTTTTCTGGAGAATGGCCATTTTGGCCACGTACTCCGGCCGAGAGTTCTCCTCCAATGTGTCGAAACCTGTCAAATCCCACTGGTACGTAATTCTGCTGCAGTACCTGTTTGCATAAGCAATGCACACATAGAATACATACAAATATTAGTTGTGTCTTATATTATAAGGCAATATATATATATATATATATACATATATATATATATATAATATTATATATATATAATATATAATATATATTATATATATTATATAAATACATATATATAATATATATATATATATATATCTTATATATCTACATATATATATATATATATATCTCTATCTCCCTCTCTCTCTCTCTTCTCTCTCTCTTCCCTCTCTCTATCCTACTATATCTCTCTCTCTCTCTCTCTCTCTATCCTCTCTCTCCTCTCTCTCTCTACCGCCAATCTATCTCTCTATCTTTGTCTATCTATCTATATATATCATATATATATCTCGTACTATCTCATGCACACGCTACCGATCCGCCAGCCTTCTTTCCGTAACAATGCCGGACGCTCCATCTAGCTCGACTTATTGAATTATAATATGCTTCAAAACCCGCTTCGCGAAGCTGAACATAAGTGACTTTTAGCAGGCTATAACTACCACCCAAGCTAAAAACATGCGATAACCCCGCATCCACCTTTTCCAGAGTTCCAGGAAGGCGGCGCTCCAAAGTGGCCATGAGAAAACACTAAAAAACACGGTGGCCGCATTGTCAAATAGGTAAGTCATCA
Organism: Dermanyssus gallinae; assembly: GCA_003439945.1. NCBI lineage: Eukaryota > Metazoa > Arthropoda > Arachnida > Mesostigmata > Dermanyssidae > Dermanyssus > Dermanyssus gallinae. The sequence goes on from QVRM01002341.1 coordinate 579,946, forward strand.
TCGAATGTTTGCAGTTTTCCTCGAGCTTCCAGTATTCGCAGCCCTCATCGCAGGGCGGACACATGACGATGTCCTTATCACGCAGACACACGTCCAGGCTGAAGTGATCCCACAGAAGAAACAAGAAAGGCGACAGTTATCAGTGTAGTGTAACATCTCGTTAGTTGACGAAATCGGACAGCAAAGATTTACTTTTTCACTTATTTTTCCACACACACGCGTCTTCACCTGATATTCGTATCCTTCAAGATCTGACTGGCAACTGCTACAGCTGCTAGTACGCATCTACAGTTCTATTCCGTATGCTTATTGAACTACAACGGGAAATGCAACAAGCATATCGACGCCTGTACGCCTTCCAGGTACGCTTGCGGTGGAATATCCCCAGACCGGAATATCCAACTGGACAACGCGACATTTTCGGGCTGACCCTGACAGCCAAGATTTAACATCGACGAGAGCGCTTTTTCGCATCGCATCGCTACATAGACGGACCCGCTTTCAAAACAAATGTGCGCAGGTGGAAACACGCTCGAACTCGCGCACGTGTGTCTCGCCCCCGATTGCGAGGTGCAGATGAATGTTGCACGCCACCGGACTCGACAGTCCCTCGACATACCTACCCCGCGAAAAAAACAAAAGAAACGCAACTACTCTTGATGCGCACATGTCAGATGGGTCAATTCAGAAGCAGCATCATGGCCAGCCCATGGTCTCGGAGCTTACTCACCTCGGATCGTTTGAGCGCACAGTGACTATGCCGTACACGAAGCAGATCATGCCGACAACGGACGCTGGAAGCAGCATGTACGTATAGAAGCCCAACCAGGCAAAGTAGAGGCCGACCTTGACGCCGAAATAGCGACGAATGTCGTCGAGCGGCTGGTTGCGGAACGTCGAAAAGATTGACGCCCACTCCGTCAGAAGGCGGTGTCTCAGCGACTGGTCATTCTCGGTGTTCGAGCCTTCGTGCAGAGGGTAGGCGGCGAGGTACGTCCTATCAGCCAGCAGTCGATTAATGCCGAAGTCAAACGTCTCCTCGCTCTGCGTTCGCGAGAACGTCTTCCGCTGCAGGATGTAGTTGACGATTTGAGACCGCTGCGCCGAACTAAAGAACTCCTCCTTTACTTGGGGAATGTCGAACCTGCAACATTGTATATATGTATATATATATATATATATATATATATATATATATGTATATATATATATTAGTCTAAACGTCTCTGATTTTTGCTTTTAAATGACCGATTACTAATCGTATTACTTCTAGTTAAGAAATCGAAAAAATTAAAAATTATTAATTAGTAAAGTCACGATTAGGTCAACCTTAAGCATTGCTTTACTAATTGAGGAGAAATTGAGAAATTTGCATGTAATTGGGTGCAATTGTCGTTTTTTTTCGCGAGCAAACCGGCGTCTTTTGTGTGATATGATTGCCCTAACCGAAGTAAAGCATCTGTTATCATAAACTTTACTCTGAATGGGCTCTGAGAACGTGGTCAGTCTAATCTCTGGGAGGAAGGCTTTTATCCTGTGCCATTTTTGCTATCTAAACTTTAGACAGTTCTGGGCTTACGGGAACTCCATAAAGCATTATTGCTTCGTGGAAGAACCGAGGATGAAGAAAGAGGGTTCACGGTTAGCACCAGGCTTCATGCAGCCGCCGTCAAGCAGTCTAGACCTTTACTAATCGGCAGAGCGTTGTATATATATATATATATATAATATATATATATATATATATAAATAAACATATATATATATATATATATATATATATATATAAATAAATAAATATATATATATATATATATATATATATATATATATATATAATAAATATATATATATATATATATATATATATATATATATATATTGCCCGTATATACTACACAGATATGTGGTAACAGTTTAGCGCAAGTCGTCTAACAAACAGAAAATAAAACGCAATCCTTTTTCCATCTAGGTAGAAGCCCAAGACTGCCTCGAAACTTTGCAAATGTTGCTGTTTATTCTACTCGGCGATATATTCTTGTCGTCCAAAGTAGACAGAAGAATACAGTGCATCACGTTGTCGGACGACATGGTGTTTAATGTCTGATTAAGTCGCGTTAGATAGCTGTCTGTGCATATCACTTACAGGTACTCCTTGGTCTTAGAGAAGGTCACAGCAAACTGCTTGTGCATCATCTTTTTCGTCGGTCGTGGCTGCAAACTGAGCCGGGACGCTGCCAGCGCTTTTTCGGTGTCCTCGTTCTCACCGATCTGCGCTCGGTTACCCAATGCGAAACAACGACATCAGCCCGGCAAAGAAGTGAGATTCAAGTTAGTCCCAGTAGGCAACTAAGTTCAATGTGTTATCTGATCACAACATGTTCAACCAATTCCTAGGTTCTAAAAATGCATTTTATTAGCCATTTACTGACAGCTTTTAATTGCATAGTAACCATTTACCGACAACTTTGTTACATGTGTCTGTACTTGATGTACTTGTGATACATCATACCTAGTTAGTGGCTTTATCGGTGCATGTTTATATTTCAAAAGCTGTGCGCATATCGGTGCACGTGAAATGACTATTAGATAATAGTTCTCTCCCTAATAAATTAGGCGTGTCATTGATGAGGTACGTGCTATTGATGTTGTTGCAGCTAACGCAGAAAACAGCAACGCAGACAGCACAGCCGGGCGAATAGACTGGCTTGCACAAAGCAAGCCAGTATTGCATGGCTTGTAACGTGAAGACAACGTTGCACGTAAAGAAGAGATGTATTGCAAAAGAAGTTTGTTAAAAGACAGATTTAGATAGCAGTATATAGACAGCAAACGTGGCTCCGTATAGGCTGCTTCGTATTCCGTTTAGATTTCCTCTCTCTTCGTATTCATTCGCCGAAGACGACCTAGTCTTGAGGCATTCGCTTTAGGCGAGATGCGCTGGTATTTAAACAGAGTTAGACACGAGGCAATGTGTCCAGCAGAAAGGTCAATGGGTATCAAATGTCTTCTAACTAGTACGCTCAAACAGCAAAATAACTTAAACAGATAGCGACGCCGTACCAAAGTGCCCAAAAAGGAACCGAAGAGGTTATGCAGTGAATATTTTGCAGTAAATGAAAATGCGTTTAGTTTGTTATGGCTATCATTTGCTCTGGTCTCCGTTAGAGTTTTGTAAGTAGCTTGTTTTAGGAACTTTGTGTTTAACGTATAAAACACCTACAAGCAAGTCTAATAACAGCAGATCTAAATAAATGTAGAGGGAAGAAACCGACAAACAAGGCGACAATAAAGGTTACTGTGAATTGAGTAAACGATATAATAAAGTATCCTCTTAAAACATTATCTGTTCTTTAAACAAATCGCAAACTCCATTTTTTATTATTATTATTACACATCATATTTATTCACCATAGTTATTGGTAGTAGGATTGAAACTCCATTTTTTGCTTTAGGTCCTGTCAATGCTTTACACCTTGGTTATATCCCTATATAGGCAAAAGATCCGTTGCCGGATAAAAATTTGAGTCCAGGCAATTAAATTTCCTGTCCATATTAAAGGTTTATACAACCAATCAGACCAAATAATCATATATTTATGAATAAATGGTCAGACTGCGTTACTCCTTCATGTGGTGTTGCCCTTATTTCATTATGCTGATTAAGCTATGGCAGAGGTAACCTGATGATACTCAACGCCCCTTTTAAGTGAGTTGTAGTTACTTTCGCCATTTACCCGCGTTAATCCCCAGGCAATTCGTATCAGTTCTGAAGTAATTGATGATTTCCAGTCATATCAGAATAAGCCGAGTCAGTTAACAATGTCCATAAGCACAGCTACGGTCATCATCCAAGCGGGCACGAAACCTACCCGTAAATCTGTAAATACTACCATTGTCACCCTTCATAGCCATCCCTTGTTCCGAAGTTACAGCACGATTGCTGATTTCTATTACTTCCATTAATCTAGACACTAAAGGCTACGCGCCTTGGAGACCTGGTGCGGGTACTAGAACGAGCTGCCACAAGGATCAACACCACGCTCAAATTTTCAAGAACCAAGGGAATCAACTAAAATATTCTAATATGGACAGCCATATGTCACTCTTACCAATATCTCATATCGACTTAACCTCGCATGTACAAGTGACTTAAGAAATAACTATTCCTAGCCTATCCCTTGGTGTTTTTGAGCGCACTCGTGTTGTTTACTTCATGTGGAGGTCATCAATCTAGTATGGGAGGTACCGACTGATACGACCGGCGTTAATTATTCGGACCCTAGGTGAATGGCAGTTTGTACCATCCGTGCTAACGCCAAGCCTACAGTGCTCGAATCTACCGCCGATAGTGTGACAATATGAACACGTCGCCATTACGATACATTCGGCCTCGTATGTCCTACCCCTTATGAACGCGTAATTACAGCCGAGAATATTACTATAAATATTAATGTCTCTCTGTATATATATATATATATATATATATATAGGCGTGGCCCTTGGTCTCGCTTGGGCATCTGTGTGTCAAACTTATACACAGGCGAAAACGTTCGTGGTTAAGTACAGTACCGAGAGCTAAAGTGGCGGATCATTTATTCGGATGCGTTCGTCAAGACTTCGTAGCCACTTATAAAAGTCGGATGTTGTTCGGATCTCGGGTTATTTGGGTCCAAGTGCCGTCCGTAAGCTCGAAGTTTAGAGGGTTAAGAAGGAAGGCTAGCGTTTTGCGGATACCTTCTATATATTTAGATAAAATAAATTTCGTTTATCACCCTATTCTAACAAAAATGTCAATAGCACAAACCCAAGGTTTAAGTAATGCGCACACATATCCACAAAAGCCCTTACGACACTTTACAGAACGTTGACCAGCCAGGCGTAGGCGTTGCAGACGTGTAGATGTATATATATATATATATATATATAAATATACATCTACATGTATGATGAAAGATGACAGTACATACCAGCGGCTGTTCCTCCGGCTGCAGGGCAAGGAATTAATGCAACGAACAATAAGTTAAGCGTTTTGATTATATCATCCACACGCACCTCAACCCTATTACTCAAAAGGTCCGTAGCTAGTTGTACGATGCAATGTCCTTTATTATGACAACAATATATATATATATATATATATATATATATATATATATATATATATATATATATATATATATATATATCAGTCTCTGTATTAACGACAAAAGAAGCGCAATTATACAGAACGCACACATGGGTGCCAGCAGTGACATACACATAATTCATTCGCATATCGTTCGCTTTAAAAGTGACGGTTAGTACTGAAAGTTAGTGACAGGAACTTGGCAGGAGACACACATAAGCGTTGTACAAAACACCATGTATCACGAGCAACTATCAGTATCGTTCTCAGCAGATCGTGCACGCCCATACCATAAGCAGTGTAAGCCATAATCTGTAATACAAACCTCCTTGGCAGCTTGACTATTGGTCCTTTCGAGGATGGCCTCCCACTCCTGTTTCCTGAGACAGCTCTGTCGCAGACAGTGCCGAGGTAGAGAAGTTGTACGTTGTGAGGCCGAGGTTGAGGGAGGAGGGACGTGGTGGTGGTGGTGGTGGTGATCAATGGCGAATGCCAATGGAGCAGCAGCAAGCACGTTAGACAACAACAACAACAATAACATGGAGGGAAATACATCATTTTTGCCGGGTTGACTGTCACTCTTATTGCCTTAGTTGCTCAGTCGCGCTGTAGTTGCTATACGTATTAGTGAGGTATGAGATCGCTAAGGAATACGAGTGACAACGAAAACGACAACGTAGGTAAGTAGACCCCAGATCAATGCATCGTCTACCCACTCTGTCCACTACCGCGCGAGGTGAGGTGCATGCCGCGTAAAGCAGGTCGTATTCACGTTCCGCAGCGCCAATCAGCGCCGATAGCAGCGCTCATCGGTGGGTGGCTTGATACGATTGTTTCACGCGCGCTACGTTGCGCCTTAAAAGCGAATTGGTCTTTGGCTTCGTTCGTTTGTTCGGGCGCGTTTGTGAGCTGTTAGGAGGCGGCAGGACAACAACTCACACACACAAAAACATACCCATATGCATACATATACATGGCACATACACAGACATAGGCTACTGCTGCTGCTTCGGCAGTCCGACTACAAATCAGCAGCTGTCTCCACGCCAAACGTTAGTGCTACTGAAATTGGCGCTAACCTGCTGACGCTTCAACCTTCAACACTTAGCTTAGAAAAAAGTGCCGCGCTTCGAGCTTGTCGAGCGCTGTTCTGAAGCGCATTGCTATCGCTTGTTGTGATTGCTGTTTGCATACATTTAATTGGCAACGAGGTTTACTGCGACAAGGTATAGTTTGGTGGTACAGCTTGGGTTCCCTCAGATACGCCGTGCATGGCCATCAGCTCGCCGAGAGCCTCATAACCTATCCGCACCTCTCGAGAGCAGATCGTCAACCTCTTGTTGAAATGAGAGGGACGGAACGCTTCGGCAGAAATCTCGCCTCTCGAAGATGTCGTTTACGAAGGAGCTCGTGATCGGCGGCGTTGATCGGCTTTCGAAGAGATGCCGGTGTCTGGGTGGACATTTTTCAACGCGTACATTTTCAACGCTCACACAGTATCCGCCGAGTCGTCAAGTCGTGAAGCCACTCAGTCAAGCTCGTCTCACACATGTACCGTACTCGGGAATATCACTGACGTTGATCAAATATCAGGCCATTTTGTACGTCCAATATTCCAACCTCGCTAGCGAAATTGATGACTGACTACAAATTCACTATATATATATGTGTGTATTGTGTATATATATATACATACATACATATATGCGTGTAGATTGTTTTGGACGACTCATAACGTCGTATTACCTGTTTATGTTTTATATAAAATAAAAAACGTGGAGAAATAAATTTGTTTTCACTTCACACAGCAGTGGTGGCCCACTACAAGGCGACTACTTTGTATATTCCTGCTTCATCGATTGAATTTAAATGCCATCATTTAGCGCCAGATTTGCATATTTTCGTTCTGTTATAATTTGCTATTTTTGAGTTGAATTGCTTCTCAGTTCAATTTTAATTGCAATCCTGTACCTGTCTCCAGCAAATCGACGGATTTGCACTTCGTGACTAGTGGAAGCTTTCCAATTACATTTGGCAGCGTGATTCACACATACCTCTTTAACGGGCATTTTGAAGCGCATAACCTCGGCATACGTGCTAAGGACCTCCCATGGAGCATTAATCTTGATGAACATAAGCCCCCCACGCGACAGGCTCTGTTTCAGACAAAGGAAGTGCATATTTTTGTATGTTACTTTAGGTTGATTCAAACATCATATCATAGAGTAGCTGCCTCGCCACAAACAGGGTTATTATTTTAAGAAAAGCTTATGCAAAAATACAAAAATATGAAGCATTTTATTAAATTTATATCAGAACAACTAATAAATAGCCCCCACGATCCTGTATTTTAAAAAGCATGTCAGCTTAAACTGAGGCGACACTAAACCCCAGGAAACAAAAACGGCTTATTTACTTATTTGAATACAATATGCACGCTCGCATGTTTACAGGGATAAGCACAAAATCGTTTCATCTGCATGAATCGAAGCTCTGAAAATATGTAACAGAAAAAGGTGCAAATAAATGCACGACAAAGATTGAAGCGGCAACTAGAATGTACCACTAAGAGTATCTTTCAGCTTCAGTCTTAGCACTTGCAAACTCGGTTTAATTTTAAACGATTTATCGCTTTACCCGATGTCCACTCTCCCATCTGGGAAGGTTTGGCAGCGCTGACAATTTGCACAGAAGTGTAAGACAAAAACTACCGACTGGGCATTGCATTACGAGACTTAAGATGCTTACTTTGCGCCTAAATTATCACGCCTGAAACGATATGCGAGCCCTCCAGATATATGTGTGCTAATGCTCAACAGCCCCCTGTCAATATATAGTTTTGAGCCCAAACACCAAAAGCATCCATACAACCAAAGGAACGACAAAATTAAAATAAATGAACGTTGAAAGAAAACATATGTGGATGAAATGAAGATGTACGTGGTGCTGGGGCGGTGAAGAAGTGCCGAATATATCAGCTTGGCGTGACCTACCGACTGAACATAGTCCAACTTGAGGCCAGCTCGCATGAGTTCCTGTTCGAAGATGTCCCTCCTTCGCTGTCCGTCCCCCTTGGCGGGGTCATAGACGAGAACGAAGTCCACCTGCAAGTCAGTCAATTCGATCGTCATCGCAAGTCAAGAAATTACAACAACAGCATCACAGACACCCATGTGTAAAAGGTGTAGCACCATAATTATAATACTGGGATACAGGTTATTAGTTAGTTGACATGTATATATTTGTTATAGCTTGAACCTAATTCTGTCATTATTAGGAAAGATGACTTCGAAAGGGTATAATACATCGGGTTATATATAATGCGTCTACTAAGGTTCAGGACTGGGGCGTTTTGGACTTAGGGTGTTTCGGACCACTTCCCTTATCTTTACACCTGCATACCACTGTGTTCAAATAGCTAATATCAAATTTCAGGGGTCATGTTTGCGACTCGGATCCAGATATTCAACTAAACGAGATGCGGATTTCAAAACACAGTGGTCTTTCATTGATAACTGCACAAAATAAAAGTTAAACATAATTATATTTGTATGCAAAGAAGTGTCTCAGTTTAAAAATATGTATGCTAAGGTGTAATGAAAATGTATAATATCTGCCCTGCTTAATTTTTCATGTATTATATCTAAAAAAACTTGCACGCAACTTGGATACAGAACGCATGTATATATAAACATTAGGAGAAAAAAATACTTCACAATAAAATTTTTTCTGAAAGGTTCTGGGATAGCAGAATGCACATGCGTCACAACCAGCCTGCATGACTAGTGTAGGGCTTACAAGTCCACTAAACCCGTCATCATCACAATAACCTAAGACAAATTTAGTGATTACAATAAACATGTCATATTAAAGAAATTATATGAATTTTCCAAAATGATACCCACTGACACCATTTGAAGGCCAATCAAATCAGCACACGACCAGTGTGATGCGTTAGATTTTGTGTTTTTTTGCGTTTAAAATTAATCAAATGAATATTTTAAAAATAACTATAATACAATGAAAACAATTTTCATTAAGAGAAAAGGTTATGATTGTTTTGTTTATTTTAACTGTACAATTAACTTAGTAGTATGCGTATTGCCTCCGCGTACCCCAATAACGGACGCCATTTCACTTGGCATTGATCCAAACAACGCATCAATGTATTGCTATTGTATTGATACGCACTTGAACTGTACACACTGACTTATTGACTTTGTCTCTTGAACTTAAGCTAGTCGAGTACGTAGGAAGAAAACACAATCGCTTGAGGTCATTTGTGGTGCTGCACTACACTCCTCTGTTCTTCTGTGTCAGCTGTAGTTAATGTGTCTCACAGGTTGTTGTCTAGCGCGGTAGATCCTGCTCGGTCTAAGAAAACATATTTATCGAATCTTCGGAAATGTTTCTCGCACCTACTCGTATGTACCCTCTCCACTGCACGTTGGCCAACACATGGCGCCAGCCGTGCTGCTAGTGACGTAATCGAGACTGCTAACGTGGCTGGTTCGTTAGAGCATTCCGCCTCCACTTTTGTTAAACACTGTCGACGCCGGAGAAGAATTTGACGTAGCGGTAAGGGATCTTCCCGTTACGGCAACCTCTGAGTGTTTTGGCTGTTCCTCGCCGTTGTTGCCCGTACAACCCAAGTGCTTGTGCAGTGAGAGAGAAGAGTTCGTTTCCTTCTCCACGTCCGTCGTCCGAATGGTAAAAATATTACTGTTTAGCATGTGCCTTCCTCCAAGTACCTTTACGGCACGAGATACACGCCACTTGTCCTTTCTTCGGCAGCCTCGAACTGCCACAGCCCCCCCCACGCTGAATCGAGAAAACATCTCAGCCGGCTTCGCTGGCACCTGTCGCTTCTCATTCAGCCGAGATATCTGTCGGTCGAGAAATAAAGATGCGGGGCTATCCCCCGCAGCTTCCAAAGGCTGATTCCTGAGACGTTAAAGAAACGCATTAAACTTCGTGGGTTTCTTTTCTGGCAACCCAACGTAAAAAAGGGCGTTTGGTTTTTACCACGTTCGTGGTGAAGCTCTCAAGCATCGCCGCGAGCGCAGAATCGCTATCAAGAGATTCTGAACGCATAATTTTTGTTTATTCTCATACCTTCTGTATGAGCCCTTTCTTCTCCATCGTCTTTAACGCCTTCTTCACGATCTTGACTAAGGCAAAATATATTCTCCTAGGCCTGCAGTACACTGGTTTCGGCTGGTCCTTGAGCTGGACTGTGAGTGCATGCATTGCCGAGACACATAAGCGCACGGGTTCAATCCTCACCGTTGCACATTTGTATTTATGGGGTCCGTCCCACGAAGCAATGCGAAAGCAAACCCGTGGACGTTAAATGTTGGCTGAGGGTCAGCCCAAAAAAAATTAAATATACATCTCTATTGAATCTTTGAGTCGTTTTTCCTACCTACTCATATTTATCTTCTCCACTGAACGTTTGCCAGCACACGGTGCTTAGCTCCGGCAGTCGTGTGTCTACCTGAACGTACCCAGACACCACAGGGATATTCTTACGCGTACCGCGCATAGCATTCACGAGCTCCGATTGTGTTGCTGGAGCTTAAGTTCTGGCTCTAAATCGTTGTTTCATCTCATCTCACACATGTTCGATGTGGGATGCAGGTCGTGAGAACATACTGGTCACTTCATTAAATGCATGCCAGTTTCGGCAAGTCAGGCAATTAAACCTCTTCTTGCGTGAGAACCGTAGACTCAACGGTGACTTCGCTTCTCCTGCCTATGGACTGAACCATGATTGAACCCATGCCGTAATAGCGGGCCGGTAGAGCTTAACATTCATGTTTCGCAGAGTTCGCCATACGCGCACTAATACATATTTCGAGAGCACTGCGAAGCTGCTGTTGAGCAACTGATTAGCAAAGAGTTGGATTTTATTAAGTAGAGTCTTCAAAGGCGACGGAATAAACACCCAGGGAGATGTGAGAGCCTTAGTGCTCCATCGTAGGTTATTGCACAGGGTTGGTCACAGTACGGACACTTGGAAAACCCGGGCTGTGACTGCATAATCCACGCCTTCGTAGGTGGATGTTCGGCCTTTTAGGTATAATGCTAGGTAACGGCGCAGGTAGGAGGTAACGCCTTTGTTTACAAGTGCTTTGTTTTTAGCTCCCACTAAGGCGCATTAAGCGGGTTTTTGACATCTAGGAGAATGGCCAGACAGTGCGACTGGTTTACTGTTGACGCATCTGTTGGTAATTCAGCTATGTTTGAAACTGTTGTAATAGCTAAATGTGTAGAGTGTCGGACTCCGAAACCAGTTTTCCGATAGCACTTCCCTATTTTCTAGTTCGGTTACTGGTCGTCTTTTGATGACGTGCTCAGCTGCTTTGGATAGGCAAAAGAGCATACTTATCGTGCAGTACACCGAAATATCCGCTAGTGAGCACTTAAACCACCATGAGTTTGAATACTTTTGGATACCTTGGACTAATTTTGACTTGAAAGTGAGGTCTGAAATTTCCTCACGCACTGACTGACGTCAGAGTCTTTGCGAGAAGAGTGCCATCTCTGGAGACTCCTGGAGAGATAACGAGCCATCTCTGGATAGTTCCTAGGACCGAAGCTGCATTGCCACGTTGCACATTTAGCGACGAGCGCTATCTGAGGAAATGGCCTTTTCTGCCTCGGCGAGATCTAAAGCATGACCGGCCCGGGCAACGCTATCACTGAACAATGAAGGGGCTAGTGAAGTAACTGTTGGGTCCCAAACCAACATTCCACTACTCTTGAACGGAAGTAGGGCATCCTGGTATACAACAGCTACTGACTCAATAGCCCCTGAGACAGATAAGTTAGGTACCAGTTATGTTAGTACCAGAACATAAGTACCTATACAAGTTGTACCAACTTTCCTTTGAGACCATTGACGGGCCAGACCCGCCTGCGGTTTGCTGCGAAATGTAGGGAAACGGCTGGTTCTAGGCATCTAGCCAGCGGAGACAGAAAAGCGAGCAGTTTCCTTAGACAGCGCCCCATCGCTGGATGACAATTATATTATAAAAAATATACTATTATAAAAGCGTATATACAAGGTGTGTTCAAAACGTATCGCGACTTTTGAATTTTCATGGGGTTACGTATAATCGAATTTCGATTTTTTGTGGCGTTATGTTGGTACTCATGTCTCTCACTTATGCCGACAAGCTCGGCCATTTTGAATGTTCACTTAATTGTTGACAGCTGCTTTGCTTGCACGTGTTTTGGATCGTCTTCGATTTTTACCTATTCAAAAAAATGGATCAAAGAACCTGTATCAAATTTTGTGTGAAAAACGAAATTAAGTGCGCGGATGCATTCCGAATGTTGACTGTGGCATACGGAGAAGCTACCTTGGACCGAAGCAACGTTTATCGGTGGTACAAAATGTTCTCAGAAGGCCGAGAAGATGTGAACGACGAAGAGCGTGCCGGACGCCCGAGCACTTCAACAACAGACGAAAAAAATAATGATTAACGATTGCAGGGGCGTGGTGCATCATGAGTTCTTGCCACAGGGTAGAACGGTCAATAAGGAATATTACCTGCAAGTTATGCGCAATTTGCGCGAAGCAATCCGCCAGAAATGCCCGGATTTGTGGAAGAACAAAAATTGGCTTTTGCACCACGATAACGCCCCTGCTCACACATCGTTGCTTGTGCGCGAGTTTTTGGCCAAAAACAACACACTAATGATGCCGCAGCCACCGTATTCCCCAGATCTGGCCCCCTGTGACTTTTTCTTGTTCCCTAAACTGAAGAGGCCCATGAAAGGACGACGTTACGCTACGCTTGACGAGATAAAGACGACATCGAAGGAGGAGCTGAACAAGATAAAAAAAATGGTTTTTTGAAGTGCTTCGAAGATTGGAAAAACCGTTGGCACAAGTGTATAATATCTCATGGGGATTACTTTGAAGGGGACAAAATAGATATTCATGAATAAATGAATAATTTTTGAAAAAACACAAAAGTCGCGATACGTTTTGAACACACTATGTATAATACAAGGTGTTCTAAAAATGTTTCGGAGGCTTCATAGGAAATGCAGAGCTCGTTGAAGCAATTTCTTTCTGATAGAACATGTCTTCGGGGAAGTCTGGTTTCGGAGGGAAAGTAAAATTGCTAAGATGTGTGACGCAGATGTTATTGCCCGACAGAGGAGTACGCTGATGATATTGTACAACATATTCGATTTCAAGATAACTAGCCTTCCTCTAGAACACACCGTCGTGTTCGTGGGAAAATTCTGCTTCCTCTGAAGTACATACGACGCCAGCTAGAAAGTGAAACAGGCTCGTTTAAAAGAGAATTAAAAAATTAAGTCATATTATGAGTTTTGACGTTCAACGCCCTAAGATCAGCACTACGGCGCTAACTTGCCGTAGGAATATTATGACTCCAGCAGATGCGCATTCCATGACGATCATTTCGTTATCAAATCTGTGGGAATCCAATTGCAGAGTAACTAAGGTGTTCCGACAGGCATAATAAGTTTGAGTGTATGTATAAATAACCTACTCTATTAGATGAATAGCTCGTCATGGCTCTAGAACCACCCACGACTATTTATTATCTTACTGTAACTGCTCTGAAATATGCCAGTCATTGCTCGAACGGCCTCAGCAGTGGAGGTTACTCTGGCGGCAAGCTTTTCACGTGACTCGACCAGAGTCTCGAGACTTGGTTAATCGGGCGACCGCAATGGCCAAGTGATCGGTCCGTCTCGTACAATATAGCAATTCTTGAGGGTCACGTTGAGGTTATCGCGTACCGTACGGGGTGGAGTGCAGTGACGCTCCCTTAAGCTGGAACCACTTGCTCTCGCAAACACCTTTTGGAAAACCGTACAGTAGTCGCAGTAACGTTTCACTTAGGAATGTATTCTTAGGTGTAGCTTCTCCATCCAACCTGTCCGGAGGTATGCGTGAGCCTATGAAAGAGTCGTTCACCATGCCAGCCCACACATTTTCGGAGAAAAAACGGTGTCCACGCTGGCGAGTCATATGTGGGTTCACACTCGCCCAGCAAGGGGTGTCACACGGTCATGTTTAGAGCAACGAATTCTGCTTTAGCTTTTATTTACAAAAACAAACTTTGTGCTGACCTTCAGCCAAAATTTAGCGTTCACGAGGCTGCTTTTCGCATTGCTTTATAAACACAAATGTGCAACGGTGGGGCTCGAACCCGCGCACCTATGTGCCTTCTCCAAATGCACCACGTCACCGAGCTCGACAGGCGTTTACTTGCCGTAGAAACAAGCTACAATACACAACCTGTGGTTCGTAATTTAGATCCAGCGGAACTTGAACTTGCCGCCATCGGTACGGATGTAGCCGTGCGGCTCTTGTGGTTCTTCTCTCTTCTTAGTGAATTCTCTTCTAAATGACCCTGTCGCATCTGCTATCCGAAGTCGTATGTCTTTCAGAGGAAGCAGAATTTTCTCACAAACAATACGTGTTCTTAGTTTATCTACATAGTAGAACTGGTTATTACGGAATGTTGTGCCTCTATGACAACAGCGCAAGTGTCACAAATTTCAGTAATTTCACTCTCACTCCGAAAAACTTCTCTGAGACCATATTCCATCGGAAAAAAAGATTTGCTACAACGAATTCTACAATTCCTCTAGCGTTTCCGAAACATGTTTGGGTCTCTATATATATAGCACAAATACGGCAAATAGCCTTTTCTTCAAACTCCAATTGTTATAATTGTTGAAAATGTGTTAATTTTGAAATTTGTAAGCTCAATGATAAATAGTTTAATTTAATAAGAGTTTCCTTCTGAAAAGGCACACAGTATAAACATGTTATATAATTTAATTTTTTTTAAATAAGAAAATTATTTGACTGCGACTGGACGTACTTTGGAGTAGCCATCGGACATATAGCAGACGCCTGGCTCCTTGACTGGTTGTGGCTGCTTCGGCGTTTCATTGGCCGATTCCGGGACGTACTCAGCCGTAAGCGTTTCATGTAGGATGTCCTCATAGCGGTCCTTCGCCACAGTCTCATCTGAAGTGTAAAGCAGAAACACACATATATATATATTTCCTTAAATAAAACCTGCGTAGTAAAATGTGTTCATAAAAGCAAGACTTTATACTTTCCCATTAAGCTTATGGAATATGCATATATATATATATATATATATATATATATATATATATATATATATATATATATATATGGAAAGAAAAGTGACCGAGGCCTTGGCAGAGGCGGCGCACTTAGATGTGTACCTCGCCAGAGAGCTTTGGAATGGCATACACTGGTCGGCATGTGCATGGCTATACCTTGGTATGTTCGAGCCAAGTGTTTCACCAACTTGTCGATGATTAACAATCCTGGGTTAGAGATTAAGTGGCCACACGTTTGCACGGAGACAATTGTCCAATCCAAAGTGCTAACATAAGGAAGGTATATAAATAAAATCATCTGTTTTAACTTGTCGATTAATGTCGTTGCCGGATTTGCTTGCAAATGTGAGCTAAATACTACGCAGCGACCAGACGCATCGGCGTTCCCTGCATTTTTGGCCGGTGGTACGGTAGCTGAAGTGTTTTTTTTGTGGAGGAGGTATTAAGTGCAGTTACGCGCTAAAGCTACAGGTCTCTATCGCTAGCAGTGTGGGACTCGACCCCAACGGTTGGATGCTACTCCGTTGAGATTACCCATACTCACTAAACGCACCTCCCCCTTAAACTTCACACATAGACTATAGCTGAAGTGTTATCAAATATATATATATATATATACAGCGTGTGACTGAAAGGTTTTTAAAGCTGCTTAGAATTGTAGAGCTCGTTAAAACAAATATTTTTTCCAATAGAACATGGTATCTGAGACGTCTTGTTTCGGAGTGAGAGTGAAATTACTACAATTTGTGACACTGGTGTTTTTGCCCGACATAGGAGCACAAAATGTGCTGTTGTGAGACAACCAGTCCTCCTAGACAGAAACTAAGCAAGCAGTGATAAAATTCTGCTCCATCTGAAGAATATGCAAGGCCGGTCAGAAGACGCGACACGGTCGCTTAGAAGATAATTCGTCAAAAATGAAGTTCTTTATTAACGTTCACGCCAAATACTTCAAAATCATAACCCTACAACCACTCACAGCGCTAAAAACGGACATATTCAGCCAATGGGCAATTCACGGCGATCACTTTGGTACCAACTATATGTCAAGGCGAGCTGTGGTTGCGGAGTTATTACTATTTTTCGGAGGGCATGTCCAGATTAAGTGCATGCAAAATGACGCGCTGCGGCTGTCGCGCGACACGTCGGCGGTAGTGAACGTCGCCACACAGTCATTTTACATGCACTCAATCTCGACATGCCACAGCTCGCATTGACATACGTTTGGTACCAAAATGATCGCCATGAATTGCGCATTGGCCGTTTTGCGCGCTGTGAGTGGTTGTAGGGTTATGATTTTGAAATATTTGGCGTGAACGCTAATAAAAACATTAATTTTTGGCGAATTCTCTTCTAAGCGACCATGTCGCGTCTTCTGACCGGCCTTGTATATTCTTCAAGGAGCAGAATTCACGAACTCGAAGGTGTGCTTAGTTTCTGTATAGGAAGACTGGTTGTCTCGCAACAGCACATTTTGTGCTCCTATGTCGGACAAAAACACCAGTGTTACAAATTGTAGTAATTGAACTCTCACTCCAAAACAAGACTTCTCAGAGACCATGTTTCATTGGAAAAAAACATTTGCTTTAACAAGCTCTACAATTATGCATATCGCTCTTCAAATCTTTCCGTCACTCCCTGTATATATATATATATAATAAAAGAGATACAACTTCATGAAAATTAGTATTAAAGGACTACGATTATTACGAAGTGTGTGATAAGTACTGTTGAGCTACAATATAGTAATGCGGATAATTATACCTGTACATTTATATAACTGTATGTACTGACATATTTATATGTAAATAACTTTATATATACACTTATGGAAAATTGTAACTGTCAGCAATACAGCCATAAATATTTAAGTATGTCGAGCGCACACATATACATACATATAAAAACGTTGGTTTTTCAATATCTAAAAAAGACTAATCTGGAGGCGGCCGGCCAGCGATTGTTAAAATAAGCAATGTAATGTCTCAGAAAAGTTGAAGGTCATTGCCGCGTTGGCGCTGTCTTGTGCTTACTGCCGCGGTTAACGAAAACGACCTCGCAAATGGAAAATACCTTTTGTGGTCAAACAATTCTCACACCGCTTCCGGTCACCGTTATATATATATAATATATACGAGGAGTGAATCCAAATAAATGACAAAGTATAAATATATAAGAAGATTCCCGTGACTGGCTTGCCGTTAGTTATGTTTAACAGTTGCCAATGGTAAATGTTACGCTGTTTAGATCAATCAATAATAAGTATGCAAATATTTAGTAAGCTTAACGATGAATGTCTTGCTATTTTATTTATTGTATGGGCACGCTGTTCCCTGTCTCACAAATATGATTAAACTGCTATATATATATATATATATATATATATATATATATATAACTTCATTCTCAGGTATAAAGGCACACATATATGGTACCAACGCAAGATAATTATGCGAGGTATTTGTGCATAATTTTAAATCAAAATACGTCTATGTATTGCTTATACCTCTATGTTAACTTAAACACAGAAATCCGCTGCGCAATAGAATAAGCATAAGGATTAATTGTCAACAACTGAACGGATGCAGTAAAAACGCAGTTGTTCAACGCGCCGTGATACCAGGGACTTGCGAAAGTGATACCATCGCTTTTATCAATGATGCTTAATTGGGTTAGTTTAACAAGTTAACAATGCAAGATAACAAACAAGATGTGCTGAACAGCGAAATCAGATATTCATTGGCTTAAAATTGTCCACGCTTCACTAAACCGCGCTAGTCATCGTAGAGAGGCCTTGTCATGAAGCTTGTCAGACACGTCAGACCCCGTTTCACATCTATAAGAAAGGCAAGGTAGACGGGTATCCACAAGTCTGTGCTACTCCACAAGTGCTATAATATCCTATCTTAAACAAGAGATTTAGAAGAAAGCATCAAAGCAGTGCAAACTATTTAAGGAAAGCATAAGCAAAGCACGAATTATGATATGGGACTCACAAAAAGTTTGTTGTTTAGGCGCAACCCTGATCGAAAACACCCATGGACCTCCCATCCCGCTGAAACCCAGGCGTTGACGTGAATAGTGTGATATAGAAGTACTCCGTGATGACCTCAGGTAAGAATAAAGAGTGCCTTTCGTGATTTTCTGGAAATCCAGCGCGTCGAGTGGCTCGTTCTGAAATCCTTCACCCGTGTTTCATGATTTAACGAAATCAAAGTGTCTGTGACTCTATGCGTTCATACACTTACAACGCACATGGACCACCATTGGAAGTTTTCGGCATGCTAACGCACGAGACTGTCGATCACAATCCAGGACTCCTAAAACAAGTTCTTCGTAAACACACTCCACCGTATGCACTGAAGTTCAAAATTAGTTCGACGTATCGTGGAAACAGTCGAAACAGCAACGCGAACACACCTATATTAATTCACGACGTATCCAGCGTTGTATCATGTGCTTTCTTGTGCAAACTAATTTTATTCACGTCAGATAAACATGCGTTGACACGTTAAGCGAGTAAGCACCTCTCTTTCATTCGAAGAAACGCAGCACATAGTTTCGTATACTCGCCCGCTGGGCTGATGAATGGCCAACTGCCATCTCTGTTGAAATTCTGCTTTGGATATGCAGGTGGGAGAAAGGGAATAAGAGAGAGAGAGAGTGTGACAGCGAGAAAAAAGTGTACTAGTATATTCAGGTATTTCGAAAGCAAGACGGAGAGAAACTGAACCACGTGCAGGCTGACTCTCTTTTTCAGATCCTCCGGGCTTATCGGAAACCCCTTAATCAGGAGATAAATTGCACGTCAGGCTTATGTCCTTGCCTGACCACCTAACAGCCTGGCCAGCATTGGAGGTCGTGTTGGGGCCGCGACCGTTCCGCTCCGCTTCGGTCTCGGGGGACGTGCTAAAAAGCCTGTGCTAGGCCGGACCCGCTACTACGTGTCCCGGCCAGTTCTTCCGGGTTGCCGGGCGTGCTTGAGTCGTCTGCCGAGTCGAACAAGGATAATCTATCTCTCTTCCTGTCTCCGTCGCGCTTGGCTTATCCTTCTACCTCTATATATATATATATATATATATATATATATATACATATATTTATATAATATTTTAAATAATATTTATATAATTATAATAATTATATATATTAATAATTGTGAATTTTATTATAATTTAGAGGAATATATATAATGCTTCAATTTTATAATATATATAAATATATATATATATATATATATATATATATATATATATATATATATATATATATATATATATGTATATATATTCAGTCCTGCAGACATTGTTTCAACGCTGTTTTATTAATACAGTTGAAAACTATGAGCCTACTCAAATGCGGTTTAAATCAGCACTACGAAATGTATATAATTTTAAAGCGGTTTTTCTTTACATTTGTAGAGCACAGGTATAGCTATGAAAGACAAAACAGAATAAAAGCACAAGTGTCTGAGTACGGTATTACAATGAAAGCTAAATGTGGTACAGACCATTTAAATAATTTTGAGATGTTAAAGATGGGTACTGATGGCCAAGCTCCAAGCAGTAATTCCAAGCGAATTCCTTAGTTCACAAAAAAGCTTGCAGAAAAACAGCCTTTTTAGACAATCTGTTTATCACGCACAGATATACGAAAGCAACATCCAGACACAGTTAAAGAGAGATATAAGCACTGTCTTGGAAGCTTAAAGCATCTTTAAGGTTATTCATCGAGTCTGCGGCAAGCCGAAACGGATGTCTAATTTTCGACTACCTCAATAATTGTACGTATATGCACACATTGTTACATATATGTGGGTCTAGGGTTAACCTGTGGGGTACCTCAAGCGTGACATGAAGCCCGGATAAATATAGCAGCACCCACCTATATAGTAATAGGTAGGAATCATACCAGTTTATCTAGATACAAAAACACCGTTAGGTAAACGTTTTCGTTGCTGCGTTCGAGATCTAAAGTCGTAGACATGACATATTGCCAACTCAACTGACATGCTTTTGAACAATTTGTGTTATGAATTATTGTCTGTTAGTTTTAAAATACTGAATCTACTAAGACGAGGCAAGTCAAATTTGGGACCAAGGGGTCACGGGGGCTTTTAGCTAAGAGAATAAGTCTTCAACTCCTGAATAGTGCCGTTAAAACTAGAGTGGAGTGATCGACATCATTTTCGGTTGTTCGAGTAGAAACTAACAACAATACACTAAACCACTTTCCTCCAAACACGACATGCCACGAGTTGCACTACAACATTCAGAGATACATTTATTTGAAAATCGGTTTGTTCAAACAAAATTGAGTGTGTAACCACCGCCGCCATTACCATGAGATGCCTCTGCCGAAAGGCACAACACGTCCAAGAGTGTGTGCAACAAGCAATAATGTCCATGTCGCTACTGAAACTGTGGCCAGAAACGTACAGTAACCGTCTACGAAGAAACGGTTACAGAGGAACATAGGTCCACTCGGGTTGTTCTGAAAATTGACAGCGCGGGTGTTCCCGACGAGCAGTCGGCTGATCCAGTGTCTGTGTGCTGCGTGACCAGACACAGCGCGCTCCTGGGCCCAAATGCCCAATGCCGCGAGCACTGTCACGCCAATGGGCTCCAGAAGCGCAGGAGAAGATGCTGAAACAGCGGCAGTTTGGGACACCTATAACAATGTAACCTATCAACGCCTATCTCTCACCTCGAATATAAATACTTGACGCGTCTGTAATTAAGTGGCTGCAGTCAACCTTGACGTAGGCAGGATAAAGGCATCTTTGCCATGAACAAGTTATCGTGATGTTAATTACTCGCCCGAAGCCCTTAAAAGCATCCGATAGTTGATCGTTGTCAGGAACAGATAGGTGCTTTTTAGTTATTGCATTACTGTTTCAAGACGTCTACAAATATTTTACGTACCGACATTGCGTAGAGCGGTCGATGGGCGTTTCTAGAGTGCTGCAGCAGATTCTTCAAACTTAAAACTATCGCACACGGCGTGAGCTTGGGTGATGATTCATGTAATAGATACCGTCGGTTTGTTTGACTTCGTAGGACTTTTGGTGGCTGGTTTCTATATGGAATATGGTTCGTATTCAAAATGGGCATAAAGCAGATAACTATGTGTTTGGACACCTATAATTTACTAATTTGACTACGTTTGTGCAGTTTGCCGTCAAGGCTGCCAGATTTATTGCACTGTTCGCATGCCTAAAAGTTGTGCCGATTTGCGGCAGCATGGCCGACTTTAAACTCGCCTGTAGTTGATGTGCCTTCATGCATAGTCTCGTTATGCGTTCTGAGTTTATAAGAACACCTCATGCGGCGATGTCTTGCTAAACTGGAGATGTCTGTCTCTGTCCGTACCGGTCATAAGTAATAAAATATGACCAGACTTTGTGATCACTGTTTCCGTCTATCGTGCGAGTAAAATTCTGAAAATACCATTCAGCTGTCTAATAGTGGAACCCAGGATGACACCAATTTGCCCTTTTAACCGCTCTATTCTCTTCTTAGAGTCTTTATTGTCTTAGTGTCTTTATTTAGATGATCGAACAGCAGTATTCCAGCACGCGGCCAGGAATTCCGGTGGCACAGAACAAGCAGCAAAACAGCAACGCGTACACTAAGCAAAATAAACTATTCACCCAACACTCACCAAAAAGGGCAAAGAGTCGAATCACAGTGACCTAACTCGTCACCGAGATCTCGGAAACACTTGGCAGACACAGTCAGAAACGCATACGTGATTGATCCCTGCTAAGCACGAAGAATCGATTGCCACACTGAACATAGCAGACACAGAGGTGAAGCTGGAGTAGTAGCCCACAAGTCAGCGATCCGCTCTCGGCAAGAGCAGACGAGCGAATACATCATACTCGTATATGTACGATGAGTTTCTACCAATAGTAAACGTACCGAGTCTGATAGCGCTACTAACTATAGCGTATGCGTCACGACATCAATATGATTGTTAGAAATGATAATTGTATCTCATAGTAGTAGCTTGGTAAGATGTTAGCTCACTAACTCAACGGCCAGCCCAAACGAATGCGATGCATTCAAAAAACGACCACATCGTTGGTTGCAAATGAGAGCTCATTTTTGCTACAGGTAGTAAATTACTATCGGCTTCGCAATGAGAGTACGCTAGCGACGCCGCTTTCAAGCCGAACAGAGCCGCCCCATTCGGGAGAGGACTCGAGACGTATAGTGTGACGGTGCTACCTGTTGAATGGCCGACCTGTTGACCGCCGGTGTCGGGGTTGTGATTAATTCATTGTTCATTATACATTATTTATTGTTCATAACTGTAGCACTGTCGTACGTACACGACAGTGTCCAATGTGCGTGTATACGTGTTTGTGACTCCTTGCATGAATTTCTTACATTTCTTACATACAAGGTACATCTGTATGCACTTACATTTATACTTATACAAGTTTGAGAACAACATCTCTACGTGCCTATACTCTTTGTAGAAGCGAGCTCTTTGTAAAGATGGTAGCGCCTGCGAGAATCATGTGAATGTGAATACCAGATCGACCAATACGCGACAAGAGAGTGTACAGATCAAAACAGAACAAAGGGCTTGTCTTGCTGCCTCCGCGAAGGTCGAGACCTCTTCGTCGTCACAGCTGAGAGCGCCGTGGCGACAGGGATGACTAACGGATAATCGATAGGTACTCCTGAGCATTCTTCCGATTGATAAACGTAAATAAGACAATAAACCAATCATGTTCCCTCATAGCAGACAGCGCGCGGCTGCCGCCTACTGACGACGTGAACGGCTGCTCGCAGAGTAATACCAGAATAAAAAACAGTTTTTAGAGGAGTCGTTTGATAAACTGCCTATGCATAGTCGTAGCTAGTGCTATGAATGTTGTTGGGACAAACCAATTAGCCCTCACACGGCCTGATAGGTTTCTTTGCTAATTAAGGCGGCCGCGCCGCCTGTGGCGTCATCGTGTATTGTTACTCACTGCAACAATATGTATGTATGAGTATACACTGTTGCGCTGAGCGCCCATCAGTAGACATACATATGTATGTATTTATATTTTATTACCTACATATAGATATCATTTAATCATAGACAGTAACCCTTATCTTTGTTCTACGAAAGTGGTAATATCTAAGTGTCCCCCGCATACTGAAATGAATTGCAAAATTAGCCAGTAGATTGTTGTGGAAATTGGCATGGACTATGTCATGAACTATCACAGACGTATAAAAATCAAAATATATCTCTTCCACTGAATGTGTATATATATATGTATATACAATAACAGTTGAGTTGGATTTCTGCATGTCTGCATAATGTAATGGTATAGGTTAGGCGCATGTGAGATAACAACCTTTACAAGGTGGTCACGTCGAACGCTGTTCAAAGCATTTTGAACGTCTAGTTTGACCATTACTTTTTTTTGTGACCAGGACTGAAGATAGGCTCCTGCGGCATGAATCGCCACTTCTGTGCCACTTCTAGTAGCAAAGCCGAGCTGGTGTTCACCTATTGCTTTACCAATTTGCAATCTTTGCTGCTATCCTACGAAGTGTAGATGAGCATGCGATTGAGCGGGTTGTGCCATCCTTTTTTTGAAAGCAAATAACCTCACTCCAAATATGATTGTAAAGAGATCGGCTCCCCTCGTAGTGAAATTTCGGCGAGTTTGGCAAGTACATAGGCCAAAGCCTCCGTTCTTTTACCCCTTGCTCGAAAAAGTACATCTTGAAGAAATCTAATAAAGTCAGCCGAGCTTCTAAACAACTTTACCACTGCGCGGTATAAATCTTCTCCTGACACGTGAAGGTTTTCCGCAGAGAAAACTTCAGCAGGGGGATCAGTCAACCTCAGGTCCGTTAGGGCGCAGGGATGCCCGTCACGTAGAGCCTTCACATGACCTGACTCGACACAGAACGTGTCGCGCGAGCTTATGAGTCTTGCAGCACCCGACACATCACCATCGGTTTACTTTGAAATTACTCTCCTCTTTAATTCTTCCTCAAAAGTGCCAACTTTCTTGCGTTGCTGGTGACCGACCAATCCGTGGAGTCTGAGACCGTTCTCAAAGTCCACCGAGGTTTGAGCGTATAATGTCTGCTAACGAATGCAAGTCAATCTTGGCGTTTGAAAGGCGAAGTATAACAGTGCCAAACGATATCAGAGACAACCATGCCAAATTGTGAATAAAAGTCACTACGTCATTTAAGACTTTTACAAGACATTCCAGCACAATATATATATATATATATATATATATATATATATATATATATATATATATAGGTGAGGTGAACTCCATAACGAGCAAGTCTATCGTTGCGGTAACAAGCCTTAAGCATACACCACTAACGCATGAGTAGTATTACTTACCGCATGATAACGATTAGCACGAAGTTAAAACTGATCTGGTATTTTAAGAAGCCTTCTGGCTGCTGCAAAACAGCGACATATTGGCCGTACTAGTATTCAGAACTAGTCCAAATTAGAGTGATGATATCACTTAAAATATTGACCAGGAAGACCCTAAATAATATGAATGCATCATAAGTCTAAAGCTTTCGGGCTGACCCTCAGCCAAGATTTAACGTCCACGGAACTGTTTTTCACATTGCTTCATAGACGGACCCCCGTAAATACAAATGTGCAACGGTGGGGCTCGAACCCGCGCACCTATGTGTCTCCTCCGGTTGGGAGGCGCAGACTTAAGCCACTACGCCACCGGCATCATAAGTCTATCAGATGAAAAGACCAATAACAGAGACGTGTGAAGCCCTAACTTAACTAACTGCCGAGTAGGCTTAATAAGTCCAACCTCAGCAGGCTGGGGTCTACCAACACGATAGAATTTACCCTACGTCCTAGAAAAGGCCCAAACAAACTTGACGATTTTTCGACTTAAGTACATGTTGCCAAGCATTTGCGATGACTAGACCCGGTGACCGGTCCCTACGGCAACCCAACTTAACTGGCAAGACGAAGTCCATATCCTTTTAATAAAATGAACAATACCAGCTTTTCAAATATTTTCACGGGGCAGTCAGCCACCGAAAAATTGAGGTTGCTAAAGAAAAGAAACTCGTAATATATTTTTAGATCATTCGCAAACATTTTGTATGTTATGCTTAGGTTGTGCAGACGTACACTCTAGCACTGAGCTAATATTATATGCATTAGTGGGTCTAATATATCTGATTTCGTTATATTGTGTAGGCCCTATAGAGGCCGGGAACATATAGAGCGAAGTAAAGCTTAGCGTTAGTTTACCTTTTAATTTTATCGTGTCTATGAGTTATTTTAGGCCGATGAGATTCAATCATTCCTTGCGGCTATAGCCCAGGTTAGGCTAAATGCCTAATCTGATAGACCAACACATGGGGAGTACAAGCTAGCAATAGGTCAGATAGTATATCAGTTGTACTATATCATCCAAAAGCAAGAAAAAAACATGTTTCTGCACCAACATGGGGAAATTGCAAACTCTTGATGTATTACAGATATATGTACTCGTATCGATATGTGGCAGAGAATGTCCCTTCTACGTATAATATTCATGTACTGAACAATTGGTCTAATAGCTCAACGAACTTGAGGGAATGCTATCACCTTCTGAGACCATATCACAGAACAAAATTTACATTACATGCACTTCAGGCAGCATTTGAATAAGACACTCACTATTTGTGGCGAAGAATTGAACTTAGCATGCACTACAAAAATCACTTAGCCCGCACAGCAACCGTAACATATTGGCTAGAAAGGACCCCGACCTCAAATGGACCCATTCTTTCGGTTGACCTTGACACCTTAACACAATATTTTTCGTAGTAACTGTCAGTGCGTTAGTAAGACGGTAGTAGTACTCGTAGTAAGTTACAGTAGAAGCAAGAAAGGTAGCCACAACATGATGCCTAACAGGATGCTTTCGCAAGTATGCTTACATATATTGGGTGAAGCTTGCAAATAGACATTCCGGAGAAGCTTGCAGAAATTTACGTGCTTCCGACAGATCTCAGCATGTCAACAGATACAGTCTATATCAATAAATAGGGAAGTAGACATGCATGCTTGTGGGCGTAGAAAGTAGTCTCGCTCTGCACTTTCCCAGGACGTACGAAACATACAAATAAACAAACTGTTGATCTCGTAGGCGGCAGACACACCTACATCGATGCACAAGAAGTCTCTGTTGCTTTATAAGACACGTTCGCCTTCACTTTCTGTTCAGAGGGTATCCAACGTATGTATAGAGAAGCAAACTCTAGGAAACGAGACAGAAACGGTTATTGTGGTGTAGCAATACGAGTCCGTACATCGCTAGAGTTCTTTGACAAAAAATCCTTTTAGACAGGCAACCAATATGCATTTGCTTGTATGGCATACAAGACGTTAAAACGATAGAGTAAAAACAAGTTTGCCAAAACTAAAACGTTTTCTGTGTGTATGAGACCACACTTATGTGGCTTTGTATCCTTTGAAATCGCGCACATTATGCACCTTTGAAATCACACTCACACACTATACATGCCTTCACTGAAGAGTTATAGTTCAACTCTTAAGAAACCGACCACCAGAAAAGGTAATTCAATTCAATTCAGACGTGGTTTATTTACGGAACTGCATACATTCACATGCTTAAGTTCTCGTTATGAAAAGTGGTACAAGGGTTTGGGAATAAAAGGAGAAAAAGAAGAAGATAAAGCAGCAGATAATACCTATACCATATTATTGGCGATACTGACATACAAGGCAAAGGAGCACACTGAGTTATAACTTCATAAACATTATAACTCGAAATGACAGCTGAAAACTAAGAAATTAGATCATCGCTCTCAGTAGATTCCCTTTCTCCGTCATGTATTCCTATTTAAAAGCCATATTTTGACGTCTCGGGTAAAGCAGGTCAGGGACTTCGAGTGACGGATTTCATGCGGGATACTCTCCCATACGACGGGCAGTCTATATACAAGAGATTGGGTACTAGATCTTTTCTGTACCCGAGGTATCACAAAAGTGGTGGCCCGTCGCGAGGTTTTCCGCCGCTGAGGGACTAGAGGGAAGGCAACCTCAACAGGTACTAAACTACGACTGATCTTGAAGCCGAAAGTACCTACTTGAAGACGATACAGCGCATCGATGGATAGGATCTTATAATCATAATATTTATATCTAACAGATTGACTACGTCTCATCCCAAATATAGCCCTCAGTGCATCGTTCTGCATGACCTGAGCCCGATGCAGAACGTGATTATAACCACTTCCCCACAAGAGAATGCCGTAAGTGAGTACCGGCACAAACAGCGTTTTGCAGATCAATATCAGTCCATCCAACGGAACTCCCACACGACGCAAACGTCGCAAGGCCGATATAACTGCATAACATTTGGGTGTTATATGATCAATATGAGCGCGCCAACTTAAACCATCGTGTAATATGAGGCCTAAACATTTAGTAGTTGACGAAAACTTCAAACCGAATTCTGAAGAAAGCCGATCAAGATCCGCCCGCAACTTTAGTTGAGGAGAGCGAAACAGAGTGAGACTAGTCTTGCTAGCATTAACAACGAGGCCGAAATAATTAAAGATTTTGATTACCTCCTTCACTTGAGATAGTGAGCGCGGTATATCGAGGGCTGGAGAGTCAACCCTAAATAAAAGTGAAGTATCATCGGAAAAAGCTAGCGGTTTACCAATGCTCTCTTTTTCAATATTAAGCAGAATAAAATTAATGAGAATCAAAAAAAGAAACGGTCCTAGCACCGATCCTTGTGGTACTTTTTCAGGTTTCTCTGTATGGGTGAGATTATATGTGCACACTGTTCGTCTAATTGTATATTTGTTTCTTGACGACGCCTTACACGACATCCGTTCACTTCAGTACGAATTTCGTTCGAACACGTTATAAATAAATAAAAAAATGGACTGTCAAATTATCGCCGAGTAGTAGTCGTATGGTGAACGGTAGCGATATATATATAAATACCAATAAACTACCAATGATATGTTGAATAAACTTTATTTCGTTTATATATATATATATATATATATATATATATATATATATATATATATATATATATATATATTTGTAAATAATGGCCCATATAACGATACATATGTCGTGTTTTTCCTAGAGCTGTGTTGTAAACGCAGACAGTCCGATGCCAGTTTGCCTATCGGACTGCTTCAACCGTCTATGCGAGCTGACCGCATACAGAGAGCAGCGAGATCCGCCTCACAATGACTAACCACACATCATCAACCACACAGTGCCGACAAAGAAGCTTCGGGCAGCGGCGCTCACGGCACGTCTGTGGCCTGACAGGACACTGACGCGGCCAAGGAGGAGGCTGTACGACGGCGCGCCGCCGACTTCATTGTAAATGATGCGGTTGGCGCAGTTATTGGCGTAATGGTAGATGTGGTCTCGGCGGCGGTCGATCTAACGGATGGCGCTTACATAGGAGCTTTGTGAGGGCCTGAAGCTTGCAAGGAAATTTAATTCACAGAGTTTTAAGCTAGAACATTACGTCTATAATATTATCACAGCCTACCGTGCAACCGGTGCTGATAGTTACACGGTAGGTTGTGATAGTATTAGAGATCCGCCCCCCCCCCCCCCCCCTTAACTGTGAGCAATATTAGTTTCACGTAGATGACTCAGTTACGGGAGATGAGAGGAGGTGTGAGGGTTTAAGCAGGTAATACAAAGGCTTTGGTCGTCATAATATCTCTGACCACACTTCTGACAGTTCTAAAACCACCAGCACCATAAAACATCGTGCCTTCTGGGAACAATTACATCAACTCTCTGGAAATATTTTCGAGAGCTCTTTGCCCTTTCTTCTTCTTGCTGTTTCTATTCTTGCACCAAAGTATGGATCATCACATCGATATGCCTATGTCTATTGCGCTTGTGTTAGCAATACGTCTCATACTGTCCTCCCGCACCCCTCTTTCTCACAAACACACTCACTCCAGTGTCTTAAATTATCATAATCACACAGAATCAGCAAATCTACACGCCTAGTAATAGTCGTTGCGTTGCTCGATGTCCCTCCTCTTTCTTTCTCTCTCTCTCTCTCTCTCTCTCTCTCGATAACGATAAGGTAACATTGAATTTGAACATATAGTAATGGGGTGCCGACAATTGAATTTGAACATATAGTAATGGGGTGCCGTATTGTACCGTGCCCAACGTGACATATTCTATCGCTCATATGACGATGATTACACGTCAAGTCATTTAGTCAATAGTCAATCGGTAGTAAATAGGCACGCAACAGCACAACGACGTTACGATTACTTTGTGGCCGCCGACGGTTTTTTGGTGGTGCTGCTGTTATCATTGTTTTTGCTGGTGGGAGTGGTGGGGCTACTGCTGCTGCTGCTGATACAACTGCTGATGTTACAGCTAACTCAAGCGACATTCGTCGCTGCTGTATTAGCTCAATGTATAGCGACTGCGATGTGCTTGCTGGATGTCACTTTGACCCCACCAGCGCTAAATGACAAACCCCCCCTCCACTCAGCACGATGAACAACGTGAGCCATTCGGTAGGCAGGAAGCACAAACGAGCGTAACGGAACGATCACTAAGCAACTTGACAAGTGTCATCGATACGTTATATATATATATATATATATATAGCGAGAGAGAGAGAAGAATATATTCCGCCAGCTAACCGTGCCGCCTACGGCTGGCAGGATATTTACTTATGAGTTCCATCACCGTACGTTATATTTGCCTATAGATACATAGATAATGTAGCTGCTCTACGAACATATTCCTGACGACTTTAGCGATTTTTGACTATTGGTAGCAGCGGTATGACCGCTTGGCTACCACTCCTCGCTTGAAATGCTTACTGAGCGAATAGCCCGACTCATACTCATTGCGACTATAGGCTATTGGCGTAGTTTCTCTATGCGACGCGCATTCGGTGAATGCCACTTGAAAAATATATGATTATATATAGTCGTACATCTTACATTCTACAGATCTTCCTATCATCTGGAACTCTCAACACACTCTAAACTCAATTTATATGCAATATTTACGAACAAGGTACAAAATAGGAAACTACTGTTGAGTCAGCGGGTACAACCCTAGCCGCCACAAGCAAGACGTTGGTCGCTGCTGATTACGATGCCTATTTGCTATGTCTATATCAGCGGACACAGAAGAAAACGCACAAGAACATGACCTGCCGCACTGATGCATTTCCGTGAAACAGACGGAGTGGGTTCTTTCGGGCTGACATAACGTGTGTGAGGAGGATTTTCCGCGACTTTGTTTTGTATTGGGTTGACGTCCTCGGCAAACGACAGATTGCCGGCCAGCAGTGGTGTTAGTTATAGTAGTAGTAGTAGTTGTTGTTGTTGTCGTGGAACTGAAGAGAAGCGTAAAATTAATTACGCAGAATTGCTGTTGCATACTGCTGAAAACGCGTCTGCTGCAGGCGTTTGCTTTGAACCTGCCTGCATCATCCACCAGCCAAACGGATCATAACGAAATCTTTTCGGTAATCCAGACTAAACCCATACGAAATACGTATATGTAATCGACGCAATGAAGTAAAAAACCGTATGACATATGTAACAAACGTTACAACGTATGGAGAAGGAAACTAGTGTGAAGAGTTGAAAAAGAACAAATTTAGGTCCCAAATATCTTTGACATTGTAAAAAGTATTGACTAGGATTTTTTTAAGAAAATACGGAGCCAACATGCGTACATGATGATGATGATACTGATGATGTTCCAAATGCTTAGCGTCACATCAAAGACGTGCCACGACGTGGCAGAAATGTCGTGCTGAAATTGATTGCAACAAAACGTGCTCTGAACAACATTGTTTCCGCGGAAAGTACCCCGCTCTGTAAACATATAATTGATCAAAGCGTTTCCATTATATATATATATATATTTTGAATGTTGATAATATAATTAGCATTTTTAACATTTTTGGACTAGTCGTCAATGCTAACAAAACCAATTTCATAGTTTTTCGTGCATCGCCGAGGCTTCTAGAATTATCTGACAACCAGATATTTAAGACACGGAACATTAAGCTCTCGCAGACCGCTAGGTGCCTGGGGCTCGTTCTCCAGGAAAACATGAGGTGGCATCCCCATCTGGATTACATTGCACCAAAGTGCTATGCTGTAATATCTACGCTGTGTAAAATGAAATTGATTGGGATACCCACAGAGGGCTTACTTCTGGTGTACAAGGCCGTGTTTTTACCAGTTCTATGCTATGGAATCCTTATCTGGGGAGGTAGCTACGAAGGAATTCTCCGAAGAGCACAAGTGATACAGAATGATGCAATTAGAGCCATTTTTGCTAGAAGGCGAAGGGATTCGGTCCGTGACTTGCTCATTCGTTTTAACCTACTCACGATAGAAAGCATTTACTCCCTGCGGGTTTCAATGTTAGCGTACAAAATTTCGCGTAGTATTGTGCCTATGGAGATTGCATTTGCACTAGTCCCTACCCTGAGTCGAACATCAGGTAGGCGCGCAACAACTTTTGCAGTGCCCTCTGTATCCTTGAAGTCTAGTCAACACGCACTTGCGTACCGCCTTCCTGAAACCTGGACCCGCATTCCTAAACGCATAAGATGCCTCACCACGAAACACCTCTTCTCTCGCGAGTTAAAGCAGTGGCTGTTAATTTCACAGTCGGAACCAGGCGTGTGATCTAGGTACATATAGTTGGTATTACAAATGTTGTGCTTCGTATACGAGGACACACCTAGTTTGATTGTATTTATCCACATGTTTTTAGACATAGTTGTTGTAAGTTGTGTTGATGCTGTACTAGTGGACTACTTCGTTTGTGTGTTACATTTGCAAGTTTGTTGCCTCATGTGGTGTTCGGCGTTCTAACAAACGCACCAATTGCTGCTTTGAAGTTCTTGTGTAAATCATTAACCACTGTAATACCATTGTGTGTAAAGTGCTTATACAAAGCACTCCTTGGATTTTGTCAAGAGTAATTATCTGCTTTGTTGTTTGATTCATATTTTTCAACCATTTTTTTTTACCGAGAACTTAAGCGTTGTAAAATGCAGTTCCGTGAATAAACCACGTTTGAAATTGAAAATTGGAAGAAAAAAAAAAAAAAAAAAAATATATATATATATATATATATATATATATATATGCCTAGTAATTTGCAAACGAAAACAAATAGGCCAAACAAACTATTTGTAAATGTTGGTAATTTCAACCTTAGTCTATTAATCCAGTCGCATTAACGTCGAATAATGTTTGTGAAGGGAGATCAAATACAGTTACGCACTATCTCTGTCTGTAGGGCCGACTGTCCGCCTTCTGGTTTTTGCTTGAAAATGTTTCCCATATAATCAACTCATCATCCTATCAGCCAGGGGATATGCCATTTCCCCTCCAGACCGTTCGATTGCTTCAGACAGTTGCTTCATGTTTGGCATTGCCTTTTCCATAATTGTTTCGAATATTTCCTATCTAATAAATGTCCATCGTTTTTGTCAATTTGCCAACGTCTCGTCCCTGATCCCGTTTTTCGTCTCTCTCTCTCTCTCTCGCTTTCTCATTTCTCTTTCGCTTCCGTAGCTCCACAAATTGTAAACTGGCGTATAGGCTTAATAATAGTACAGGCATTTGTTTTGTCTAGTAACTGAAGATTCATGGAGAATATCAGAATTACGGAAAGGTGCAAACCTACACTAGAATGCCGTCTCGGTAGATGCAGACACAACTTAGTGTCGTTTGCTCACACTCCAAAAACTCTATCCGACAAGGAAGCGGCCTCGAAGCGAATACGTGACTACATCGTGTGCTGCGCAATTGAATGCGACGGTTTAACTGACCAACACAAGGAACTTCACAAGCGCAAGTATCTTCTTGGTACAATTGGATTCGTCCGTTGGTGCATAGCGCATTCTAGACTCGATCTAATCTGCTCTATCGCAAAGCCCAGACCGAACACCAGCACAGCCGTTTGTCAACAAGGAAAGCAGCAACGTTTTTAGCCGCCTATTCAATAGTTTAGTAAGCGTAACCTTATCCTTGTTTGGTTTCGTTTTGTGCATAGTTAGTTAGTCAACAACCTCCGCACACCCATTCTAGCCTTTTCCGATCGCAGTGGTATTGTACGGTTATGCTAGGATTTGTTTGTTGCAATCGAGATGGTTTAGCAGATGGCGAATGCCTACCACCTGGTGATAGTTGGCCTAGGTCGTACGACATTCTAGCTTACGTTAGCATTGTGTGTTACTAGGAGTTACACATTTAAGCCAGGTATCAGCGTTTTTTAGTCAGACAAGTCAAAACGATTTTCAAATAGAGAGGCCGGTAAACATCAATTTTGTCTGACAAAAACGCACTGTAATCTATTTTGGCAGATTGTTGCAACTGACAAATCTTTAAAACACGATTATAAC
The DNA here is from genome assembly GCA_003439945.1 of Dermanyssus gallinae. Taxonomy (NCBI): domain Eukaryota; kingdom Metazoa; phylum Arthropoda; class Arachnida; order Mesostigmata; family Dermanyssidae; genus Dermanyssus; species Dermanyssus gallinae. Next base: position 613,670 of record QVRM01002341.1, read on the forward strand.
GTTGGGCTAGATTTTGTGTGTTTTCTTCATCAAACTTTGTAAGTGAATTGTGTTGAATTACAGCAACCTCATAATGAAAACACTTAGCGTATTAGGGCAAATGTATAGTCAAACTGTTTATTTCCAATTATGTTATTCAATAGTGTGTGTAATAATAACCGCCATGCGAGTTAGCGTTGATCTAATGAACTCATCAGTGAATGCAGCTGTTCCTGCACTCCGGAATGCAGTTGCTGTGAGCTGGAGTCCTGGCTCTAACTCGTCGTTTCAAGAGACCCACATAGATTCGATGGGGCTCAGGTCGGGAGGACATATCGGCCATTTGATTAAGAGAATTCAAGCTTCTGCAAGGTGCCCCGGAACAAGTGCAACAATGGCCTAACGTTGTTGTGCATAAAGATGAAGTTGTGACCTACAGCGCTTGCACAAAGTAGGCCCTGCGGTCATCAGAGTCCCTTCAATGTACCATTGGGCGCTTGAACATTTTTTTCGACGAGAATCGTGTGCTTCTCTTCATCGTCGAGAGGGACCTGACCTACTTTTCTGCCTAATGTGGGATAATGTGGTCCAAAGTAAGAGTGCACAATTGCTGTAACTAATACGCTCCACAACGAAAGGTTGTCGCGCCAACCGCCCTCATCCGAGTGTCATCCATGTTCGTGATCTCGCGCAGACCGGCGTCGTGTTTGTCGTCGTGGTGATCTGTTGTCGTCGTGGTGATCTGTTGTCGTCAGCTATGGACGTCATCTGTGGTCTGTAGTGGGCCCAGCATTACCTTCATGCAGCACGCATGCATTTAGTACAATCACACTAACAATACTCAGAAAACATTTTTTGCAGCTGTTGGTTCAGCTTGACGTCGTTGATATCGCAAAACATTGCAATGTTTAGTTGTAGCTGGAGCCTTGCCTGAACCTTATCCGCTCTCCGGTGGAATCTGTGGAGTGATTTGATACTGGTGGTATACATATTTTGAGAACGATGGGTTTGTTCAAATTCAGTCTATGAGCGACGGAACGTTGACTATGGCAAATGTTTGGATGCCTCTATCTGGCGTGGCATTCGTCTTTCCGAAGTGTGTTGATGATGTCTCCTTCACCAAGCAGTTATGTGCTTACTAGCTCGACTCATGGTTACTTTATGGTTTACTTACTGGACACCGAGTTATCTGTTTACTTGCTAGACAAATGACAAAGAGACACATGGTTATGTGTCTGATATGAAACAGCTGCGAACAAAACCGATGCAAATAAACCGAGTTCGCACATACGAGCGCCTTTCTAGTTTACTGCTATATGGGGCTGAAAGTGAGACGCATTGCATAAACATTCTGGGCTGTGTCAGAGTAAATTTACTTGTCTGTAACCATTTTGAACATAGCGCTACTATTGCGGGTACAAAACGTGAAATAATGGGTGGTGCATGTCTTCTCCGGAAGTGCATAAAGAAGAATAGTTTCTACATATGCAATAGTCTTTGCTCGAGAATAAAACACGCTTTTTTTAGCAGTGATACGCTACACTGCTATAATCGCAACTATATTTATTAGTTGTACTGCTGTGGCTAACCAAAATAAAACTAATTGAAGATACAATAGAGAACGTCGTCGAAGCGGCTAGGGTAATATATTATTGCTATTTTGTGATTCAAAGTTGAACATAACCATTTAACAAATATTACCAGATTAAATTTAAATACATAATAATTTCTGCAGTGCACCACATGGAGTTCACTGCATTAATATATTTAAATATATAGAGACTAATAACAGATGAACACTCACGTCAAATAATTATTGTGAATTGGGAAATTATTGTGTATTGGGAAATGCGAGATTGATATGTTACGGTCCAAAGTGTCCACTGTACGTAGCCGCAAAGTAACCAGGTATATATTTACATGACAGCGCTACAGTCCTATACTATACTATATTTATTTACCTTTACACTAAACATTCGCTCAACCAAGGTGGTAGATAAGGTTGCTAAGGAACAGACAACTTGGCTCACTCGCACCTAACAAAAGCCTTGCCGGGCGACTTTGTCAGATCCTTGATCCTTTGACCTTTTCGTCGGTTTTCTCGTCTCACCAGCTGACGTTAGCTCTGGCCCAACAATCTATAGCTTGGTGTCTGCAGTGCTGTTTCGTTTCGACCCTGCTGAACTTGCTAGCTGACGGTGATCTATCAATAAGCGCAGTTTGACGGCTTAACGGAGCTACGCTAAAGCGATGCCTAGCCAGGCCGCACACACGGTAGATGTCTGCAAAACATCCTTGAATGGGCAGGATATATATGTACATATGTATATGTGTATATATATATATATATATATATATGCAGGCTAGGGAAATGGCATAGATTGTTAAATGCTATGGGAAAATGCCCGCTAAACTAAACCATTTTTATAATCCAGTTAGTAGTATGAATGCACTACGGACGGGTATGTTTGTAAAAATGCATATAATACCATAGTAATAATACAATAATAGTGTACGAAGCCAGCAGCATGTTGAGGTACCGATTGCACAGCGAGCGCATCTGACTCAAAATATATTCAACAAGGAATGATAAATAAAACTCATATAAATATATATATATATATATATATATATATATATATATATATATATATATATATATATATATATATATATATATAAAGAAGGAGACAGAATGTCCCAGCACTTTTTGCCTCTTTCCGACAACGATGGCTGCAACGTTTACAGACTTATACACACAGATGCGCGTGGCACAATGAACGACGGCGGCCACGCAACAGAAAATCAAAGGGATGGCGGAGCAAACGCAGTGCATGCAAAACACCAAACCATCAAAGCACCCACTCACATACATCCAACTGTTAGCCACCAACGGCACATCAGACATCTTGACCGATAACCACAATCTGGCCTGTAACGTTGTCGAACAAAAACAATGCATGGTCCTCTTATCATTGTCAAAAGATAAAATTCGTTCCATACATAGGGTGCGGCAAAAGAAACTTTAGAGAGTTTTAAAGGTTTGGACATAACGTACGCTAATGTGCGTTATGTCAAAACTTGATATGAAACAATATATGATAAAGTGGACCACAGACAAAAGTCGAGGGTCACAACAGAGTACTTTGCATGCCGTTATGTCTGATAGAATGATGTCAGGAGGATGATAGCCGCCCCCGGCACTTTTCGGCATCGTCTATACGAGACACATCATTTTTTATGACTTTTCGGCATCATTTTGGACGTAGTTTCGAAATCTCCCGCCGAATATTTTCCTTCTGTTCGATGCTAGCATGCTTACTGGCGATCACCTTGCTCGTTACAAAATTCCCACAGAGAAATGCTTGCTGGGAGATCATGCGTCCACACAACATTTTCTCAACCGAACAAACTTTTAAAGTACAGCTCAATTGCCTCCACTCACGCAGTAATCCACAATGAAACGGTATAGAACGAAGACGTGTACAAACACCTTGCCGTCAGCATACTTCTAAACAAAATCTCTGCCACGATGAGATGTAGTATATATACGCCCTAGTTGTAGACTCCATATTCTGAATAAGCTTAAATAAATAAAAGGTAATTCGAGTATTATATATATATATATATATATATAATTAGCAAGTGGTAGGTTTTCCTCTTAAATTAAACAATTTTGTTAATGGTATATAATCATAAGGAACTCCATGTGAATGCGAGATCAAGAACGGGTTGAAACGGCTTACGCTAATCATATGACGAATCGAACCACCATCGATTTTGTATTAAAATAAACTACAATAAAGGCAGACTTTAATGCATTTGTTTGTTTTATAGCGTAGTTGCAAAAGCTTACTGTATTGAAGTGAAAGAAAAAGGCTAAGCATCACAGGTTCGAAATGTTTGCAAACTTCGAAACAAAATTGCATTTATTCAAGCAGTTCTCCATACGAATATTCTTCTTTTGCTGGCCAGATTGGATATCTTTTAAGAATGATGGAGTAGACTTTTCCTAATACGCTAGTATATGTATCCGTTTCTTGTATAGACAATTCCCAATCTTGCAATATATATAAGCTTTATTCACGACGTTTTGTTATAGATGTTGCGATACTCTATACGGAAGGTTGCATTTCTTAATATGTTACGTGTAGTTACTATTTAAGAACATACTGACGTAATTTTGGCTAGATTTCCTCACTAACTATACTTTAATTAAAATTATTGTGCGAAATAGAAACTATATGCAATTATATTTGCATCCATATCTGGATATATGTACACTTACGAACAACTTTCTATATATATATATATATATGCATGTTTTTGGTTCTTCTCTTTTTCCTACCAATTTATAGACATATTTCTTCTCGCGCAACGTACTCACCAAGTTCCACCTCAAACATGTTGACCAGTGCAATTGGTGCTCTCCCTCAGAGGAGCACACCCTCCTTCCGATCCGTGTTTTATATTCCCTTTCCACTAGATGCCAGCGGCACACCTCAGCATCGACACGGACGCCACACCATTTTCATCAGACCTAGAGATAGGTAAACACACATGGCCGGACAGGCGCACCCTCACGCGGAATTTACACACAGTAGCACTGGAAGCGCACGGCCGGCATACACCATTAGCCTCTGTCGTCTGGTCTGTGATGAAACTCCACAAACACTGCACTTGCAATGCGCTGCTGCTGCTGCTGCTGCTGCCGTAGTTCCACGTACGAGGCAGACCGCATTCCTACCGTCGACAACTTTCGTAGTAGACAGATTTCGTAATAGACTTATCCGGATGCGCATGCGGATCCACTACGATACCAGCATGGAGCTGGTTTGCTCACACGTGTTGTTACAACCACGCCGCGCGCAAACTCATGAACACGCTGGTAGGCTGCCTGGCTGGCACGTCGTTACACATTTTCTCTGTATTTACCGACAGATTGCACGCAACTTTACTTTAGTGCGACAACAGTGGGCCTGCCTCAGGACCTTTGTCGTTGTTGGTATTGTTGCTGTTCTTGTTGTTGTTCTTGTTGTTGGTGTTGTTGCTGTTGTTGTTATTGTTGCTGCTGCTGCTACTACTCCTGCCAACCCAGCTCTCAACGTTCGCACCGCCGCTTGCTGCTGTTGTCATCGTGAGAGTTGTTGTTGACGTTGTTGGTGTTGTTGTTGCTATTGTTGCTGAGTTGTTGTTATTGTTGTTCGCTAGACTAATGGTGGCAGCTGGTCGGCAGCGGTTGTTTGCACTACTGGCCGTTACTACTCGTAGTGTATTAGACGTTGTTCTAGTTAGCAGATGTAGTGTAGTTAGTAGAGCGGACACAGCAGCAGCAACAGCGTTGCTAGGAAGAATGGTCGTGGAAAATGGGAGGAAATCGTGGCAGAGTTTGTCTGCCTCAGTACCAGCTGCGCCACCAGTTGCGCCACAATAGCGCTGACATAACGGAGCCGCTCGCTATGCGCTGAACATGAGCGAGCAGGAAAATCGAAAGTCAACGCAAACTCTGAACACTGACTAACACGCACGTAGCATGTATCTGATTTGATACTGACACCGGCCGGCGCACTGCCTGGATGGAGGCTGTGGACTAGTTAGTTGTAAGGCCAGCTATGCAAAGAGAGCTGGCGCTGAGACTTCAGATGAGTTAACGCCGTGTGTGTGTGTCCGTACGTCGGTCAATGCTCGGAATGGCTCACAAACACCACCTTCTCCACCACCACCATTACCACAACCACTATGAACACCAACCATCAGCACCTTGCGACGAAAATGATGACGACGACGACTATCTACATAAAGGGAGTGTGAGATGACAGAGCAGGGATGATGCAGGCGTTCGTTGTAGCGGCTGCTCCATGGATTCTGATGGTGGTGGTAGGTGGTACCTCGGCACCTTCGAGGATTCGATAAGTCTCGTCGTCGTAGTCAGTTACCGCTGTAGCGCCAACAGGCAGCGCGCCGCAATACCATTCTGTAGTGGTGGTGCCACCACGACTCGAAGCCGTAGTAATAGTAGTAGTAGTAGTAGTAGTAGTGCTCGGCAGCAGCAGCAGCAGCACTAGCAACAGTGCTAAAGCAAGCTGGGCAGTTGGTTACTTGGTTCACTTGGCTCACGGCTTCATCGTCCCTCCTTCTCGTCTCACAGTCGATGTCGGCGTATTGCCCTTCCTTAGTGTGTGGTGGGGAGACAAGCACCGGCTGCTGCCGCTGCTGCTGCTGCTGTTGTTGTTGCTGTTGTGAGTTGGCGAACTCACAGATAGATTGGAACAAGGACCCACAGACACCACGACGACGACGACGACGACGACGACGACCATACCATCTCAGGTATAGATGGCCGGCCGACCGGCTAGTGACAATCACGGCAACAAAGCTAGCTGCAACAAAAACTACAGCAACAAAGCTAGCTAGCTGCAACAACAATAACAGCAACAAAGCTAACTAGCTGCAACAACAGCAACAAAGCTAGCAACAACAACAACAACAGCAACGACGGGGGATAGAGGACGACGTCGAACACAGCGAGCGGTCGAGATGATTGAGAAACAACAAACAACTTAGCAGCTAGCTAGCGGGCTCAACCACAGCCGGCGATCAGCCAGTCAGTCATGCAGATAGACAGACAGACAGAAGACGGTCGAGGCAACGACAATACGCCAATGACACCAGCGACAACGAGCCTGTCGGCATCGACGAGGAGACACCGGAGATTATCGCCTCTCGTTGCCGTCGTCGCTGCTGCTGCTGCAGCGACTGACGGAGAGCGGAACAGGCACCGCAACTGAACTCCGTCAGAGAGGCACACGCCGAAACACGGAGAAGGAAGCGAAAATGAGGAAATTATGTCCAAGACAATAGTGATAATATATATATATACATATATATATATATATATATATATATATATATATATATATATATGTATATATATATATATATATATATATATATATTCATATATACAGGCGAGCACTGCCGAGTGTGGAAACGTATTGTAATTGATTAATAAATCATCAAAATATTTTATATATATATATATATATATAAGAGCCACGTGACGTCGCTGGCCGGCACAGGTGAGTGCGCTTGGTGGAGTAGTTTTTGACGGGGAGGAGGTTTGACGATGATGATGATGATGATGATGATGCGATGATGCAATCCCATCCGTGTGACTGTATGTAGTCATATGCCTGTATGTGTCAGTACGTATCGTACACTACGACAATGCAGTCGAATACACACTGGTGATTCGATTGGGCAAGGGGCAAGCAATACACACACAATCGCCTCGCAAACACGGACGGGACGCGCAAACGCTTACAGAAACGACTGCTGAGGTCGCCGCCGTCATGATCCAGCTAGATAGATAGATAGATAGATAGTTGGTCGTCTATCCACGCGGTTCCGCCACTTTCCTCCGCCTTGTTGGGGATGTACCGTCGGCCGAGAAGACTTGTTGTGGTCGTTACTGCTTATTATTATTATTATTATTATTATTATTATTATTATTATTATTATTTTTAATATTATTATTATGTGTTAGGACAATACAATTGTGAGGTGTGAATGTGTATCCTCGTTATTTTATGGATACCATCTAGCAATTCTCAGCCCATCGCACCTAATATCGACGCGGCATTTCCTCTGCAAACTGCCTGTGAAAGCAGCTGCCTCAGAAATTCGACTTTGCGTATATCCCCAGTTTTTGCTCGTGATTCGATCACCTAAGTATTTTATAAATGTTCTTATACTTCTGCTGAACTTATTATTATTATTATTATTATTATTATTATCCTACTACGACTTCTGCCAGTGCCAGTGTTGCGGCTTCATTTGCTTGTGTTGCCGTTAGCTACTTTAGCCGCTCCGCGGATACCGCCGGCATCACCATCACCGCCAAGGTGGGCTTTCTTCAACCGTCATCATATCGACCACCACGGACGCATACTGCAGAAGAAAATACACACGCACGCATACCCCTGACGCCCCCCCCCCCCCCCCCCCCCCCCCCCCCGTCTCCCCCCGTCCCCGCCCCCGGTCATAGGCAGGCATCGACGCAACGAAACAACAGAATCAGTCGCCGCTGCTGCTGCTGCTGAGTCATAACCGCGTCGAACGAAGCCGATTCTATTTTCAAGATCTAGCGCCAAGGCGACGTGACGCCATACTACGTTTCCTGCAATTGCTGCTGTTCTTGCTATTTGTGCGATTGCTGCTGCTGGTGTTGTTGTTGTTGTTATTTTTACTTCAATTCGCTGGCATCCGCTGGTAAGCCTGTCAACTATACGCGTGAAGCTGGAGAAGTATACGTAAGCAAACACTGCCACTACTGACTAATTGTGTATATATGTATGTATATATATATATATATATATATACGCACCCAACTAGGTGTAGAGCAGATTGCACCACACAGTATAAACTTTAACGAACAACACTTGCTCGTAACAGTGTTGCCACTCACTTTGTCAGAACTGGCTATGAGTCATGAAACCACAAATCGAGTGTAATGCTGAGGTTAGCTTTCATTAGCCTAACGCTAATAGAGCAAGCGTTGTGACGTTTAACGCTACAACGTCTCTCTCTCTCTCTCTCTCTCTCTCTCTGTCTCTCTGACTTGTATCGAAATGTGTCGACTGACAGGTGGCTTTAGTCGCCGTCTTCTTTCCGTACAAGCCACGCTGCTTGACGTGAGATCTCTCAGAAGCGGTTTTAGACATGTGTGAACGAATTCGTGTTGCTGAATGTACGCTAACAAGCACTCAACAACACCTAAAAAACGCTCATCATTAGACATCAGCGCACGCGCACAAAACCTATGCGCACACACAGTTGCATGTAACCTGCCTGAGGACCGCCACAAGATATCGACTCTTTGTTGATTTCACTCATACCAAATTCCTACTATCGCTACTACTATTGCTATTGCTACTACTACTATTGCTATTGCTACTAGTACTACTACGACTACAACTGCTATTGCAACTACTGCTACAACAAACTGCTACGACGTTGTCTACATGTGCTATTTATTTCTCCCCCCCCCCTCTGTTGGTGTGGCATAACGTGGTACCAATTGGCACGCAAGTGGCACGACCCAACCGGACCCAACCCGACCCGACCCAACCCGGTGGTCATCAAGAAATAGGTCGAACCGTTGGATGGGACGGGTGCGTGTAGGAGTTCTCCTTTCGGACTCGCACACTGTCGATTGGGCACGATTCACGATGACGGTGATGATCGCTGGCTTCTCGGGCCGCTCAAAGTCCTGCGCGAGTTGCGTTGGCTGTCAATCGGATAATATAGCTGAGTATACTTTTCCCTTCGTCTCTTCCGCTTTCGACTTTCTTAAAGGAAGAGGGCAAAAGAAGACGAGGAAGGAGAGGCACAACAACAAGTCATAGCCCGTCGTTGATGAGACGCGCCGCGTCTCCTATGTTTGCTTGTTTGCTACAGCCATGCTTGACTGAACCCTACTACAACCCTACAAACATTCTTGCACTCTCGCTGCGAACCCGCTGGTCAAGGCTGCGAAAGTTCTGCTGCTGCTGCTGCTGCCGCTACTGCTGTGACTGTGGCTGGTGCTGCGAGGCAGTAATGTGCATTCGACAAAGAACGCGGGCAGATAGATACGCAACACACACAGACACAATGAGCTCCTAAGTACGTATCTACCGCACGATCTGGCGACGACATACGTACGAAAGGTGCAAATCTTTCTGGGCTGACTCTCAGCCCAAGATGTAACGTCCATGGGACTGCCTTTTGCAGGATTGCTTCATAGACGGACCCCCATAAATACAAATCGGTGCAACGGTGGGGCTCGAACCCGTGCGAACCTATCTAGTGTCTCCTCCGGTCGCGAGGCGCAGACGATTGCACCCACCACGCCACCACCGGGCTCGACGAAAGGTTCAGAGGTCTGACCGCAGACCAGAGAGCGTTCTCGTTATCATAGATGTAACTGTCGGCTGTAGTTGGCTCGCTCCCTTCTTCCGCGCTGATTGTTTGCGGCGTATTTTGTGCGCCGACGGTTCCCCGTCAGTGGGAGCATGAAAAGGCGGCGGTTGGCTGGCTGGTTTTTAGCGGGTTGGAGCCCCTGCAGCACTACCGGCCTCTCACGCCTGCAGACGGATTTCGCCAGCAGTGGTGGTCGAACTGGGTGCAAACCGCATTTCCCAGTTACTCCTCTACAAAACCTTGCAGTTAGTTAATTAGTAGTCGAAGCTAAGGTTGAACCAGTCCAGTACAGCAAGCAGTACAAAGCGCGCGTAATAAAAAAAGGCTATCGGATGCTGTAGCATCAGACGGTGTTCCGGATATCCACACCGATTGCCTGATTGATTGAAACTAATCAACAACGGAAAGTGCCTATTTTCGAGTTTCGATTGGTCGAGATTGTGGTCAATTTATGACTGCCAATGACAACGTCTGACGAACCGGCAGTGATGCAAGCCGCACTCAAGAGTATAATGTATAGGCTTACAAGCCGTACGGAACCTTAGCTTCACCATTACGCACCTCCTGCAGCGTAGCGAAACAAGAATGAACTTGCGTGAGTCACATGGCCTCACGGGCCTTGATAGACGTGAACTTCACATACGTACCTTACTACTACGATACAAAAAGGTCAAATCTTGATTTGGAACGGCAAGGTTGATACCCTGAAGGCGTATACCGCCGTCTCTCGACCCCTTTGACGCAATTAGAGCAGAATAAGACTGTACGTAAAGAAGAACGTCTGTTTTCAAAACTTGCACTTCTTTCACCCTTTGCCATTCGAAACACTTAGAAGGCGAGCATTTTATACAGGCAATTCTGTTAAAGGAGACTACAATTGTAGGCCGAAAGATTATCGGCGTAAGCACTCTCCCAATAAGGAGATGTCTCCGCAATGAGAGGGCACTGTACGGCTCTGGAAGCGCAACCCATATTGGTCAACAGACTTATATATATATATATATATATATATATATTGCTATACCATATGTTGTCCAGGGTAACCTTTTAACGGAAAGAGATGGACAATATATTCATTGTATAATAAAGTCACGCATTACCATTACTCACTTAGTTTTTCTTTTGTTAGACGGCATTAGAAGGGATTACCAACGCTAAAACTGGCAATCCTCAAATCTCGCGCCAACTACTGCTGATATTGCCGCTGTTATTACTACTAATACTGCCACTAAAGGTAGCATTAGTAGTATTATAACTTAAGCTAACTAGGTAGCATGGAACCACAGGTAGTTCTGTCAATACATTATACGTGTCACGCAAATTGTGTACATTAACGATACACACCCTTACTAAGTGCACTGATTTCCCTAGTCACGTGCCTATTTTTATAATTCCAATACATGACAAAAAAATATATACATTTGTGTATTTAAGCAAAGCACTCTCTAACCTCCATATATATATAGAGAGAGAGAAGTGTTCATTACGCAACTCCTACAAGATGCGATTCAGTAAAAACTTGTACGATACTACAACGGCGTACGTTCAGGCGGACGACTCAATTCACGAAGTTGTCATTGGCTGTACTGAAGCAGAAAAAAATTGCATAACCCAAATGGCACACTATCTAAGACTTACAATATATGTGTAACACTGTATTCTGGCTTTAATTCTTATTGGGCAATCCAAGTAGAAGTTAATTAACAAGTGAGAGATGGGCAAATCATGCGTTGCACGTACAACTGAGCCACCAGTCTGTAATGCTGAGTTGCTCGACCTACCGAAGCTCCGGGTTTGTGCAATCTAAGAAAATTTGGTGTGTACAGCTTGAAACTCTGAGGAGCGCATCTGATATACAACTCCCCAGAAAACGTATGTCAACAAACTTCACGCAGTAACTTAAAAGTGTCAAAGTTGTAGGTAGATAGTCGCGCAGGTAGATAAAGGACTTCAAATATTGCAGGGACTAGGAGGTTCAACAATATAGGGCGTCATGGACCCATACTGCATTAGGACTTAGTAGATAGATAGATAGTAAGAGTTGATTGATTGAATTAGCCGAATAAAAGTGAACTAAACAGGGAAGGTATCTGGATGTACTAGTATGCTAATGCACCATATACTGCACTGGCTTACCTACGATAAATCTAGATACAAAAATAAAATCTGCGGGAGATGGAAAGGGTATCATCTGTTAGTGGGTGAATGCATTTCCGACACCTCTCAAATCAATAAAAGGCACAAAACACATCAGAGTAAATAAATATAACTATAAGCCTAGATATTTTTTCGATTACGCTTAATACATATATAAGCAGGATTATAAAATTGTTCAATGTAAAAAGATTTCTTAGATAACATAATATTTTATTTTTGAGAAAAAAGTAATGTTCCTGCCAGGGCTCGAACCTGGGACCTTCCGCGTGTTAGGCGGATGTGATAACCACTACACCACAGGAACACGTGAATGTACGCACACCGTCACCGACACTGCACCGACGTTGGCTTCCAACGGCCTGCTACGATGCCAGCGTCAGCGAGTTGCAATTGTTTACAATCCAACTACAGTTTATGCTGATCACTCAGTGACACCGCTAACAAGCTAGTCATTCATCACTAAGAAGTTTCGGCAATAAAAAGCTGCAATACAGAGCTATGAGGAGAGCATAGTCTACGAACCGTGGCATCCGTAGCTGCTTACGGAATTCAAGTGACATGGAAACATCTTAGCACTTCGCAGTTATGGCAGTTTGATAGGGTGAAGCCAGCCTTCTTGAAGCGCGTACTTGGCCTTCCGTCAAATTCGCGCAACAGATTAGTGTACATACTCGCGGGTTCAGTATCATTTATTGATGAACTCGTAGACCGCTTTAATTTGCCGCAGACAGTCGCTCTGGAAACGTTTCGGCATGAGTATTCTCAAAAAGTGTCTCTAATTCACAGAGAGTTTTATCTATCACCAGCTATGACTAACCAGGCCTGGAAAGACTCTCTCCGGCCATGTCGTCACCTCACTACTCGCTACAGTGTTCACGGATTTCATTATCTTCTATGCCGGTCTGCTGGGTTTCATGAACCCAAGGAGGACTGCAGATGCCGTCGTTGTGGCGGCCCATGTCCCCTCTACCACCTACCTGATTGTACGGAATCCGTGTCGCTTTCTCAGCTTCAGCGAGAATGCTCATAATTCATTTTACCATGTTTGTTATATATATCATGTTCGTATTTACATACCCAAACAGGGTGCATTTTAAATAAATAAAATAGTCTACGAACAGAATACGAACCTGTGTGCTATCAAAGGAGACTATAGAACACAGACTGAAGCCTTGTGAGAATGTGCCAACAATGGAAAAGCCTTTCGGTGATGACAATGTTCCAAAGTTAAAAAATAACATATTCCGACGGCGAAACTCGTCCTAGGCTGGGCGCGGCTTTAGCGGAAAGGCGGCGTGGATCGCGGTGACGACTCTGTTAATGACTAACACGGCGAAGAGATAGATATAGCAAGGACCTCGCCAAGCGAAGCGAAAGGACGGGATCCGAGGAGTTGTAAACAATTATTTAAAGGCAACTAAAACAAACACGAAAATCCGTACTGATAAGAATTCGCATTGATGTTTCTTTGACAATTAGGTTGTATGTATTGAACGCCACAAAAAACGCGCGTATGTGCAAAAAAAGACTATATACATCGTATAGACACTTTGACGATCCGTTTCCGCCTTTAGCCGTTTTCACCGATGGTGTCAGACACACACATGTGTATTCGCTATGAGTCGAAAGCAGCCTTTTGCGAACGTTATTACAAACCGCGGTGGAGACGACGATTTGCGTACCGGACAGCACGGCTTCTGTACCATGAAGGCTAGAACAATGCCTGGAGTGCGAAGCAAGTGCTGTAGGCAGCACGCTGAATTTGTGCTGTACACAGAAAGGATCCCGTGCCATAGACTGACAAAAATAATTTTAGTGCAGGTCACTAGAGACACGAATACACTTGTCACCAACCACGTTTGGCACGCGCCGTTCGATAGCAAGAACAACCGAATAACCGGACCTGAAAAAGATGGCCTAGAAATAATTTCCGTCCACGCGACGGAAGACCTAGTCATTTGTGATTTTGACATAGATTGAGCCTTAGCTTTACAGGCTAGCACAAAAATGTATATATATATATATATATATATATACTGGGTTGGTGCCTCCTTGCCTTTTTCGCCTGAAGCGAAAATACAACTTTGCAAGAACATGCGGGCTTATTTAAACATCAATATAGTCTCCCCTCTTTCAATAGCATCTCGCCAACGATCAACTAGCTCTTCGATCTCTCCTTGTAGAAGGATTGTTTCCTGAAAACGAAGAAGCGTTGTACCCCATTTTGGTCTTGAAAAACTTGAACTTTTTCCAGTCAAAAAGTTTTGAAGACCGAAATAAGTGATAGTCTGAAAGTGCAACTTCCAAAGAGCATGATGTGTGCTAATACATGCAATACATGCAATGGTGCAATAGGTCTTTATTTTAGGCCGTATATTTTTTTAAGACTGGCGTTGCTCACATGGGGTCTCTCGTTGTCGTGGCAAAAGATGACCCATTTCCTATCCACGAGTTGTAGACCTGTTTGGGTCAAATGCTCTTAAATTCGCTGGTGTTTTTGGCAGTCGAGATTCATGTTACTCGTCTGGCTACTGCTCAGAAGTTCAACGTGAACAATGTCTCTTTTTTTTTTTTTGAACAATGTCTTTGATATATATATATATATATATATATTTTTTTTTTTAATTAATACATGGGCTTGGTAAATGTGTTTATTTTACCTCAAAAGCCGTTTCGAGACGACCATCACTCTACCATTTTGCTAGTTCTGCTATGGACCGAACCGTCGGACATACCGCGGCGTGGTATCTATTACATTGGCTACAGCACTGCCTGCATCGACACCTACCCTGTGGTTTATGAAAACACTCCACGTTACACAGAACGTGATGAAATCCGTGGGCTGTAAAGGCCGTAGTTAGATGTCGATCTCTCACCCCGCTAGCGCGCCAGTCAGTGCTCCTCATTGCTGCTGTTCCATAAATTCCTAGGTACACCTCACTAGCTTTATTTCACCAGTTTCGCATATAAAGGTCAAAGGCGCACGTTTTCTTCAGATTCCATCGTTTTTGTAGATCTTCCGTCAGAAGCGAGTCAGCTTCTAGCATGTTGACAACCCCATTCGTACATGTACTCGATAGCGCAAAAAAATCCTTAGAAAAAAATCTTACCCGGCCAATTAAAAGTAATTTGTCCACTTCCCACCTTATTAGAATACCGTCTGTAGTGATGGGTGCTATCTGTGTCCCGAAAAGAGCGACTGTTGCATAAACCGAACGCGTATGTGGACATTTAAATGCCGCTCCTACGATGGTGACCCTCTCCTGGATGTGTGTTTGAAAACTGCTACCGCTTGTTGACAAGGTGATACATGAGTAGGTAAATTTATCATTCTTAGTGTAACCGTTACCCTGATTTCATGCACGTTACCCCTGGCCATGCGGCCGTCTCTTCAAAATTGTATAGCCATTGTATTTTTCTAATTAACCTTCATTCCCTTCTCATCCATGAATGTAAGTAGTCGATCCATGGCTTGTTTCACCCTGAAATGGCTGCACCCAAATATGATCACTTTATCGGCGTACAGTAAGATGTCTTTGATATCCCACTAATAACACAACAAAACCTTATTTAAGTGGACGTTCCGCTTTAATTGACTTTCGAAACTACCTGCGCCCTTAGAATCATTGCTCACTTGTATTCTCGTAGGAGACCCATTTTTTATCGCAGGTTTCAGAACGATTTAAGAGTGAAGCTTGGCGGTATTACTTCAGAAGAGTAGTGCATACGCTCCGATTTGATGGCGTTACTTAGTTTTTAAGAGCCTACCTAAAGAGCTTAGAAGCTATTTCAAGTCTTTGGAGCGTCCTGACAATGGTTACTTGGTCAACTTCAACTTCTTTCGCGAGTTCTCGAATAGTGACCGTTGGATTTTGTTACACCTTTAAGCGCAGAACGTTCCATTTCAGCAAAAAGGGTTGACCGGACATAGACAAATCTCGACCACAGACTTGGCAGACCTCCTTTTTTCGCAGGTCCGTTCGTAGATCGAGTCTTCTGCTAAAATGGTGAAGATGTTTTGATAACCCACAGCAGCGTTTGAATATTTCCAGAATTTGCGCAACAAAACAATCCGCATTTGCACTTTAACATTGATTATTTCCGCACCTTGTCAAAAAGCAAATAGGCCTTGAGCGCCGAAGCAGAGTCTACCGGCTGATGCAATAGTGGCTTTAAACATAAACGTATCACCCTTTTCGATGCTGATGTTGCCTAGAGGGTGCTGCAAGCCTTCGAATCAGCGAATACTAAAACGGGAAGAATTTATGCATCAACCTGATACATAAATAAAGCGCGTAGGCCTCTCCCGTCATGTCATACAAGTCACAAGAATACTACACTTTAGTGCTCCGAAATAGTTCACAGCGGCTGTAGGTGTAACTCGTGCACAATAGACAGCTTGCCTACTAATATTACCCGACACACACACACACTGTACTTACTGTACGATAATTATAAAACAATTAGCAAACGTTCGTTAGATCCGTCAAAGTGTTCCGACTTGTGGCTATTAACAGCTTGTTTAACGAACAGCAAAGGTTTTGTCAGCCTTCGTCAATCGTCCGCAACGTAGTTGATTGCAATAGCGAATAATTATATGTCTTTACAAACTCACTGCCACCACCTGCCAAGCTCATGGCTCTGCAATTGCACCAATAGAGGTTAAAACTTTTTACTTTTAACTTCAATTAAGGAACGCAACAAGAATACCCACCAGGTCAGCAGCCTATTAAATTACAATTATTATTCCGCTTTAATGCATTGGCGAAATAAGGCGGCACATTACCTTATATATATATATATATATATATATAGGAGGAGCGACTGGTTGCATGCACTACCCGCTGACTCACTGGGTACCCGCCTTGATGACCAATCCACCCGGATATGCGTTGGCCTAAGATTGGGGGCTGATTTGGTTGAACCACACAGATGCTCTTGTGGCGAGCCCGTCGGGCGACTCGCCAGACACGGCCTGTCTTGCGCTCACGCAGCGGGCCGGCGCCCAGGACACACTGGCCTCAATGAAATGCTTGCAAGATCCCTGCGGAGGGCGGGGATTCCCTGCGTCCTGGAACCACCTGGGCTTTCAAGAGACGACGGTAAGCGCCCCGACGGTATGACTTTGATACCCTTCTATAAAGGTCGTTCCCTGGTGTGGGATGCGACGGTGACCGACTCTCTGATCCCTTCCCTTGTCGGTCCCGGCGCGACCCGCCCGGGGACTGCCGCTTCGCGAGCTGAGACCTCAAAGATAAGAAAGTATGCGGACCTAAGTCGGGTGCACCACTTTTCGCCATTCGCATTCGAGACGATGGGTGGCTCTGGGCACTCGCGATAACATTGATCTCTCGGGTTGGCGACGCGTTACGGCAGGCGACGATGGACAAGAGGGCGCACGCCTTCTTCTCCCAGCGACTGTCCCTGGAGATCCAAAGAGGTAATGCGACCTCAGTGCTCGGAACTATGAGAGACTGGATGGACCCGGACCTTCGCGCCAGGGGGCGGGCAGGACTTCCTCACGGGCATGAACGATAGAGCGGCTACGACGCGCAGAAGGAGCAACTAGGTCGACGAGCAGCAACGCCGTGAAGCAATATATATTTTCTCCTAAATTATAATAAAACTATGTATAGCAAAAAATATATTCCCTGTTGATTTGATTTGATTTGATATATATAGAGAGAGAGAGGGGAAGAGAGAGGGGACGAGAGAGAGCTAGAGAGAGAGAGAGAGAGGAAGGCCACCCCCGGGTTCCATAATCCCTCGGACTCATGTGTGTGTCAACGTTGTAAACTACCTTGCGGTAGATACCATGCTGCCTCCTGTACTCAAGTCACGTCTCTAGCTAGTCTAGATAACCAAGCTCGCGTCATAACTTCATATTTCAATGAAACAGTACAAGCGTATGAATAAAGCTTACATATAATGCCTTGTACACACGACACTAATTGTAATACGATCCTTAATGTGAAATGTAATGACACATTATCTTATGCGGTCAGGCGCTACGGAACGACTACTGCGAAGAATATTAAATAAAACTTAATTATACGTATACTTTATATGATATCGCTAATAGACTTGGCCCACTTGGCGGAATTGTTATGATAAATACATTACATATATTTTAATTTATTTAGTGCATTATGTTGTATGCTTGACGAAATGTAATTTACGTCAGATAACATAGTCCGACAATGTTGGTCAACAGTCAGGTTAACCAAAAACGTTTTCCTCACTGTGGCATGCTTTCCTGCCGCCGCTGATTATATAGAGGCTACCCGTGCTTTTATCTATGTCTAATTGATCTAATTCAATATTTGCTCGCGTATTTCGCTGTGTATATATAGGTATTGTGACTCGTTGTTCATATTCAGCTTAGAATTATTACAGCTACTTCTCTAATATTCACATAGTATTCACATGTAAATAAGCAGCGACATTTGGGCCTTATTTCTCGGCAACGACACCTTCGACACCCAAAGGTCCATTTGGCTGCCAGTCATGTTGTTGTTGTTGCTGCTGTTGTTGTTGTGCACCGTCATGGTTGTCCGTCATAATCAGTCCATACATGACGCCAGGCTTGGGCGTGCCTAGTCCAGACTCCGGAGGGGATCTTAGCAAGCGATGGGACCACGCATCGGAACGTAGCCTAGGAAAACGGTGATCGGACACTGTACAGGCTCCCCAAACAGCCTCCAGAAGAGCGGGAACGCTGAACAGGCCGTGGTCGCGGACAGCCAGTCGCACGCAACCATACTAAGCCGAACGAACGTATTCAGCACTGTACCGGCTTGATCTGTATCCGCTTGAATAGTTGCATTCAGAACGTGGGTGCCGCACAGCTATGCCGTCACCACTAATCGTGGAAGAACTTTATGATCCCCAGGAATCCTCCTTACGACCAAACTTGAACGCCATCGAACTGAAATAAAACAGGCTCGGTGAAAACAAGAAGCAAATCAATGTCATTGCTGTGTGGCACAGCAGTAACAGAATTATGCTGTGTGTGAACTGAGGAGTGTATGATAGTGTTCACATGCCTGTTTTCACAATAACTCAAATTTACACTCTGCCGTGAACGTTTCGTCATCATCACGACACTCACACGAAGATACATACGTGCACACGTAATATATATATATATATATATATATATATGTATATTACGTGTACACGTATGTATCTTCGTGTGAGTGTCGTGATGATGACGAAACGTTCACGGCAGAGTGTAAATTTGAGTTATATATATATATATATATATATATAGATAGATATAAACATGTCCAATTGGATGATAAGTGACTATCATGTCACAGATGCAAAATTGATGCAATATTAGGTAAAATGTATATCCATGCTGTACGGCTGACAAAAAATGCATTCCGCCGCTACATTTAATGACTCGGTCGTATGTTATTGATCTTTCGAATATGCAGCAAAGCACGCCGCAATTCACGCACTCGTTTCGTCGCAAGTGGCAACCCCCCGTAATAGTCACCGGAGTGTGTACGTAAATAAATACACCGTATTTTATTTTCTGCGTTGTGTATTAGCAAGCGCGTATTTGCAGTAAATGCGCATTACGATGAGTCTCAAGTAACTATTGGGGATGAGCTCCCCCCATCCAAAGGGCATTTCGATGTCAAGAATGAAGCCCGTGAAGAAAGTCCAAAAACAGCTACTGATGAGAAAGAACATCGTTCTTGTAAAGATAGCTATTGAGAAAAACCAAGACAATGCATATGTACAGCTAAAAGTTGCATTGAGCCTGGCTTTGAATTAACTGCGCATGGTTCTACATAACCCTAGAGGTAAACAAAGTGAACAGTTTTAAAAACCTATGGAAATATATATAGCGCCGAGTCAACCTTTCAAAAGTGGTTACAATAATGGTAATGGAGCCTGGGCACTTTTTGACAGCCCGCTCTCACGTTATCATTGTGTGGAATGTGGCCCGTGGGATCACAAGGCAGTGCCCCTCGTGGTAAATCCTCGACCACCCCAAGGCCCCCGCTCACACGGCTCTCCAAAAGCAGGATTTCGGAAAATGCGGGAAGCAACGTAGTGCTTCGTACTGACCTGACTTAACTCAGTGTGAAGCAACGTAGTGCTTCGTACTGACCTGACTTAACTCAATGTGACTTCTTTCTCATATATATTGTGATGAAAATTCGTTGCGTCACAAAAAAAATCCCTCAATGCTGTTGAGAACAAAAACGCGATTTGAATGAGCACTCGACACCGAGCAAGCCCACTTACTTTATCGGCCTCAGAGAAATTATCTGGGTTTTATGGTATAAGACAAATATAGTACCTGAAGTGCTGGTGAACAATTCGACTGATTTGATGTGTCGATTCGCAGCGACACATCAAATTAGGGGGGTTTAAAGCGCGGTTAAAGGGGGGTTAAAAAATCAAATTACAGGGATCGTCCAAAATAATAATAATGATAATTCGAACCTCACAACTGTACTCTGATAACACAATTACGAATTGAATAAATAATATTGATGATAATAATAACGCTTGAAAAAAATTCTCTACTTGACTAACGATTTCTTTCTCAGGTTATTACCTGGCAAAAATAAAGACGTTCTGCAGGAACAGCGATACAGACGTCGAAGCAAAACTCGTTGCTACGAGGATCCAGCTCGACCCAAGCAGTGCCCCAAAACCAAGCACGAAACCCAAGAAGAGCCATGCCCGGGCTCCGGTCTGGCCGCAGGCACCATCCGTATATCCGCTTTCCCCTATGGCCGCCAAGGTAGAAGATTCGATGGACACGAGGATGTAGCGCATATCCGACCGGATCACGGATAACAATTACAAAACACAACAGGTAGAAAAGTCGCACTTGTTAGAAACTACGTGGCAGTTGCTGCAATAGTTCTAGTACTAAAATAAAACAAAAATACAGAATAACGCCAACAAAAGCCACTAGCTAAGGTTACAACAGAGTTTAACCGACATGTCAGTAAGTCAAAACAACAATATATGAGTTAATTCCCGTGAAGGTATAAATGGTCCTCCCCAGTTTTTGGTGAAACATTTTGCTTGGTTTCGATTTTCCGTCTATAATACGTGCGGTGCAGGCATATATTGTAATAAATATATTGATGCATCTCATATAGCGTACATAAATCATTATGTGATCCTGCAGAAGACAAAACATGCTTGCACACTCTTTAACTTTTAGTTTGATATTCTAAAGTTATGACACAGTGTGAATAATAAGTATACCTCTAATTCGAGCGTTAGATACAAGGTTCACCATGATGAGACTGATTGTCGAGATGACACCGATTGTATGGAACGCATGGTTGAATTCTTCCGTGGTGGGATGTCGTGTTGCACAGTCGATCATCACCCACCAGCCAATTGCAAACTGACAGAAACGTCAACATTATCATAAAAATGTTACGAACAATATTAAGATTACATTTTGTGTAAAATTAAATTATCTATGTAATACAAATAATACATATATTACGTCCTAGAAGAAAAAAGAGAAAGTGAAGCATGAAATAGTGAGCTAACACTGTTACGCGCCCTCCCTGATATAAACCACCCGGCTAAGGGCATGAGCAATCTAAACACAAATATCCATAAAAGTATGCAAAAAGATAAGAAGAAGATAAAATACTTTGAAACACTAAACGAAATAATGTGTGTGTGTATATATATATATATATACAAGCCACTGACCACTATAGGTGTAGAACACAAAAGCGCAGCTATTCTGCTTTTTTCTGCCAGCGATTCTGTAGCCCGAGTAGATGGAACTGCAAAATAACGGCGTTGCGAGGAGAGACGGACACTCGTCGGGCATATAGGAAACAGACAAAAAAGTAAGCGGCGGAATCCTCCGAAGAAGGGACCAGGCACAGCAGGAATGCACTTTCTCTCTCGTTGGGCGGCTTTCGAGAAGGCCAGGAGTCATGACGCCAGATGCCAATGCTCGGCATGGGTCTGACGAGCTTCTCACACATAAAATATGTGATCAAGAAGGTCCCGCAGTCTTTTCGAAATTACCTGGCCAAGACTCTTCCCGAGTGAGCGGAGCATACTAAGTCCACCGACGACTGCTGGTCACCGATTCGACCGCGGCCGCCGTGCGGGTGGACCTTAATTTTTTACTGGCAACAACACCCAGAGTGGGATTTTAACTTACAACCAACAGCCTCTAGAGCGGTATTTTGACCCACAAAATCCTCAATACTTCCCACTCCCCCAGAATTCGGAAATGTGTGGCACTACTTCGAGACCGTGGGAGGAAATCGAAATCAACAGGCCCTCTGTGCGACTCATACCGGCTATCCGTGACTGAACGTGATATAACGTAGATGAAACTCACACAAGCGTTAAGCAAGGATGGGCTAGGAATAAGACCTGGCCTTGCCTTGCTATATGCTACCTGTGATTCTCTCGTAAGGCCTGTCTACAACTGCTGAAAGACGGCCAAGAAGTATACTAAAAGGGCGTCTCTGGACATGTGTTTGACTCCATTGACCCTAAATTACAACACTATTTAAATCTCAAGGTCATGGACCTCGGATGAACGGCCTAGACCAGGCCGCTGCCTCGAATGAGGAACATCCGTGCTTATTCCGCCAAACACAGATCCGGTTACCATAGGTTAGAAGCGCTACCTTCGACGAAAATTGGCACGTCATTGGATGCTAAACATTTGCAATTTGCGTTCTATGCGAAATAAGAGCCTCACAATGGATTTTTTTATGGCCTGGCTTGCAATAAAAACCCTAAGACGTTCCTACGGCATAAAGAGTTAAATCGAATATAGCAAAGAGCTCCCGACTGGCAAGTTTCCAACCACACTAGAATATATACATATATATATATATATATATATATATATATACGAACTAGTGACCCGGCGACGACGGAATAGACAGCATTTTGACGGTCCGTGAAGTCAAGCCAATCAGGCCGATTGCACGGAAGGTGCAGACACGACCACGACATCACTTTTTAACGCTGAAAAGAACAGAGAAACCAAAGGTACCACTTATTATTTACAGAACACTGTTGAATTCTGACATCTACATGTGAATGTCGCTTTGTATAAAATATACATAATATACACACCATAATCCTATCTGTTTCCTTTCTTTACGTACAAATCACGAATCAATCAAACTTGAGATCCACGTTGTAGCCTGTTCTTTCGAAATAGGCTTCCAACACTAGATCAGACTTTCATCAGATCTTAGATTACCTGAAAATTGTCTCAAGCTATCAAATATGCCAACACACCCACACACATATGCCGCTTATCTGCTTAACCCAGCATGTTCGAGCTATTTAAACAACTGCAGTTCAAGTAGACACGTATCTACGCTAAATACTCAACTCGGAATAGAGATAATATATACAGGCACACACGTTAAACCAGACAATTTGATTTTAATTATCATTTGAGTTTCTACGATCTTAAGCAACTCCTCAGTTGTATGCGGTGGGACACATTTACCGAAATAATGTTTAGAGGCTGTAGTCTAGACTTAACATGTATGTTGCAAAGTACACCTTACACGACCAACACCGACGTAGTGCCTTCTCAAGACGAGCCGAAAGCAAATAGGCATGTCGGAAGTCAAGCATACGACGGACTAGAGATAAATATGCAAGATGGGCAACAAGAATTTCTAGCGACCTGACCTGTTGTATAACATAGGTTACACAAAGCTCGATAATGAGCCGAAAAAAAGCAATGACGACACATACATCTAGCATGATTTTATCATGTGGCAGTCAAACACAGATTCAGATATTTGACCTATCACCAGTAACAACACCAATACCAACTGCAAAAAAACAACGAGAACAAGGTTCGATCATTCCTCAATCTTACCACAGCCGTGCGACTAAAATACATCGGTTCACTGGATTCGGTTTTGTGCCAAAACATCTATGCCGGAACCAAACGCCAGCAAAAACCGAGCACCGTGACCAAAAACAGCGTGGCATTCGGCTAATTATTAGGCAGCATTAGTTGTCAATCTGACACTGATTAGTACAACAAGCCACAACTATGCCATTCGCAGGATTATCTACGATTTGTATTGCTTACGATTTTTATTGCACTTTTGGTGCTGCTGCTACTGCAGGTAACACTAAGCTTATGTGCATGTATACTTCAATTACATTCTGGTGCTGAGGAGCAGCCTAAATGCTTAAAGGCCGCTATCAAAACGCTGGGATCTGGCCATAGACAAGGCATTTAGCATACCTACGAGTATATAGTGGCTAAAGTCTATGTGATGAGCCAACACTTACGAAGACAAGTGGGTTTGCATATACCCCTGATGAGCATTTAATGAAATAACGAGACCACGGCTGTATTTTCGAGGGGCAGTTACATTGGGGTGGGAAAATTGGGACCTAGAGGTTCCAACGCCATTGTCTGGGGTAAATAGTTTCTACGGCAATTTTTGAACCAGCAAGTCGAATAACTAGTATAATGAAGATATTGTGGTTCGTCCAGCCTATTATGGATAGCCACCCACTAACAGCCACCGCCTCCTCGCCTGAGAGGCCACCTAGGTGGCCCCAGAGGGAAGAAGTTGGCAACACACACACCAGCTTAGGCGACACACGACATCAGGGAAACGATTACATTTTCCTTTGAGATTGATGTGATCATGTATGTAGCTTCTACGATAAGTACCGACTTGATTGGTCATAACAACCCCTATTACCAGTATTACTACGACAATGATTACTAAGTATAAGTCTCGATAACAAATAGTAGCAATAGTACCATTGGCATTAATAACTAGTAGAACACTGTTTAGTACCAAATACTATCTCTCTCTCTCTCTCTCTCGCTCCTTCATGCTCACACACGCAGCCAGCTTCAACTCTCGTCGATATGATCAACAACAACAGCTGTACCACGACCACGACCATCATCTTGATACCGAATATTTCTATATTTCTATATATAATGAGAATATATCTATACATGTAGCAGCCGACATTGGCCATGATCAGTCATCATAACACCGACCAACAACACGCTAGATTTCTTCTACTAATAAATAGCACGACTTCTACGAAATACAAATACTAACACCAATTACACGACGAAAGCCGACGACAACGCGAATTGCAACGAGGCAACTATTACTACTATTACTACTACTACTACGACGTAAAATTGAGCTAACTGAATTGCTTACTACTTCTACTGCCTACTACTATTATTACTGCTACTATTATGATTGTTTTGGTAGTCTCTGTTCATGTTGCCAGCTTTACTTGTGCTTTTCGATATATGTAGAAATAATTAAATGGTATAAGCATTAACCGTAACAATGCTCATCACACACGAACCATGAATAGCCACCAAGCACGCACCTGAATAACAGCCCGTCCGAGAACCTAAAACCTCACTGAGAGTCGACGAAGACGACGACGACGACGACGACGATGTGGGATCGAGTGCAAGAT
Source organism: Dermanyssus gallinae (assembly GCA_003439945.1). Lineage (NCBI taxonomy): Eukaryota > Metazoa > Arthropoda > Arachnida > Mesostigmata > Dermanyssidae > Dermanyssus > Dermanyssus gallinae. The sequence goes on from QVRM01002341.1 coordinate 639,248, forward strand.
CCTTGAGAGATGGTCCTGGATCGAGTGCAAGATCTTCGAGACTGTCCTGAATAGAGTCCAAAATCAACGATATATTCCTGAGAGAGAGAGTCGGCAACACCCACGTGATAGCTCTGAATCGGTAAGACGATCCATCCTACGAGATGGCTCTGATTCGGCAAGAGAACAGCCACGAGATGGGGGGGGGTCTGGTTCGGCTCCAAGATCGGTCGTCAGCAACGCATTATGTCTGCTGCTGCTGCTGTTGTTGCTAGGATGATGGCTCGACCACGCTCGATAGAGATGAGTCAGTGGGTCAACGAGCGCGTGAACCGGCTAACAGCCAAGCCAAAAAATCACTATGACAAAGGCCACGATCAGGACGTCGCAGTCCTGATGCATGAACGGGGTAACGGGCATGATCGACGACCACGACGTCCACAACAACAACAACAACAACAACGGTAGAACAATAGTCATCAGATACAGTTCGCAGTCGTACATATATATATATATATATATAGGTTTGACGTTGTCGGGCTTACTTGTGTTGCTTAGCTTACAATCATAATAAATAATAATGTTAATAAAATAAGCCAACCAAACGATGCACCTAATGATGACAGTAGCGACAACAATAACAACAACACTCAACAACAGCAACAACGACGACGACAACAACAATTCACAGGTACATTCAGCAACAATCAACAGCCGTCACAAACTATGACAGCGACACCAACAACAACAGCAAAAAAAGCAACAGCGACAACGACACCAACAACAACAACAACAACAACAGCAACTTTGCAGCGTTGCGAGTTTAAGCGATGAAGTTCGTCTCAGTTTGACTCGATCTCTCCATACTTAGTACAGTAGTCCTATCCGTCTAGTACCACTTAGTAAGTGTAGAGAGACTAACCGACCACATGACCTATCCTGTATCGACGATCTACCTACCTTCCTAGTTTCCTACCTCCCTAACTACCTCTCTACCAACTAACCAGTCAACCTACCTGTACGTCTATCTGTCAGGCTAACTATCTGCTGTTGCTGCCGCTGCCTCTGCAGTTGTTCGGTGTGACAGACAAACGCGAATCTGTCGCAGGCTAACCTAGGCAATTGCAGTTGGGAGCAGCAGCAGCAGCAGCAGGCACTCCAGAGAACGCAAGAGAGAGAGAGAGTGGGCGAGAAAAATCTAGCCAGAAAGAGAGGGAGCGAACCAACGGCGAACGAATCGGAGACACAGAGCGGGCGAGAGATAAAGCAGCAACAGCAGGGAGAGAGAACAATTTTCTTTCCGATAACAGGGTTTTGTGGCTGTTCGGCTGTCAAGGTTTGTTCCAGCAGCAGCAGCAGCAGCATCATCATCCTCCTCATGTCAACAATGCTGAGAGCTGTGATCTTTGCCTGCGGCACTCGCTGTGGCGCTGCTGCGAAAGTGTTGTCTGTGCTGGTTGTGTGCGTGCGCGCGCGCCCGAGGGCCGTGCAAAATGTAGCATCTTGCACTTGTACTCGCAGTAGTAGTAGTAATAATAATAACAATTATATATATATATATATATATATATATATATATATATATATATTGTTGTTGTTGTTGAAAATAGAATAGTTGAATATGTGTAACTATCAAGATTTTAAGCTTAGTGAGAAATGACTGAAATTAAATAAATGTTCCTTCCGAAGAATACGGTCCCATAATATATATATATATATATATATATATATATATACACATACATATCACTGAGCTTAAAATTGTTATAGTTACACATTTTCAACTATTACAATTAAGGGTATTTTGCAGAAAAGACTGTCGTCTGTGTCTGATATACAGGTAGTTCAATAAGTTCTTAGAATGAAAACCGAGAATTTTCCAAATCATGTTTTTAAATTTTTCTTATTCGATATACTCCCCGAGAAGCTCAATACACTTTTCCCACCGAGATTTCAGAGCTTTCATACCTCTTGAGTAGAATTCCGCGTCGTTAGACTGAAAATAGGCATTGACAGCAGCCTTAACCTCTTCATTGCTGGAAAAACGCTTTCCACCGAGACTATTCTTCAAATGTCCGAAGAGGAAATAATCAGAGGGGGCCAGGTCTGGAGAATAGGAGGGTTGTTCAATAAGTTCGAACCTCAGTTTGGCCAGTTTTGCCGATGCTTGCCGGGACTTGTGTGCAGGAGCATTGCCCTGGTGAAACGGGACAACCTTCTTCTGCAAAGCGGGCCGTTTCACGATGAGTTCTTGCTAACGGCAGTCCAACAGTCTTGCATAATATTCTCCTGTGATCGTTTTACAGCTCTCAAGGTAGTCGACCAGCATTATTCTACGTTGGTCTTAAAAAACTGTAGCCATCACCTTTCCGGTCAATGCCGTTGTCCGCACCCTCTTCGGAGGTCCTTCATCAGGTGCACACCATTGGCAAAATGCTTCTTGGGTCTCGGGAGTATAGTGATGAACCCGGCTTTCATCGACGGTCATGAATCTGCACCAAAAATCCGACAGATTGTTCGACATCTTGGCCAAATTTCGCTGTAAAGCCAAAACAGGCGCGTCTTTTTGGCCTTGGTTGAGCAAATGCGGCAGCCATTTAGCTCTAAGCTCTTTCATCTTCAAGTTTTCGTGTAGGATAAAATGCACACTGCCTAAACTAATCCCTAACGCCTCCGCTATTTCCTTAATGTTCATTCGCTTATCTGTGCCAAGAATGTTTCGCACTTTCTCTACGTTTTCCTCATCAGTTGCCGTTTTTTGGCCTCCTCGACGTAGTTCATCCTCGGTGCTCCTGCGACCTCTTTTTAACACATTAATCCAGATGGAAACAGTGGCAAAACATGGCGCAGAGTCACTGTACGTCTCGTCTAACTCAATTTTTACTTGGGTCGCATTCCAACCTTTGAAATAAAAATGCTTGATAACCACTCGAAACTCTTTTTTCTCCATTTTTAAAAATCACGCCGATACGTTGCACGGGAAAAGCTATCAAACGAAATCGCAACGGCCAATCACCATAATATATTGAGTGCTAGGAGTCGAAAAGTTGCAGTTCCTATTAGCGGTGAAAGCGTGCCAAAATTCGAATTCTAAAAAGCTCATTCTAATAACTTATTGAACTACCTGTATATATATATATATATATATATATATATATATATATATATATATATATATATATATATATACACTATATATATATATATATACATCATAGGGAGAAAAGCATTAAAACAACACAACTATATTCCGTTCAAGCCTCCAAGTAGTAGCACATCAGTCAAGCTGCTTAAAAGCAATAATCCAATAAAATTGATAACTATTGGCATTAATGATTTTTTTAATTAAGCAAATAATATTAATACTATTATTATTATTATTATTATTATTATTATTTTGCTTAGTAAACTCTATCTTGAGTCTTTGATATATCTATAAATGGATTAGTAGTCGATGTATGCATTGTTTATTGGGGATGTCAATTTGCTCGACGTTTTATCGGAAATATTGTTGTTACCCGGATGGTCTGACTATTATGAAAATATTTCGCCAACAATACTTCGAGATGTTTAAACATCAATCATTTACGTAATATGTAGATTTTGCAGTACAATATTCTTCTCTGCATTACCTGGAAAATGTATTATCTTCGTAATGCACTATAAGATGATACGTTTTTTTCGTAAGATAAATACGAAACTATGTTACCAAGTAAGGATATATGCTTATATATAGTTGATATATATTCGGTATATATTTTCGGTATATAAGGATATATGCTTATATATAGTTGATATATATTCGGTATATATTTTATAGATGAATAGTTTGTCAAATCTGTCGACTTCGATGAATACTGACTAGCTTAAAGGTAATTATTGGACACGCCGTAATGCGCTACCGCTATTACGACTCTTATGGTGCAACGAAAGCATAAGAAATATCCAGATGTTTGCGCACAACTGACGGAATTGAAATTTCACATCACTAAATGTATACATTGTTTGCGTTTGTAAACTTGTACTTCTGCCTTCAATTAGCGCTGTAAACTATACCTAATAGTGCATGCAAAATGTGGATTGTGTCCATATACATATGTATATCACTTTAATTTGTCCTGTCACACTTGCGAGTATCATCGAATTACGTATTGCCTTATGACCCGCACACGGCGATGCGTAAGCAAGTTTACCCAGTGACCCGCTCCCGAAAGCCGAAGATAACGTGCTTATGCTCGCCGCCTCGAATTGCCCACAGGAGCGCCAAAAGTGATAATTACGAATATTGGCTTCCTTCGCGTCCACAACTACTCGATAGCACTCTAAAATGCAGATGATCGGAGCTGTAGAACCAACCATACGCTACGGATGGTCGCAACGTTTGCGTCATCTTTCCGAAGTTGCAAGTCATCCGATCGAAGCTTCGCGCAGGTGCTCGAAGCTTCGGCTGAGTTACGCATTTGATCTTCGGGCTCCCACGGAATCGTATAAAGGCGCGCAGAAAGAGCTAGCTGCATCACAACGTTGGAACCGTCGCACCGTGGAACAACATTGTCGAGTTGACCATTGCAGCCGATTGCCTCTGACCCCCCCGGAACCAAAGTGTCCCTAGTGCGTCAGCGGTTTGTGGTGCTGTGCGCGCTAGACGACGTGAGTCTTCTGTCGTCGCATTCCTGTCGACCGACCACGACGAGAACCGGAGAGAGCTCTCACCGTTCCGGAGAACAAATCCGTCAAGTCACGACAAATCAAGATGGTTTTCCGAACGTGTGACCATCATCATGCAACAGCGGCAGCGGCTGCGGCTGCTCACTGCGATCCGTTGCGAATGCTCAGCCGACACGGTCTGGAAATTCTCAGCTGGTTCGGAGGTCAGCTTCAGCAGATGCAGGACGAGCTACTTGACGAGGATATCCTGCAAAGCCTGGAGGGCGCGTCCGATGCTGCGAGATATCAGATTCTTGCCGAGCTGTTCGGTATCGACAGCCGCACGAATACCCCCAAAGAGAAGAAGCAGCATCAGCAGCAGCAGCAGCAGCAACAACACCACCACTACCCCCACCATCATTATCAACAGCAACAGCGTAAGGAAACATCGGAACCTAGGCTGCCCGTCAAACGCGAACACCGCGGCGTCAGCCGACGAGGCTACTGAAAAGAAAAGCCTAAATGAACCGACGGAAAAGGCAGCCAGCGGCTACTCGGAGACAGGGAGCTGCAGAGGCAACGCTTCCTCGATGCAAGGCGATAGCCTAGGCATCCTCGGCTGGTTTCAGGAACACTTGTCGAAACTGGAAAGCGACCTGCTAAACCACGAGCCGAGCACTTCAAACACCAGTCCGGAAGTCATTCAGGCCAGAGTGGCGGAGAAGCTCCGTCGTTGCGAGAGACAGTCCGAGAGGAAATGGTCTCCGAATTTTGACAGACCGATCAAAGGCCAACGTGGGATGGAGCGCGAGGACAACCAGGACCAGGATGCGCGTGAGGATATCATTCGCAGTGATAAGCATGCCGGGGCAGCGAAGCCTGTCGCCGGTAGCACGGCCCGCCGAGGCAACGAAAGAACGCCTCAGGACGAACAGAAGGAATCGCTCGAGCTGCCTGGTACAGATGGGGGTAGCGCACCCAACAAAGCTGAAACACGCGCGACGACCGTCGTCGATCCGAACAACGGGGGTTGCTCGTCAATGAGGTCGGCGGCGAAGGCCAGACATGATGCCGGTTTTTTGACTCCCAAACTGGATGAAGATGATGACGATGATAACTGGACGATGATGATGCCATATCGCGTTGAAAACAAGGACAGCGTCGAGTGGCACCTCAGAGGAGATGCATGGGCATCACCCGACGATATCGAGGTGCACGTCATGGACCAGACGGTGTCGGTTGTGGCCAGCCGAAGTGAGGCCGGGTGCAGCCGCTCCTCCTCGCGCCAAGACGTCATGAAGGCCGCTTCGCCCAATGACTTTGTATTGTCTAGACAGGTTCAGCGTACGCTCACGTTGCCGGAGACTGTCGACGCCTCAAAGATAACCGCGAAATTTATCCCGCATTCGAACGTGCTAGTTCTCTGCGCACCTCGCATTTCGAGGGATGTCATTAATAGCGACAACCTGATTCCTGTGAAGATTGTTCGCACCAACAAGGTTCCGACCCCCGACTGATCTAATGGCCGTCGATTTAGCCCGGTTTATCCGTCGATAAACGATCCTTTTACGAGCATTTATTGCACGCTTCATAATTTTCTACAATCTTTCCGCTAACCCTTCTCGATCTCGATCTTTAGGCAGATCGACCACTTACGCATCTACAATCGTGGCAACAATGATGAGCTCAATATGCTTCATCACGCCGAAGAGCCAGAAAACGTGCACAGTACGGTGCTTGCTGTTCTGACTGCAGCAAACGCATCAGTTCTTCTTCGTTTGCAAAAAGTACTAAAATAAAGCCTTACCTTTATCTGTCGAGGTGTGTACTCAGTAATTTGAAGGATGTGGCATGATTGTAACGAAAGAGTCGCCTGCTTCGTAGTTGATCACTGCGACATGAGCTCATGCTGCCATACATCCATACACGATGAGAGCGTTTATAAAAAGCAATGAAACACCGTTTATGGCCTCTTGAAATCAAGTTTAATCTTTATAGCTCAATAACAACTTATAATTAATGGTCATAATGCAAGTGATAGGACATATTATATGCATTTTATTAAAAGATAATCTATTTGTGTGTGAAATTAGGGAATTAATGAATGTGTCGTTCCTCGCTCGATTTTGTAGTCTCGACGTACCAGGCTTCATATCGACAGTTTCCAGGTTCTACACACAGACACTAGGCTGAATTCAAAATTTCCGACAAATGCCTAAACTGATATCGATATTTCTGCCTTGAATGTGTTGTAAGTCCGTTCGTATAGGCGAACGGTTTGTCGTGACGCTCAGCTAGGTTAGCCCAACTAAGTTTATACAGAGTGGCAATGCTATCAACACGAGCAGAAGCATAGATCACTTGCTTTATTTGTTACAAAACTTCGGAGAGGGAAATGAGGTATTGTCGATATTAATTCTCGACGAGTTGGCCAAGTCGTTGTGTAATTGCTAAAACAGCCTTTAGCTTTTCACGCGTGATCGACTGCTTTGCATAAACAAATGTTTAAGAATCACGTTAGTACTGTAGAACGAATAGTAACGAAGACACAAACACGGTTCCACACGTAAACGTAGGGTTGCTAGAGTTTTGTTGATGACCTAAGATATGTAGAGATTGTTAATATTGGGTTGAGTTATGCTCAGTAAGAAAATGATAACTATTTGAAACGCACGACGATACCATTGTTTCAAACACGCTTAAAAACATATCCGGTTGGAGGAGACCTGTTGCATGTCGGTAAACCGTTTATTTTTTTAAAAGAAATAGTAAATCTAGTTTTCCTGCGCTTGCACAAGGCGGACGTTTTCAGCTGGAGATACCTCAACTGAATGAACTCAAATAGACTATGCAAAACAAGACAGCCCGATCAGACTCTACTACGACTGATTCGACGATCTGACAAACAGACACAGTCAGAGAGAACGAGCGTTTCTCGAGTTGGACTCATTCTTGTTTGGTAGGGGCGCTTTCTTTATTCGTGTATTAGTGTCGTATAAAGGATCCAACGGCAAGCAATGCTGTGCCCCAGCTTGATCCAGACAGTGTAACCCACAATCCTCCACATTTTTAATCGTATTCTTCCGCTTTGCCGCCGGAACTTTTCTGTCAGCTTTCCTATGTTACGCGCGCTCTGTGTCTCTCTCCGTCTGTCTCTTTGTCTCTCGTATTTTGCTTTGTCTGTGCCTACCCTGCTGACTTTCGGTGTTCTCAAGCCACCTAACAGCGGCGAAATGAACCCCCTGCCAATGGATCCTTTTTCTTGCGTGCTCGGATTAATTCATTGACGATAGCGACGCAGCCGCTAGCAGCAACTCGCTTGAGTGTTTTCATCTCTGCTTTGCTGCTGTCGGAGCCAGTCGAGCCCGGTGTCGTGGTGCACTCCGGCTGTGCTTCGCGACCGAAGGCGACACATAGGTGCGCGGGTGGTTCGAGCTCCGGTCGATGCTCTAGAGTCAGCTGAGTGAGTATTTTGAGTTTTTCAGCCCGAAAAGTATGCTCTTTGTTTTTTTGCGCTGTCGCGCAGCCAATGTCTTTCCTGTCCCAGTTGGCGGGCCGACGATTTCAAACCCGGCCCGATTTGGCGCCACTCGCGCCTGCCGAGGGCGCTCCGATCGCCGCCTCCCTGCTGCTGCTGCCGCCGCCGCTGCCGCTACCGCTGCTGTGGTCGCTGCTGCCGCCGCCGCCGCCGCTGCTGCTGCTGCCAGCTGAGCAGGGGGCGCTGCGATCGCGTCGTTGTGTCGGTGGCCGTCGATATCGTGAGTTCTCAGCTAGTGGTCGTTCAGTCTGCATCGGACGGAGGCGCTGCACCGTTTGTGTGACTCGCTTTTGTATGCTTTTATAAATGCAGTGCTCCCCTCATGACATCAAGGAACAGCTAGTGAGGGCTCTCGACCAGGACCACAATGTAAGCGCTTTGTCGACGAACGAACGAACGAACGACGACGAAAGCACGAAAAATCTCGTTTGGGTTAGGCCTAGCGTTAGTGTGCTCGCTATATACTACCACTACCACTACTACTACTATTATTACTACGCATACTACTCAGTCGCTAAGAAATTGTAGCTCTATGATGTGATGATGGCCTACAACAACAGCGTGCGCCTACAACGATTCCTACGACGATGACCACAGCAACAACAGCAGCAGCAGCAGCAATAGCAGTACCAGCAGCAGCAACAACACCACCACCACAGCGACGAGACACGCTAGCGAAACGACGTAGTGTGTTCGTCCGCCGCGGTGCTCTTCACCGTTGTCGTCGTCGTCATCGTCGTGGTGGCGGTGGTGGCGCCGCGATGCGATGCGTTCCCGAGCCTCCCCTCGAACGACCAGCCGGCTAGCCAGCCAGCCAGCCACCGCCGCCGCCACCACCGCCGGAGCGGCGTGAAAATCGACAGTTGCGAAGTTCGACCCCGTCGGGAACTTGCGAGTGACTGATGTACACAGCGAGCCGCCGTGGCGGCCGGCTGGCCAGCCGCCTCGGCCGTCTCCTCGGCCTGCGGTTGGCTGGCTGGCTGGCTGGCTGGCCGGCGGTGCGGTGCGGTGGTTCGGCAGCGCGCGATGTTGCCGCGTTGTCGGGCCGGCGCCGGGCCGACTTGACGTCGGCGGCAACCCTCCACGCCGAGTGTACTGGCGCTGGCGGGCCAACCCGCCACCGTGTGTCGGTCAACCCGCCATCTGGCGGGTAGTTGCCCGCTAGCCCCGCCGACACCGCCGCTACAGCGGCCGCCGCCGCCGCCATCATCACCAGCAACAGCACCAGTAGTAGTAGCAACAGCAGCAGCAGCAGCAGCAGCAGCAACAACAACTACAACAACAACAACTAGCCTGCCGCCGCCGCCTTTGGTCTGGTGATGGTGGTGGCAGCGACGACGACGACTGACTGGCCTGAGCCGTTCGCCGTGCGTTTGGCCAGCGGCGGCTGCGGCGGCGGCGGCTGCTGGCCGTGGAGACGGCTAGCGAGGCCATCGCCGTAGTAATAATGCTACGGCTTTACTACAAGGTTTACTACGGCCAACGTTTACTACAGCAGCAGCAGCAGCCAGTTAGTGTTGTTACTACGAGGTTTTACTACGGCCTCTGTTGGGCGTTGTAGCCGGCTATGAGGGAGTGTGTGTGTGTGTGTGTATGAGGATAGGAATAAAGTTTTGTCTCTGTCGGCTATATTCTATGTCCCAGTAAAAAAATATCGAGTGCGTTTACTCTGACGACTAGTTTCTACGTCTCAGTAAAATGTCAAGTGCGTTGTTGCTGTCTCTGTCGACTATATCGAGTGCGTTTACTCTGTCGACTATATCGCGTGTGCGTTTCTGTCTCTGTCGACTGACTATCTTCTATGACCTAGTAAAATATGAGTGTGCATACTCTGTCGTCTATAGTCTATGTCCGAGTAAACTATCGAGTGTGCTTGCTCTCTCGACTACCCTCTATTTCCCGAGTAATATATAAGTGCGCTTAGTCTGTCGACTGTCTTCTCTATGCCCGTTTTATGAGTGCATCATGTGGCAATTTTGTGTGCACCTTTCTATGCATATATGTATGTATATACGTATGCACGATGTGTGAACATGGTATGAATGTGTACTAGAGGCGATTCTCGAGGATCACACACCCATCCATGTGTGTGTGGAAAATGAAGACGAGGGAATAGTAGGTGGTGTGGGTCGTCGTGACGAAAACGATGAAATGAGAGATATAATTCGTCGTCGTTGCTGCTGCTGCTGCTGCTGTGTGCATCGTCTCTGCTGGTGTTGCTCATAATGATAAATAAGATCGTTAATCGTCACTGTGGTCGTTAATTAATTCGTAATCAGCCGTCGTCGTCGTCAGCATTATCATCGTAGGCTTTTGCTGCTACCGCTGCTGCTGCTGCTGCTGCTATTGCTGTTGGTGTTTATGAGTGTTATTGCATTTACAGTATTGCTCAATCCAATCATGATTATGATGACCTCAGGATTACTTCTGTTGCTGTTGTTGCTGCTGCTGCTAATTCGGCAAACGACTATTCACTACATCAACAACAAAATCAAGCAAAATGACAGCAGCAGCAGCAACAACAACAACAACAACAATAGCATCATCTACTGGTTCTACTACAACGTATTTTGCTGTAGTTGTTGCTGCAGCTGCAGTTGTTGCTGCTTAATCGATAATAGAATTGTTGTCTGTGTGATTTTAGTGTGTGCTCTTCTTCTAGTGAGTAGTTCTGAGTGAGTGATCGCGGATTCTCTTTCCGTCCCCGTCAACGCTGCTGCTGATGCTGCTGCTGTATTGTTGCTGTTGTTGTTGTTGTTCTTGCTGTGCCATTGCTGCTGTTGTTGCTGTGCCATTGCTGCTGCTGCTGCTGTTGATGCTGGATATATTTGTACAACAAAAACAACACGGATCACTGCTGCTGCTGCTGCTAATGCGTGGTGGCGGTGGTGGTGGTTCTGTCGTAGTTCGACAGTTCGATGATGACGTGACGACATTATGCTTATTGATGATAAGCATAACAGCAGCAGCAACAGCAACAACAACAAGAGGAACAACAAGAATTATTATACTCCATTTGTGCTAATTGCAATATGTATGTGCTCCTTTCTACTGATACTACAACAACAACAACAACAACAACAACTACTACTACAACTGTTCATGCTGCAACCGACTCCCACAACCACGCCACTACATACTGTGATATTATCGTCGTTGGTGTCGATCGTCGTCATGATGACGAACATTATTTTTACAATTGATGCTGCTATTTATTAGTCCCGTTGCTGCTGCTGCTGCTGCTGCTGTTGTTGGAGTTGCAGTTTTGTGATGACTATTGCTGTGGTGTGTTACTTGGTGCTATTGGTATACGGCGTGGGAGCATGGCCCCCAGGCACGCACACGGAGAGAAAAAGAGCGAGCGAGCGAGCGAGCGAAAGGACTATAAGCTTGAAGGATAGGATATTATTCTTCTTCATCATCCTCATCAGCGGTGGCGACGACGACGACGAAGACGACCACGACATTGATCATTTCATGATGGTGGTTGTGATCTACGATTGCTTGCCCAATGACAATTGGAGAAATGAATGCCCATGATCTACTTACGTTAGCTCAGCTGGCTGGTGGTGGTGAGAGGCCATGCTGATGCTGGTGGCGACGGTTTATATTGTGATTATTTCTACTGTTGCTTTGCTACTGTTGTTGGAGTTGCTCGTGAGGTGACTGTGAAGTGCTTTTGTAGTGGTGTTGGTGAGACGCTTCGCGACTCACTTGCATGAGGTGTGAGGCATATGCTCAAGCACTCAGTGGCTCTCCGGGTTATGGCCACAGCTAACCGCCGACAGCCAGCCACCATTTTTTTCCGCCCGACCAGCACCATACCATCACTATTATGGAAGCGGTTCTTACTCTTATTCTATTCTTCTAGTTCTCAAACGTTTGCAAAAGCCCTCGAGCTGGGGGGGGGGGGGGGGCTATATACCCAATGCGATGCTGACTGCTTTGTCTGTTTAGCAGCAGCAAACAGCAGCACAGCGGCATGCAGGTCCGCCACCACGTTAGTAAACTAGAACCCCATAGCTCGCCATTGCCGTCGCCGCCGCTTCTGCTGTTTCGACCCACCTTACTTGGCCTTAAAGCCCAGCCCGCGTACAGGCTGCTTTTACAGCCATATATATATATATATATATATATATATATATATATGGAGACTGTAAAAAGCAGTTTTATGCCAACGTCGTCAGCTTGAGATGGTGTGTCGAGAGCATGGTGCCAGTCTATGGCGTCGATAGACGTACATCTTCCCGACATGCTTATGATGTTGCTGATTGGTGGATGTTTGTCCATTGTCCCATTGGATCTTTATCATCGTCACCATCATCATCTCTAGGGAGGGTCGAGTTATTCTTCGTTCACGACTCGACATGTGTATGAATGTATGGGGGTATATACAGTTGCAATCTTGTGTACACATTTAACATATATGCATAGCATAGCACACGTTGGTCGCTGCACAATGTCTTGCAGCTGCTGCTGCTGCTGCTGCGGCTGTGATCACAGGCTCACATCGTTCACCATACCGTGAACGATTACGGCCAACCAAATCGACATGTCGAGTCGAGAGGCCATGGAGTACACGTGGAGCAGTATCACCAACCAGGTCATGTGAACAGGCGGACAGAGCAAGTCGAGGGCGGGGGTGGTGTGGGGTAATGCCGCTTTTGTGTACACAGTTCGACCAGTGTGCGAATATATCGCAATGGATTCATGTTTGATTCACTGCCATCCTTAATCATGCTGGCTTCATGATGATGATGATGATTATTATTACTACTGTTATGAGTCATCTGTTTCCTCGTACTCCATCAGGCGCACTTGATCAGAGACGTACAGAGAGCGTGCTAAAGCGTTCTTGGAACGCTTTGGCTGTGATGGTGGTGGTGGCGGCTGTGGCTGTTATGGTAATAATAATAATAATAATAATTATACGTGGAATAAAGCCTTGGTGCTTGCTGGACGACAACGACGACGAACCAGCAATGTCAACCACTCGATACCCATAGGGCCGCGTCCATACGCGTCTGGTTGCGATTGCACGCCGGCGCACTCGTTAGATATGTATAAACGCTAATGAATGCAGCAGCAGCAGCATCATCAAGGTAATCAATCGGTGTGTCTATTCAGCGGCGTACGCTTTGCTTTGCTTCACGCACATGGCTTGATATCAGCGTATCGGCCGCCACAGTTTGATGATGTATCATCATATTGTGGTAGGAGCGGCGCATTGCTAGCAGCTTCAGTCGACTCTGTGTTCATCACAACACCTGTGGTGTTGTGGGGTGTGTGACTATATCTGTCTGTCTATTTATCTACGTGTATAGGTCAGCCGTGAACATGATGTGAACAAACACAAGTGGAAAACGTAGACGAGCTAGCACAACCAAGGAGGTCAAGAATAATATTAATAATATGACAAAAATACTCTAGGGCCTTATCGATGATACAGAGAGAGAGAGAGAGAGACGGAGAGAGAGAGAGACGGATTTACTACCTATTACTTACTAGCAAGAAGAATAATGTAGCAGTGAGTGTAGCAAGAAGAATAATCTAGCAGTGAGTGGAAAAGAGATCAAAGCAATCGCTCGCCTGCAAGGAAGGAAGCAGAAGAAGAAGAAGAAGAAGAAGAAGGAAAACAACGCAACCTTCTAGCAAAACGAGAAGAAACCGAAGACCAACACGAGAACGAAGAGGAACCAAAACCAGGAAAACAAATAGCGACGACGATGACTATGAGGATGACGACGACGACGACGACAACAAGGCCGAGGAGCAAACTGGATCATGACGTTCGAATTGCATGCAGAACGATGAAATTGGGCCGTGGCCGCAACAAAGGCTGCCCTTGCTGCTGCTGCTGCTGCTACTAGCATTCCAGTGGATGAAGTGCGCGAGGTGCGATGATGGAGGGAGATTTTGCGTTGTTGTTGTTGCAATGACCAACGACAGCGACGTCTGATCGGGTCTGGTTGGTCGTACAAACGCCTCGACCTAAGGCGCCCCCTTAGACGCCCATCCAAGCGCCCCATTCTCCGCCGCCCCGCTGCTCACTCGTTGGATTGCTAGCTCTAGCACGCTTGCTCGGTTGTCGCTCCACGTCGTCGTCGTCGTTGTCTTCGTCGTGGCCATCGTCGTCGTCGGTGTGAATAAATTCGCCACAAATTGTTGATACCCTGAACTCTGCTGGTATTCTCTAGCCCGGAACATGGCGGCGGCCGGCGACACTCATGGCGTGGTGATATAAGATGTTGGTGGTTGTTGTGTGATAGTTGGTTCTTTGCCAAGTTGCGTAGCCCGCGTGCGGCAGTTGAGTGGTTGTTTGTGAGTGTGCGAGATGTGAGTGTGTAAGTGTGGGTGGGTGGGTGTCGGCGTGGATGAATGTATGTATGGTCTGCACGTAGTAGGCACGCTTGACATTTTGAATAGTTGGTTTCAGTATTGTATTGTTTGTTTGTGAAAGTGAAAGTGAATAACTTGAAGTTAGAGAGATAAATTACGACGATGATGTTGACGATGATGATGATGGTGGTGGTGGTGGTGATGAGTGTACATGTGTATATGGGAGAAATAGATCAAATTAAGCAATCATCACCAGATCTAGGATGCGTGCGCGCACCTCGTCATGTCCCCCCATTTCGGCTTCTAACCTCATCTACCTCCATCGTCGTCACCACCACCATCATCATCATCGATAGCATTAGCTTTGAGGTGGGCGATTTCGTGCTGGGGGTATTGGGGGTGGTGAGGTTCGGCTGGTTTTGCCACCGAACTAACCAGTCTAGCTAGGTAGACATACTCTCTTACTTCTGCTGCTGCTGCTGCTGCCGCCACAGTAGTGTCTGCTTTGCTTTGTGCTGAGTAACGACCACGACAACGACAAGATGGAAGGATTATTGTGACAGATATCAACGGCGAATCATGTGGTTGTTGCTTCAGCGTGTTGAAGCTGTAGATGGAGCGAAAACCATGGCGGTGACGACGCTGGCAGGCTATGGGCTATGCTGGCCAATGGTCAGGCAGTGCTGAGGGCGGTGGTGCTCGACATCACCGCTTTACCAATCGACTGCTCCAACTACCACCACCAGCAAGCAGGCAGGCAGGCAGGCGGGAAAGCAAGATCAAGAAGCAGCAAATACGCAGACGGATAGACGGATAGCGCTAGAACTAGACTCGATAGAACGCTCGATAATCATCGACATTTGGGTTGTTGTCCGTTGTTGGTCTGTACCACCTACAGAACGGGTAGCGGCAGTCACATACTGCAATAGCAACAACAACAACAACAACGACGACAGGAGCAACAACAACGACAGGAGCAGCAACAACAACAACATTAGCAGCAGCAGCAACAGCATGGCCACTGCCGTCAACTCTTGCTGCAATGCTAGTGGTGGTGGCGGCGGTGGTGTTTAGTGTTGTTAGTTGTGTATCTATCTATCTATGGGCCATGCTAATAGCGATAACACTGTGTCCCGTCGTGTGTGAGCCAGCTTTGGGGGGCTGTATGATCTCGGCGGCGGCTGTTGTTGCTGCTACTGCCAACAATAACAATAACAACAACAGCAACAATAGCAGCCATAGTAGCAGCTTGAGTAGCCGCGGTAACGGCAAAGACTACCACGTTGTTTGACAACGTTGTCTGTCTAGTAGTTGCTATCGTTGTTGTTGTTGTTGTTGTTGCTGTAGTTGTTGTAATTGTTGCTGTAGGTGTTGTTGTTATTGTGGTTGCTGTTGTTGTTATTGTTGTGGATGATGTGGGAGTCGAATGTCCCTACCACCGCTACCGCCGTCACCACCACCAACCACCACGCTGGGCTGTTGTCCTCGCTGGGTCATAAGTATGGCTGGCCGATGTGATGCTGTTTGGTTCAGTCGCCATTTCTCTCTATCTGTACGTCTATCTCTCTTGCTCTTTCTTTCTCCCTCTCTTCCTCTTCTTCTTGTTCTTCTTGTCTCCTTCTCCCGTATCCTGTAAGCTATGTTGTATTTCTTCTACACTACGCTCATTTTGCCACGCCGCCTACTGCCGCCACTACTATGTCGAATGCTACAGTTACAACTGGTATTTTTGCTGAAGTTGTTGCTCCAGCTGCTGCTGCTGCTGTTGCTGCTGCTGCCGTTGTTGGGGCATCGTGGCCGTGGTTGTACCGCTATGCCAGCTTACGGCATATTTGTGGTTGTTGTACAGAGAGACAACACGACACGACACGACAACATTGTCGACAGCAGTGAGCGATGCTGTCGAATAGTCTGAGTGGTACTGTCGCTACGACGTCGATTACTTTTTATATACTAAAACTACTGCTGCCGTTGCTGTTGCGCCCACTATTTCCATAACTTTTAACACTACCTCTGTTAACGCTGCTGCTGCTGTTGCTGCTGATATTAGTAGCAGCAGTCATGATTGAATATAATTATGAGTAGATAGATTCTAGTCTCCCCTTGTTGTTCCCTTTCTCCACCACCGCCAGCCGCCCCACGCCAAAGAGGCAGCCCATTAGCTAGATGAACAACAACAACAACAACAATAGTCAACAAACTAACAAATTGTTTCGGCCCCCAAAAAACAACAGCAACAATAACAACAACCATACCACAACACACAGTGGCGGTTCCTGGTATGTGCTCGTTTGTCGTGCCCTTTCTTGTTGCAGTATGTATTGTTTGCACGGCGGCCAGGGCAGGGCAGAGCAGGCCATTGTTGCCTGTTGGTGAGAAAGTATGATTCGCTGAAAAATGCGTATGATTTGTTGGTCCAACTGCAACAGCTGGGCCTGCTACCATCTTCTAACGGCAATGCCGGCTAGCGTGGTTTTTCTCTAACTAGACCCATATCGACGGCTGTTCACCACGAACGTGGTCGTTGTGGTCGGCGTCGTAATGATGATGATGATGATGATTATTATGGTGATAGTGGATGATGTGATGATGGTGATGAAGATACATCCTGCTTGTCTGTTTGTCAGCCAGCCATTTTGCCAGCCTTCTAGCAGTATTAGTAGTAGTAGTAGTTCATCGACACGGTCGTTGTCGTTAATTCAACCTGTCCGTAGTGTTGGCGTTGTCGTTCGTTTAGTTTGTCTGTTCGAACGTTTGTTCGTTTGTTGATTTAGCCATTATTGATTGTACGCTGGCTCGCACGTTCGATATATCTACCTATCATATTCGACCTCTTCTACCTCTTCCACCTCTTCTACATCTACTCCCTCTCTGTCTCTTTCTCTGACCAACGACGACTTCATAAAGTCAAACACACCTACCTATCTGACGTCTGTAGTGTATGCCCACTACCTGTTTGGGTCTGTCAGCCTGTCGCTTATAGGGGCTAGATCCAGAGGCTGGTTGCCTAGTTGGCTGGCTGTTGTGCGGCTGCTGCTGCTGCTGCTGCCGCTATGCTACGCTGATGACAATGTACTCTAGTAGTAGTAGTAGTAAAAGTACTACTTCTTTTAGTAAAAAGTACTGGCAGCCAGTCTTCGCCAGCAGCTCGTATAAGACTCGTGGCAGCCAGACAGAGCAATGGGGGACCAGCTAGTAGTAACCAGTTAGTCAACCAGTCAGCTGCATCAATAGTAGTAGCCCACCATGGCATCATCGTCGTCGTCGTCGTCTCATATAGTTGCCATGTCGGAAACGAATTGTTTCCTCGTGCTGCTGCTATGGCTGTTGTGGCTGTTGTGGAGACGACGGTTTTGTCTGATGGCGACGTCGCTGTTCCTACTTCGACAGCAGCAGCAGCAGCAGGATCCAACAGCTTCATCACTGTTGTTGTTGTTGCCGTTGCCGTCATCATCATCATCATTATTCCCTCCTCCCTGTTTAGCAGAAACTGTAGTAAAATCAGTTGTTGTCGTCGTTGGAGCAACGGCAACGTCAACAGCAGCAGCAGCAGCAGTAGAAGAAGTAGTAGTCTCCTTTGGAGCAGGATAGTCATTGTCGTCGTCGTCGTAGTCGGCGTCGGCGTCGACACGACATTCTAGGATGATCGTGCTGGCTGCCATGGCCAACAGCAGCATGGCTGTGGTGCCGTGGTGGTTGGTGGTGTTGACGGTGGCTGTGGAGGCCATGCAGATAGCGAGCTGCCATAGCGGTGGCTGTGCAGTGGCGCCGGCGTTCGTGTTGGTGGTGGCTCTATGCAAACCTACCACCATCTCCTTATCCACGGCTACAAACATCCATTAGACAGACAGACCGACCGACCGACCGACCGAAAGTCGTACAGACAGCCCAACCAACCAACCAGCCTAGCAGCCAATGGAAGACGGCGGCGGCGGCGGACGGGTGCGCCCCTGTTCCAGCAACAGCAGCAGAGGCGGCTGCGGTTGGCTGTCGCTGCTGCTGCTGCTGCTGCCACCACTGCCGCCTTCATGGCGGACCATGGCAGCCATGGCGACCGACGACGACGACGATTGTCGTCGATGTGGCCTGCTGCTTTCCTGCTTGCTTGCCTTGCCTGCCTGGCCGCCTGCCTACGCTGCTTGTTATGGCCGCTATATGGCTGTGGCTGCTGTTGTTGTTGCTGTTGCTGCTGCTGATGCTGGCGGTGGCGGGTCGGCTACCATCATGGCTCTGCTCTTGAGCGGAAGGGCAGCCAGCCAGCCAACCAGCCTGGCTGGCCTGGCTGGCTGGCACGCTGGCTGGCTGGCAGGCCGATGGTGGTCGACTGCGTGCGGGAACAGCGATCGTCGTCGTTGTCGTCGTGGGTCGGTCGGTGGGTCGTCAACGCCTGCTGCTGCTGCTGCTTCTGTAGCAGCAGCAGCACCACCACCACCACCACCGTGGCGGCCACCACTATCATGGCTATTGCTACGACAGAGATTGGCTCGCTGCCAACGCGCAGCAATCGACTGTTTGTTCGTCCGTCCGTCCGTTCTTCCTTCCTCCCTCCTTCCTCCCTCCTTCCTCCCTCCTCCCGCTGCGAGGCCCAATGCAAACGCCAATGGCGCCATCAGCAGGCGGCGCTGCTGATGCGGACTTTACTACTGCTGCTGCTGCTGCTACTGCTCTTGCTAATGATAGTGATGATGCAGCTGCTAATGATAACGATGATGATGGTGGTGTTGATCATGATGATGATGATGATGATGGTGATGATGAGTCGTCCTCCTCCTGCCAGCAAGCTAGTCTGCCAGTTGGCTGACTGGATGGTCAACTAACTAACTGATCTAGCAACTGTGCTGCTGCCTGCCTTGTGGGTTGTTGCTCGGCGGGCCGGGTGGCGGCGACTTGTTGTTGCTCTTCTATCCAGCCATCCGGCCGGCCGGCCAGCAGCCAGCCAGCCAGCCAGCTATACAGCTCGTATGTTTGTCCGCCGCCAATGTCCCGCTGTAGGCTACCCTTTCCCCCGCCGCTCAGGCGGTGGCGGGGTGAGGAGGGCCTGCGTTGTCTTGGCAACCGCAACAACAACAACAACAACAGCCGCCAGCTGCTGCTGCTGCCAGCAAGAAAGCAGATCATCATCACATCATCATCGTCATCATCACTAGAGGCAGCAATGTTAGCATCACCATGGCCACGACGACCATGGACCATATAGATAAATAGACAGGCGGCACAAGCACGTACACACAGAGACAGGCGTACAGACAGACCGATGAACCGAAGGTTATACACATGGATAGATAGATAGATAGATAGATACATTGATTGATGGAGAAACATAGAGAGATTGAATGATTCATGGAGAAACATAGAACGATTGAATGATTGATAGAGAAACATACATAGATTGAATAGATGATGATGATGATGATGATAAGACATATATATAGATTGAATAATTGATGATGATGATGATGATGGTGGTGAAGAAGAGACATAGATAGATGATGATAGACTGACAGAGAAACGAATCGACATACGCACACACACACACTTGCCAAATACATGGCACGGCAACCAAACCTGCCAACCAGCCAGCCAGCACACAGCCGTATGTGTTTGCGCACTCACTACTCGCTCTCTCGACTAACTGCGGTGATACGGTGGCTTTTGCGGAAGATGTCGGTAGTGGTAGGCAAGTAGGCAGATGGTGGTGGTCATGGTGGTAATAATGTTGTCGCCTAGCTGGTTGGAAGATTGACCAGCCAGCTGGGTGCGTGGCTCGTGGTTGACTACTACTACTACTACTTCTATGTGAGTTTATGACGCCGGTGGTGGTGGCGGCGGCGGCGGCGGCTGGATAAGCAATGGACGGCGGCAGCGTCGATGATGTCGACGGCAACAGCATTAGCCATATACAGGCAGACATACAGAGAGACAGACATATATGTAGATAGGCGGCAGGCAAACGAGTCGAGTGAGCAACGGCGAACCTCCTCAACTCTGCTGGTTCAACAAGCCGCTTTGACTCTGCTGATCAAGTTGTTGCTGCTGCTGCTGTTGCTGCTGCTGTTGCTGCTGTTGTTGTTGTTGTTGTTGTTGCAACGGTTGTCGTTGCTGTTGAAATAAGAGCTATAGTTGTAGTCGTCGTCGTCGAAATGGTCGTGGTTGACGCGGTGCTGTTGCTGTTATTGGCTCGCTGGCTGGGTGGTGGTTCTATTGTTGATCTGTCTCTGTGTTAGTCGGCCAGCAACAAGCAGAAACAGAGGCCGAGCAGAGTCATACGCATAGCGCAGCGACTAGATAGAGAAGGCAACGTCGACGCTCTCGACTTTCGCTGTGGGCCAACACCACAACAGCCATCGACTAGGAAAACGATGCCAATCATCATCATCAACATCGTCGCCATCATCATCATCATCATCGTCGCCATCATCATCATCATCATCGTCGCCATCATCGTCGTCGTCATGATTAGGATGGCGACGAAGACGACGACGACGGCAAAGAACAAGAAACAGCCCCAGCAAGAACAGCACAAACAGACCTTGTAATCTGGTACTGCTCCCCCGGTACTACTGGGGCTAATAACGCTGCTTGCTGCGACTAATGATGCTGCTGCTGCTGCTGCTACTGTTGGCGATAGCAGAGAGACAGAACGGACAACCGAACAGAACAACAGATTAGAAACAACAGCACCGCCACCACTATAACCACCGCCACCACCACCACCACTTATAACAGCAACTGCAGATAGAGAACTGTAGTTGTAGTAGTGAGACGCTGCTGCTGCTGCTGCTGCTGTGGTGTATGTCTGAGTTTAGTTATATCTGCTCTGTTTGACGGCCTCTGTCTGTCACTCTGTAGTTTGTAAGTTTGTGTGTTCATGTCTGACACCAAACTCAAGGCCAATCCAATTGTTGCTACTGTATTTGTTGTTGTTGTTGCTCCTGATGCTGCTGCTGTTGTTGTTGCTGCTGTGTTGCTGCTGCTGCTGTGTTCAACTACTGCCCTTGTTGATGCTGTGGTTGTTGGAAGTGTTGAAAATGATGTTGCCATTTTTGTTGTTGTTGTTGTTGTTGACTCTGCTGCTGCTGCTGCTCACGATGATGATTATGTTGATGATGGTGATGATGACGATGGTGGTGGTGTTGGTGGTTCTGCTGCCGATGGCCGTGTACCAAGTAGTTCGTAATAGTATTTTCACTAGTTTGCTAATCAGAGTCGTTGATTAAATATCGAAAACAACAAAATGAAACCTCCAACCCAACCAGCGAGCTAGAATATTCGATAGATTCGTCATGACTCAGCTAGCTGCGTATTGGAAATGCATCAGTCAGTCAGTCAGAGGCGATCTGTTGGATGTACTTTTTCTAGTGTCTATAGCTGCTGCTGCTGCTGTTGTGGTTGTTGTTGTTACTACTGCTGTTGTAGTTATAGCTGTTGTTGTAGTTGTTGCTGTTACTGCTGCCGTTGTTGTTGTTGTCGTTGTTGGCGGCAACCCAACAAACGATACTTGATCGACGCCAATAACGCAGAGTGCAACGCAGAGCAAACCCAGGCGAGCTGAGACGACTAAACTCGGCACCGTTCACAATAACAGGCACAGCAAGGCAGCAGCAAAAGCAACAACCACAGCAACAACAACTACAACAACCGTAACAGCAAAAGCAACAACCACAACAACAACAACAACCGTAACAGCAAAAGCAACAACAACAACCGTAACAGCAAAAGCAACAACCACAACAACCGTAACAGCAAAAGCAACAACCACAACAATAACAGCAAAAACTACAACAACAACTAAAAGGGCAAATTACAAGCAGCCGATCTCAAAGAGACAGTCACAGTCAGACTAGACCAACCACAACTACCTACCTGTTTGCCTACCTATCCGCATATACATCTATCTATCTATCTATCTATCTATTTATTCATCCGACTATCAGACTATCAGATCTATTTTGTCGCTCTTCAAAAAACGACGAGCGACACGACGACGTCCGTCCACGAAAGCCACGACGACGGCGATGACGACGACGCTGCTCCATGATCTCTCGCACGGCGTCCGTTAGTCACTTCGTCAGTCAATCAGTTAGTGAGCCGCCACATGGCGAAAATGGAGCAGCGGGCAGGCAGTTAGTTAGCGAGTTAACCAGCCAGACAGCAGATAAAGCAGACAAAACCAGACAAGGCAGATAAAGCAACCAACCAACTAACCAACCAACCAACCAACCAAACAAACGGCTAACCGAACGACCGACCGACCAACGACAACGACAGCTACACTCTTCACGGCTGCTAACAACTATTCGTGCGTCAACGACTGTTAGCAAATAAACATTACACCGCACAGACAAATACAGACACACACACACACACAGCTCTCCTTCCTTACCACCTCCTCACAAACCGGCCACACAGAGACAGGAGGTTCACATACAGGCAAAGCGGGATGGATGGAGGGAGGTTGAGAGGGCGAGAGAAGGAGAAAGAGAAAAACAGATTAATACACAGATAATAGAGTAAAGTAAAAACAGATTAACAGACACAACAACATCGTAAAATGATCCTCTCGGCGACATCGTGGCCCCAATAGCAAGAAATCTTGTTGTACGAAAAGTTGTGGTTGCTGCTTCTATTGCTGCTGCTGCTGTTGTTGTTGCTGCTGCTGCTGTTGTTGTTGTTGTTGTTGTTGTTGTTGTTGTTGTTGTTGTTGTTGTTGTTGTTGTTGTTGTTATTGTTGTCGTTGTTGTTGTTGTTGT